>CM065778.1:10514721-11114721 GCA_033296515.1 Macrochelys suwanniensis | reverse complement strand
AGAGACTAAACTTAACTAACAAGTTATTCCCCCAGTGCCTGAGGAAGTTTCTCACCCAAAGTTCTTCGCAGAGTTTTCAGCCAAGCCTGGCTGTGGCTGAGATTGCTTTTTCGTGAAGCAAACCCACTCTAAGTTTACTTCCTTAGTGAAGGATGCCAGGTCATCTCTCTGCACCTCCGGGTATGCCAGACCAGATGTTTGATGTTCACCTCAAAATAGGGTTCCCCCCTCTCCTCTTTACTACTTCCTGCAACTTTCCTTCTGAAGTCTCTGCCAGATCTTCATTAGCATTTGACTTAAAATGCTAATAGATTCCTGTTGTCTGACCTACAGTACATAACGTCCAGATGAGTGATGTTTACACTTTGTCTGGAGAGGTTTGTCTCACGACAAGCTACTTTTAAGTGACCTGCTTTTAACTACAGAGCTAGAGAACATATTTGTTAGTATATATACATAATTTCTTATGCCACACTCATACATAGTTTGCAATGATTAAAATGACTGGTGTGACCCAGGCTTTCATTTGAAACCTTACATGACGTTGTTTTGGTGAACCCAGGGGATTCCTGTACCTGCACACCACTGCTAGTTGGCATCGAGAAGTCCTTTGATCACAGCAAGTTTTTAGCTGAGAAACGTAATGGGCCATGCACAATAAGAACAGGGGAGAGTTCCAGAACTGTTCTGTCAATGAGCAGAGGGAACAGTGGCTATTTGCATGGAGGATCCTCCACCACTTTAGGCCACTCCAGGCCTTTTACCAACCTTCTCCTCTTGCTGGGGTGGGGATCCTAGACCCATCTCCTGCTACTCCTCTCCTCCTAGACTGCTCAGAGCTGGTTACCGCGTACTCGGAGCTTCAGTAATTTACCCAGTCTCTCTATAGGGATAGATGGAGCAAGATCCACAGATCACAGCTTGTGTGAGCAGGCAGCAACAGGAATTCAGCACTTGCCAGGATCAGCCCGATGCCCCGGCCCAAGATTCAGCCACAGAGATGGGAATAGAACCCAGGTCCTCCAGTTCCCACTCCCCTGCCAATGTACTAGACTCCACTGCTACTTGTCAGCCAGTTCTCATTTTAATGTCTCTAAAGAATAATATTCTCATTTTACACTTTCATATCAGTTTGGCTGATTTTCCCTCCCCCCCATTTACTTGAAAAATAATCTGATTTTTACTGAAGAATTTTCTAAATGTCTGTCTCCTCTGTAATTTTTCTGTCATGCCCTAGAGAGGGGCTGCTTGAGAGACTTCAGTGGAGGAAATATTCTCTGCTCCACTCTGTGTTTTTAAAAAAAAGACCAAAAAACCCCACAACTTTTTGATGTGAAAATTATACGCACTTAGAGATATGTTAATATGAAAATGATTGGAGGAGTGTTGAATGGGGCTTATGGCTGATTTGCAGGCACTCTAGTACTTTGCCACCTGCATCATAGACAATGCAAAAAGAATATTTCTGTACACAGCTATTTTTTCCCCAAAGTGGTCGTTATTCACTATTCAAAAGCCCACCAGTGTCTTAAAGAATCTGCTTTTAAAGCCATTTGTTGATGTTTTTTCATGTTAAGTATTTGTCTTTTGTGTGTTGCCTTGTGGTGATTGGCAGTGCTTTGCAAGGGTACTTAAGCATGTGTTCTTCCTGAAGAGGAATGTTTTCCTAAATCAGGGCCATAACGTACAACTGAAAATCTTACTGACTCAAGTGGGTTAAACCTGAGACCTTTCATCTGAAACTGTCCCAAGCTTGGTTGGTCTGGATAAAATAGAAATGATCCAAGCCACGCCTGGTTTATGTTATGTTCACAGCATACATACAGAGACGTTAGATACAAATAGGGTGACCAAACAGCAAATGTGAAAAATCGGGACAGGGGGTGGGGGGTAATAAGAGCCTATAAAAGAAAAAGACCCCAAAATTGGGACTGTCCCTATAAAATCGGGACATCTGGTCACCCTAGATACAAACATAAATAACCTTGATGGAAGGTTGCAGTGTAATGCTATTTTATTTCTTAAACTTCAGAATGATAACACAGAAGAATCCAAACACCGAGACAAAGCAGGCTGCTCCCTAAAACCAAAGAGGCACAACTCACCCTACCTTACTCTAGGCTGGCTGGTGATTGATCACACATGCTTCACTTCAGATCTTCTAAGCACTGGTCTCCACTGGGGGGGGGGGGGGGGCGGGGATCGACCTAAGATACGCAACTTCAGCTACAAGAATAGCGTAGCTGAAGTCGACGTATCTTAGGTCGATTTACCTTGCGTCCTCACGGCGTGGGGTTGACTGCCGCAGCTCCCCCGTCGACTCCACTTCCTCCTCTCGCCACGGTGGTGTACAGGAGCCGACGGGAGTGTGCTCGGGGATCGATTTGATGCGACAAATCGATCCCCGATAGATCATACCTTTAGTCTGCAAGCAGGACCAGGAACCCACTGCCAATCCCACACAATCTTAAAGTGATAGCTTGCAATTCAAACACAGTCCTCAATACACCCGAGTTTAGGTTTTACAAAATGAAAACTCTCCTGACAAGAAGGAAGGAATATAGTTCTTGCAACGACATTTTGCCCTTTGTTCTTACACACACAGAATGAAGCGGGGGTGGGGAATCCCAGATGGTTTTGAGACCAGATCTCCATGTCTCCACATTTCAGCTTCTCACTGGCTTCAAAACAAGAGTTTGGAGTCCACAGAAGTAGGGACTTCACTGTGATGACTGAAGAAAATTTAGTTCATAGCATAAGACCTGAGCATTCACTGCTGTGGCTCAGTGCAAGCGATGGGGAAGAGTTCAAAAAGCCACCTTGAAAGGCAAGAAGATGAATAAGATCAGGATAATGGTTGACAACCAGAATGACAGGTGGAAAGTAACTGCTAGGTTTGGCATGTCTTTACTTACACAACTAAACTCCTCGAACAGCACTAGGGGGTGATGCTTGTCCCTTATGAATACCATTTTAGATACTTAGAGACTAAAGCTTATGCTGAAACAAATTTGTTAGTCTCTAAGGTGCTACAAGTTTTTCTTTCTTATTTTCGTTTTGCTGACACAGACTAACACGGCTACTACACTGAAACCTATCATTTTAGATACTGACAGTTAAATCACACAAAAGGCAACTTGCCCTAAGAGGGTGGTACTTGATAAAAGTGACACAGAAATTAGAGCAGTTGCCATTTTGGCTGAGAAGCATGCGTGGCATTGAATTTAATCCTCCAGTAAGAGGTTCATGTCTCCCTTAGCAATCTGACAGACACAGGAATGAATATTTTTAGTGACTAGTTAGCAGGAAAACTTAGCAGAAGTAGACGGTGGATCACCTTGAAAGCACTTGCACTGTTATGATAGTCCTTTTTTCTTTTTCATTATGAGACCATATTGTCTTTAAGAGTTTCTTCTTGGTAGATGCATTCTACCCTATCCTGTAAGGCTGCTTTAAGAAGATGTTACTGTCATGGTCTCGGGCCTAGCTACACCTCTGTCTCCTTTCTGGTCTCTGATGTGTACACCCGTGTGCCTTTACCACTCCTGGGGTGGAATTCTGTGATTCTCTTGCTTTTAGACCAGTCCTTGGGCTATCGGAACCTGTGTATCAACAGTGCTTACCCAGCAAGTCTGAGTTCAGGACCCTGCAGTTCTTCCTTTCAGGAGTCTGTGACTGGGGTGAATATGATGACCAGACAGCCGCCTTAAACCAAAGTATTGTTTGTTTTGCAGTAGGAACAAAGCATTTAAAGAAAAAGGATTTTAAAACAGTCCACACCCATCTGTCTTACCTAAAGGCTTCCCATTCCCTGATGCTAACCTAGGCAAGCTTAACTTCTTCAGACAATCCCAGCAGGTCCCAATGTTTCAGTCAGGTTTCCTCCAAACAACTAGTCCTTTCACTTGAGAGAGAGCGACGCTTTATAACACCTCCCTCCTCTGCCCATAGTTCTTCTGTTGTGTTCCTGGGCCTCTTGCTACCCTGGCATTGTCTCTTAACAACCCTCAAGGATTTATGGAGAAGTTGCTTCTCTTGAGCCGTTCTTTCTTCTCCTGCTTGTTTTTTTCACAACAGCGCTCTATTGAACTAAACTGATAGTCATACAGAAAAGATCTCAACAACCAGGTCACCATGCAGTATTCATAAACTGTTACAGAGTGGCTCTAAATCCCCACAGATGCTAATAAGAATAAAGCCCAATTCAGGAATCCCAACAAAAAACATTCATTTAGAGCAAAACCTGGTTCTTAAAGGAAGCCTTAATACTTCCATCTTGAGTCATTTCACTATTGCCGCTGCTACTGGCAGCATGCTATTTGGCTCCCGACATTCTCTCAGTGAGGGGGGTTGACTAACCTCTGTGAAATTTAAAAATGTGCTGCTTCTCAAGAACTGTCCCGAATATGGGCCACCATGCTTTGACCTAGGGCCTCTGCCAGACACATGACTATGGGCTCTCTCTCTCCTCATTTAGGCCCCCGTTTATGCACGGTTGAAGATAATGGCATGGGGCCAGGTTCTTAGACTGCCCAAAGAATCCCCTTTGTATACACGAGTCTTCAGCTGTAATCTGACCCCATTTCCACATGCAGGCGCTGGGAGTGGAGGGGACATTCTTATGTCTTGCCCTAAAATGAAATAGCCTGAGGTGATGGTGGAGAGCATTTTAAATCTTCCAGGGGGGACGAGGAAGAGGAAGGGTTAATGCATCACTGACAATGAGTGGGATCTTAAGGTAGATCAAGAATAAAGACTCTGGGTGAGGTTCTTTGGACAGGCTGGGCAGCTGTCAGGTGCCTGGTCCCATCCCGTGATGTAAGTAACTCCACAAGGTGCAAGGCACTGGAGAATCAGGCTCTCTATGTAAAGCTTAATGTGAAACTGTTTCATTGTATCAGCCGTAGCCACGCTTCCCCATAGTTCACAGCAGAAGCCCTAAAACATGAAATATATTAATGGAGGGGGATCTCTGAAGGGTGACTTTCTTTTTTGGGAGTCAATATATTTGAGAATTGGTGATGGTTCTAGTTTTGTAGTGCCCAAGAGTGGGAGTGGTAGGGAGTTTTGGCACTGGGGAGGCTAATTTAAATGTTTCGGAAATGTGATTGCTGTAAGCATGTTTAAAATTAGACGGATAATACAACAATAAATCTAAATAAAGACATTTGAATGTCAAGAATAGAAGGAACATTAAGCAGCCTCTTCCCTCTGAGTAACTCTTCAAAGTGGAAAAGCAAAATCTTAGGGTCCATAAATAAAACGTTATCCTAATCTAATAAATGTTCCAAAGGTAACTAGTAGAAATACTGAACTGGTCATTCACTTATAAGCAAACATATTTCACCTTTGTCCAGCACTAGGATCTCAAGCCTGTATACTTTCGTTGATTCATAGCCTTTCACAATATACCAGTAAGCCCCGACTACAGTAGATTTCACATAGCAAGTACCACAGTATGTCACTGTCTTGTTAACATTTTGGGGAAAACAATGAACTAACAGCTTATAGTTTACTAGATTTTTGAGAGTCTTGTTTTTCTGTTAAGGGACTGGCTATTGATAGTCTTAGCAAGCTGCATAAAAATAACCTCTTGATGTGCTAATCATCAGAGAGGATGCAAATTCACTTGGTTTAGGCAGGAAGGGTAATAAATTGCAACTGTTAATCAACATCCTGTGGAGAAATTTTGTGTTTAGAATTGGCCTTAAGAGCGGTGACAAAATTTGGTTAGTTCAGTCTACTACAATTAAAACACTGGGCTAAATCCTCAGCTGGTGTAAATAAGTGGAGCTATGCTGACTCCATTTAAGGATCTGACTGATCCCTTAGCTTTTGGGGGTAGAACCGCAGCGGAGCGAAAGCAGATCTGCTTGTTTTAAGGATCACCATAATGTCAGAATTTAGTGTTTCATCTTTTATTTTCTACCAACACCACTTATGTCTTCTTGCAATTCATGCATGTGTGGGGATTATTGCAATACTTATAGGTGGAAATGGGAATAACATTTAATTCTTAGAGAGACAAGGTGGGTGAAGTAATATCTTTTATTGGACCAAGAGCTACCCAGAGCTCTTCTTCAGCTCTCTCTAGCTCAAAAGTTAGTCTCTCTCACCAAGAGAAGTTGGTCCAATAAAAGATATTACCTCACCCGTCTCTCTGATATCCTGCGACCAGCATGGCTACAACAACACTTAATTCTCAGATCAGACTGCACTGATAGGAGTCAAGTATTATCCGCTGTCTTGATAGCCTCTTACTTTCTTAGCGTAACTTCTACAGTTGTCAGATACTTGTTTATATAATAGTGAGAGGATGATTTCTTCCATTTCCCCACAGCTGCTCTGCCCACCAAAAACCTGGGAGTAGAGCTGGAACCCTGAGAAGGAAAGAAATGTTTCTTATGCTCAGGTGAAGCAAGTAAAGCTAGAGTTGGCTTAACCTGCTACTTGTGGCTTATCAAAACTGCCTTCTAGTGATCTAAATCTATGGTGGATGGAAGGGTGACTCTTGTATGTTTTGGACAAAGGATGGTTCCCCGTCTGGTTTTGGTATAATCCATTTCATACAAATGTGTACAAAGAACGGCATATAATGTTTAGCTAGTGACTTTAACCTCTGTTGAATTCACCATTGCCATGCTCTAAACTGGCAAATTTTTAAGACTGTGTTTTAACTGTGTTTTAGGTATTAAAAACTTTACACAAGCCAAAAAAGTATAAATTTGGCTCACACTTAGCAAGCTGTAGGAAACTCCCTAGCTTGATTTTGTGTGTGTATCTCTGCACACTTGTGCAGTGGATTCTAGGGATGAGTCCATAGGTGCTGGAAGTAGGAGTGTGGGGGGGTGCTGCCACACCCCCTGGCTTGAAATAGTAGTAATAACCCAAATACATGGCTTCTGCCTTCAGCACCCCCACTATAAAAATCATGCCAGTGCCATTGGATGAGTCTGGTTGAAATAAGTTAGTGCAAATGCTAGACCCGCAGAAGAAGAGACTGCTTGATTTTGGCTTGATCTGGGATGGCAGCTTCCTGTCTTCTTAGGGCTCATCTTCACAGATGTTGGTGTTGTTGAAAAATTACCGATCAGCTCTACTTAAAACAGATTTGTCTAAACTGAACCTTTCGCTGAAATTTATTGGTTTTGACAAAACTTTCATTGGGAAGGTTTTTTGGGTCTGGTATGGAATTTCTAGGGGAGAGAGAGAGAGAGACACACACATACACACACACCTTTTTGGAGGCGTTCCAATTTATATCAATAAACAAACACTTACTGGGCCAAAAAGAGAGACAATTTATAGTCTGAAACACTGGACTGTCGTTGTTCTGGGGTGTCTGTCTCTCTCGTGCTTTTCGTGACAAATTTCAAAAGGTCTTATTTTTGTCCCACATCAGAAAGAAAACTAACCTTGACATTTTGTTTGTCAAAATGGAGTTCCTGTTCTCCAGCCAGCCCTGGATTTAATTGAATGGAAAAACTCCTTCTGAATATATTGTGTCAAGGATAGATATAAGACTTCTGACATCCATCAGACCTGACAAATCTAAATGGGAAAATTTAAAGTAAGGGTTTGGTTAGATAATAAATTACAGGGTAGAGAGGCAAAACCAAGTAACCTTTTGTTTCTTTATAGCTAGATACAGGTTAATTAATGTATAATTTCTAGTTTCTTTGAATTATTTTGTTCTATGTGGTACCACCTCTTTTTATAAAAATCCTGCCAACCCCGTACAGTAGAGATGCAGTCTGAAGCATTACATTTTATAGTAGTGTTAATGCAGTGATTTGTACCATCATTATAGGATATTGTAGTATTTCTTTTAAGAAAGAAGTAGACTTTTTTCTTTAATATTTTAAGGTGTGTGATGAAATGATGTGATTATGGAGCCCATTTCTGCCACAAGTGATGTGCTGTAAGCCAGTCTTTGTCAAAGCATACGGAGGAGTTTTGGAAGCTAGCACACTGTATATGGACTGGTGATGGCATTAGTAGGTGAACAGTTGAGGTAAATCAAAAATAGTTAGGTGTCTGTTCTGACAGGGGCATCCTATGCTCTCCCTTCAGGATTTTGCAGGGCCTTTTTTTTTTTTTTTCCTGGTTCTGTCATTCAGTGTCATAAACCTGGAGACGCTTTTAACAGCAGCCTGTTGTCAGGGTTACTGAGAATTACAGCTGGTGGGGTGTGTGTGAAATTCTGCGTAAACAACTGGAGATTTCAGGCAGAGAATTTTAGGAGTGTCACATCCTATTAATACTCACTCATCATTTTCTGCCCATGCACTCGTGCATTAATTACACATTCCGTTATTTTTGGCTTGTCGCTGGAGCGATTTTACTCTAAATGGGTAACTATATGCAGCTAAATAGGCAATAGGCCAAATTCATACATGCTGGCAGATGGAGGTGTAAGCTACACCCCCTGCTGCTTTGCTCTCGCCTCATTGTTCCCTCTCACTGAGGGAGGGAAGGTGAAGATCATTGCTACTCACCCTCTGGTGGAGTTTCCATCAGGGAGAACTTAACCGTGCGTTGTTGGCTCTGTAGGAGCTCGGTGCATGAGGTTGAGCTGATCAGAACGGTCACCTTTGTTGAACCTCCTTTTGGCCAACACCACCGCTTTCTCAGGCTACCTGGCTTTCCTCTGGGCCCCCTGGTGAACTGGAGGTGTTTTTTTTCTGCAACCTAACCCTCTTCCGCTGCTGGACCCTAACCTGAGCTGAATGCGGTTCTTTATGTTAAAAGGTTTCATAAGTAAAAGTGGGAGCATCTAGCGGGAAAGCAGGTAAAGAGGAATGACACCTTTTGCCTCCTTCCTCACTTTCAAACTATGGCTCTGTAATGAATGGGAACCTGCATTTAATTTCCTTGGTTTGATTGGTGTTTTCTGGGTAGACAATAATCTGTAAGGAGATATACCTATCTCATAGAACTGGAAGGACCTTGAAAGATCATCGAGTCCAGTCCCCTGCCTTTACTAGCAGGACCAAGTACTGTCCCCTGACAGATTTTTGCCCCAGATCCCTAAATGGCTCTCTCAAGGATTGAACTCACAACCCTGGGTTTCGCAGGCCAATGCTCAAACCACTGAGCTATCCCTCTCCAGTAGATCTTAACCAATAAGCTAAAGGCTTGTGTAGGAATATTTTGCCTGTCGTCCAGGGAAAGAAAATAAGAAAGGCAGGTTCCAGTGATCAGGTAGGTTTAATCAAGTGTTTTTTTAATGGAAGTTTTAGGGGCTTGGAATGTGCATGTACTAAAAACCCAGGTGACCTAGTATAGGATACTTTCCCCAACTGATAATATCTCGGACTATGCTGTACATCAGTGTGAAGATTAGAGACTTCTCATAAAAATCTGTTAATGGATGTACCTGCCAACCTGTTCTATGGCAAATATAACCAAGAGAGCCTACTGTGGTGGTACCTATACACTGTGTCTATAGCTGGTCTCACAGGCCAAAGTCCTCCTTGGTGCATGTGACACATCAGATCAGAGGTTGCACTCTAACCAGGATGCTTGTAACAGCAGCTCTTTACTAAGTGAGTTAAACAGACACTTTCCTGGAATGAGTTGGTAGTAGAGCTGACTTACATGTACTTCATTACCAAAGCATCAAGTGAATACAACCGAAAGAGAACTCTTAGTCCAGTTGCTGGAGAGAGGAAAAGATGAGGGTTAGAAGGAGAAAAATGGCTAGGAAACTACTGTACCAACTAAACAAGAGAGGAAAGATTCTGCCTTTAGTTCATAAACCCAAACTAACTGCAATGAAGGTGGGTACATGATTATACATGAGACCAACACTAGGCCACGTCTATCTTATGTGTGTAGTGTGTGACCTTCAAAAGACATTTTAGAAACTTTCTTACACTGAAATGAGGATCTCTCTTCACTGAGGCCCTGATCCAGGTCCCACTGAAGTCCATGGGAGTTTTGCCATTAACTTCCCTGGCAACAGCCTCATGCCTTAAGGTTGCTTATGTGAGAACTTTTTAGCGGTAGATTTAAGCAATATAAATAACATTGTCAAAATAGAGCTGTAACCATTGGAAAAAATGTATCCAGTTCTGAGAAGACTTCCTTGGGCAGCGAACCTGATGTGCTGGCATTTAAGAACCTCTGCAAATTGTATTATGATAGGCGTATGGCTCACACTTAATAAGCAATTTATATTAATACTGAATTTATCACTTTGTTCAAGGTTTCTGATACTGAATTCCTACAAGGAGAATTGGTCCCTGGATTCCTGCTGAGTATTTAGAATAGCAACTTACATCTCTTTGAACTCCCACAATTACTACAAGCTTTTCATCTGTTATAAGGCCTGTGTCCATAAGTGAAAGGAGAAAGAAGAGAGAAGCCAGGTACAAGAGAAGCCTCCTTTATAAGAGGGATAAGAAGGCAGCGAATGTAAGTAGTTACTGTTTAGGACGCTATGTCTCAAGCCTGAATCTTAATATCTGATGTCATGTCAAGCTTGGAGACAAGCTAACTACAGAACCTCTAGGGTGTAGGATCATTTGGAGCTAAGCTTTCATACTAGGATTTCAGGAAATGTGCCTGGACTCTGAGCAAGGATACGTTCAGATCCATATGAGGGCAGGGGTATCAGATTCTCCAGTTAACCACAAATATTTTGCAGTTAATCATGCTTAGAGTTGCACTTAGATCAAATAAAAACAACATGTTAAAGAACTAGAGTAGGAGGCAATATGAATATCATTAATGAACATGAGTTTCAGCTTTAGAATGTTTTTGCCAAAGCTTACTCAAAATGTGTCAAACAGAACTGAGATCAAACGGAAATCAGCCATTCGTATGTTGTATGTGAGAGTTTGAAATGGAGCGTGGGGTGGGGAGGAAATGTGACGGGAAGTAAGATTGCAACTGTCCAAGGGACAAAGATCTAAAGTAGATCTAAATATATATGATGACATAGTTATCGGTCCTCATTGTAGTCACCATCACACAAGGAAGGTTACCTCTGTGCCAAGGAAATGCCTTCTTGGGATTTGCAAGCAGCATGATACGTCACTCTAATCAGGTATATAGTCAACCTGATAGGAAGGAGGTAGCTTCCATCTGAAGTCGCTGGAACAGTCCAGCTCCCCCGTCACTTGCTGCTCTATCGGGGTGCACAATATGTCGGGGACGGGGGAGCCAGAAGGAGCCTTAGGCTACATCTATGCTAGATTTGGAAGGTGTACATTCCAGCTCATAGAGACTGACTTGTGGTAGCTCTGATTTGAGCTACCGCCCTAAAAATAGAAGGGTAGCTGCAGAGGCGGGAGGGGCTGGGCACTCCAACTACAATCCTGTCTGAGACAATAGGTACATACTGTGGCAACTAGCCACCCCCATCACCATGCCGACACTTCCAGTTTTAGTACGCTAGATCAATTAGAGCTAGCATGGGTACGTCTTCGCAAGCTGGAATTTACCTCTCCCAGCTCTAGTGTAGCCATACCCATAGTCACTTGACAGAGCACCGCATTCCCAAGGGTAGCAGTGGGATGGATTTGTGCTCAGCTAGGTCTGCTCAGTGGCTGTTTTTCACAAGCTCTCATCGCGGCTTGATGTGTCGGTGGTGACTAGCGTTTGTTGAGGCTTAAGCCATAGAACAGCAATATTTCAAAGTCCTATTTGAAGGTTGGTAGCCAATACCTGACCTGATCTTCCCGTTTTTTCTGTTGGTTCTCTGTTTACACTGGATCTTGTGGGCAGACTCAGGTAGGCTTTCCAGTGTGTTTTTATGCCGGTTCAGTGTTTGGGCCAGGCTAGCTTTTCTTCCCAGAGATAATGTGAAGATATCTACGTGCTTTTTAGAGAAACTACTACTGAATATAGACCTGGTGTCACTCCACTTTCTCATGTGGGGTACACGTATGGCTTGTTGTGAATGCAATTGCAGTGCAGGGGTCCACGTGTGAAGTCAAGCCTTTAGTTTTGTTTTCCTCCATGTAAGATTTCCTCATATTCCTTATGGGTATATAAAGGCATCTCTCAAAACTATTTCCCTCTGTTTGAATGTACTGGTATAAATGGAAACAATGAAATATACAATGGAGAATCTGAAACACCATGGGAATAGCCTGGCCAAGATGATAATGGAGATGCAGCCAGAATCATTCAGTGACCGGAAATAAGTGAGACATTTTAAGAGGAGCTCTTTGCAAAGAAGGACATATTCAGGAGCGTTATATGTGGAGGAAAGTCGGCTTTCACTGATTTTCATAGTCACTGTAAGGGCCTGATTTAAAACCCACTGAGGTCAGTGGAAAGACACTGGTCTTTGGATCAGGCCATTAGCGCTCTGAGCTGACTGATGAATGCTAAAGCAGGCCCGCACAACATGCGGCCCAGGGGCCGCATGCGCCCTGCGTGGGCTCACTGTGCAGCCCGCGGGGGGTGAGTAGGCAAGTGGCGGGGTGGGGCAAGCCAACGGCCGGCTAGCCAGCCAGTGGGTGGGTGGGCTGGTGAAGAGGCCAGTGGCAGGCTGGGGAGTGAGGGTGAGCCAGCGGCAGGGGGTGGGGGCAGCGGCAGAAGGTAAGAGGCCAGCAGCGGGCAGGCAGGTGAGCTGGCGGTGGGGGGGGCTGAGGAGGCGAGCGGGCAGCAGGGGGGTGAGTAGGAGAGCCGGGCAGGGTGGGGGATGACGAGCCGAGTGGGCGGGCAGTGGCAGGGCGGCAAGTGAGCCAGGCTTCCACACCCCAGCGCTGGGGTAGGAGGGGTTGTTTCCGTGGGGCGGGCGGTGTTTGGGGGGAGGGGTGTTTCTGCGGGGCCAGGAGTTTTTGGCCCTCAGCTGTTTTCTTTGGAGTAATATGGCCCTCGCCGCTTTACAAGTTGTGCAGGCCTGTGCTAAAGTAATGGAGCAAGATCTCCCCTTCCCTCTGTCTGGGTTTCTGTGTCAATAGAGTGATTCAATAGAGTGATTATTTCAGCCCAATTATTTCAGTCCAGGTCAAACTAATACATAGAACAACTCAGCAAAATAAATCTTACTCATTTAACCAGTGTGATGCTGGCAGTTTCTCCAAGGACTTTACTGACATGTAGCGAGTGTTCAGCAAGAAAATGAGTTTAAAAAAAAAAGAGATGGTTGGGAGCCATAAGATGCTATTCCGATGGGCCGCTTCTGCATCAGTTCAAGGGAAACATTTAAGCAGCAGCGTGTTAGGTGTTGCTGTAAAGAGTTGCACAAAGGAAAACCATTTGCAGTGCATAACAACAAACTTTATTGGTCCTATGAAAACCATAAATAATGCTATGGATTCTTGAGCACTGTGTGCTGGCACATTTTCTATTAATGGGTTCCACAGACAATGAGCACCCTTCCTTCAAGACCATAAAGTGGCCATTAAGAGATGATGAGGTGGTAAAGCTTGCTCTTACTGAGTAGAAAATATCTGGCTTGTACCATAAAGGGGTATGAAGGCACTGAATGACTCTCCCCGTGCCCAGCCTAGTTACTTGGTTGTGAGCTAAGCACAGGATTTATCCCAACATGAAGGGCTTAATTTACATTTGTTGTAACAAATTCTACTTTTAATTACACTTCTGCCAAGTCAATGGGGTTACATGGATGTAGTCGGTACCTGAGACAGTTTATTTCCTATTCCAAGCATAAGGGTGGAGGTGGGGTGGATGTGCTATAGTATTGGAGGTACAATGATGTGGCACTGTGAGTAAATGTTGACTCTTTAAGAATGACAGTACCTACTGGCAGTCAGCTGGGTTGAATTTTGGATAGTCATTGCCCATTCCCACATTAAATTTGTTTTTATATCATAGATTTCCACCCCATTTCAAACCTGAAAATATGTCCTCCCACCATGTAGTGATGATGTGGCATCTGCGTTAACTGATTATTTGTCCCTAGTCATATTTAACTGAGCTATGTGTAACCTGTGGTTATGTGACAGCTGCCATCTTGGCAGTGATGACTGACCCATGGACCTCCAGAACTGGAACCATGAGCCTCTACCGCTTGAGCTAAAGCAACAGGCTCTGCAGCTGAGGCTGTAACAGACCAATATCTTCTGTGGATTGGGCAGAGAAGGGGAGGTGTAATGTTCACTGATTAGCGGGTTACCTGAACCATGTGACTCTCTGTCCCTCTCTAGCAGCTAGTTTGGGTACAGAGGTTTGAGTCTGCTACAGCTTTCAAACTAGTGTTCTTGGTCCTTTAGTTGAAGCAGCAGATGGTTTTTAGATCCAGGTGTCCTAGGTTCAGTCCCCACAAACAGCCCAACCCTGGATAAATAAAGCTATTCCTACACATTCAATGTCCAGGGAGGTATTGTCACAGTCGTCATGGCCTGGCATCTGTGATCAGCCCTCCCTAACAAGCTTGCTCACTCTTTGGTTGCAGAATACAGTACATTTGTAATTTCTTAATTATGAACACCATCTGCAAAGTTGCTGTAAGTATCATTATGGGGAACTATAAACTATCCAGAATAAAGCCAACCAAGTATGAACACAATGCAAATTGAAATAGGAACATGCTCTACCCATAAAGTGGTCTCTGGCAACATTCTTTGCAGCTGGATTATATATTCAGCTCTGAGTTGCTTCTCCATGTTCTGCCTGTTATGCCAGTTCTCCTGCTCTCCCTCTTTCATGCACTAATGTGCATCCACATGGACTGAATTTTCTTTTTCCTCTTGACTTCACATGGTTCCGTGTCTCCTCCCTCAGCAGACTCTTACCTCAGCCTTGTTTTAGCCTCTGACCTGCCATATGGGAGAAATGCAAGAGATTTCATAGGGACTCTATTTATGCTGCATTTTGGCCAGGAGACAGGGTGGTGCTGCAATTTGAATCCCAGTAAAATAAATAAATCTAGTAATTGCTGGTTCTTTACTTTAGAAATTAGTTCTCATTTAAAGAAGCCTTCAGAGTGGGTATGTGAAGGGGATTCAGAAGGGGTGGTTCAGGCAAACGAAGTGTTTTTCTTGGTGGATATGGGGCTTGACCCAAAACCCATTGAAGCCAATGGACATTCAATGGGCTTTGGTCCAAGCCCATGATGTACATCTTAGTGACACGTGCAGGAATTTCAGTGAAATCAGATGCACAGGTGAGGAAAAAGCAAAGCCATGCAGAGGGAAATGAGTCTTGCTATAGAAGAACGGGCACCAGCCAGAATTTTATACACTATTTTAGCCACTTTATGTTGCAACTCTGTTAGCCACTAAAATAGTTGGTAGAAGGGGAAAAAAATGCTAATCTCAATATTTCCTTTCATGACAACGTGTTAATGGTTTAGAAAGAGTTTCCAAAAATGTGTGTTTAGGATTAAAATAGAGAAGCCAAGAATGAAGTTTAAAATGAGCTTTCAGATCTGGAATAGGCTGTACTGTATATCCATTTGTTATGGCACAATGTTCTTTAAGGAGTCATGACATATGCAAATGCTTGAACGAGACACCAGGGTAGAGATGGCCGTGAGCATGTCTGCTCCAAAAGCATTCTATTAGGTATTTTCGCACAACCGTCACCATGATATGTAGGTGTATGTGAAAAGTAACATGCACCATGCCATCTACGGGTTGCAATGGAAGTTCTAGTTTGTAGATTACTGAACAGCAGAGTAAATGAGGGCGAAAAGCATGACTGATTTTACAATGCACAGACTGTTGTGTGGAAAGAAGGCAAAATCAAGAGCTTTCTACTCTCTGGTGTGCAGAAAAAAGTAAACTGGGTAATTATTGGGATGTTCGTTCCCCGAGAAAGTCAGGTGGGCCCTTGACAATCAGATATTTGTGTGCAACTGCAGGAATTGCACAGGAAAATCAGGCAGGCATGCTTTTATTTATTGTGCGTGTAGTTATGCACTCTTTTTTTTTTTTTTTTTAATCATGCACCCCTTTCAAAAAATCAAGCCCATAAGACATGGAAGAAAAGCTTGCAGGATAAAATGAGTTAAGGCATGTACCAGAACGTGTAGACAACAAACTCCTCCCGTGGAAAAGCATGAGCAGGGATAGACTGAGGAGCAATGAGGCAGGCTACTCTGCTCTTGCCCAGATGCAGGGCTCACTTGGAGAAGGCACAGCAGGGCATCCACTCCCACGGCAGCCAATGTCGCGGACAGCAGGTGCATGCAGACTGTTTGGAGCAGCACAATAAGCAGGGTGAAAGAACTCAATGGTCTCTTCAAGCAACTAACTGGCAGCATGGGTATGCCAGGATCCTCATAAATGAGCTTGTTTGTTATTGCCGGACCCGTCTTCCTTAAACTGTCATCGTAGATCTTTCTGGCGTGCGTTTTTCTGATGGTTTGATTCCCTGTTGACAGTCCTGTCTCTGACCCTGCCCATCTGATTCTTCAGTTTAAGTCACTGCTTTGCTGCTTATAAGATTTCTGTGATACCCTGCTAGACGTGCAACCTGGTCCTTGGTCTCCACAGTTTTAGCCCATTGCTAGCACTACAGCTAGGAAGTTAACAGTGAAAGCAAGTGACCTCATATTATTGGCATGGAGGTTTTTGCTCCTTTGAATTCAGCTAAGGAAAATGATCCCGTTCTTGCCTATTATTTTGCTAGAATAGTTTTGGTATCAGTGTGATTAACTTTCTACTCTTGGACTCCACCCTTGAGTGCATCAGTGAGAGCTGTCCACATTTATAACCGGTCTCAGAAAGGCATCATCTTACAAACAGAGAGAGGATTTTCATTTATAATCCATGAGAACAGTGCAGTAATGGGCTATTTTTTTCTCCTGAATAGAGCTCTAAGTGAACAAACAAATATCTGTAAATACAGGCAATTTAGCTCAGAAGAGATATCATCGATGTGGTTCAGAGGTTAATGGGCCTGGAGGATTTATAACAAATCAGGCCTATTAAAAAAAACCCACAAAGGTAATCTAGTTGACATCTATTGTTCTCCATAAAGCAGCTCATCTGTATTGCATCTATTGAAGGTGTTACAAGAAGAATTTAAACACACACACACACACACACACACACACGAAAAAAAACCCTGAAAGTTTGAACCAGCAACAGCAATCCATATTTCTTTATCTGCTGCCAACATCCAAGCACTGAACTCTCAAAGAGGCTGGGACTCAGCCATCATCTGTCCATATCTGATCTCTTTGGTAAATACTAAGGCTGCCAAGAATGAAGCAAACGAAAAGCACTTACAGATTAGAAAGAACACATGGCAGCCACTGACCTGCTGAAATCATAAAATACATCATGAAGTAAGAAAAGAGGGGAAACAAATCATCCTCTCTGGGACTGCCCATCTGCTTCCATAAAGCCACACTCATTATTGCAAATAAATACATTCAGAACAGCAAGGTCTGGTAATAATTTTGTGGTGGATTTTTTTTTAAATCATTTTTGGAACCCTTTGCAAGTTTTCCTATATAAACATGATGATATCATCAACCAGAATTAGATATCCATCAATGGCACCATTCTTAATTACATAGGGAGCGATTCTTTCTAGGTGTCATTACAAAAAAAATAGTTTCCAGTTCAGAGGGGGGTGGGGGGGTAGTGTTTAAACACTAACGAAAAGAAACAACTAAAAGAGTTCTGTGTTTTTGCAGCACAGTCTGATGGGACAGTGTTTGCGTCACTTCAGTGGTTCTGCAGTCTGCATATTTGTCAGTCTCTTTTCACTGTACATTAGGGTGACCAGATGCGAGGACCCGAAAATCGGGACTTGTCCGGGGGGTTGGGGGGGGGGAACCCCTCCCACCGGACTTGTTGAGCAAAAAAAAAACGGAGAATGGAAGAAGCCCGGAACAAATGGTGGGACAAATGGCATCCCGACCATGCATCGGTCAGGACGCGGGACAAAAGAAGAAAAATCGGGACGGTCGTCTGGTCACCCTATTGTACATCGAAAGGGGTAGGTAACTCCGTACAACACAGGCTTCAATAGAAGTTGTGCTGGGCCTTTGTATTTCAAAGGCTCAAAGTGTTAAATACACCTTAGGTAGAAGGTTGGCAAAAGGCTCTACCTATCCTGTTAGCCTCACAAAAGCTCTGAATTAAGCCCTGAATTACTACAGAGTTGTGCAAATATGCAGTGTGTGACCAACCTCAAACATTCACAGATCATGCCAAAAAGCTGCCAAAAAACAACGAACCAGAACAATGTGGGAAGTGACATTGCAAACTTCCCCCACCCTCAGTGTGGAGAATGCTTAAGTCATTCACTTCTCTATATAACCGAAATGGGGTAATTCTATACCAAGTCATCTCTGCACTTCAGCACTCTGGATGTCCAACCTCATTGAAAACGTGAGCTGGGCGAGAAAGTTTCATCCAGTTATTTCTTTTTTTAACTAAAACACTGGAAAAAAAATTCAGGATCCCCCCCCCCCTCGCGCTCTTCAACCAGCTCATCTGAAAACCTTTGCCTAAACCAATATCCTGTGTCTTGTCTTATTTCCGTTCCCCAGGGGATGACTGACCCAGTGCCAGTTTGAAGAATTTCTTACTTCCATCACGGGTTTTTAAAATGAATATATACAACAAAAAAAGGATTATACTGTTTGTGAATCAAACATCCCTATTTATCCGCTTGAAGCGAATCTATTGACATTTGATGTAGCCTATGACCACTTCTAATTCCCAGTGCATTGCCGTCTTTCTAGGTGCGTGTCAGACTGTTGGCATCACACCGAGCCTTACCAGTGTGTCCGTTAGGAGGTGTGTTGTCCATAGGTCTTTGCGTATAAGGACTATATGAGCATTCTCAAGGGACAACACAAACCTTTAAATCCAATAGAAACTTCGCGCTTTTTACAAAACGTGTTTCAACATAGTCTTTTCTCGTAGAGTCTCATGTGAGTAAATAAAACCATCGGCGAGTATTTTATTATTCAGTGATAAATAGGCATGTTTTAAAGATGTATGGTTCACTGAACCTTCCGCAGAATCTGTAGCGGTCCTTGCCCACAATCAAACTGGCTCTGTGACAAGACAAAAGCCATGGAAAATGGCTGACTTTTCAGTGCCAGCTGTGTTCTTAGGTTCTAAGCTTGAAGTGTATTACATCTGTTCACCCTTGAACAGGGCCTATTATTGGAGATCTGACAGTTTAGTCCTTAATGGGACGTGGGGGAAGGGAAGGTACTTAACAGGTAAGTTCAGCCTTCTGAAGTGATGAACAGTTCTGTTTGACTCAGTCCTACGTGTATGTATTTAAATCATTCCAGCCTTCCCTTCCACTGACCTCACCCCAGCCCAGTGATGGCTCAGGGACCGATTCTCATTTGTACACTAAGGTCCCTTTAGGGTACTCCAGCAGCATAAAGGAACTTTACAGAGGGTAGAAATGCTCTTCTAAGACCCCCCCTATGCAGAGGACCTTGCTGGCCAGGGCAGAGTTGCTCCTAGCCCAAGATGTAGGGGTCAGGTCAGGAGTGTATCGGTACATAGCTTGTATGCACTGTATGGCAGCTATTCTGTGAGTCCCGGGAAAGCTGTGTGTGTGTGTGTGTGTGTGTGTGTGTAAGAGCAGCACTTGCATAGCCCTAGAATACAGTAAGCACAAAGGTAGCTTAACGCCACCTTTCCATTCCCCCAGCCCTCTTCACCACACACACACACCCCAAGCACAGGGATGGAATAACTAAAATTCAGACCCTGTGACTTTAGCTCAGAGATCTCAAACTCAAATCACCACGAGGGCCACATGAGAACTAGTAAATTGGCCCGAGGGCCGCCTCACTGAAACCTTTTCATACAATGATACAAAAGTATGGTCAAAAATGAAAAAAATGAAGAGTAATAGAGTATTCTATTAAAAGTCAATGTATTAACTTTTTAAAAACTGTAATGCAAAGAGGGGTTTTAATAAAATATAAACACTCAGTAATGTTTGGAGTGTGGCTGCCAGTGGAGTCGGCGCCTATGGCGGGCCGCAGGAAATAACTCTGCGGGCCGCGTGTTTGAGACCCCTGCTTTAGCTTATCTAAAGAACGCTGGCTGTGTCTACACTACAAACGTTACAATGGCACAGTTGTACCACTGCAACTACACCGCTGTAAGGTCTCCCGTGTAGCTGCGCTATGCGGGCGGGAGAGAGCTCTCCCATCAGCATCGTTAAACCGCCCCCAACGAGCGGCGGTTGCGATGTCGGTGGGACAGCGTCTCCTGCCAATGTAGCGCTGTGAACGCCTGTGCTTCTGTCAATGAAACTTATGTCTGTCGGCAGGGTGGGGTTTTTTCACACCTCAGTCCAACAAAAGTTTTACCTACAAAAGTGCTAGTGTAGACAAAGCCTCTGAGTGTGAAGTGTTAAGTCTTCCTGAGCATGAAAAATAAAAGCATCAGGAACAGGAATGGTTTTTTTGGTTTTGTTTTTAATTGCCTGAAAAATCTTTGTTTCCATAGTATTTATCCCATTTCACAGACTGCACCCAGGACTTTCAAGCACTTGTTTTAAACCATCTCTACCAGAGCAAGTACCTGGAAAAATTCTGAAGAGCACTGAGCATTTTCTGACCTGTTAATAACTTTAAATATTGTTCTTAGTAGGACTGTCACTAACCATTAATAACAAGGACAACATTTGGCCCTTGAATCTGTTGCCAACTTTAGCTACTGTTATGAGTTATGAGTCTTGCAATTTTTATTTAAAGTCCCAGCTTCTGGAATCATGCATCTGTATGAAAATCTTGGCTTTCATTTAGAAAAAGGGGATCTAAAGTCCTTACTGTTCTCCTGACTTTTAAGCCAATCTCAGGACTTTTGGGGAGGGGAGGGGCTAACTCATGATTTTTGAATGCTTGGTGCTGACAATATTGCAATTTGAGGGTTTAGAGTGGAAGCGGCATTGGGTTTTGGTTCAAATTACCTGTCCCTGTGACTTTGGTTCTGGGACAGATACAAAATGGGGGAGGGATAGCTCAGTGGTTTGAGCATTGGCCTGCTAACCCCAGGGTTGTGAGTTCAATCCTTAAAGGGGCCATTTGGGGATCTGGGGCAAAAATCTGTCAGGGGACAGTACTTGGTCCTGCTAGTGAAGGCAGGGGACTGGACTCAATGACTTTTCAAGGTCATTCCAGTTCTAGGAGATTGGCATATCTCCATTTATAAAAAAACCAAGAAGGACTTATTTTCCCTTTCCAGCCCAGAAACAGCTAAGTCTCAGGGCCATAGCTGTTCACATGAGATTTTGGCCCATGAGTCTGAACATTTGTTAAAATTGGCAGGTCAAACAAAAAATACACCATTTTGGGCTGAAGTCTCGTCAGAGGAGTGGGGATGCTGAAAACTTAGCAGTGCACATGGCACGCATCACACCTGCTATACTAAGACTTTATTTTTCTAAATATATAGAAATGTAATTTTTGCAGGAAAAAATGGGGTAAAAAGTTCCATTTGGTTCTGGTTTAGTTTTCTTTCTCAGAAGGACTTAACACTATAGACACACAGAGGTTCAGTGATGATAGTTTATTGTAAAAAATTTAAGTACAGCAGGTGTGGGGCATTTTATATGCATTTTTTGTGTATATAAAATGTTGTGTCTGTGTTTGGCCAGTCCAATAGTTTAGCAGCTCTGCCGCTCACCTTACCCCCGCCCCCAAAAAAGTCTTGGTCTTCCAGGTCTCTTCCTCAGGGCTCTGGGGGACTAAAGGGCACTATTTACTACAAGAAAATAAATGATTTATCATAACCAGAAAGCGAATGGGGAAAATTCTCCAGCTTGGGATCTAGTCCAGTTCTGTGACCCCTGTTTGCTGGGAAAGCCAGCAGGGTAGCTAGATCTTGTCACGCAGTGTTAATATCCCAATTTATATCCACGGTCTGAAATGAAAAGCCTGATATCTGGCATCCAGTGAATTCAAAAGAAGGGGACTTCTCCCATCCTTGTTTGTCTTTGACTGGAGCTCTGATACATTTTCTTCCTTTTGAAATTGCTTTGGAATTCCAGATGCAGCTGGAGTTTTCTGACTTCCCTAAAATGTATTTTTAACTTTGTTTTCAAACATATATCCTCTTCCATTTCAGGCCAAACCCACTTCAGGCAATGTCTTTCTGGGGGTTACTGCATCTCTCTGTGGGTAAAATTACTGCATTTGGCTTGCTGTCCCACATCTCACTCCAGGCAGGCTATAATTCACAGACGTGTATTGCCTGACCAGTTTTTTTGCTTGAATTTTTTAAAAACCGGATGCAATTTAAAATCTTCTCCTAATCCATTTATTAGTGTGTTATTGCTCTTGGATTTATGACTGTCTCTGTATAGTTTTCAGTTGTTTTCTGTCCTTCTAGTCTTTCCAATTTTCCTGATGTTTAGGTTAGCACAATAAATCATCCTCTACTTACCCTCCTCCCCCATACTTGGCCATGTCAGGAGACTGCTTTCCTCCCAGGGCCGGCTCTAGGCACCAGCCTAGGAAGCACATGCTTGGGGCGGCACATTGTAAGGGGTGGCATTCAGGCCAATCTTAGGGCGGCACATTCCGACGTTTTGTTTTTTTGCTTCGGTGGTGCTCCGGCCATTGTTTTTTTGTTTTGGGGTTTTTTTTGCCTGGGGCAGCAAAAAAGCCAGAGCCAACCCTGTTTCCTCCATCCCTCCTTTGTCCCCCGCAAGCTGGACTTTCTGGCTCATGTTATTGGTATATGGCTCTCTACCTGTGTTTATTAGTTTGTGGTGTGGCAGAGACTGAATTTTTCTTCCCTGTTCACTTCATGCCAAAGTTTAGATTCCTCTTGCCATTAAGTACAAGACATAAAACTGGCTGAAGGATGCTACAGTCACAAAACAATGATCCAGTATAGTCGTCCTATTTCTACTTCAGTCTTTACGGATCCCTTGGGTTTGTTTTTGTTTTTCTTCTTCTTCAGGCCAAGAACAGTGGTGAGATGACATGCATTAACTTTCCCATTGCCCCAAGATAATACTGTTTTGTGTGTTTGCTAGGCTAAGGGAATGAAAGCTTCTGGTTCCCTAAGGAAAATATTGCCTCTCAGTTCCTACAAGCCTTCCTGGGACTGCATGCAAAACTATAGTATGTAAAATATCTAAGCTCTCTACAAGTCCGGGACTGGGGGATCAGGAGAAGTGGGCTTTTTTTATTCTTGGCTCTGACAGATTTTTGGGTAACTTTGACCAAGTCATTTAATTTCTCTTTGCCTCACTTTGACCGTTTCTAAAATGGAAATAGCACTTCCCTTCCTGCAGGGGTGGTGTGAGGCTTAGTTAGTTAATGTTTGTAAAACACTTCAAATGCCATTCTACATCAAGCTCTGGAATTTGCTCCCTACTCTCAATATGAAATGGTCTGAACCTCTTTACCTTTAAGGCATGCTACAAACACTGTCTGTTTGCTAGAGATTTTGGGTGAGAGGCTGTTTAAATATATTCTCTTGCTGTTCGAATTACTGGCTGGTTAAGTTAATTCTCTTGTGGTACTGGGTAGTTACTCTTAGCCTTGGTCTACACTGGGGAGGCGGGGGGGAATCAATCTAAGATACGCAACTTCAGCTACGAGAATAGCATAGCTGAAGTCGACGTACTTAGATCGATTTACTGCGGTGTCTTCCCAGCAGTGAGTCAACTGCTGCCGCTCCCCCGTCGACTCCACCTGTGCCTCACGGCGGTGGAGTGCAGAAGTTGACGGGAGAGCGCTCGGTGATCGATTTAGCGTGTCTAGACTACATGCAATAAATCGACCCCCGATAGATTGATCGCTACCTGCCAATCTGGCGGGTAATGTAGACATACCCTTAGCATGGATCATTGTTTTAAATAGCAGCTAGGATGCCTAGGTCTGGGGATAAGCATCTTATTTAAATCTAAATAAATATAAAATGTGGCCCACTTCTGCCCACAATTTTAATATGAGGGTGTGGTGTGAGGAGGTTGCTTGTTCTAATGTACACAGTTCCAACATGATCACAGTAGCCTTTCCTAATGCTGGGGCCACGGCAGTTAAGCCCACTAACTTTGACCAGTAACTGACATTTGACAGCTTTGACTGAGTTTCATTCTGAGTTTCTGGATTCATTTGAAAATGAAACTCTGAGTTAAACACAGCAGGTGCAAACCCATGTGAACTGAAACATACAAGCTAAAAAAGGGTTGTATTGAACCCCCTGAGAATTGAAACAGCCAATCTTGCAGGTCTTGTCTGCTTTCTACCTCACCTCTTACGATATTTCAACTGAAAGCTGAACTGTTCAGTTGCTAGGTCAAACGATGATGGACTCGGTCTGTTACAAGAACTGTTGCATTATAAAGCATAACACTGGTGAGGGGGGGTGTGTTTTAATTTTGGTGCAACCTGGGGAGAAAACAAGATGACATGTCTTGTTTTCAACTGAAGGCAAAGTTTGTTTCAAGCCCCATGCTATTTAACTGTGTACCGTTTTACGTATCATTATAATCGGAGATGGCCTTGACTCGAAAGTTCAGATTCATGTGCTGATCTGGGATTTTGGTTCAGGTCCATCTCTAACTAAAAGTTAGTTGCTTTCTTACTCTTTCAAAGAAGAAGAAAACTGGCCTGCTTCACACAAGAATTTTGGGCAGAAGAGCTGTTGAAAGCATTTTGGTTGCTGTGGATAATATGAATGAGTTACTGTAAATAGCAACTATTTTTCCTCTATCTAAAAGTAGATCCAAGTGGTAGACATCTGGATTTACAGACCGCTTTAACCAATCAAGCCAGGAGGAAAAACGTGTAGCTGATATTTCCCCTTCAAATTTGGTATTAAATTACTCCTGCTAAAGGCAGATGCACTGAGGAATTTTCAGTATCTTAAATTTTTTCTTCTCCATTTTAATCAGTAAACTCTCACTTCTATATTAATGAGAACATCATGCCAAAAGCACTATGAAAAAAGTGTGGTAATGAGTCTGAAAATTAGGACACAGCTAGATGATGGTTGTCAAGTCCCAACCATTTTTGACAACAAAATTGGAAGGCAAGACAGTTTCAAGGCTTTTTATTTTTTTAATGCTGTATTCCTTCCAGCTTCTTCATTTCATATGCAGCTTACTTGAAGAAATAGAGAGAAATGGAAGCCTGGCCTACCCTCCAGGCTGAAAATAACTTTAGGCCCCTGTCAGGGTTCCCTCCCCACTCTGAACACTGGGGTACAGATGTGGGAACCCACATGAAAGACCCCCTAAGCTTATATTTCACCAGCTTAGGTTAAAAATTCCCCAAGGCACAAATTCCTTCCCTTGTCCTTGGACGGTATTGCTTCCACCACCAAGTGATTTAGACAAAGCTTTAGGAAAAGGACCACTTGGAGTTCCTATTTCCCCAAAATGTCCCCCCAAACCCCTTCACCCCCTTTCCTGGGGAGGCTTGAGAATAATATACCAACCAATTGCCTTTAATAAAAGTACAGACTAGACCCTTTATGTTTAGGACACTAAAATCAATCAAGTTTTTAAAAGAAGAACTTTATTACAAAGAAAAAAGTAAAAGAAGCACCTCTGTAAAATCAGGATGGAAGGTAATTTTACAAGATAATAAAAAGATTTAAAACACAAAGGACTCCCTTGTAGGCTCAACTTCAAAGTTACAAAAACAGGAATAAACCTCCCTCTTAGCATAGGGAAAATTCACAAGCTAAAACAAAAGATAATCTAACGCATTTTCTTGCTATTACTTACAATTTTTGTAATTTTAGATGTATTATTTCATTAGGAGCTGGGTTACCTGCTTGGTCTCTTTCTTTGTCCCGAGAGGGAACCAAAACAAATAGCACAAAAAAAGCCTTCCCCCCCATCCCACCAGATTTGAAAGTATCCTTTTTCCCCATTGGTCCTTCTGGTCAGGTGCCAACTAGGTTAATTTAACTGATTAACCCCTTACAGGTAAAGGAGGGATTTTATGCTACCCTTAGTTGTACATTTATAACAGCCCCCAAGTTAGAAAATGTTGGCCTTTAATTTTCAAATATTCAGTCTTGCAAATTTCCAGAGACTTTTCCAGTATTATAGATACCCTAGAACAGGAGTGGGCAAACTTTTTGGCCCGAGGGTCACATCTGAGTATGGAAATTGTATGGCGGGCCATGAATGCTCACGAAATTGGAGGTTGGGGTGTAGGAGGGGGTGAGGGCTCTGGCTGGGGATGCGGGCTCTGTGGTGGGTCCAGAAATGAGGAGTTCTGTGTGTGGGAGGGGGCTCCAGGCTGGGGCAGGGGGTGAGGGTGCAGGGTGGGGGTGAGGGCTCTGGCTGGGTGCGCGGACTCTGGGGTGGGGCTGGAGATGAGGGTTTGGGGTGCAGGAGGGTGCTCCAGGCTGGGACCAAGGGGTTCAGAGGGCAGGAGGGGAATCAGGATTGGGGCAGCGGGTTGGGACGTGGGAGGGGGACAGGCTCCAGGCGGCGCTTACCTCAAGCAGCTCCCAGAAGCAGCAGCATGTCCCCCTGCAGCTCCTACGTGGAGGCGCAGCCAGGCAGCTCTGCCTGCTGCCCCATCCGCAGGCGCCGCCCCTGCAGCTCCCATTGGCCGCAGTTCCCAGCCAATGGTAGCTGTGGGAGCAGCGTGCCGAGCCCCGTGGCTGCTCCTATGTGTAGGAGCCGGAGGGGGGACATGCCGCTGCTTCCGGCACAGAGTAACGGTATGCACGGAGCGGGGTAAGCCCCCGACTCTGCTCCCCAACTGGAGTGCCAGAGCAGGGCAAGCCCCAGACCCTGCTCCCTGGTGGAAGTTCGCGGCCTGGATTAAAATGTCTGAAGGGCCGGATGCAGCCCCTGGGACGTAGTTTGCCCACCCCTGCCCTAGAACATAGTGCATCCTGTCTCTGATTTAGTGGAATTATATCCCATTGCTCTCAAAGGTTGCAAAATTTAATCTAGCTCTCTTAGGGTTTTGTATAGAACCCATCAGCCTAATTTCCGAGTGCTTGAATATGTGAGTCCTGAATATAAAACTCTCTGGAGGTTTTTCAAACCATGTTTTTATGTGCAGTTAAGGGAAGAGAAGGTTGAAAATTTGGAGCCAAGTATCTCCGGACCCTGTCTTTTAATGTCATTATGATGTAGTATCATGTCATGTCATAATGTCATTATGATGTAGTGTCAGTATGATGTAGTAGATAGCCCATCACATGGGAGAATGCGGATTGGCTCAAGGCAAGACTCCTGCCTGAGACGTCACTTGAAGAACTCCTTTGTGTACTGAAATTGCTGTGACTGGCCTTTCAGCCTTCTACACAGACTCTTCCCGTCCTATAAAGGCAGCAGTAGTGATGGACTGGAGCAGTCGACAAACAGCTAGCCCCTGTTTGCTGTTGGGGAGAAGGTGCTGTGGCAGCGACTGTTCTCAGGCGAGGGATGCAGTAAAGAAGCAGATGAAAGGCCTAATGAGGATGCCGCTCCAACAGACTGGATGAGGGCGCACTGTTAGATAACTGAGCCTCCACTCGCCTGGCTAGAGGCAGGATTCGCACTGATGGATTTGCTGTGATTGCCTCCCGACCGCACCATTAGCTGCAAAGCTGCGTGTAATGCTAAAGAGTTCATTTTTTAAATACCTTCCATTGGCTTGATTTGGAAAGAATTTCATAAATTGCATTTTCATTATTGATGCATCTATTAATAAATGTTCTGTTTGCCTTCAGAACAAATGGCGGCCATTTCACACCAGGCCAAAGTGCAACCTGACTGTCCTTGCATCAAGGGAATGGTGGATAGAATATCATCCCCTCGGGGCACTTTCTAGAGAGCCTCATATACAAATTAGGAACATGGGGAAACGCTATTTTCTAGATTGAGAATTGCAGGTGCTTAGCTTTTCTGTATTCATTTTAATTCATACATGGGAGTACTTTGCCCACTGACGGCATGTTTTACTGTATGCATTCGATGTTATGGGTACTTTCTGCCCAGGCTGCTGCTGATCAAAAGTTGCTACTACGTGATGGCTGTCGAGTTACACTTGTGAAATAGTTTTGGTCTCACTCCACTGCCCTGTTCGCCATCACCAATTGCCGCTGACTAACATCTTTAGTGGCAGTCTCAGGGCTGGTCTACTCTAAACCCCCCTGTCGAACTAAGATACGCAACTTCAGCTACGTTAATAACATAGCTGAAGTCGAAGTCTCTTAGTTCGAACTTACCTGTGGTGCACACGTGGCGCGCAGGCTCCCCCGTTGACTCCACCTGCTCCGTTCGTGGAGCAGGATTACCAGCGTCAACGGGGGAGCACTTCCTGGTTTGATTTATCGCGTCTAGACAAGACGCGATAAATCGAACCCAGAAGATCGATTGGACTCCTCCGACGCGATGGCTGAGTATAGACGTACCCTCAGAAGAAAGGTCCTGGAGTAGATTGGCTTGGACAATTAATTAGTCACTGTGTGGAGCAGCTGCTGATGTTGTGCAAGGATATGGGGTGTAGCTGGAGGGGCTAAGGAAGTTAGGCACCCAACTCCCAGTCTATACATTTAACAGTTGTCCAGTGCACCAGAATGCAAATGTATTACTGTTACTAATCAATTGTATAGGGCCATAAATATATACAGAACTTACCCGGGAGGCTATGCTCCAAGGTCAGATCCTGCAAAGTGCTGATCATCATGGACACTGACTGAAGTTCATTGGAGATGTGAGTACTCAGCACAGGAGACAACATTGGACCTTGAGAGAAACAGATGAACAAAAGACAGGACACATGCTATTAAAGCAGTATGGGAAGGTTCACATTAACAATGATAAGACCTCTGAATTCATTGTATCAGGACAAGGTGAATGTTTTCTGTCGCTTGTCTACACTACCCGCCGGATCGGCAAGTAGCGATCGATCTATCGGGGGTCGATTTATCGTGTCTAGTCTAGATGCAATAAATCAATCCCCGAGCGCTCTCCCCTCGACTCCAGTATTCCACCGCCACGAGAGGCACAGGTGGAGTTGACGGGGGAGCGGCAGCAGTCGACTCACCACCGTGAAGACACCACAGTAAGTCGATCTAAGTATGTCAACTTCAGCTATGCTATTCTCGTAGCTGAAGTTGCGTATCTTAGATGGATTTCCCCCACCCCCCCGCCTCCCCAGTATAGACCAGGGCTGTGTGTCCTAACAGAAGGTCTTGAATAATGTAATTAGACAAGGAGGCAAATGATAAACAAAACGATCTTAGCTTTTCAAAAGAACTTGGAGATTTAAGGGGAAGAAAACCTACACTCATACCACACACATTGGCCTGCTAAACCCAGGGTTGTGAGTTCAATCCTTGAGGGGGCCATTTAGGGATCTGGGGCAAAAATATGTCAGGGGACAGTACTTGGTCCTGCTAGTGAAGGCAGGGGACTGAACTTGATGACCTTTCAAGGTCGTTCCAGTTCTAGGAGATTGGCATATCTCCATTTATTATTATTAATTATTAATTATTTATTATTTATTATTATAGTCCTTTAAAGGGCTTATGAAAATATTGTGTGTCACTGTGACTGGGATAAGATTATATTTTTATCAGACTAATAAAAGTGGGCTCTGCTTCTGTCTCCTAGAGTGTGAAAGTTTGAGTCATACAATACTAAGTCCTGGAGAGAATATTGATTGTTAGCCAGACACTGTGACTGACTGACAGTTCAGCAGCTCCCTTTCCTCCGGTAATTCAAGATGTGCTAGGAAAACCTATTCAAGTCAGAGGGAAGAAGGCACTTAAGTCATACTCTGACTCCAACTGAGCAAGGCCTCAACGTTTTCCTCCAATAAACATCCTATAGATTGGAGCAGAGCCAAAACCTTGGCCTGTCCCATCTTTATATTTATCCTAATTTTGCACTTTGGGGCCCTCTCTAATGTCTGTACCTAACATTTGTTGCCTAAATCCACGTGCAAATTGTGGCAGGGTAAGACTGAGAATAATCACAATATGTAGGGATTATTCACAAGTAAATGATTCCCCCTCCTCTCCTCCCCAATGAATGACTGGTAGGCAAGAGATGTACTGTCTGTGTATTTGCACACCAAAGACACCCCTAGCAAACCACTTCTTTTTAAAAAGAACTTTGATTTATTGCCGGTTAAAGATTTGTTTGTTACTCTATGTTTGTGCAGCACCTAGCACAGTGCGGTCCTGATTGGGTGAAATGGCTATCACGTGACCACCTATGATTATTTTACTGCATTTTAATTATAATTGTGCAGTACAATTAATTATCTCAGAAATGCTCACTGACGAATGCTGAGGAGGCGATAAGTGGGTTTTGTGTATGTGTGTGAAAAGAATTCATGTCTGTATCTCTTTTATCACCAGTTCTGCTGTTGCATATTCCTATCTGATCACTTTATGCACGTTTCAATAGGCAGTGTCCTGTAGTTAGTAAATGGAAGCCAGATTGCTAGGCAGCTGTTGTAAATCTGTGGAGTTCCATTAACTCCAGAGGAGCTCCTTCAATTTACTCTGACCTCAGAAGTCAATTGGGAATCACTCCAGACTGGGGATCTTTTGCACCTGTGGTGAAGTGGGGTTTGCACTAGTGTGAATTACGCTGGTTTGAAACCACAGCGCTTCTATGCCAGGGGCTTTGATAGGTGAGAAAATCCCTTATGTATACGAGATCTTATACTCGTGTAATAGATCTGTCTCTGACTCCAGGTCTTTGGCCACTTCTCTTTATTTCTAGCTTTATTCTTCCTTTACGTTTTCCTAAATGCCATGGGCAAACAGATTTAGTTTCACTAATGAAAAATACTTCTTTGTTTTTGTTAAATTAATTCGACTTTCACTCTTTCTGCCTTGCCTTCTTTCGGTGATTGCTAACAGGCTGGTCTCCACCACACATGTGAAGAATCTATCATTTGTCATGAGTGTGCATCAAAGCATGTAAGGATCGGAGAGCGAACTCTATTTCCTAGCAACCAGAGGAAAGCATTGCACGTTTTTCCTCTGTCAGCAGGATTGCTCCAATTTATGTAACCTACAAAATGTGTGTTATCGCCACAATAAACCATACATCCTGAGGCTTTATTTACAGCCAGCTAATCACAGTGATGTATCCTTGTAGTCCCACCATCTACTATTTCCCTGTTTGGGGCCGGAATCACAGTGAGCTTAAAACCTAGTACAAATGTCATTAACAGCTTGCCTGACAATGGCACTAATTGCCTAATTATCGAGGAAGATTCACAGATCATTTATCTAATACCATAACAGTAAAACCTAGGTAAAGTCAGATGGACCTGGAGTTCATTTTCAATTTAGTAGGCTTTTTAAAAAAAAATGTTTGCACCCATCAAATAAATACACACAACGCGTTGAAAGCAAGTTGAGATGAGAACAGATAAAAGGAAAGGGACTCTTCAGTAATAATTAGCTGTTAGAAATGGCAAGGATGTAGCTGTGGAAATTTTAAACCTCATTCCACACTGTGTTCTGGGGAAGAAGTCAAAGTAGCACAAGCCACAGTAATTGGAAGGTCTACCCTGCCGAGGTATTGGTAGAGTCAGCGGTGGCTGTGACAATTCTGCCACCCCAAGTAGTTGCCGCCGACCTGCCGCCGAATTGCTGCCGTGGGACTCGGACTGCCGCCCCATTCTCGATGCCGCCCCAAGCACCAGCTTGGAAAGCTGGTGCCTGGAACCGGCCCTGGGTAGAGTCAGTTTGCCAACAAATGTTCTTCTCCATCCCGTACTGCGTCTCAGAGCCTGTGCAAAGCCAGCAAGTTCTGTTTTCAAGGCATCCGGCAGCCTCTGGAGACCTCTATTTCCGTGTGGTTCAAATTGGTTCTGAAGATTCTGTGACGTGAGAGAAGAGTTGTGCCGTTCACTTACCAGGTCAACTGTAATCAGCAAGCCATTCAGCTGCCAGCTGGAAACCGTCTGAAACAAACCGTCCAGCCTTCCCTACTAGCTTGTCTCCTGGAACATCAGGATCGCTCATGCAAGCGACATTCCAGTGCTTCTGTTCAGAGGTGCTGGAACAGTTTGTATACTGGGGGTGCTGAGAGCCATGGAACCAAATTGTAAACCCTGTATATCGGGGGTGGCCAGCTTGAGCCTGAGAAGGAGCCAGAATTTACCAATGTACATTGCCAAAGAGCCACAGTAATACATCAGCAGCCCCCCATCAGCTCCCCCACCCCCGGCTCCCAGCGCCTCCTGCCCACCCGCAGCCCTGCCAATCAGCGCCTCCCGCTCCCTCCCCGCACCTCCCGATCAGCTGTTTTGTGGCATGCAGGAGGCTCTGGGAGGGGGCGGGGAGGAGCGAGGGCATGGCAGGCTCAGGGGAGGGGGCGGGAAGGGGTGGAGTGGGGACAGGGCCTGTGGCAGAGCCAGGTGTTGAGCAGTGAGCACCCCCTGGCACGTTGGAAAGTTGGCGCCTGTAGCTCCCGCCCCAGGGTCGGTGCCTCTACAAGGAGCCGCATATTAACTTCTCAAGAGCCGCATGTGGCTCCGGAATCACAGATTGGCCACCCCTGCTGTATATGATGGAAACCACTTCAAGCCAGGGGCACGGCAGCACCCCGAGCGCTCCTACTTCCAGCACCTGTGCTTCTGTTTGAACGGAACTTCCTCCGACTTGCAAATGTGAACAAGATGCAGTTCATATAGTTCATATGTTTTGTTTTGGCTCCAGATCCACATCTGAACTTCCCACAGACAGTGGGGGTGATCAGATCTGTAGTTTTGGCTCGTGCCTATCTCTAGTTTCTGGTAGTATCTAGTACTTTCTGGTATCATGTAGTTTGGCACGTTGTTATCAATGCTGAGAAAGGAACAATTGCTCCACCAGGGGATCACAGTGATCAGACGTACAAGATCATTTCTGGCTAAAGAAGGCAGCTGGGTGAGAGGGAGAGAGAAGGCCCTTGCCATGGTAGTTGTCTCTGGGAAAGAAATCACAACTGTCGTTATGGGCCAATAATGCTGAGCAGGCAAAAGGGAGAAAGATAATTGTAAGGCAGCAGTCTCTAGATAGGGGACTTGGGAGGAGTACAGTTGTGTGGCTTGAAGAACTTAAACTTCTATGTTCCAATTGGAACGTTTACAAAAAGTCCATGAGTTCTGATCAGTCTGTTTGGAAACTTTTTCCACATTGACATTGATCCTGCAGCTTGATTTGCCCGGGCAGCCCCTTTGTCGGTACAGAGCTCCATTGAAATCAGTGGGGGGCCAACGCAGGAGCAGAGTACCATCTGCATGGTGTCATTTGCAGGACTGTGAGAGCCAATTAGCTTCTCCTGCAGAAAAGGGCTCCTGGTTGCCCTGGCACATTGGCAAATTACACGTAGCAGATGATTCAATCAACAGATGAACATCAGACAACCGCAGTGAGTGCTGCCGCATCATAAATCGGCTTAACAGCAGATTGAGTGAGACATTAGAGTACAGTGTGATGCATGATGGCATAAATTGGAAGGCTGAAATCAGCAAGAATTTCCTGGGGTACTGCTTTTTTTTTTTTTTTAGCAACACCATGCCCATTATAGTCCAAAGGTTTTTAAATAACTCTTCTTACAATTGATCATAATAATGGATATGGAGGGAAATTAAGGAATACAAAAGAGGGCAAAGTGCAATGAAGGAAACGGCGTTCATGGAAGATTAAACAGAGCAGGAAAGCTATACAGCAGGAGCATGTTGTAAAATTTCATATGGGTTCTTACCTGGATACGGCAATTGTCTAATCCTGTGATACAATGCCTCAAAGGAAACTGCAATCAAATTAAGTTCCCCTTCCAACCTTACTCTCCTTTTGCCAAGTGCTACAATATGTACCTTGCACAGCTGACTACATCTATGAATCTTCTTAATGACTGTGATAATGATGATGTATCAGGAGTGAGCACCACGTCAGTTTCTCAGGGCTCAGAATGGAAGGCAAGATGGTTATGCGAGACTGAACTCCAGCGCTGCGCTCTCCAATTGCAGCCAGAGGTAATGCATTTGAATTTGACGATGATACGGAAAGCTCCTCAGCAACCAAAGGGGATGGATTCCTCACGTTCAGGATGCATAGAGGAATGTCTCATGTCAGTTAAGCAGCATGGTGGGTTAGTTTTCCAACTTGAAATAGGGGGCCTGTCTTAACACGTGTGGCTGCATGATGCATAATGTGGCTACCTGGCTGGAGCCAGAACCTCATGATAATGATAAACAAAAAAGCCTGGCGATGTAAAGTGATGCTTATTATCCTTGGCAAGAGCGGCTCCTGATTGAGGCTTTGGCAGAAGAAGGCAGAGACGCAGAGCATAGAACCAAACAGAATTGATGTTTGCGGCTGAACATGTCCCGTTGGCTTACTCTTATGGTTTTAAATCATTGGTTAGCAGATTCTGCATTACACTGCTGGTTTATAATGCCTTGGGAGTAACTACAAAAAATATTACCTAGGTGCTGTTTCAACAAAGCACTTAAGCTCAAGCATAACTTAGAGCATGTGAGCTGTCCCATTGAATCAATGAGGCTGCTCACCTGTTTAAAGTTAAGCCTGCACTTAAGTGCTTGTTGACCTAGGGCCTAATAACCAAACCATAGGTCTTATGTTATAATTAGATATGAAATTGGATTCCGCAATAGAAGTTAATGGTGCAGAATTACAAAAATCACTCACTGCCCGCTAATGACATGGGAGAACTTTAACTGGGAATGGGCATCTTCAGAATGGCAGGAACCTCTTTGAGCTCTCGTGCGCCTCGCTGTAATCCAGCAGTAATGCCCTCCACTTCAATCACCGCAAACACATCTTTGTAAAACTGGTGTGCACGAGACTGGGAGCTAGTCCCAGGACTCTGCAGACAACATTAAGGGCCATATTCTTATTTACACTGAGGGTCCTGTACACTTCTTAAAGTGGGTGGAAATGTAAGATACAGCCACCCTGAAGCCCCTGTGTGCTGTCAGAATGTTGGAAAGGAGCTTTAGGCTACATCTTAGTTGGGGATTGGTCCTGCTTTGAGCAGGGGGTTGGACTAGATGACCTCCTGAGGTCCCTTCCAACACTGATTATTCCATGATCTACACTCAAAGCTAGGGGGTGATTCACCGGCTCATGTACACATACTCATGCGAGCGCTCATCAAGCGAACGCAAGTATAAATAGCAATGTAGCCATATTAGTATGGGTGGCAACAGCGGAGGGTTGGCTGAGCCATGCGAAATACAAACCCATCTGAAATTGATGGGTATGCCCTGGGCATGGCTCGGCGGTGCCTCTGCTACCCATGCGACCGCAGCTAAGCTGCTACTTCTACTTGCGCTCGCTCGATGAGAGCTAGCGCGCGTATGTGTATGAGCGCAGGGGAAGAACATCCCTACCTGGCAGGGTAGACATAGCTTTAGAGTAAATGGAAGCCTGGGTGTAAATAATCTGCTTCATAACAAATGCATTTACTGTGTGCTCTCCAGCAACTCTCTTCTGCCTGTCAAATCGCTATTTGTATCTTATTTTGGAACCCAGCACTGGGTGTGCAAATGGTCCTGTTCTCAAATTAGGATTTGCTGCCCTCTTCCCCCACTCCCTGAGCCTGCAAGGTCTGCTTAGGTAGAGGTGAAATCTGCCCACCCCTTTTGGCATTTTGTCTGTATGCTACAGAAATGAGCGGTCTGGTCTGGCGTTGTTTCCAGTGTGACCCACTCCGAGGAAGGCACCCAGCTGGGAGTAAAGGGAAAGAGAAATAACAGTGGAGAAGAGAAGATGAAAGAGAAGAGATGATCTAAGGGAGTGGTGCTGGGGAGAGGAGGACTATGTGTGATCAACGTGAAGTTAAAGGATTACAAGATAGCAAGCACCTGTTTTTCCTCTGTCTTTACCCTTTCACAATATAACCACTCCCTTTCCCCGGCCCTGCACCGAACAGCAAATTCCCCAGAATGGCTCACTTTATGGGGGAGGGATAGCTCAGTGGTTTGAGCATTGGCCTGCTAAACCCAGGGTTGTGAGTTCAATCCTTGAGGGGGCCATTTAGGGATCTGGGGCAAAAATCTGTCAGGAGACAGTACTTGGTCCTGCTAGTGAAGGCAGGGGACTGGACTCAATGACCTTTCAAGGTCGTTCCAGTTCTAGGAGATTGGCATATCTCCATTTATTTATGGGGGGTTGGACTAGATGACCTCCTGAGGTCCCTTCCAACCCTGAGGTTCTATGATTCTATGAACATATCTACATGCATGTGCAAGAATTTTGAAATATTCTGAATGTGGTGGAATGGGTCTGATAAAACTGTAACAAACGGAGATAAATCTCTTCCAGAAGCGCAGGAAAGTAACCTGGTTGAAATTAACACTATGTCGAGGAAAGGCTGCATGGAATGGAAACCTCATTGAATAGCTATAAATTGGACAGCTCCACAGGTCAGATAGAAACCAGATGGAAGAAGTCAAGCAAAGGAAACCTGGTTTGGTTTGAATGCTTTGGACGGGCGAAAAGGCCTCTTATCTGGAAAAGGAAAGCCTTAAACTAGGGCATCTAGACTATTGAGCAACAACACAAGCAGCTCAGCTCATCACCAAATGTGCATAATCTTCTGAAAACCCTTGTGCCAGCCAGAGTGACCGTGGTTGATGATACCGTCTGGTATGATGTCATCAGAGTGAAGTTCCCAGACCTGTGAATCCATACATCCCTGGGGTGGTCCCGCGGGCAATGCCAGGAAAGGTCAAGGTGAACACCCCCTTGCGCATCGATGGAGAGTTTGAAAGCATGGTGTACTGGGGTGGGGGGGGGTGTGATGGGTTCCCCCCCGGGATGTCACCTGGAACTGGAGTACCACTGAGTCCTCTGATCCACCAACCAGGGCTCCTTCTTACACTGTGCTGCTGTGACCAGCAGCAAAGCCTTCTAGGCTTGCACCTTCACCAGCGTTCACACAGGTAGGGACACACCCTGCAGCAGTTACATGCAGGCTCTCTAACCACCAGCCTCCCAGCCGAGGACCCCAGAACAGTACCATCCTGCCCTGGTCAGATCTGGCCAATAGAACGCCCGGTCTGCCTTCTCCTTCAATGTGAAGAGGATCATGCACGCTTGTGGTAGCCAAGCTGAGATTTTCCCCAGACACCTTAGTCGAACCCACACTGGTTTGGATTAAAACATAAAATACGTTTTTATTAAGTACAGAAAGATAGATTTTAAGTGATTCTAAGTGAGAGCAAACAGATCAAAGCAGATTACCTAGTAAATAAACAAAACCTCAAGCTGATCTTAAGGTAAGATATGAATTAGCAAATTCTCACCCTGAGTGATAAATAGGCTGGCAGATTCTTAAGGGACAAACTGTCCTGGCTTTGCAGCTTGGGCTTCCCAGGTCTCCATACACAGGCTAGAAATCCCTTTACCCTGGGACCATCACTTCCCCCCAGTTCAGTCTTTGTTCCTCAGGTGTTTTCAGGTATGTTGTTGTAGGGAGAGTGAGGTACCATCATGATGTCATTGTCCTCTTTTATATCTTCTTCCCACTTGCTGGGAAGCTCTTTTGCTGTAAAACAGTTCCCAGTGTGTAGTTCTATCTCTGAGAGGTTTCTACTGTACACAGTTCCTGAGGTAATCCTTGTGCTTGTGTGCATTTCCTCAATAAGACCTTAACATTGTTTGGCCTTTTTACTGTTGTAGCGGAAAGGCTGCTTGTGGGTGTTTTCAGCCTCACAACAGGTTTCAGTAACCCATACATAGCCATACTTCATAACTTCACATACGATGATAGCACATACAATCCAATGAGATATTACTGTCTAGCAGATCAAGACTTTTAGAATGGTATCTCAGCAGGCATACTTTGTGCGAAACAGATCCTAATTATATGATAGTGGTGAATATGGGGGTGCCAGGATGTGGGGAGGGGGGGAGAGCAGTGTTGTCCATCCTGGTGACATGGCCAATAACCATGCAACACTACTTCTGAATGTAGCCAGATCTCTCAGATTGTGGTCTTTTAATGTAGCCAGAGCTCTCAGACATGTTTTTTTTACTACAGCAGAAGCAGGACACAGTGGGGATTCTGATACATAATGAGAGAGAGACTCGGATAACATAATAAACCAGAACACTAGGTCTTATTCGGAGAGTTAAGTTATACAAATAACAACAGAGAGGCCATGCTGGCAAAAGGAGAAAGAGCAGATGGACAAATTCTTTCAAAATACCTGAGAACTAAAGAGCCTAGTGTCCCTGGAAGGGAAGCAGGAATGTGTGTTGTGCTGTGAATAAGAGGTGTAGAGGTGTGTTTCACCTTTTCAGGTTAAAACATTTCCCCCCTACAACGATGGAATGACATTGGTGTAGGGCCGGTGCACGGGGAATTTGTGCAGTGACACACCTAGTGCAGGGACACCAATGGCCTCTTGTATAAGCAATCATGCCTGTTCACCTGGATGCACAGTATCTTTACTCCACTGGCTGAGCTAAGGGAGTTAATCCCGGGGGATGTGGATTCATAGCCTCTCCATGGCATGTAACTCCATGTACCCCATTCTGGCATCTGCTCCAGACAGCACAGAGAGGGTTTGGAGGTAGGATGGCACCAGTGGGTTGGCAACTTGGCAGATCCATTGGTTTAAATCCTCACATAGGGCCAGGCTAATCCAGAGTAAAGTTGAACAGTGGAGAGGAGAAGGGATTTTTAGTCAAGATCACTTGAATTCTTTGGGTTTTGTTGCTAATATCTAGTCAGTGAAGTGACTAATTAAGGATTCAACAGCCCTGCTCGTTTTAATACAGGTGTGAGGACTTGCAATCTATACATGCTCTGAGACCCAGACCCTCCCGCCCAAGACTTTTGCCAAATAAACCAGGGAAGACCAGACTTGACATTCCAGTTATTTCTGAGGTAAAAACAAGCAAAGAAACTCTGAAAGGTTCTTTTCTACACATCATAAAGAACTGAAACAACGGCACAATCCCAAACTGCGGGTCTCCTTTAATTCGTGTTTGTAAATTACTTTAAATCCTCAGATGGAAGGTGCCATAGAAGTACAAGGGATTCTATTGCTCATCCTCCATCCTCATCCATTTCCCTTGTTCTTTTGTTTTCCTACCATTGGCTTCAATCCTGCAAAGAAAACCACACGGGCAGATCCCTGTGCCCCTGAAGTCCCCAACTGAAGCCAGTGGGACCCTCACTCAAGTACATGGAGGCTCTCTATGGGCACAGCGATCAAAGCACATGGATCTCTGTACAGGATTGGGGTCTTCCACATCGCTTCCTTGAGACAATGAAGGGAAAAGTACAAGATGTTTGCTGCGATCAATACTCACCTCAGGCTTTATCATAAAGGTTTATTACCATGTAAATCTAGCCCTTTTTTTCTTGCATTTTTTTGATTGGTCAGCTGTCCACTTATGCCAGCATCCAGACTAGCTCATTTTACAAGTGCAAAATACATTGTTTAAAATTCTTCCCATGCCACTTCTTGAGACAACCCTTTCCCTTTCCCTTTCCAACAAACTCCAGAACATCCAGTGTACCGTTTTTATCCCCTCCACCCAGACATATTGAATTAAAGAACAATAGAATAGCCATTTGGCTCAATCCATTTGATAAATGCTCTGGGTTTATTCATCTTATTTTTAAATAGTAGTGGCTTTTATACTGTCCAGCTGCCCAAGCTATAATGGGTGCCTAAATAATGCCCAATTGTGCATCTGTACAGATAGCATTTTCTGCCCCTCCATCCCCATTTTTTAAAATAATGTGGAGCAATTTTAGTATGTAACGGTGTTACAGGGGCTTAGGGATTGTTGAAACAGTTGCAACAAATTAAATTTAAACTATACATTTAGGGATGGTCTAGACAGTATTTGGTCCTGCCATGAGGGCAGGGGGCTGGACTCGATGACCTCTCGAGGTCCCTTCCAGCCCTAGAATCTATGAATCTATGAATCTATAGCTGCGAAACAGTGTGTGTTGCTTGACCTGAGCACAGAATTTGCCGCCCGGTCAGCTCCTTTCAAAACCCTCTGAGCTCTGTCATTGGAATGATTCTCTGAGTGGTTCAACTCAACTGGAGACGATCAGTTACTGTTAGTGCATAGGGCTAGTGGGTTGGGTGTTTTGTTTTTTGCTTTGTTTTTATGGTGCCTCTTTTGTTTAGGCTGAGTAATCCTCTCAGCTGGGCGCCATGAGAGTGAGGCAGGCACAGTGCCCTGAGACTGATTTATGCGCAGAGATTTTAGGGACAATCCTATTTTCAATAAGGGTATGTCTACACTATGAAATTAGTCCAATTTTACGGAAATCGATTTTTGGGAACAGAGTGTATAAAGTCGAGTGCGTGCATCCCCACTAAGCACATTAAGTAGGCGGAGTGCGTCCACAGTACCGTGGCAAGCGTCGACATTCTGACAAAAATGATTTTGTCGTGTGGACAGGTGCAGGGTTAAATCAATGTAACACTGCTAAATTTGACATAAACTCATAGTCTAGACCAGGGCTAAGACTAATCAAGCAGAGAGCCCAACATAAATAAATAAATAAAACCCTTAAGCATGCTGCAGTTTCAACTGGGTAAAAGCAGCAGGAATAGCTCTCTCTTTCACGACCCTGTAGGCTACCCCAAAAAGATATATCACATTTCCTCCTGTACCCTGAGCTCAATGGGGGCAGGATTAAAGAAGGTGCTGAGAGCAGATGGGTCTTGGGAAGGGGTCCCCGTCACTGTGTGTACCTGCACCTGGGCCAGAGCTGGAGAAGGAAGGGAAGGTGGCTTGAAGATACTTTTTGTGTTCCTGGAATTCTGAGGCCTTGCAGTGGCCTGGTGTGAGTCAGAGCAGCCTGGAGGCTTCTGTAACTTCTGCCAGAGCCTCTTATGCGCCTTGGGAAGAGATGATGACTAAGGCGCATAAGAACTAGACTATTGTCTAGCCATAGTTCAGTGCACGTTGACCACACCCAGATCTATCCCATCGCAAGGAAAAATTGGCAGTTTGTTACATTTACAGTGAGGCCAAATCATCATCTATCTAAAATCTCATAGACTTTAAGGTCAGAAGGGACCATCATGATCATCTAATCTGATATCCTGCACATCTCTCCCCACGCCTCTGCTCTCGCACTCAGATGCACATATGTGCACACAACCTGCAAGCCTTGAGGGCTGGGAAATGGGACTTATGTTTCTGGGACATGGTTTTGCAAAAATCACATCACCCATTATGTAAGGTACATCAGAGCAAGAATTTCAGGGGGATGTGGCCCCAGCATCATCCCCCTTCCCATCCCGCGAGTAGCCTGGGAATTGGAATCCTTCATGGAGTTTCCCAGGTGGCATGGTCCTTTAAGAAAGTCCCCATATCCTCTAAGGTGGAAAGAATCAGTAGTGGCGGAGTTCACCAGAAGTTACTGGACTCTTTAAAGCCGGAGTAGTCAACAGGAAGATCGCAGGCCAAATCCGGACTGCCAGACACTTTTGAATGGACCCTGAATTATTTTTATTTACTTATTCTCATTGTTGGTTTTTTGATTATTTTCTCTGAAGTCTGGACCTTGACCAAGAAATTTGGACCTTGACAAAAAATAATTGACTACCTCTTACCAAGCTGTCCCATGACATCTTCCTGGCCAGATCTCAGGGCTGCTCTCCCATCCATATCCTCCTGGATGTGCCTGCTGTTGGTGACCCAGTCAATCATACCTTTCCTCTTAACGTTTTTTCCACTCTGAGTTTCACAACACTGCCCTCTCCCGAGTCTCTGCTTCTCTCCTTGTGTGTCGTCCTCCTCTTCCACCTCTTTTCTTCCACTCTTTTACTCTTTCCCCCTCTGTTCGGCAGTTTGTCTCTCTCTTGTCCTTTAGAACGCAGCTCTCCGGGGACGGGTCTGTACTTCTTTTACAGTTGGAAAGTGATGTACACATTGTAAGCACTGGCGGAAAAGGCTGCTTGTAGAGTGAATCTAGGGAAGGAATTTTGGACCAGAACATCAAGGGACTTATGTAGATTTATGCCAGCTAAAGTCACTGCATCTATACTAATGTACACCAGCTAAGGATCAGGCCTTAAATCCCTTCTACTCTGCTGCTGACACTAGATATTGGTACTAGTGTACAATGGAGCAGCAGGAACCAGAGGGAGCTGCACAAAGACAGGGCTGATTCAAACGCAGCATTTGATTGTGAGGAGGAGAGAGGCTGTGGATCCAGTAGGAGCTGGGAAATAATTAGACACTGAGGTTTCACGTGTTTATACACAAGCATTGACAAATGAATCACCGCTCAAGAGCTGTCGATTCTTTCCGAACCTAATTTATCTTGCCACCGGGTCTAATTGGCTTTTATTTGTTGCTCTTCTTGTTAACGAGAGGCCTGTAAAATTCTGGATGTCCGATCAATATTTTGGTAGATTTGGTTTGAGAAGCTTTTCTGATTGCCATGGTAACTACCGACACTGTTGAAGAAGGATAATTTTCCAGACAAGAGAATTGTGGGCTCGCTGTGCCAGGAGGAATGACAACGTGGCTTGAGATAATGCTAAAATATTAACATCTTTGGTGCCCTATGGATGCCCTCATTTTATTTCTAGGTAATGGGATCCAACTGGCCGTATCTACTGAATGCTCACTTGTAACACTGAATCTTCACAAGGTACAGCAGGCACCATGTACAGCTGTGTGTGTGTTTTCCCCACCTCTAGTTTGTTGCACTGATGGGACTCATTGAAAGAGGAAACGGTCGACGTTGAGTTAGGATCCTTTAGCTGCTGATCATCATCTTACTTATCCTTGCTTCACACCAGAGATGAGTTGCCTAGCTCATGTGAATTAGAGGTGGAAAAGATCTGTTGGTCCACCCCCTGCAGATCTAGTTCATCCTCCTGTAGTGCAGTATTGTTCTCGATAGTACAGTATTATAACGAACTGGCTGGTGTGGTCGTGGTCCACTGTCCCCTACTGGGTGGAATCAGAACTGCTCAGGTGTGTGTCACAGGCCTTATACTGCTGAGAGAGATTCATCTTCAGCTTTTGGAGCAGGAGGATATGGGTCTCGTCCCCATGGCTGCCCATACTGTTCCAAATGGCCGCATGGTGCTGCATAGTGACAAGTGAAGTCGTAGGTGGCCACTGATTTGTTGGAGTATTTTCTAGTGCTTTGTCCAGTTTAGTTTTCAATTTTCCCAGGGATGGAGCTTTCACCTGAGAAGAATATTAGCGGATTCTTGTGAGAACCTCCGAATCAAAATGAAAAATGCTGAACGCCCACTGCAGTGTCCTTCTCTGAGCCTGAGTTCAGTGAATATTTTCTTCCTGGGCCACAGGCACCGACTTTTTCTCATTTTCTTTGTGGTGCTTGACTCCCGGCTCTGCCCCAGGCCCGGCCCCCACTCCATCCCATCCCCCAAGGCCCCACCCTGCCTCTTTCTGCCCCTTTCCGCCCCCGTTCTGCATCTTCCTGCCCCATTCTGCCCCCTCCCCCAAGCGCGCCCCACCCTTGCTCCACCCTCTCCCTCCCAGTGCCTCCTGCCTGCCGTTGAACAGCTGATTGCGGCGGGCAGGAAGTGCTGGGCGGGAGTGGAAGGAGCTGATTGGCGGGGCCTGCCAGCAGGTGGCAGGTGTTGGGGAGGAGAGGGAGGAGCTGATGGGGAGAGGGCTACCGGTGGGTGCTGAGCACCCACTGTTTTTTTCTCCTGTGGGTGTTCCAGCCCCGGAGCACCCACGGAGTCAGCATTTATGTCCTGGGCCTTCCCCTTCCTTTCCATTGCTGAAGCTATGCTGCACCATGCGGCCATTTGACTGTACATTCCCAGTACAAGGCTATCTTGTGCTTTTTAAAGGAACCCAAAGCCTTTTTGTTTACTGTTCTCATACACTGACAAATGAAATGCAGCCAATTCTGGTGGAACCTAGCCATTTAGAGCAGTCAGTCGAAACGGCAAGTGGAATTTCACCAAGACACTGAGATGAGAACACTTCTCTTTTTGTGAAAAGCGCTATGGGAACTTTAATACCGCTAATGGTCAGGGCTTATGGTTGTTTTACATGTCACCCTGAAGAGAGCACTTCCCCCTAACTTGTCCCCTAACACCAGTAGCGTAGCCGGGGCGGGGAGCAGGGGGAGCGGCCGCTCACCCTTGAGCAGAAGCGGCGGAAGCGGCACCTTTTTTTAGCAGCACTAAAAAAAGGCGCCGCTTCTTTTTAAGCGCCGCTTCTTGCACTCACCCGGCGGCGCTCCGGGTCTTCGGCGGCATTTTGGCGGCGGGTACCACCGAAGACCCGGAGTGAGCCGCTGAAGTGCTGCCGAAGTACCAGAGCACTGCTGGGTGAGTACAGGGGGAGGCGCCTTTTTATAGTGCCGCTCCCCCTGCGCTCCAGACCTGGCTGCGCTACTGCCTAACACCATGCTGAGGCACTGGATTAATATTGATCTTTGAGAGGAAAGTGCCAGTTAATGAATTGCCACTATCACTTTCTACAGCATTCTGAGTTTCCCTTAGATAGTTGTTCTGTTTTTTTGTTCCATGCAGATTCCCATGGTAACTGAGGACTTTGGTCTTCCATCTAAGTATGAACTACAGCTGTAAGATCAGTGGAACCTATTTACTGGTAGAATCCGAGATCTAACAAGACCCCGGGAGTTGTGAGAAGAAAATGTCCATAAAGGCTTTCAAGCACCCGAGTACCTAAATCTTTCCAAATTTGTTCGGCTTATATCAAATTAGCTGAAGATTTTGTTAAAATGGCAAGTTCAGAGTTAACGATTTAGGGGAATATACATTTCTCCATCCTGCCACTGCATATCTGAGGGTGTGCAGCCCTTCTGCTACAATTCAATTACACTTGTGCTCTGAGGATAAAAGTGAGGCAATCCAGCCTGCTAACCCATGTGCTGCACAGTTATAATAAATGCAGGGAAGACACCTCTGAACGGGCAGATTGTAACAGTGATAAATGCCTTCAAATCCCCATCGGGACAAATGCAGGCATGAAGTCAGAGCATTGGCTTCCAAGCCATGCCACAGAATATGGAAAAAACAAATTCATCTCCTTCATAACCATGTTTAAGGCAACACATCTGGCAGAAACGCATTAACGACCCCAAACTGGAAAGCATTATTCCTCCTCATGTTAGAATCACTAGCTTCATGGTCAGCACATAGTTGAGTGAAAATGATCTCCAGAGCTGAAAGTTCTTGAGTGAGTCACAGAAATTGTATGTGCTTGCAGAACTCGGACATTTCACTTGTGCTGTGTACAAAGAGGTAGTTTATGGGCAGAGGGAGAAGCCTTCATTCTGGACTTTGTAGCTGTAATGAAATCACTTCTGCCACAAGGGCCCAATACCCCTTCAGTGACTAGATTCTTTTCATCCTCTTTTCTTTTGAACCCATTTCAGATCTGGGTTTCAAAACATGCATGGTGCAAGGGTGTTTTGGGTCAGAAGCCGATGGCTTTTTAAGGTTAAAAGTGACCACAATGATCAGCTGGTCTAACCTTCTGTATAACATGGCCCATTGAATTTCACTCACTTTTTGACCCACTTCTGGCTTAACCCATAATAACGATATTGGCCATTTTGCAAAGTTTAGAGCCATGTCTGGATTTCAAACACCCCAGAGTTCAGGTGTGTTCAGATTTGGGATTTTGGCTAAGATTTCAAGTTTTTTTTCCTCCCTTTGAGATTATTATGGATGCATATAGGATTCTCTCATTATCCTCGAATTGATCCTCTGGTCCTGCCATGAGGGCAGGGGGCTGGACTCGATGACATCTCAAGGTCCCTTCCAGCCCTAGAATCTATGAATCTATGATTTGAAAGACCATAATGGCTTCATCGATCGGTACATTCCTAACTCATAATCATGGGAATGATACACCCATAATAACCCTTCACCGAGAATTCTTATGGTGTGTTGAGTCTGAAGGGCAAGCCCAATGCCTGCAACCCCTATTAACCACAGAGGGAATTGTACATGCATCTCCCAGGCCATAACTTGTATTGACGTACACAATCCACTTGCTTTTATATAGAGCTGACAAAATATTGAGTCCATGTGTGGTTGTGGAGAGCTATGGAGTCACGCATGAAGTGCAAGTCTCAAACTCAAAACCCACATGAAGTTTTTAATAAAATTTAATTACTGCACAGGTACAGATTGATTTGAAGTCTCAAAACCATATCCAAGTTTTAATAACAAAAAAGCTATGCTTTCACAAGTCCATATTAGAGACCTGCAGAAGTGTAAATAACATTTTAAGGTAAGTGAATCCTAAAGTATCTGGGACCTCAGAACAATTCAACTGATTTTACTCAACCTTCTGTTTAAAAAAAACCAAAAACGAATACAAGCAAAAGGTGCCCTGGGGTTGCTGCTGAATGCAGGCCTGGTCTGCCAAGACAGCTGGGCAGGCTGACACTTCTACCTATACAGATTCCTTGGTGGAAGCAAGGCCTTAAACTGTTTCAGTCTAACTGATCATTTATCCCTGAGTATAAACCTTTGAAACCAGAGTTGATTGTGGATTCAAGGCAAAAGCTTATCCAAAAGCTACCATGACTGTAGCAACATTGTAGCCATTGGTAATTAATTTACCGACTGGGAGCACAAACCATGATACTTAACTTGGGATTGCGGCCTCGATCACACTACGGCTAAGTATGTTTGATGTAACCCTGTCTCTGAGAGGAGTATCACCGACTCATTTCACTTCCCTTCCTTCAACTTCCAGCCACTGGCCCGGTTATGAAGCACTGACTAGCCATATGGCCTTAGAGGAAATGACTTGCCTGCCTTCGTTGCAGCCACTTTGGGTACAGAAAGTCTCTTACACCAGTCACGAAAGGCACAGACGTGGCTCCAATAGCCTTTTGTTTTAGTAGAGAAATCTGTCTATAATGGGTTTCCTGCCACTGGGTAAACTGTAATTGTCAAACATTATTGAGGGAAAGGCTATTCCTGGGGGAGCAGGGGGGCTGGATTGTGAATTCAGTGCATCAGTCACTGAAAAGGAGTTGTGTGGCCTATTAGTTTAATGTCCTGTATCATTTGTACTTGTGCTGTCACCAGTTTGGGCTAACGTTTCCAGTCCCGCCCACCCAATGGCTCCTCATTCAGAAAGTTCTCCAGAACAAGACCCTACAAGCAGTAAACCTATGTAAAATACTGGTCTATGTCCTCACTGTTTCTGCACTCGCCCCTTTGCGTCTGGGGGCATATCCCAGGGTTCTTTGTGCTGAGATGCTCCAGGATTCTTTCCCAGTCAGTTGTGTCACTTGCAGGAGAACTTGTCTATCCTTAGGGTGGAAATGTGGGAGGGCACTGGAGGACCATCAGTGCTGGAGGGATTTAGTCTGTCTTTTCACAGCAAAGTGGATGGGTTCCAGTGGAGCTTGGCTGCTAGCCTTCTCCTCCCCCGGCCCCAGCCAAGTCAGCTAGGCTTGGCTTAAAGCCCCTCCAAAAGAGGTAGGTGGATGGTAGGTGTGTTTAAGGCTGAAACCCAGGTAAAAACCTCAGTTAAATGTGCACTGTATCCATACCCTATACTAGCGCTGCTATGGGTCAAGGGCCAGATCCTCGGCTGGTACAAATCTACGTAGCTCCACTGAAGCCAAAGTAGCCAAAATCTGGCTCAAAATCTTCAGCAATATCCACTAAAGGACCCCAACATCCAGATTTTGATACCCTGACTCAAGTTGAGTAGCAGGACGGAAGTGATTGCTCATGGAGTAAGGTGCTAATCAGCATGAGTAATGATATCAGAAATTGGCCCTAACCTTATGAGAAGTTGCAGTTAAAATGTTACACAATGACAAAAAAATAATTTTAAGAGAAAATTTTGTTGTTTTTAAATTTCAAGTCTATACAGCATTAGCAAAGAAGCAGTCCCAAAGCTTAGGAAATTCGATGCTAAACTTTCTCCATGTACTGGTGTGCCCTTGTCTATTGAGACTGCTGACTCTCTTCCATCTTGCAGATGTATTTCTGTACACAGAAAACCATTGCACTGGGTTGATTTAATTAAAGCATCCCTGAACAAAGGAGGTGCTAGGTACTGGGCAAGAAAAATAGTCCTGGAAGCAAAAATCACAGCTAAGTATAGACGGACACTTCTCTCAATGTTAATTCTTTCCCCCCGTTTTTAATTGGTTTCCAAGCCTGCACCTGCACCTCCATCCTCTGTTCTTATTCCTAAAAGAGCAAGTGAGTGCTCCAGAAAAGAGTTATGTTGGATGGTGTAAATTTTACACAGGGAAATAGCATTAAGTGACCATTTAAAAAACGACCAAAGAATTTTCTGAATCAAGTTTTACTTCCCCTGGAAAACCAGGCTGTGGGTTTTCAGCGGAACTGATTAAATCCTGGAAAACAAATGTTTGACTATTTTGTGAATACCGGGCATTCAGTTCAATTTGACCTTATTTGAGCCCTTAAGCATTTACAAATCAGTGAAGCTTCTAAACTAGTCTGCCCTCTTCTCTCTAGAGCTTGTATTCAGAATTTACTATGCGCATTTGACCTACTGATGGCTTGGGTGACCCGTTTGTAAGCTTGGATCTCAAATACTAACACTAGACACTGCAGGAGTACTCTGAAGAACAGCAGCGTTCATTGAGTATTTTCATATACCCAATAGATTAGTAAATAATGGGGCCTGGTTAATGAATGCGCCGTAAAGCCCAAACTCATGACATTTTGGATTACTCCCCACCCAGCCCTGCTTTCCAGACTGGAGTTTTTCCCTGATTCCATGAAGGCAGACTGCAGTAGCATAGCCGGGGTGGGTGGTGGGGGAGGGGGAGCAGTGGGATCGGCTGCTCCCCCACTGAGCAGAAGCGGCGCCTTTTTTTGCACCCGACGCCTTTTGCTCCTATGTTGCAGCCAAGAGCGGAGCATTTTTTTTTGCTCACGGCGCCTTTTTTTGCTCCCGATGCTTTTTGCTCCTGGCGCCTTTTTTTAGCTCCGCTCCCCCTGTGCTCTAAACCTGGCTATGCCACTGGCAGATTGTAAAAGCTAGTCGGGGCAGGCAATGGCTTTCTGTCTGTGTTTGCACAGTGCAAACAAAGCTCAATGGGGTTCCAATCTCAGCTGAGCCCTGTAGGTATTAATATAATTAATAATAATGCTAGTACACTCAATAGGATTTTCTCCTAGACTGTTTCAGTACTACTCTGAAATATCACAGTTTAGGAATAACCTTACTGGATCCACTAGCATCCAACATATTTGTTACTGACCTCAAAGACCCGTCCAAAGCATTCTGGGCAGAGGGACTATTTCTGATGGAATGATCAAAAGCTCATTTAAAAAATGAACATGAATAACTAAAATAGCTGTTGTTTTTAGAAATAAAATCTCAGCCCTTTTATAAACATCTGGGATAGGATTTAGCATGAACTGTATGTGCTGCAAATCATGCAGCACTTACGCATTATGCAATTGTTTTGTTTCTATTTCAAGATCAGCCTTAGAACGGGGTGGGTTTTGCCAGGGCTTTTGATGGCAAATATTTGTGGGCAGATTCTTAGCTGGCATAAATTTTCCTAGCTCCATTGGAACAACTTATTAAGGGTCGTGGTGGATTCTTCATCACTGGCAGTTTTTAAATCAAGATGGGAGGTTTTTCTTTCTAAATGCTCTGCTCTAGGAATTATTTGGGGGCAGTTCTAGTCTGACCTCCTGTAGAATACAGGCCATAGATGATCACAATGGTCCCTTCTGGCCTTGGAAATTATGAAGTCAATGGAACGATGACAATTTACACCAGCTGAGGATCTGTCCCTGGCTTCCAAGGGTCATTTTGAGATCCTTAGAAACGTAATCATCCCTGAGCAGGAAAGAGCCAACTTTAAATCTGTAGCAGGTTTAACTTGTTTCCCTCCCACAGTGACTTCTTTATACAGGCAGCCACAGATGCCACCAGCAAAATGGGTGAGCAGATCACGGTGCAGGGTTCAGTCCCTAAGAGGTTCCAGTAATCTCAAGCCCGTTCTACCTCTAGTCTTTCATCTCATATCCAGGTAGAGCTAGTCAATCGTAAGTAGCTCTTTGGCTGTGGCTTTGTGGACCCCTTGATACCAGTAGAGGGTGTACATATTGCTGTGAGATGCCCTGGGTAGATCCAGGCCAACTTCAAATCTAGATCCCAATTTTTCCCAAAGTCTGGGGGTATTTGGTTCAGCCCATCTTTATTAGGAACCACTTGAATGTGCATTATTAGAATACTTTGATGTAAACTAAAGGCTATTGAACAGTTTTGTTATTTATTAACACAACCGTGTAATTCCTAGCTGGCTGCACACTTGACTCCGCAACATGCAACAGACATTTTACTACGTACTTGGGGTGAAATCCTGGTCTCACTGATGTCAATGGGAAATTTTGTCATTGACTTTAATTGGGCCAAGATTTTACCTGTGGTGCACAGGGTCTTGATTATGACTTTACAATTGGCCCCTGGCTTCATTACCAGGGCAGCAAGAAACAGGCCAATATAAATGCAGCTTACGTGACATTTCAACTGTCTAGCTCCACCTTTCTCTTCCTGCTCTGTTGGGTTGATACCTTTAAACCTGCCAAAACCCAAGTGTGGGATGTGATGAAGGCTCAAAATATGGGGGGAGGGAGAAGGACGACAAAAAAAAAAGTAATTCATGCAGGAAACTTTAACTACTGAGGGCTTCATTCCTGCAGAGTGAATAATTGTTTCTGTACATAACCCCTATTCCAGAACTTTCCATTCCTGAGGTAAATAATTTTGAACAATAAAATATGAGATGAAAGGCAGGTAACTGTGAGATCAAAATGGGTGACGTCCCCTGCAATGAGGGACACTAGAATGGTGTCAGATAGCAGAGACATTAAAGCAAAGGAGTCAGGTCTACATCTGTGCCAAATCCTTTCTCCACAAAGAGTGAAAAGCTCAGGTTCTTTGAGTAGCATCTCCCCTTCTCCTCCCACCAACCCCCGGCGCAAATTCACATCAATCACAGAAATATGCCCAGACCGCAGCACTGGATCTGATCTGTTCCCACCCAAAACTTATGGGGAAGATCTCAACTCTCCATCTCATGCCCATCACTGCTCAACATGTAGAGCAAACTTCTCCACTTCTGTGAACTCGAGAGAACTAGACTTTCCACTTAACGATAACTTGCTTGTTACTCTCCAATTTCAGAGCGAGAGAATCCAAAATCACTATCCCGCCCCCTTTCCAATCTCATACTTCATTATATCCTCACATCATTACATGAGGCACTTGGGACTGTGCTTGCCTGAATTTAATTTATCAACTTTGAATCTAATGAATGTACAGTACTGTACATAGGGGATTTTTTTCACCTTGCAACCATAAGGGAATTGGTGACCCAAGCAGCAGGTATTTCTAAACTATCATAACCTAATGTAATGCTTCAGAAAGTTAAGGAAAGCAATTTTTCAGATCTGCTTTCTGCCATCAATTAATTCAGCAAATACCAGACTTGATTTATTCCAGTGTGTAGAAGCGGAATGAATGATAAAATCCCCTTGCCGTTTATATGCCAGCAGGTCCTGTAATTCTCTCCTCTGAGCCCTGGAATTACTATCCTGTTTTTAATTACTTATTTTGCTAATCTGCAAAAATTAACATTTTTTTTTGCTTTAATCCTTTGCTTCCTCTCTGTTTTCTCTAGAGCTTGGAATGCAAACATGTCACAGCTTTCCATAGCAGGACTCTTCTGACCACCACCTCCTCCAAGTAAGGGCATTATTGCTGTCATATTAATGAGCTGGCAAAGCACACCAAGGCTAGGAGGATTTTGTCTCCCATGTGTTTTCCCTGCCTTATGAAAATTGATGGCTTCACTGACTGAGCTCCCTTTATGCTGCAATCCGAAGAACAGCCTTTAGTTAAGGTTTCAATCTTGTTTTCTTTCTGTACTTACCAAAGGGAATTAGTGTTTGTGAAAAGGGGCTGGAATAATATCCTAGGAGACTGAGATCCTCTCTTTATCCACTAAATGGATACCACAGTCAGCTGCCCTGCCAATGTGCCTCAACCCTGACCAGGAATGAATTGAGGCGTTGGCTGCCCATACCTTTTAATCCTTGTGCTTGCTGCTGACTCTGCCGATAACCATCCTTGGGATCCATGGATACACTTAGGAACAGAAGTAAAATCAACCCACAAAACCCACCTAACAGCTATCAGTTGGTATCTTTGCGTCAACACCAAACTCCTTGTATGTGAATCAATGATCTACAGGTGAAAAGCGCCCTGTCTCATTACTCCCAGGCTGTATATAAATGATAACTGTAGCATTTACTTTACTGCTGGAGTGAATGTGATAGGTGATATTATCTACAAGATGCCAGCAGATATTTGGGTTTAAATCCCTCATGTACGATGTATCTTTACCATCTAATCTTTGTAGAACCTTCTAGCATAGGCGCCGACTCCGTGGGTGCTCCGGGGCTGGAGCACCCACGGGGAAAAATTGGTGGGTGCTCAGCACCCACCGGCAGCTCCCCACCGGCCCCGCGCCCGTTACCGGAGAACTTACCTTTGCCCCCGATGCCGGCCGACGTTGCGGGCCCCCGACGCTGGCCGACATTGCGGGCCCCCGACGCCGGCCGACGTTGCGAGGCCCCGCCCCCGACGCACCCAGCGGAGCCGACAGAAGTCGGCTCGGCTCCTATGCCTTCTAGGACTTTTCAGACCGCTGCAGGTCCACCAGAGGAAGCTGCAGTGTAGATAAGGCCCAGGTGCATTCAGGCATTTTTACCACCATGACGTCTGACCCTGAATAGATCAAGGTTCGATGATACAGAGAAAGAAACACCTGAGCCCTGCTTATACAATAGCCTCCCACAGTGAACCTGCACCTGCTGGAAATTAAGGGCGCAAACAGTTCTAGTGTGGACACAGGCTTTGTTACATGGTTGGAAAGAGCTAAAGGCACAGAACCATGGCCTAAAACTGAGGAAGGACTAGCCTGGGGTAAAATTTTCAAAGGCACCCTCATTCCACCAACTGTCAGTTAGGAACCTAAGAGTATGTCTGTACAGGGGCGGTGGCGGGGTGGTGGTGGTGGTGGTGGTGTTCTTAACTTGGGTTAGCTAACTTGGGTTAAAATAGCAGTGAAAACACAGCTACCTAGCTATTAACTCGGGTTAGCCATGCAAGTTCAACCCCAGGTTTTAACTTGGGGTAGCAGCATGAGTTAAAAGTCAAGTTGTCATGTCATGATTGCTATTTTAACCCAAGTTAGCTATGTCTACACTACAAGCAGCATAGGCAGCATAGCTGAAGCATTGCAGCTATACCGCTGTAGTACCCTAGGCTATGTCTACACTACACCGCTTTTAGCAACACATCTGTGTCGCTACAGCCGTGCCGCTAGAAGTTGTGCTATGTAGCTGCTGTTTGTTGGCTTTCCTGCCGATAAAAAACTTCCACCTCCAATGAGCGGCGTTTGCGTTGTTGGCAGGAGAGCGCTCCTGCCAACAAAGCGCTTTTCTCACTGGCGCGTGTCATCGGCAAAACTTTTGTCTTTCGGGAGCGGCGGGGTGGGGGGGGTGTTTAACACCTCTAAAAGACAAAAGTTTTGTCGTTCAATTGCCGATGTAGAAGTAGCCCTAGTGTAGGCACTTCTTACATCGATGGAAAAGTTTTTTCTGTTGCTGTATCTAATCCGCCGCCCCGAGCAAGCAACTTACTTGCATCATTGCTGGGGTTAGGTCATCTTAACTATAGCACTCGGGTGTGAAATTTTAAGTGTAATCCAAGCCTGAGTTAAAACACCCTTTTTTCCTGTGTAAACATGCACTAAATCTCATTGAAAGTCTGTGGGACTCAAGCTTGGTCTACACTTAAAAGTTACGTCTGTCATAGCTATGCAGACAAAACACACAGTGTAGACGCAGCTATTGATGGAAGAGGGCTTCTCTAAACATACCTAACATTGTTCAGGGAATTAGGGTTCCTACACTGACTGAAAAACCCCTTTTGTCGGTGTTGGCTGTGTCTACAATAGGTTGCTATGCCAACATAGGCTCTGTAAGCCTATGTTCTGGGCTTACAGTTCTGTAGTTCTGGGCTTGTTCGTCACTCAAGGCTATGCCAACATAGGCTCTGTAAGCAGCCATAACTTTAGACTCCTAAACCACTTAGGCACTTTTTGAAAACGTTACCTCACATCTTAGTAAATTCTTAACAGTTAGAACAACTGGGAATTGGATAGATCTGGGGTTGAGACTACTCTGCCCTTCCCATATTGCTAAATTGAAGAGAGGGGGGTCCTAGCTGGGTGGGAGTGGGGTTTTGTGGGAGAGGAGTCTCTGTATTGAAAAGGTTAAGAGACATTGGAATAAATTAACCAGGCAGGTGATCCAGGACCTCTGCTTAGGGATCCAGAGAAGAGCTTAGAGAAAACCATAGTGGGAATGGTGTGTGGAGTCATCAGATAATAGGGGTCAAGTTGAAATTGCTTTCCTGTGTCTGTGTCTGTGCGCCAAGTGAATCTGAACAGCCACTTACACTTTCTGTCTGTCCTCAAGTTAATCATGTCTTCTGTCATTTGAGATATCCATCAAACAGAGCTGAAGGATGAAAGATTTTTAAAAGCGATCACTTCACATCTGTGAAATCTAAAAGAAGTGTTATCATCGCTGTTTGGAGAGGGGAATTAATTACCAACAGCCAGTGAAATGTGCAATTGCTTAAAAATAAAAAATAAACCCTTTAAAGATAATATAAAGCCCCAAGTAGCTTTGCTGTTTAGCCTGACAAATGAGCAAAAGCTAATTCCTTTTTTTTTTTTTTTAAACATCCTTATAGCTTTCACTGGAATGCTATTCATCGGGTTAAATAGCACCTCATCATTATGTTTTACGAACCTTGTCACTTTGTCTCCAAAGTCATAAACCTATTATATTAGCTGATGGGAGAGAAACCTGCTTAATGAATCATCTTGTCACACACATAGCCCCCCTCCCCATATTCTTTTAACAGGTACTGTAATGTTTTATGTGATACCCTCTGAAGGGGAACATAGAAAGTTTATTTCTTTAGCTAACATAGTCCTCTAGGGCCTGGGCCTGTGGTGTGCTGAGCACCCTCCTCACCCCATGTAATCAAAGGGAGCCTAGGTCTCTCCTAATCTTGCAGGATCTGATCCGTAATGTTATTTTGCTGCCTAACTTGTGCAGTTATTAACGGGGGCATTTTAGCAGCTGGAATTCTTTGGGTATGAGTCTGGTCTCACACCCACAATGCAACACCATAGACCTCGATTCCGCAAGTGCTTAATTTTAATTCACCTGAGTAATCCCATTGATTTAAAAGGAACTAAAGCATATGCTTGAGTTCTTTTGCTCAATACGATGGACTTAAACATGTGCTAAAGTGCTTTGCTGACCTGGAGCCTCGCTCCTGGTTTATGCCGGGGTAAATGAGGCCAGAATCAGCCCCTTCCAGTGGTCTGTCCTGCAGGCCATCAATGCACTGTGAGTTGTTGCATCTGCATTTGTATTTAATTAAAAGGTTCCACCTATTTACATGGAGTCAATCAATAACCTCTGCCCAAAAATGTCTTTATAGTTGATTAGCAATGTACTGCAGACAAATGGCGTTAAGTACAAATGACTTTTTGGAGGAGTAATGTAGCCATGTGGAAATGAAAAATATCGCTCTTTTCACTGGTGCCATTGTATAACCACTCGCATACTGTACTTAGCGCAGTGCAGTATTTAGACAGCAAGCTCCTCAGTGCAGTGGTTTTAATTGTCTGTGAAATACCCCCAGGATACTCTGGGGTCAGGAGAACAACACTGGATGCACTTTGTAGGCTTTGATTTTTGTAGATGATGGATACAAGTTTGCAATGATCTGGTCTGATGGCTGCCAAAACTCTGTTTCTCCTCCCATAATATTTCCCACACATGTGAGTGAATGTAGCCCACTGGTGTGTGTACAACTCTCCCGCTGTGCCAATCCACAGAAGGTATGAGTGCGTACAGCCCAAACTGGGGAGCCCTGGCACTCTAGCTCCAGCAGTAGCAGTTCATGTTTTTACCTCCATAGTCTCCACTTCAGTCCCTGCTGTGTCTGCCAAAATGGTGGCCATCCGATGACTTTCTTCTCATCTAGCCTTTCTGGCTCTTGTCTCATACTCCTCACCCAACAGTAAGAACAATACTCGGCGCTTCTAGAACTCCAGCCGTCCAAGATTCTTACAGTACTTTTCTCTCAGCCTGGGGGTTAGGGAAGTATTCCCATTGTAAGGTGGGGGAAATCTGAGGCACGTAGATGTGAACTGAGTTGTCCAAGGAGACGCAGCGAGGCCTTTTCTACATGGAACAATTTTATGTAAGGTGTGGAATGAACCTGGTACAAAAGGCTGGTGTGGAACCTCTTATTTTGGCTTAACAGGCTTTTTGCACCAATATTTAACCTATGGTGTGAACTAAAACCCATATACCTAAACTAGTGCAGACTCCTATGTGGCCACTTTCTTTTTGGATATGTGTCTCTCTTTCAGTTTAATTTAAGTCTATTCAGAACATGTTCAAGTAAAACTGAAGTAAACACCTCTTAAACCAAAATAAGAGTGCCCACACAGGAGAGTGTGCACCCGTTTAACTGTATTCGTCTACAAACCAATTAAGTACACCTTTTGCAGGGAGACAAGGCCCAAGTCACTGGCAGACCTGAAATTAGAACCCCGGCAGCCTGATTCCAAGTGATATCCATTGATCACAACACCAATCAACCTTCCCCATTCTTGCTCTCAATATCTCCCCCTCTTCTTTCACCACCACCGTTGTCCTACAACCTTTGCCAGCAACCTGGCTGCTTATCCCCCAGCACTTCTACTTGTACTCTCCCACACAATGGTCCAGTGTCCTCACCTGACTTCTCCCCTCAGTTCTTTCCCTTGCCTCCATTTACTTGTCACTCTTCCGGTCCTCTCTCCTGTCCCACCATATGTCCAGCCTAGATCCTGTGTCTCTCCCAAACATTGTTCCTGTCTTCAGGCCTGGTCTTTCCTGCCCACACAGTCATGTTGGCCTCCTGAGAGGAGGGTGTTCTGTTGCTGCTCAGGGCCAAGAGGCAGGTGGGCAGTGAATGCCAAGCTACTGCCTCCTTCCTACTATCTGACTTTTCTCCACACGGCCTGCTCCACGGCGCACAACGAGGGCAAGAAAGCCAGCCGGGGCAGCAAAAGGAGGAGGTGTCGTCTCGTGAGCAAAGATGGACCCGAGTCTCTCAGGTCTGAGAGCTGGGTGGCATCTGGATTTGGGAGTTTGATTCGGGCCCATCTCTAATGATAAGCCCTTTGGATTGTGCTAAATATATGATATGTGGAGTAGGAATTGGCAGAATGTGGCTGCACTGATATATTTTTAGAGGGCTCAAGGATAATGGGCATTTTAATAGGAAAATGTAATATTCCAAGGTGTCAGAAGAGCAATACAAGAATCTATGGGCCATTATTAATACACTTCTGTGGTGATTAAAATCACTTTTCCTTCAGACTTGCACCTCCCAACAGCCCCCAGGCATATATTAGCAGCCTATTATATGCCCACTCTTATCTTATTGCCTCATTTGAACACTAATTAATAGCACTGTACCGGTTAAAACACAAATAGCACTGGGTACTATTTCATTGAAACTAGACTTATTGCAAGCAATAGATCCAAGCTTCATTTTTTAAAAGCATCCGTATGTTTATGGGTCCATTAATATGAGATGAATTTATTTTTCTTAGTCCCACCTTCCCAGATTCCATGATCATCCAGGGAGGTTGGGGGCAGAAGGGCTCTGATCGGATTTCCAAAAGCATTCAGCCAGGAGTCAATGCTTAAAGTTAGGCACATGCTTAAGCACCTTACTGGATTAGGGCCCAAAGGTCCTGATTTGCCTTTATAACACTTCTCATCTATTCTAGGTTTTCCTGTTCTTCGAATGCATGCACATCCCCTCTGGATAACTTACCACGCACATTGAGGGGGCTGTATAGGTCAGGGAGAAAGCAGAGAAGAGCTAAGCAGGTGGACTAACCAGAATCAAGGAGCAAGCTCCTGTGTGTGTATTCTCTCTTCTAAGGCTGTCCCTACACTAGGAGCACATCATAGGCTGCTTTATGTAATCTGCCTTCGGGTTAGCTGCTGCCTCAGTTTCCCCTCTGTTCCTGGGGCTAAATGACTGCATACACACTGCACCGCATATAAGCTTCTGTCTCCACACGCCATGAAGGACTCACTGCTGCACCCAAAGTCTTTTTCCAGGCACAATTTTATTCTCCCGTCATAAAATTTAGGCAAAACATCAAACACAAACCGTTCCTCAGCCCACTCTGGGCCACAGCACCCAGAGTCTTTCCTCCTTTGCTTCTTGGTCCCTTCTGCTTCAGGGCCTATTGCAGGAGGCGGAACCCTCTCCCACCAACTGAAATCTCTCAGCCCTTTATAGAAAACACCTGGCCCCTTCCCAGCTGGGTCTGATAAACTGAACAGGGCTGGCTGGCCCCAGTCCCTTAAGGGGGCAGCCCAGTCTATTACAGAGCCCTTCCTCGGGTTAGTTATATTGGTATACTACACTAGCAGAGCACTCCTAGTGCGGATGCAGCTATGCCAGCAAAACAGCACTTTGGCCAGTATAGCTTATTCCAGCCGTCTCCCTCCCCCACCCTGCGCGAAATGAGTTACCCGGGGGAAAGTACAGCTTTGCTGGGATAATTACCTCTACACTAGGAGCTTCTGCCAGCACAGCTGTGTCAGTCAGGGTTCAAACCTCTCCACAAAGGCTGGGCAGGGGGCATGCTGCGACTCCTGTTCACTTTACCACATGTGATTGTTTCCCTGTTATCTTGTCCTTCCCTTGTTTTGTTTGCTTTTCTCTGCCTGTTATCGCTCATCACTTCTTCAGGGCATAGACTGTTGTTTTGTCAACTACATATGTGTACAGTGCCTAGCAGATGGGAACTGATTCCTGGAAAGCCAGAGGGACCTCTGTCCCCAGTCATGACCCGATGCATCAGGACTCCTGGACCCTCAGCATGAATCAGTTACCTACTAACAATCTCGTGATCAGAGCCCACATTCATCCAAGCCACCCCTTATTCAATTATTTTTTATGACTGTAGCCCCCAAAGATCCCAGCTAAGGTCAGGGCCCTATTGTGCTAAGTGCTGAACAGATACATAGTAAGAGACAGTCTCTTCCCCCAAAGATCTTGCGATCTGAATTTTTAAAAAATGACACAGACTGCAAAGGAAAGCAGAGCCATAGAGAAATGATTTGCCCAAAGTTACGCAGCAGGTCAGTGGCAGATCTGGGAACAAAACACAGGTCTCTTGCCTCCTGTGAATTTCCAGTCTGCAGAACATTTTGGATGAACAAGGTTCCCCTGAAACTTTAACAGTGGTTTCCACTGAGTTATCTGATGTGAAGGAATATTGTGCTCTGTCCTGCTTCTGGCCTTTGCATGAGTTATGTTTTTTAAAAAATGCCTTTGCTACTGCGTTAACAATTGTAATACATCAGCATAGGTGCTGGAACTAGGGATGCGGGGGTCCTGCAGCACCCCCTGACTTGAAGTAGTTTCCATCATATGCAAGGTTTACAGTTTGGTTCAATGGCTCTCAGCACCCCCACTATACAAATAGTTCCAGCCCCCCTGTAAGTCAGGGAAGAAATGTGCGAGGTAAGGAAAGGAGATTTTCTACTCTAGGTAAAGTCACCTCCTTGGGAAAGGGTTAACAAGTCCTGTTTAAATCTAGGGATTCCACAGTGCCCTCTAGTGACAGATAAGAGTATCTGCACAAAATGATTGACGAAGGCTAGGAAAGCGTAAAAAGAGATAAAGGGTGTGCAGAAAAATAAAATGACGGCACAATAAGGACAAATACAATTCTCCCAATATTAATACTTAAAGAGAATCTGACTTGAAATCAGTTTAGTGAAGAAGTGAGTAAGCAAAGCTTTTGGATGCTTTTTCCTGTGGGATCACTTCTCTTTGGTCTTTTGGCTCAGACCAAGTGTGGTATTAGTTTAGTATCTGATATATCCTCTGTCAGGAGACTATATTCTGCTTTTGTAGGGGATTTGACACCATGTATGTCTCGTCGACTGCTGACCTGATCCTTTCCTGCTGTGATCTAAGTTTTATACGTGTAAACTGATCTATTGTGCGGAATGGTGGAGGAGCAGAGAAATTAATAAATCCAATTCTGTAGAAAGATAAACAGCAATAAGAAAGGGGGAAATAATCTAAGGTTTGTTGGTGAATAGAGTCCGTCCCTTGGAACGGTGCAGACAGACGTAGTGTCGGGAGGAATAAAAAATGGGTGCTAGGGAAAGACTGTCAGTGACATTACTACCTGTCACACACGTGTAAAGTCATCAAACGGTAGGTGGGCGGCAGTGACAACTCTGGGAAAGACATCTTTATTAGCTTCCTTAGAGCTGCAGTAATATGGCGTTGCTGTGTATTGGGGCAAGCAGGCTATTCTGCTTAAAGCCAAGGGCGGCATTCATGGCAAATCACGAATTCTACAATCTTGTCCATTTAATTTGTTCTGAGTTAGCTGTTATCGGACTCTGATTGCTGTGAATTGTTTGTGTTGGAAAACGTGCCACAAACCTGTTAGGTGAACATATTTCAGGTTATAGGGCTGTTGGTAAGTTCTTCACTTTGGCTATCTGGTGGGCCCTTTGTTCTGCCTGATAGGTAACCACTCAGACACGTCACATGGCACTGGTTCTGCCCCAGATTTGATGACTGAAACTTTTCTCTCCTCCTTTTTATAACTCGGAGAGATTCAAGATGGCCGTGACAGCATAAAAAAGGTGGCAAATGCCATCAAAGCAAATTTAGTGTTTTTTATTTAAACAAGTCATCATGAATTCTCTTGCCGTATTGGCCACCCCTTGTTTTGCCCTAAAAGCCTCTTTCCAACCATCTCCAGTTAGGCCCTGATCTACACACATTTCCTGCCAGTATAACTCTATTAGGGTGCAATCTTTTTATCAGTATAGTTATACCTGTCGTTTGGACCCAGGCCTATTGGTATAAAAGTGCTTATTTGACAGCCACCATCTTGGTCCACATAACAGGAACTGAATCAGGGCCCTCCAGAGCTAAAAGCATGAGCTGCTACCGCTTGGGCTAAAGAGCCAAGATTCTCCTGCTTTAGCCATCACAGATTCATGTTCTCTGCTGAAGAGGCTCAGAAGGAGATCTGGAACACTTGTTCCCCCGTGGGTTATACTTTTATTGCGAGTTGCTTATTCCCCTTCCCGTATGGGAGCAAGCACTTTTACACCAGTATAACTGCATGTATGCTATCAAGGTTACACCACTTTAACTCTACCGGTGTGGTGGTAGAGTTAAAGCCATGCAACATATGTGTAGGTCCATGGAGAGAAATTTGGGGCCCCGGTACATCATTTTGCCATGGTCCGATCCCCTCCCTCTTCACCCCTATTTCATCCCCGTTACAGATGTTTTGGGGGTCCCCCTAGCTTGGGGCCCTGGTACAATTGTCCCCCTTCTCCCCACCCCACCAGCCCTGCATACATATGTAGACAAGACTGGTGGTGTACACGCTCCCTGCTGAACTGCGTGTCTTTTCCTCACAGTTCAGCTGGTGTTGGGGGGTCAAAGTTGCGACCGAGCTGCTGAAATAACTTTCTTCTTTCTACAGCCTTTAACCTGTGTTAATTGAATCCACATTAGAGAGCACAGGGTGAGCAAATGTCATCCGCGGCAGAGCCCCTTTGATCGTCTCTGTCTGGGACTTTGCCAGCGAGGCTTCCACTGCAGCAGGGAGCAAACTGGAGGGAGAAGCTTTGACAGGCATGGAGATCCCCTGTGTCCTGAACTGGAAAGGGACAGTGGGCTTTCCCATTGCTCTAGAGTGAAACAGGAAGACGATAATTGAGGGAGCATGGTTAATCCTGTCCCTTTTTGAACGAATGGCCCAAACTCTCTGCTTTCGTACATTTGGGGCATGTAATGAACTTCTTCATTAGTAGTTTAAACCGGCCCTCATCCGGGGCCAAGTCCTTATTAATAAAGGTCAGATCCTTCTTAGGCCCCATCCTTATTGGTGTAAGCACTTTAGAGATGTATTAAGAGGAAATATTCACCTTTTAAGATCTGAACGATGAGAAATAGTGTGGGTCTTCCAATTTTGGTACAGGCTGCCAGTGTTGAAAAAGAGCTCACCCTGCAGGACAGGCCTCTGAAATTGGCTTCACTGACATTGCCTGCTTTGATAGCCCCAGGACAAGCCGAGATGGGCCAGAACCAAACCCAAAACACCTCACAGCCCTGCGCTTTGGGGTAGCTCGGTTGTGGAGCCAAACTTTGAGGCGCCGGATCATCTCTCACTCAGTAACATTCCTTATTTCCCATTCAAGCTGGATAGCTACTATCAGCCTGATAGACTAAGGCCCAGATTCTTAAAGGGATTTAGGTGTCGCTTTGCTTTAGAACAGGGGTTCTCAAACTTCATTGCACCATGACTCCCTTCTGACCACAAAGTTACTAAATGACTCCGGGAGTGGGGCGGAGCCTGAGCCCCACCGCCCTAAGTGGGGCTGGTGCTAGGGCTTCAGCTTCAGCCCTGGGTCCCAGCAAGTCTAATGCTGGCCCTGGCGACCCCATTAAAATCAGGTGCCGACCCACTTTGGGGTCCCGACCCAGAGTTTGAGAACCGCTGCTTTAGAAGGAAGAGAAATGGCTTGTGTGGTATATCAGATTATTGCGATGTATGTTCCCTTTTTGATAAAGCTGGTGATTGCTTTCAGCATGCTCACTTGTAGGGTCTGCAGTGCTCTACTGGCATTGCGTTTCATTATATGCTATCTTTTAGTATCACTTTCCTGACATGTAAAGGCCTGAGCTGATCAAACATTTCTTCTACTCGTTCATGGCTTGCCACGGGGCACAGCATACATGTTATGGCTTCAGCCTAACCAACAGCGGTCTTTCTTTTTTCCTAAGTGGTTGAACAATCAAAGAGGAAAGAATATTTTTTTACAAAAACAAGTCCTGTTTCAGGGAGGCAGAAGATCCTTCATCAGTCTAGGTTGTGATAAAAATTCTACCTGGCTACAGCATTTCAAACTGTGATCTGCTAAGGACCCCAGTCCATATTGAGCAGTCTAGAGGTGGAGGTTTATATTCAATGTGGAGAGTTCACTACAAGAAAACGTGAGCCAGGTTTTGGGCATGTTGGGGGAAATCTTGCATCCAAGGAAAATACTCAAAGATAAGGAAGTGGATAATGGGTTTGAGCCAAGTTAGGAAGCCTTTTGGGTAGAGGAAAGATTCTACTTTGTTTTCAAGTGTGTATACCAAAGAGCAAACTCTGTCCCAGGTGTGGAATGTGATCGGCCCACCATTGCTATTTATAGGTCATAAAAATAGAAATTGCCTTAAACTGCACAATCACTACAGGGCTGCTGATTTCATTGCTAATCAATGTTCTAAAAGTGGCTTCTCCGCTAATTCTTTAAGCACTTTTACAGCCATTCAAGTGTATTTACATTTCCTCATTAGCAATTCTGTGGAAAGGGAATTGGTTCATGATGAGAGTCTTAAAGGCGACTTGTGAAGGGAAAAATAAATTGGGCTAGTGTGCGTTCGGGGCTTCCTTTTGAGGGCTGATGGTTTGTAGTTATTTTCTTTTCCCTCCTTGTTGTTCAGATGAGAAATTTGGCTCTTTTCTATTTATAAAAACTTTAAGAGCTAATGAAACTTTTATATCACAAGGTCCAAGCAATTGAAAGGGAAGCAATCTGTAGTCAGACTGTCTACATTTTTTCATTTTTTTAAACACCTATTTAACTTCAACTACTAATTGTTTTGGGAGAAGGGAAGTGTGTGTTGAAGTTTGAGCTCTCTCAACTGTCAGATGAAATCTGACAGCTAAAATATATACATGCTCTGAGAACCTCAAAGTTCTCCAGGAAACCTGGGCAGGCCAGAGTTGACATTCCTGATATTTCTAAGGCCCTCTCTACAGAGAGACTTTGTACCAGGATAAACATGCTGGTTACGGTGTGGTTTTTTTTAGCAATATAGTTATTGGTATAAAACTAGACCAGTAAAGCCCATTTCCACTGGTGTGACCGCATCCACACTAGGGGGGCTGTGCCATTTTAACTCTACTATTATAAAGCAGTACAAGGCCAAAGATAAAAAGCAAGCAACAACAAAAAACAAACAAGAAAGCCTTTCAGACCAATACCAGGGAAAATTTAGCAAAAATGCCTGGGTAGACATGGCATCAGAGAAGGAAGGTATTCACTACAGTGTCATAGCCAAATTCAGACTCATGCAATTACATTCTGCCTACTTGTACCTGTAGCTGTAATTGGCATGTGTAGTTTTTGTGTGTGTCGTTTGAAAAAAAATGTTTTAATTTAAATTTGAAATGGCATGCTCCCATTCGCCTCCCGCACCGGTATGTCCAGCTCAGGCTAAAGTATTAGTGAATCTCTGTCATGCAGTTTCATTTGAAAATTGAGCTGAATAAAAAGTCCCATGAGATCGGAGGTTTGAGTGAGCTTCTGAACTCTGAGATGCTCATGTGAACTAAACGGAACCAACAAGACTTTTTGGCTGCACACATTACCAGAAGGCAGCAGTGGTTCTCATTCCACTGATGTAAGAACAGCCCTGATATAAAAGGCAATACGTCAATGGACTAGTCTTTCTACACCGATACAAATAGATCCTGAATCTAGGAGCTTGTCTATACCTGAAAATTAATTCAGATTAAGGTAGGGTATGAATTGAAAGTACAATAGCTATTTCTGAACAACTCCATCTTTGAAAGTGGATTAAGCTAAACCAGAACAAGTCACTCTTATTCCAGAGTAAAAGTATCTAACATGGAGTTATGCAGGGATAGTTTTTTTCCAGAATAGCTATTCCAGAGTAATTCCATGTGTCAATAAGCCCTAATAAATGTGCACATGGGGGGTTATACCAGTATAACTACACTAGCATAACTGGAAAAACTTTTTTGTGTAGACAGGCCCTGAAGTGCAGGAATTAAATACAGGCCTGCTCCTGCTCCCACTGAGTTCACTGGCAACTCCTAGTGATTCCAGTGGGGGACACTTTAATCTTTGTCTAAGAACCAGCACAAGAAAATAAAAGTAGGAAATTATTTGGGTGCAGCAAAATGTAGTTACATAACTTGTACCTTTAATGATTGTCCAGTTCTTGAAGAGATGCTCCAAAAAATATCCTTGGTGAGGTCTAATGAACATCTTATCTGTATGAGAAAGAAAGAAAGAGAGAAAGAAAGGTCATGTCTACACTACAGGTGCTACAGCGGCACAGTTATGCCTCTGCAGCTATGCTGCTGTTGCAATGTAGTGTAGACCCTTCCTTCAGCTGGTTTTCCACTGTTGTAGGTAATCCACCTCTCTGAGCAGTAGTTGGGTTGATGGAAGAATTCTTCTATCAACCTCGCCGTGTTTACACCGGGGACGAGGCCAGCATATCTCCAGTGCTCAGGGATGTGAAATTTTCACACCCCTTAGCACCATAGTTAGGTTGACCTAACTTTTAAGTGTAGACCAGGCCTTAATAATCATCTCTCCAAAATAAAATACATTTTAACTGTGTGGGGAGTGGAAAGTTACAGGTTTATTCCATCAGAAGGCTAATATGGGCAAAACAGAGTACTAGTGATATCGACATTGATCTAACATCTTAAATGTTTTTGTACTGAGGCACCATTTAATCAAGAAAAAATAAATCAGGTGTTGCATTTTTCACTAGGCTGCTATCAAAGAAAACTGTCAACAGTGGGAATCCTTCAGATTCATTTTTATCCAAATGTCACTTTAATTTTCCATTGTTGTTTGTCTTGTTGTTATCACCATGTTAGTTCCAGGATATTAGAGAGGCAAGGTGGGCGAGGCAGTATTTTTTTACTGGACCAACTTCTGTTGGTGAAAGAGACAAGTTTCAAGGTACATCGTGTAACTCCAAAGCTTGTTCCTTTCACCAACTGAAGTCAGTCCAATAAAAGATATTACCTCGCCCACCTTTTCTCTCTAATTTTCATCATTGATCTGCATTTCCCATTATCCCAATTTTCTGCAATAATTCAGTTTATTTTAGACGCCTAAGCAAAGAAATCAAAACGCCCACTATGGAAAGGGATCTGCGGGTCATAGTGGATCACAAGCTAAATATGAGTCAACAGTGTAACACTGTTGCAAAAAAGGCAAACATCATTCTGGGATGTATTAGCAGGAATGTTGTAAGCAAGACATGAGAAGTAATTCTTCCGCTCTACTCCGCACTGATTAGGCCTCAGCGGGAGTATTGTGTCCGGTTCTGAGTGCCACATTTCAGGAAAGATGTGGACAAATTGGAGAAAGTCCAGAGAAGAGCAACAAAAATGATTAAAGGTCTAGAAAACATGACCTATGAGGGAAGATTGAAAAAATTGGGTTTGTTTAGTCTGGAGAAGAAAAGACTGAGAGGGGACATGATAGTTTTCAAGTACATAAAAGGTTGTTACAAGGAGGAGGGAGAAAAAGTGTTGTTCTTAACCTCTGAGGATAGGACAAGAAGCAATGTGCTTAAATTGCAGCAACAGCAGTTTAGGTTGGACATTAGGAAAAGCTTCCTAACTCTCAGTGGTTAAGCCCTGGAATAAATTGCCTAGGGAGGATGTGGACTCTCCATCATTGGGGATTTTTAAGAGCAGGTTGGACAAACACCTGTCAGGGATGGTATAGATAATACTTAGGCTTTGGCTACACTTACGAGTTACAGCGCAATAAAACTGCCTGCAGCGCTGTAACTCACTAACTGGCTACACGTGCAAGGCATGTGCAACGGTGTATCTCCTCAGATACAGCGCTGCATGTACTCCACCTCCCCGAGAGGAATAGCAACTGTTGCGAAGTGGGTGGAACGCTGGTCTTTCAATGTAGCCGAGGAATTCCGCAGTTACTGACCTCCAGAAGCTCCCTTTGTTTTGAAACGGCACTTCCGGGTTGGAGTTCAGAGCTCTGTTCTTGAGGTGCTTTACAAAACAACAAACACAGCTACTGTTTGCAGGCCGGGGGGGGGGGGGGGGGCTCCGTTAGATATGCCGGCAGCAAAGTTGCCTTGGACAGAGACGGCAGCGGGGGTGGGGGTGGGGGGAAGAACGGCGAGGGGGAGGGCTCCGTTTCCCCAAGTTCTCTTTTATCTGCTCTTTAAAAACAAACAAAGCCCCTGCTGTTTGCTTTCAGTGATTGAGAGAGAGGCAGGGGATGTGGAGGTGTGTAAACTTAGGAGATAATGAGCTGACACTCTGTGGAGATTCCAAAAACCCACTCTCTCTCCCAACACACTCCCTGTCAAAGTCCCCCTCACCCCCACCCCCATTTTAAAAGCACGTTGCAGCCACTTGAATGCCCATAATGCACCGCTCCCAATACAGCTGCAAATGCCTCAAATGTAGCCACCTTACTGCGCTGGCAGCTGCCAGTGTGGACAGGCTGCAGCGCTTTCCCTACTCAGCTGTACGAAGACAGGTTTAACTCACAGCGCTGTACAGCTGCAAGTGTAGCCAAGGCCTTAGTCCTGCCTTGAGTGCAGGGGACTGGACTAGAAGACCTCTTGAGGTCCCTTCCAGTCCTATGATTCTATGAAAATCCTGAATTCCTCATCAGAAGAGAGACAGGTTCTTGATATATTGGTGGTCACTATGACACAATCTGTGGAGCACAATTTATAGGCTTATGCACTGTTTTTGGAACCACAGTGCACAATGGAAGCATGAAGATATCTTTTTCAACTATTGATGGGCCATACATTTTCACATAATCCTTGTAAAATGGAAATCGCATTCAGGTTTGCAGTTATAGAGGTAATGTATCTAACCTTTGAGTTGGTGGCCAGCCAAAAATCTACACCCATAACAAATCAGGCAGTGACTATATGTTAGATGTGATTTTAAAAAATAAATGTTAAGGAGCCAAGCAAGCAGTCTAAAAGCACAGCATGCTAATAACACCTGTGCTAAAGGAGGAGTATATTGTGTGTCAGCTCAAATCCCACACCCAGGGGAAGAAAGGGCCTGATGTCTCATCACATTAAACCAGAATGCAAATTAGACACACAATTACACACACTTCTCTGACCATTTAGAACCTTCTTAACAATACCTAGCTCTTTCATATAGCACTCATCAGCTGTATCTGTCAAAGTACTTCACAAAGTCCTATTTTCTCTATTTTACAAGTGTGGAAACCAAGGCAGAGAGAGGTGAAATGACCTGCCAACGTCATTGGCAGAGCAAGGTCTCCTGACTCTCAGTTCATTGCACATTTGTTTAAAAACACACTGTTCCTGTCAGAATAAAAAAATTCACAGAAACACTTCAGATGGTCTTAAAATCTAAATGGGGGAAATTTGACCCGACTGTCCCTTTAAAAAAATGCGTTAATCAATCTTCATTACTTTGATCTTTTGTTTTAGTATTTTTAAGTAAAAGGGCATGTAGATGTGTTATCAAAATACAGTTTATAGTACAAATGCAATCTATCAGGACTGAACAGTTCGGAAAGAAAAAGTTGCAAGAACAAACATATTTTTCAATGCAGTGTGCACACGTTAGGTAAGCTGCCATTCGAAGGATCGGTTAAAACACATATACTACATGGAATATTTCAGGAAACTTCAAGTTCATTTAATATGCTGGAAATTGTTGAAAATAGATTCAGTACCTGGCCAGCTGATAGTAAGTTTGCCATACCTCTTCAAGCCTTTGCTTGGTGCTGTATTTAAAAATAAAGGTAAAGAGGTGAGGCCCAGAGGGAGGCGAGGAATTCACTGAGATAATCTCATCTTCTCCATCATCTGTTTTGCCTCCCTCATAGACATTTTCTAACTCTCAGCTGGGGCCATGCACTGAATTTCACAGTCCAGGGATTCGAATCAAGCAGAATATCTCTGCTGAGTGTCTGTGAAATATGGGCCCAGCTTCCAAATGGCCAGAATTCACCAGTCATAAATCTAACAATAAATGAATCATCTACTACATCCTGGCTTATGGCTGCATGCTATGTAGAGCCATGCCAAGGTTCCTGATAATTGTAATTGTAAAGCTCTTTTATAATAGACTGAAAGGTCTGTTTTTTAAAGCAGTTAAGGAAAACTGCCCATATACACGGTACAGTCAAAGGGGATTTAGTATAAAGCCCGAGTATTCTATATCTGGAGTAGGGTGGAACAGCTGGGGCTAAAGACACTATCCTTACACCCAGGAGTGCTGGGTTCAGTTCCTGCTCTGCTACAGACTTTGTGTGTGACCTTGGGCAAGTTAGTTAGGGTATGTCTACACTGCGAAAAAAGACCCTCAGCAGTGCGTCTCAGAGCCCAGGTCAATTGACTCAGGCTCGCAAGGCTCAAGATGTGAGGCTAAAAATAGCGGTGTAGACATTTGGGCTGAGGCTGGAGCCCAGGGTCTGAGACCCACCCCCCTCGCTGGGTTTCAGAGCCCAGGTTTCAGCCTGAGCCCAAATGTCCACAACTGCTATTTTTAGCCCAAGCCCCGGTTTTGAGGGTCACTGCCACGGGTCTTTTCTTTTCAGTGTAGATATCCTCTTCTGTGCCCCAAGTTCTGCAGCTGTACAATGGCCTTAATAGCACTTCCTTACCTCACAGGGGTGCTATGGGACTGAAATACAACCATGAGGGACCACGCAGAGAAACAAAGTATGTGGCCCCAACGTAACACTTAAGGGATGGCCCGATAATGGCCAGCAAACTCCTTGGAATGCTATTATCCCTCAGAAAATTTCCCAATATCAGGCTCTTAAAAGTTGATAAAACCCCTGAGATAGGGCAGCACAAAATGCCTGCTGAGGTTTTCCAGCTCAGATAAGAAAACTGCTTTTCCTCCCCCTACGCCAAGGGAACACTGATAAATCTAGTATGCCTGCTGAGCCCAGCAGGCTGGCAAAAACTCCCAGAGGAACTTTTATTATTATTTTTATTATTGTAGTTTAAACTAACCTTTTCCTTCAGTCTGGCTGAGCTCAATTAAGAAATCATTAAACCAGCCTTCAGATTTTGATTATTTTTTTTAGAACAAATGTAAACTGGGTTGAACATGATAAATAAACTACTTTTCTGGCTATTCTGATAGCAAGCAAGGAGTCACACACTTATGATAATAATTAATAAAAAAGACCTTTAAACAGCCATTCTGCCTGACACAGCCATGCAGTTACCACCAGAGAGCAACCTTGTATATTTTTTCCATGGAAGTAGCATCAAGCCAGAAAGAAACAAAATCTTTAAGGATTTTTTTAAAGTGCTTCTTGTCAGTCGAAGAGAAAATAATTGAAACTTGTCTATCAATCATGTTAGCAGACAAAACAACATTGTTTATCTCTCGTCGCATTTTTCTTCCTACTTTATCTGCTTAGCAATATGAACAAAGACACTAAGTCAAAAATTCAACTTCAGTGTTTCTATATAAGAGACACATCCTCTTCAGACAGGGAAAGGTGAAGCAATTCATGGTTTAGCTGCATTTTGGGGAATACTACAGAAACAAAATAATGCCAAGTACACAAAGCACACACCCAAAATATCCTTAGCATATGCAGAGGGGATATTTGTTTAAAAAAACCCATCATCTCTGCGTTTCTCATACCGAATGAATCTGAAATTCATAAGGGAAAAAGTTCACTGAAATACACTCAGGGATTTCTCGGGGACTCTCAACAGTGGGACTGGTAAGGGGATTCATTGTTGTTTATAGCTTTGAGTCCTTTTCTGCCATCACCTGTCACCCAGGGAGGTATACAGAGAATTCGTTCTCTGAAGCTTGGATTGCTACCTTGTAAAGGAGCAGCAGGGCAGAGACTGGATTGTCACAATCAGAGGCGGATTAAGATTTATTGAGGCCCTGGGCACAAGGAATATTTGGGTCCCCCACACCCTGGGGGCATAGGGGCACCAGAACCAGGGGGGCCATGCCCCCACCCTCCACTTCTAAAAGTGGGAGGACCATGCCCGCCTACTTTTTAACACAGGCATAGTAGCCTCGGGCAGGCAGCGGCAGGGGCGTAGTTTGGGAGGAGCGGGGGGAGGGGGGGGAATTGCGCCCCCCCCCCCCAAACTGCAAGCCTCGGGCCAGAGGTGACAGACGTGGTGCCACAGCCTGTCACCAGGAGCAGGAGGGACCTGGGAGGGGCAGCCTGGCAGCCGTGGAACCGGGTGGGGGCAGCCTGGCAGTGAGCCGAGCAGTGGCCTCCCCAGGAATTGAAATTATGGGGAGGTGTTCGAATTTACTTGTGGGGGTGTCACTAAATTGGCATGTAACTAGTTCACAAAACTGGGGGCGTGTTGGGGAAATTCAGGGGGGGTGTAGGGAAATCACTGCCGAGCACAGGCACTGAGTGAGCCAGGGCAGAGTGCAGCGAATGTCGAGGCTGGGCCAGTAGCAGCCGGAGCTGTGCCCAAGGAGCTCTCCCTGCCCGGCTCCTTGCTGCCTGGGATCTTCCCAGCAGGGTTTCCCGGCACCTCCCAGCCGGGGCAGGGCCTCCTCTCCACGCAGAGTGTGTCTGCAGCAGGCCCTGGGAGGGAGGCAGGAGGCTGGACTGCAGCCCCTGCCCCTGAGTCTCCCAGGGGGCAGGGACATGGGCCGGGGGCTTCTCTCAGACACCCTGGCCCCCGCCCAGGGCAATGGAGGGTCCAGGGCTCCCCAAGGTGGCCCGGGCTTCCCGGGCAGCTCTTACCACTGTTGGGCTCTGGCTTGTGGCCTGGGTGGGGTGTCAGAAGAGGAGTATGGGATAGGTTCCCCCCACTTCTACTTGCAGGTGCCGGGGCCCCTGGGCACGGGCCCCATAGACACATGCATTAATCCGCCACTGGTCACAATTCAGTCCCCCTTGGCTCCATAGGGAAAGGAGGCACCAGCTCCAGTCTTGGTGCAGCTTATTTTTCTTCCGGCTCCAGCACTGCTGCATTTCCTGTTACCAACTCCCCCACCATCACCACCACCCCTTCCTACCCACCCTGCCCCCCTGCAAGGGAGGGGAAGGGCAGCCACCCAGCAGCTGTTCTGCCCGCGCAGGGTCTAGCGAAGCGAGCAACCTATGCTAGCAGCCAGGGGCTCCTTACGACCACTGACCCCCCTGCACAGTCATTCAGCTGTGGCCAGAATGAAGCTGCACGAAGCCTGTTTTTATCACCATTGAAATGCTAGATACCGAGTGAGAACCACTTAGTACGCGCAGAGGATTAAAGCAGGAGCCTTTACTACTTGAGCCTAAGGAATAACTTCTTTAGCTGGTAACTGCAGTAGACTAATAACCTCTGTGATCCAGGGACTACAGGGGGTTGCATAACACACTGAGCAGTTGGTCACACTTAGTCACTCTCCTGCCGTCGTCCCTGTGCCTACCCTACACAACAGCTGTATTCAGAATCAGCAGGGTCTCTATGTGCATGTAGAAATCCCAAGAACGGTGCAAAGAATGATGGAATGCTTTCTTTAAAAGTGGGTGTACTGTACTCTGTATATATGTACGTACACACACACCCTTCGACACAGTTTGTTACAGCGGTTGCAGTTCTTTAGACAGCCAATTAGTTCATGCCAAGTGAGTGCATTTTAGATGATATTATTAATGTGTTTCTCCTTCGTATGTGGTTGATGAACCATAACTGGTAACAGGAGTTAGCTTTCTCTCTGATTCAGACATAGCTTCAGGCCACATCAAGTAGTGGCAAGCGATGAACATATTGGGTCCAAACCGTTCTGCTAAATTGATGCTGTCTGATTACATGTTTGGACTGCAACTATTCTTTTTTTATATATAAAAAGGACCTGAGCTTCTTGTGACCACGCTGTGTTTGTATAGAGGGAGTTCGTTCCCCTATCAGTCTGCTCTGAATATATCGAACACCATCATGGTACTTTATTTGTACTGTGGTAGTACCTAGGGGCCCCAACCAGGGTTCAAGGTTCGTTGTGCTAATCACGGCACACATACACAACTCAATCCCTGCACCAAAGAGTTTGCAATAGAATAAGATGAAACAACAGGTGGCTACAACTGGGGGGCAGGGGGAGTGGGAACAACACACAAGGTAACAATGGGCACGTCCACACACTCCACCTGGGCGCATGCCTCCCAGCCCAGGGAGACAGAGACATGCGAGCGCCACGTGTGAGCATGTTAAAAAGAGCAGTTTGAACAGTGCAGCCACAAGGGCTAGCCAGCCGAGTACAAGCCTGCCTGATCCCTTGCGTCTGAGCTCGGGTATTTAGCCCGTGCTGCTGCCCATGTCGCAGGTTTTAACACACCGGCTCCAGCAGCACTAGCATGTGTCTGTCTGCCCAGGCTGGAGGTACAGTCACAGCTGCAGGGTACACACACCCAATGAAACCATTATGGACATCATCGCTCACTTTCTTGAAGGGCCCGTATTCCCCCCAGGCCCCGCCCCCATCCAGTTCCACCCCTCCCCCGAGCATGCTGCGTCCTCGCTCCTCCCCCCCTCTCTCCCAGCCTCCTGCACACCGTGAAACAGCTGATTGCGGCGGGCGGGAGACACGGGGAGAGAGGAGGAGGCGCTGATCCTTGGGGGCCCGCCAGTGGGTGGGAGGTGCTAGGGGGTGGGGCAGAGCTGATGGGGGTCTGCCGCTGGATGCTCAGCACCCACCATTTTCCCCCTATGGGTGCTCCAGCCTATGCCTGTATCCTACACAGATGCAAACACCCCTTCTGCTGGAAAGAGAAGATGATGGCTCTCACCAGAAGTGATTAGTAGTATTTCTTGTGTCTTCTGCAGCTGAATGGAGAATATTCCTTCCCGCTCCAGGAGAAACAGAAAGTGTTGCCTTTACAATACTGCTAACCCTGGCTACGCAGTGACATTTTTATTTTTACACCATTTTCTTTACAACAATTTGTTTAAAAGCACTCAGGAAGCCGGTCAGAAGGGGCACGAGACGGTTTTAGACAAATTGCGTATACAATTTTTTATTTATCTGACTCGGCAGAAGAACGAGGAAGGAAGAGTCCTGATGTTTTTCCATGCAGAAGTAATGATGGTGCAGCAGCCTTTCAATCTGAATGATTTTAAATGTAATGGGAAGAACCAATTAAAAAGGGACAGAATGGGACTTTCCCTGTGAGTAACTGCTCACCAGTGGGAGCGAGACGCAAAGGAAAGATGGCCTACTGGTTAGACAGCCAGCCAAGGGCTCTGTAAATACAGGTTCAATTCGTAGTTCTGCTGCAGATGTGTGACCTTGGCCAAGCCACTTAGCCTCTCTGTGCTTCAGTTCCCCATTGGTGAAATGGAATAATGGCACTGTCCTACATCACTGCCGTGTTGTGACGATGAATACATTAACAATTATGTGGCGCTCAGATACATTTGATAATTGAGGGGAGGGGGGCTAGAAGTACCTTGGAAGCACCTGATCCTACATAAAGTCTCTGAAAGAAACCATCGTGTGAGTCTGCACTCTGCGGTGGCATGTCCTGTCGGTCCTTTCCCCCAAAACGGCAGCATTCTTTGCCTTGCAGTGATGTTATTGTTGTGTTGGTCCCGGATACAAGGTGTGTGAGGTAATATCTTTTACTGGACCAACTTCTTCAGGTCTGAAGAAGAGATCTGTGTCGAAAGCTTGTCTCTCTCACCAACAGAAGTTGGTCCAATAAAAGATACCACCTCACCCACCTTGTGCCTCTAGTTTCCTTTGCAAACAGGCAGTGTAAAGTCACAGTATGGAGAAAGCAGAGTCAAAAATTAGTTATTTACTAGTTTCAAAAAAGAAAGCTAAAATGTTAATGGGATCACCTCTGTTCAGTATCCACATGCAGTTTTCCTTATGTGGGAGTCGTCGTGTTGACCTCCATGAAGAATTATTCCTCTTACCTCTCCCCACTATATATTTTGAGATGCTTTGTATGAAGGAAGCTACACAAAAAAGAGGTAGCTTTTTAAACTGCATTATTTTCCAGTAAAGAAACTCTCCTCCCAAATTTTATAGCTCCTCTATGGAAAGCATGGACATTCCCCAGCCTTGCATCCCAAAGTAATTTAGGATTCATCTCCGTAAGTGTTTCTAGAGCCCCATATAGGGTGGTTCAACAAAGGAGCCCTGTATTCCTATGTTCAGGTGCTAAACCTTCCGTAAAAATACAGAGCAGGTACTGCTGAATCATGCTGGCCGATGAAGCTAGTTAGTTCTAAGCAGAACTTAAGAAAAGACTGGTGTCTATCTCTGGGGCAGAGAGAATTAGGGGAAGGGACAGAGTAAGCCCTGCAGTGAAACACTAGGAATAGCCAGACTTAGGCTGAAGTCTGTTTTGTTGGTTTAATTTGTTACCCATCCCAAAGCCCAGGGAAGGGATAAGTTTGCACTATGTATGGTGTGTGTTTGCTCAGAGCAGGGTGGGATTTTTCACGTGCTCACTCTGTTTACTAACGTCTACCTGGTTCTATGCACACTGCACACCTTACTGGAATCCCAAGAGACTTGGTCTTCCCTCGAATTTCCACCACTATGAGTCATAGAATCATAGAATATTAGGGTTGGAAGAGACCTCAGGAGGTCATCTAGTCCAATCCCCTGCTCAAAGCGGGACCAACACCAATCAGTCACATCCTCACAGTGGAATTACTCATGTGCAGAACTTCATAGCGGTAAGAACTGCTCCAGTGAAGCAAATTTGCTGGATCAAAGGCTGGACAAATTATTAACCTTTGTCTATTCCTTCAACAAAATACAGCCTTTTGTGAGGTCCAACATGGCTTGACTCATCTCTCTCTCTCTCTCTGTCTCAATTTTACGGCCCTCCATACTTCCTGGTCGTGGCAGATGGAAACTATTTTGAGACCCTGGCTGGACGGACAGTTAATGAACTAGTATGGGAGTCATGGCGGATGGCTTGATGATATTTCCAATAGAGCTGAATCCAGGAAACACTGGAACCCTCATAAGATTTATTTTCATGAAATTTCCAGTCCATTTTTTGCCCATAACTCTCTACTGCAGCGACCTGTCATTTCAGGGAAGGAGAACAGGAGAGGCAGCTGTTCTAATTTTAAAAAAAATTTTTTGTTTTACTCTTTAACTGTCAAGACATGGACGCATTACATTGCATGTTAAAAGCTGTATTTTTAACTTTGCTCACCATCCATAAACAGGCTCTGGTTTTTAAGAGTTCAGCTCCCATTTAGGCATCCAAATAAGTGGCCAGATTTTGCAAGAGAGCTTGGCATGTTGCGTGCTCCATAGTGTTGAAATCTGACCCCATTGGTGGGTGCTGAGCACTTGAAAATCTGACTGTATCTACATGGTCTGACTCAGGAGATCGGAGAACCGGGAATGGCATTTAATAACTGCTTGTTTTCAGTTGCTTTTTCTTTTTCAAAGGATTTTTTTTTAAATGATAATACTAATGCCTTTGCTGGAAATGCTAAAGCTCTTACTGGTTCACTCAGTGTCAGTCTCTTTGTTTCAGAGTGGTAGTCTGTATCAGCAAAAAGAATGAGGAGTACTTGTGACACCTAACAAATTTATTTGGGCATAAGCTTTGTGGGCTAAAACCCACTTCATCGGATGCTTTGTTAATACTTTACAAGGATAAGTGCAAGCGAGGTTCATGGAAACTGCCTACATTTATTAAATACAACAAAAAGTCATCTCTTAATGCTTCATATGCGAACGCTTGTGTTTGGAAAGGATCTTTGTTCAGCATTGGAGAAAATGACCTGCAAAAACTCATTGTAACGATGAAACCAATGGATTAAAGGCTACTGAAAAGAATCCCCTCTCCAGCTGAGAGTTGACATAAGGGTTTTGTAAAATGTCCACAACCCCATATATGACTTTTCATGATTCATACTCTAGCTTAATAGCAATGGGAGAGATATTCTGCAATAGAATAAAAGCTGAAGGGTGAGAACAAATCACAGTCTGAAGGATGTAGCTAGCAGGGTCACACAAGAGGCATTGTTTAAATATTGTCATGCATGTTTCAGGCTTATTTTCATCCTTATGAGCAAACAGAGCAGAGATCCAAGCTTGCCTGACACTGCCATATTCTCTGCTATTGAATTCAGACATCGAGAGATTCATTTGTCTGACACAAGGTTTCCATCTTTGAACCCTCCTATTGCAGTGCAAAGATCATCCTATTGGGTGGCCAGCACACAAGTGCTACCCTGCATGAGCCCCTGCTCATCCTTTCGGCACAGAAAGGACCAGAAAAAGTGTAGGCTTTAGGTAGACAGAAGCCGTTCAATTTTGAACTCAATGAACTTTGTGGTCAACAGAAGAACCTGAACTCAAGCTTAGTGTTCAGCTGCTAACCCGTTCTCAAACTCTAGTGAGTGGCGTTACAACGTGCCCTGCTGTGGATCCTACGTTTCACAACCTACAAAAAATGTGACAAATACCATCTAGTTAGTGTGATCATTCTCCAAGTGTAAGGTGGTGCCTGACCAAACCCCAAACATTCCTTAGTCTCCTAACTCCTGATTCTAGAGATCCCCTGGCTGTCACTTTGCTCCGGACTGAGAGGGGACAGTGCATCTTTTACTGTGGAATTTCTTTGTACACTGAAAGAAACTAGTTCCTACGTTCCCTTTGTTATGCTGCTGACTCAGAGCATCAATGGCCCAGCTTTCCTGAGGATTTCATTCATTTTCTAGGTCACTCTCACTTTGGAGTCAGACTATCCTAACCTCTTACTCACCTCTCTTCCTTTCTGCTAGAGAGCAGTGTCTGATGCTGCTTAGACTCCTGTGTTTGATCCTATAGTCTGTAGGTCACATCCTTTCCACTGGTACCTTTTCTTCACCTCCGCTTTCCTTTTGGGGTCTTGTTCACACACCATACTGTATCGCTTACTGTATTATTGCCAGGAACTCAGCTGGCTCCCGGCACAGTCACTAGCAACCCAACAAACTCAGCTGTGCCCCATAAACCTTCATTAAGTGACTGTGCTCCCTGTGACCCGGGGTGCCTGGAGAAGCCCTCACTGGAAATGCCAAGGTCAGGGCAGGCTGCAAACAGGAAAGCAGATCCTCCCAAGACTGGGTAACACTGAAGTTAAACCTCCCAGTCAGTCACAAACTGTGCTTCTGATCCACACACTGGTTATCAAGAAGCAAAAAAAGAAATCACACAGCCCCCTTTTATTGCATTCCAGTCTCTGGCTCCCAATCAGCACCTAGGTCTCGTACAGTGAGAAGTGATTTTAAACTCTGCTCACATGTACAAAATGTTCTTCTGACCCCAAAGGGCCAGACATGTTACCCGGTCAGTATGAATTTGGATCTTACCCAAAATACCACGCTGCCAGACCATCCTTTAGTATCTAAAACTAAAGAAGAAAGAACAAGAAGAGAGTTGAAGCGACAAAGGGTCCTGTGGCACCTTATAGACTAACAGAGGTATTGAAGCATAAGCTTTCGTGGGTGAATACCCACTTCTTCGGATGCAAGCAGTGGAAGAAGAGAGTTGTTAAATGGCAAAGCAGTCACATACATACAGAGACTTCAGAGTCCATTCATCAGGTTCCTAGCAGTACTGGTGAGTTTTCTGGCTTAAAAGTCCCTCTGGAACACATCCACAGCTTGGATGGGTCACTCAGTCCTTTGTTCAGAGCTTCGTTTGTAGAAAGGTTACTCCAGAGGTAAGAAGCAGGATTGAAGACAAAATGGAGAAGATGCAGCTGCCCTTTATATTCCTTTTGCCATGTGGCTTGTGCTTCCTATGTGTGTCCCAAACATGAGCGCCACAGCACATGGCCTGGAAAGCCTTAGAGTTCTGCCCATAGGGCTGCCCCTACATGGCTTGCTGAGTCACAAGGTGTAGTCCCTGGTCTTTCAATGGATTTATTGTACAGCTGATGTCCCTTGATGGGCCATCAAGCAGGCTAGGCAGTCCTGATGCCAGTCTGTCTGGGGGTGTCACCCAGCTGCACAGCACAAGTCTGAAATACAGATTTACCCTCCATATCTATAAGTCATACTACAAAGGTGGTACCAGGGCCAGCTCTAGGCATGAGCCTAGGAAGCACATGCTTGGGGCGGCACATTGTAAGGGGCGGCATTCAGGCCAATCTTAGGGCGGCACATTCCGCTCCGGCCCTTTTTTTTTTGCTTCGGCGGCGCTCCGGCCCGTGGGGTTTTTTGGTTTTTTTTTGCCTGGGGCGGCAAAAAAGCCAGAGCCGGCCCTGGGTGATACAAACATATAAACAAGATTACCCAACTTCGCAGATTAGAACATTTTCGCAGATACCTCACGTGGCATAACTGCTCAGATTTCTTGCAATTTTATAATATTGAAGTATCATAAAGTGTCCCACATATTCCATACTGCGTCACGCGCCCTGATGGGACAGTTTAAGGGCCCTGTTTAAGGGCCAAAGGATCCCTATTTAAGCCTGGTAGCATCAGCAGCACAGGGGCTGTTTGATGCATTCCATGCCCTCAGCTGCACCAGACTTTCTTCCTGCTTCCTGTTCAGGTTTTGCTCCACTTCTTGCCTGTTCTGCTCCAGCCCGAGTCCCTGCCTGCCTGAACCCCTGCTTCCTAACTCCTGGCTCCGATCATTGGCTTGTCTCCTGACCACAACTCCAGCTCTGCTCTTTGACTCTGTTCTTGCCTCCTGGCTCTCGCCATTGGCTTCTCTCCTGACCACCCCTCTGGTTCTGCCCTCTGATTCTGCTCCGACCAATAGGCCAGACTCCTGCCCCCACCACTAGGTGACACCACCTACAATTATCTTCCTGAACTTTGCTGAATTAGTCAGCTCCACTCTAACCGGCTGGCCTTAAAATTTGCTAACACAGAGGTGTGAGCACATAAAAACCATCATCTAATGCCAAAATGTTGGAGCATCACTGTGATAGTATCATTGTATTAGCAGTGTAAAACCTGGGTGGTGGAAATGTTCTAAATTAAGAGGGTACATGATGAATGTATGCAAATAATGACTAGTATAAAGAAGGTATTGCTATCCACCATCTTTCATTATACAAGAACAAGAGGACATTTTAATGAAATTCAAAGAGAGCAAATTTAAAAAAAAATAACAGGAAATTTCAAGCTGTGCACAGTTTGCCTGTTGAACTCATTGCCACAAGATCTTTACCTTAGGCAAAGAGTTTGAAAGTTTAAAAAAAGTGTTGGGCTGTTTATATGGGTACAGTAAATATGAAAAAGAATAAATCGGATTTTTGGAAGTAAACCTTCATGATTCAGGATATGAGCCAACCTCTAAAATATGGGGAGTGAAGAAGAAATGTTCACTGTAGTCACGTCATTTCATAACTTTCTTGCAGGGCGTACACCTTGCTCCCGTGCTTCTGATACTGGCCACTTTCAGCAGTGGCGCTGGAATGCTTTTCATAGTTTTTGCTGGCTTTCAGCACCACCACTATCTCCAAACGTTTTACCTCGTGCCTGCACCCCCCCTTCCCCGGTGAGGCCGGGGGCAGGGCCGGCAGTCAGGACCCTGCATGCACGGCCAGGCCTGGGGCCGGTGGCTGGGACCCCGCCGGCGGCCAGGAGTGGGACTGGCATCCGGGACCCTGCGTGCGTGGCCGGGAGTGGGACCGGCAGCGAAGACCCCTGGGCAAGAGGCCAACAGCCGGGACCCCGCGTGCATGGCTGGGCGGGCCTGGGGCCAGCAGCTAGGACCCAGCCCGGAGCAGGGCCGGCAGCTGGGACCCCATATATGCAGCTGGCACCCTGCATAAAACCTGAGTCATAGGCTCGGGAAGTAGGGGTGCGGGGGGTGCTACAGTACCCCCCGCACCCCTACTTCCCGCACCTATGACTCTCAGTGACAGAACAGTGCATTCAATGGCAATCCCAGTGTTTCGGTATTTTCTAGACTTTATCAGCTAAGGTAAACTTGTGCCTTTTTTTGCCCTTCGTTTGAATGGACAGCATTAAGGCTACACCTGCAGTGGCGTGTAGAATACAGATGCTGCACCCCTACATGGCTCTCTACATGCCCCGGCAGGGCCTCCCATGTCTACACTGCTATTTTTAGCCGTGTAGTATCCTGCTGCAGTGGGGTAAGGCTCCAGGAGCCCCTTACTGTCTCTCCGCTGCCAGAGCTTTTTCACACTGTCGGAGCCGTTCCCGACTGCCGTATATAGCTACACACTACAAGTGGGGATGTAGCCTGGCTTTCACCGTGGCATGTAGCCAGGGCCATCACTAGCAGGGTGCAGGGGCCGGGGCGGAAGTGACAAATCCATCACTTCCGGGACCAACCGCGCCGGCCAATAGCACTGGGGCGCGGAGCCTGGAGCGGTCGCCCCAGTTCGCCGTACCCAAGGAACGGCTTTGCATGTAGCTACAATGTAATGCCAGTACTCCATGTGTCATCATAAGTGTAGACATAGCCTATGCCTCTTTTTTTTCCTTTCTTGGGTCTTACAGAAAACAGACATTCGGTTTTTGATGCTACCAAATCCTGACATTTTAAAACTCTGTTTCTGCAAGGAAACAACTTGTCGTACCGTTCGCTTAGGCAGAAGGTGCCAACCAAATGGGATTGACATCACTTAATGGAATTGCTTATTAGAGCAGAAGGCAAAGGTCTTGTAAGGAGAGCACGTGGGGCATGTGATCAATGACAGAGTAAGGAAAGCACCTGTATAGTTGGTGATGTAAACCACCTGCCTCATTTTTATCCCCTTCAGCCAGCCACCCATGATCCTTTATCTCCTCTAACATGCTACCGTGGCTGACGCTGCCAAAATGAGTTAGATTGTTCCCGCTCTCAGACTGCTCAAGCATTACTGACGTTTGTTATGTTGTCCGTAAAGGAAACCTTTCTGTCCTCCTCTTGATATTTTTAAACTTCATTTGCTGTCTGGGCACATGGTGGTAAATAATCACTCACATTTTTATTTTGATACCCCTTACCTAGGTACCTCTCGTTTCCATCGGTACCCGAGGATTCAGGATGTGATTTTAACTTGTGCAATTTAAGTATTCGCTTCCATCACGGCAAGTATTCTAAACATAATGGACCACCCTTCAGTAATCCCTGCCCCATCTCTGCTGTATCTCCCAGCCCACCCCAGGGAGTGTAATGCTTTGGGGTTTCACCCGGACCAGTAAGGGGCTGTGTCATCACCTGCCCCATAACCCTGGGTGCCTCTGTGCTGTGTTGCTTTGGCCCAGAGCCCTGACGCCATCAGGCTGCTCATAGCACAGTGGCCTGGCCCTGGCATCCACCAGCCTGATTACTCCTTGCAGGGTGACACCAACGGCCCTTCCAGTCCTGAGTCCCCCACAAACCGTTCCCCTGGCTGTGTCCCGTCCCTCTCACTGGACTCTCCAAAGAGACAGAGCATACACCAGCCTGTTCATTTGGCTGAAGCCTCACGCTCCAGTTTAATGCACAGCACTGAGGGGGGTTTGTAATGAAACAAGAATGAGTTTATGAACAAAGAACAGAGGCTTAAGTGATCTCAAGTAAGAGTGAAAGAGATGGGAAAGGTTTCAAATGAAAACAAACAAACCATGCTTTCTAGTGCCTGAAACTTAATTCTAGCGAGTGCTAATCTTGGCCTAAGCAGTTTCCTCGCTTACATCAAGTTATCAGCATCCTGAATCCTCCAGACGAGGGGATCCAACTTTCATAGGCTCGAAGGTTTGCTGTACCCTATCGGCTCCTCAATGATGAATCACAGAATAGCTTTTTGATTCCGCTTTTATTTCTCCCCAAAGTTCCTTTCAAGAAGCAGGAAGGTTTTCTGGGCGTCTCTGTCCCATCTCAAGATTGTGAAGTGGACATTTTCCTCCACTTGCTCACCTGATGGCTTGGTTTATCTTTTCTGTAAACGTGCCCCTTACTCTTTTTGGTCACGCCTTGCTTAATTTACACTGGAGCCACAGTCAAGCCTGTGAAACAACATTCCTTTGTCTTGGACAGGCAGGGTTTAGGCTCTGTCTGCCAAACACATTTCAGGACCACATTTCCAGCACTCATCTACAGTTCTTTATATACCACCTGTACCTACATTACACAATAATATTAATGACCAGAGTGTTGCATATGACACCTTACATGACCCCTTTTAGATACCAATGATGATAACAGTGACTTAGGGTAATGAGTGTGTGTCAGGCCTGATGAAAGTTGTGGTATTGTGTGCCCTCTGCCACTCAGGACACTTGGCAACCCATCAGAATTAAGAGATTCTAGATTACTGGATAAAGATTGTAGCAGGTAGGAAAACTGGGCTTCCTTTGTCATTGTACACTGTGCCAGGCCCTAGCTATATTCAGAGCCTGTCTAGCAACATGACTTATTTTTCAAATCTCATCTTCACAGATACAAGTGTGATGGGTTGGACACCTTGGGATGCCACCGGATGTGCTGAGATACCACTGTTCTGCCAGCATGGGCCCCCTTTAACCTGTCTTGCTGAGCCGGGCTATTAAAGCCTCCTCCATCACACACACACACACAGGCAGGGCCATACCCAGCTGCTGTTCAGCTCTGGGGAGACTCAGATTAAGGGATTTGCCCCAGCACACAGCTGTCCACATCCCTTGGAGTGCAGACCCAAAGATATACTATGAAATTCGCCCCCTCCCTCAATGTGGAGGAAGGTATGCACAACTTCTTGCCCCCTCCCCCCGCCCCAGTTAGAAATTACAGAAAATGGGTATAATAATAAACAAAACAAATTTTATTAACTGTAAAAGGCAGATTTTAAGTGGCTCAAGGGATAGCAAACATAACAAAGCAGATTACTAAGCAAATGAAACAAAACACGCAAACTAAGCTTGATGCACTAGATAGGTAGGAAAGAAATTAGCAAAGTCTCACCCTGAGTGATAAACAGGCTGGCAGATTCTTACGGCACAAATTGCCTTGGCTTTTTCCTCACAGTTCAGTCTTTGTTCCTCCGGTCTTTTCAGGTGTGTTGAGGCAGGACCCCCTCATGTTGTCATTGTCCCTCTTTTATATCTTCCCCTCACTTGCTGGAAAGCTTTTTTGCTGTGACCTGTGTCAAACAATTCCCATTGTGTAGAGCTATCTCTGACTGGTTTCTGTTGCACACAATTCTTGGGGTAATCGTTATGCTTGTGCTCATTTCTTCAATAAACCACTAACATTGTTTGGCCTCATCCAAGGTAGAACATTTGAAATACAGAGACGTGGTCAATATTCCCAGCTTCAGATACAAAAATGATACATGCATACAAATTGGATAACCACATTCAGTAATTCATAACCTTTCCAATGATACCTTTCATGAGCCATCTTGCATAAAGTGCATTTCAGTAATGTCATATCCATAACATAACCATATTTCCATGAAGAATATGGGGTGCAGCGTCACAGCAAGATAAATATCAGCAATTTCACAGAGCTGAGTTAGTTAAATCCCAAAAATTCCATCTGTTCATAATGAGACCTCTTCAGTGACTACATTTGACCAATTTAGTAATTACTTTCAGGAGAAAATGGGCTCTATTAGTGTTCCACTGCCATTCCTCCAGCTGTTAAAGTGTGACAGTCGCTCTCTTCCATATGAATTGTTGAGATAATTTTCTTTGTTTCCTTATCTGATTTTGTTACAATAATTCAGCAAGTCCGCTCTGGGCAGCTGTTCTTTGGGCCTCCTGGCCTGCCTTGCTTATACAAGAAAGTTGGTGATTGTGTTGCATCAATTGTTCCTGCAACTGTGCATCTGTCCTTGGCTCCTGGTACTGTTCCAATTGTTCTCAACATACAATTGGTTATTTCTTAGTTTAAAAAAAACATTCACTTGTCTAATGCGCCATCTAACTTTGGTCCACTTTCTGGCTACAGTCACTGAAAATATTGTACGAGAGTGGCTTCCAATAAATTAGCAACAATCTGTAAAGTGCCACACGGTATAAGTGATTTGCCCACAGTCACACAGGGTCAGAATCTGGTACCCTTACTCAGGGCAAGTATCACCTTACATGGAAAGTAATCCCCTGTGAGGACTGGTTCCAGGGCCCCAGTACTGAGGGAGTGGGGGACAAGTGGTTATTTTGGGGGCTCTGTTATTAAATGACAAACAACCTTGCTGGAGTCCAGGGGCCAGTTAGATCCCTTGCAAAATCTTGGGCTGTAAGAGTTTAAAAAAGTAAAATTTGGCTACCTATATCAGTATTTTGCTGTTAAGACTCTGTATTGGGCTAATTATGCTTATTTATTTGCTTAGTCCTGTTAATTCAGCTGTTTCCATGGTGTACGTTAACTTATTATGTAGCATGTTTTTGCCCAGTGAGGCTCTGTTCTGTGTCACTCTCTCTTCTCATGCTTTAGTTTCAGCCTCTGTTTTGTCCCAGTGCCTGGCAGCTGTTATGGATCAGATGATCTTGCTTTTTTTCTTCCTCCTGAGAGTAATATAAATGGGCTCACAGCTCTGTGCCTGAATGCACTTCCTCTTTTTCTGGTTAAAAGGAAGAATGTAGCTTTGTGGATGCAGGTCTTGGATTCTAGTTACCATATAGCATCCCTTAAATTCTCCCGGAGATGTTGAGGTGTTGATCCATACTCTAATCACTGCAGGATTACACAATCATCCCATATTAGTTGGATTACTCAGTAAAATGGGCTTATAGGATTCACTTCATTCAAAAAGAGGCAGCTCCCCTAGTTACCCATTCTGCACAATTGCCGCACATCACTCCTGTGCGCCGACCCTTGGATTGGCTTCCTGTCAAGTTTCACACTGATTTTAAATCTTTTTATTGACTTTTAAAGCACTCTAGGGCCGGAGCTTTTCCTGCATTATTGATTTGCTTGTTCCCTCTAGACTGTGGTGAGCTTTGAGATCTTCATCCACCAGCCTGTTTTCAGCACTAAGTTTTTTCCACATATATATTGGGGTTTTGCACGGTTGCCTTTGGCACTCTTATCCCGCCATAGATGGGGCTGAGTCACTGGCTGTTTGGAAATCAAAGTTCAAACCTGCTTGTTTGCTGTGACCTAGATCTGCTCATCAGAGATGCTTTATTTGATTTGTAAAGGACACAAGAGGCACCTTGGTGTGAAGTATGCAGTGTGAGAGTTATATCCTCCTACACAGCAAAGCAGCTGAGCTTCCCCTCCACTGCTGCAGTCAAACAGGTTCAGCAAAATAAGCCCCGGAGGAGGACAGAACAAAGGGAAATGTGCTATTGGTGTGTTCTGTTCGCTTAGAAAATAGTTTTCACCGGGATTTGCCCTCCTTGGCTGAGATGGCTGGTCCTGGCATAGGCAGCGTGTTGACTGGTGGACAGAGGGCAGCTTTTGAGTTCATAACTTTCAGATTCATCGTTTTTTAGGGGAGCTTTTCCCAGCTCACCTCAAACTCCCTAGGAAAGATGTTTTCGAAAGCTTTAACCAGTGGTGTAGAGTGCTGTGAGGTGGATTATTGTAAGGGGGTATTGTGCAGACCAGCAATTAGGGTAACTCGTTCTCTTTAGGCTAGGGTGACCAGATAGCAAGTGTGAAAAATTGGGACGGGGGTGGGGGGTAATAGGAGCCTATATAAGAAAAAGACTGAAAAATCAGGACTGTCCCTATAAAATCGGGACATCTTGTCACCCTACTTTAGGCGAATGGCACCCTGATTTACAGCAGGCGTTTGTGGCCAATGTAAAAGCACCCCCTCCCCCTTCATTTCTGCAGGCCCCTATGTAGGAAGGAAAGGGAGTTGGAGCTGATGTTCTAGTTTGAGCCACTTTTACATTTTATTTACATTTTTTCCTGTTTGTTAGGGTGATTTTAAATTTCCTTTTTATTAATGATAAACAATAGTTAATTACAGTGCTAGCACAGAGCACATCTAATAAATCTGCAGATATGGACACCTGTATTTTGCCTGCTACATACTTGTTTCTTGCATAGGTAAATATGCACGCCTCTCACTTGATTCAATTTTTCCATTTTAACATCAAAAAGAAAACAAATACATTTACATTAAGGGGGGATGGATATCTCAGTGGTTTGAGCATTGGCCTGCTAAACCCAGGGTTGTGAGTTCAATCCTTGAGGGGGCCATTTAAGGATCTGGGGCAAAAATTGGGGATTGGTCCTGCTTTGAGCAGGGGGTTGGACTAGATGACCTCCTAAGGTCCGTTCCAACCCTGATATTCTATGATTCTATGATACAATGAATGTTACCCCGTAACAATAGTGATGCTAAGTGATTACTGCCACAAGGACGTCTCAGCGGATGTCTCTGGAAGCAGCTTCTATAGTTACTGTTAGTCTGGTAAGTGAGTTTTTACCCTCGTTAATTGTGAATTCTTGCTTCTGTTAAGACTCCCATTGATTTCGCTGGGCTTTGGATCAAGCCCCTTATTGTCATCTGTAAAGGTAGCACAAAGAAGTCGCCTGAGTGGCAGGCATGGGGAACTCTGCAGAAACCTGCTGGTCTTTGCCTCTGATGAAGTGGGTTTTAGCCCATGAAAGCTTATGCCCAAATAAATTTGTTAGTCACTATGATGCCACAAGTGCTCCTCGTTGCTTTTGTTTCTATTGTGTTCAGGGAAAGGGACCTAGTGTCCTTTACCGTAAATAAACAAAATCACACCAACAATACACCCGACTCCTATCACCAATGGAAATAATCCTGGAAGGCCCCGAATATTGGCTAACTGCTCAGACCAAAGGGACAACATTGGTATAGAAGCTCCCCAAGGCTTACCACTTCCAGTGGGAGGGGGTGGGGGGTTGGATTCTACAGAGCAAAGGAACAGTCTTTCTTGACTTGCATCACTTAAAGCAGTTTTCTTTTCACGTTTGGTACGTTCCTTCTTCACAGTCATTAAGTGTCCTCCCTCTTATCCTTCAAATCCTTCTTCAAATCCCACTTCTTCTGTCAAGCCTTGCAAAGCTGATCTCTGAGGATGTGCCCTCACCACTTAATACTGAACTTCCTTCTGGTTTTTATATGGATCTGAATAGTTTTGCCTGCGCTTGAATAGTATTGTTAGCTCTTTGGGGCAAGGGGCCACGTCTCCCCATTGGTACAGGAGAGCGCTGAGCATGCTAATAGTGCTTCATGAGATTTTTTTTTTTAAAGCAGCATAATGCGTTCTCAAAAGGACATCTGAGAAAACCGTGCAGGTATTTGATTAATGGCCCAGCATTGTGTTAGGCACTCTATAGAAAGGCCTTCCTTCTCCCCGCCTTCAAGATAAAGATATATTTAACCAGAGGGATTGCAACACTGCAGAAAACTGAAAGCATTACAAACACCAAGGGCTACACCGGAGAGCCCTTCAGCCGAGTATGCTGTGGCTATGGAAATGATCTTCTAGAAAAACTCTGCTTCCAAATCTCATGCTAGGGGGCCCCATATGACCCAGTGCTAGAGACCCAGGGCCAAAGTCCGTGGGCTGTGTTGCTGACTAGATTTGATCCACTGCCCTAAAATCAGCAGATATGCAATCAAATTCCCCATTGCGTGCATGGGAGGGGACTCATTAATGTCATGACATGCCAGGGTTAACATAGCAGCCAGGGCCAGTGCAAGGAAGTTTTGCGCCCTAGGCCCAAACCTAACACCGCTCCCCACCCAGCCAGCCCCTCCCTACCCGCGGGCGGAGCTGAGCATGGAGCCAGGAGGCAGCTCGCCACGGCTGCCTCCCAGCTCTGGGAGGCAGGGGGGCGGCTCGCCGCGGCTCCCTCCCAGCTCCACGGTCAGCCGCTGAGCATGGAGCCAGGAGGCAGCCGCCCGCCGCCCCTCAAATCCTGGCGCCCTAGGCGACCGCCTAGGGTTGCCTAGTTATAGCGCCGGCCCTGATAGCAGCATATGAAAAAATATAGAAGTCTAATACCTTGATAAATGAATTAATTGGCAGACAGTTGATCTACACTGCTGAAGGCACAATGTAAGCCTCTAATAATTAAGGGCCAGATTGATACTCAGATGGTGGAAATCAGCATAGATGCATTCACTCCAACTAGCCCAAACCCTCTATTGGAAGACTCCTAACTTTAAAAAAAAATTGAAGAATTAACTTTTTGTATTGAAAACTTTAGAATATAATTGTGTGTTTTAAATGTTGGGAGCTGCCTAGAACTCTGGATACAGGAACCTGACAGGGGTTGGGGAGTACATTGCATAAACTAACTATACACAGTATATTGCCACTAATATAATAGGCGGTGCGGCCTAGTGGCTAAATCATTGCACTGGGACTCAGTAGATTTGGCTTCTATTCTCAGCTCTGCCTGTGGCCTGCTGGGTGACGCTGGGCAAGTCATTTCATCGCTCCGTGCCTCAGTTTCCCCATCTGTAAGACTGAGATAACAATACTGGCTTTGTAAAGTGCTTTGAGATCTACTGATGGAAAGTGCTATAAAAGAGTTAGGTGATATTATAGTTTGCTTTAAGTGGCCGGAACTTGGTGGTACTTTTAATATTTACATCTTATGTAGACCATTAAAAAGAGTCCTGCCCATAGCATGTAACAAAGAGGAAACCAAACACAGAGACACATGTTAATCTTCCTGGGCTTTGGCCCTAGGACTCAGGCTAAGAAGTGAGCCTTTTTGCACACAAAGAAGCTTTTTTGAGTGAGGGGAGGTGACACTGTTATTTGATTCACTACTTGATTGAGGGCAATACAAGGTGTTTTCGTTAGTCCAAGATGCCTGCAGCAATAATACTGCAACAGAAATCACCTCCCATCTAACTAGCAGATAGTAGGGATGTCAAAGCGGCCCTGCAATGGGCTTTCTTTTTGCAGTACAGAACCCCATTGCTACGCATCACAGTAAATACATAACCTCGCTATTTATCTCCTTTCTGAGCCGTCAGTTCCATGGCTTGACAGCAATCTGGTGTGCCTGAGAATTTGTGTCTCTGCCTCATAGTTTGTGATGTATATTAACAACCTGAATAATAAAGGGAACAAATGTGTCATTAGTAGAATGGTATATTATTCTGGCTTCTTTTATAAATATGGATTTAAATAGTCTATTACCTCAAAGCGCTGTTAACATTATTATTCCCACTTGTTAAATGCACAACGTACTGAATGTGCTTGGAATTCATTAGGTTCCATTTTATGTGGCATAAATTTGCAGTCCACTCTTTCTACAGAGAAGATGAAACCTGACTATAAAATTTACTGCACTATTGTTCTAATGCGCCCTTAATTAGTGACTTATAAGGATTTTGCAATCCCTTGAGATAACTTGCAAAGCTTGAGTTATTTTATTATATGATCTCTGGTTAATATGCCAAATTAATAATGTATGTGAGCATTTATTAAACTCTGGGTAGCACTTATATACAAAAACACAGCTCTCCCTAATTGCTGCCAGAGGAGGAACTTCTAAACTGGCTCAGACAAGCCTATTTTTCTCTTCTTTAATATTGATGATCAGCAATTTCTGACAGGGACTAATACTACGGCAGGCTCTGTGGAAATGTTCAAGGTATGTTTGGTTTGTTTTGTTTTTTAAGTTGGGAGGGCAGGTGTTGTGATTTTGAGGATTACGTTGCTGGCCCTTGGTGTTGGTCTGAGGTCAGATGGACTCTGGCTAAGATTTTCAAAACTGGCTAGTAATTTTGGGTGCCTAACGTGTGAAGGGGATCTGATTTGCAGAGCGTGAGCACTTTGCACTTTTGGAAAATCAGGTTCCTTTAAGATGTCTCAAGTTGGGCACCAAACATTGAGACATCCAGAATCAGTAGTCACTTGTGGACTATAACATATCTACCAATCCCATGCATTTGCGTTTTGCTTGGAGGGACCTAGGCAGAAAGTTGGTTTGAGTAGATTGGACCTTGATTGCTGCCATAATATGCCATGGTGTTATTAATGTGGCCCACAACTGCTCAGTGTAGAGCTCTGTCCTCCTGTCGTGGTGGATGGGACACACATAGAAGTTGATGACATACATGGAGGTTGATGACAACCTTGGCTAACAAAGTTGGGTCTTTTAGTGCACTAAAAGGCTCATGCTTCAAGATTCAGATGTTCCAGCCAATGACCAACCCAGGGGTGTTGTAAGTGGTAGATCAGCCACTAGAGGGAGACAGAGTGCTGCACTAACATAACCGTACAGATTACATTAGTAACGTAAGTCAAGAACATTTTAAAATACATAGGGCTAAGTTCTATACTGGTATAAGTGAGAGAAATTCCATTAAGACAAAGGAGCTGCACCGAAGCAGAGAGTTGGGCCCACGATTTTTAACCCAGCCCTCTGTGTCTTGGCGGAACAAAAATGTCCTGCAGACAGTCAGCGAGCCAGGAAACATTTCACAGCAGATTGACAGCAGCTGAGTACTACCATTACAATATTAATGGCGCCTCTGCCCATACCCTCTCTCGCAATATCCCCTGGAGACTTCCTGCATACCGTATAGCAGCAAGGGTTGGGTCAAAGGTAGCATCCTGCAAGGAAGAGTCATGTGAAAGCACAGACATCACCATCTATGGAGATCTTCCATTCAGGAATCAGCTCAACAACTGAACAAACAGCCATGCAAATTAAAGGCCTTAGAGAGAACTACAGAGCGTGTGACTGTAAATACCAGTTAAACAAATAAGCAGTCTGCTGAAAATTAAAAAAAATGGGGGGAGGGGCGGGACCATGGCAAAGGAGGAAGTATGTCAGCCATGTGGCTGTTGGCAGGAGCAAAGAAAAGGTCCCGCAATCGGGCAATGGGTAGACACTGTAATAGCTGCAACCACTTTGACAGAGAAAATAGAAAAATGCGTGGGTTAAAGCTAACCAGTGAAGGGAATATTCTGTTCATACATAGAATGAAGAGAAGCTGCAATAGTGGCTAATATAAATATGCTCAAAGGGTGAAATTCTGCCCTGTGCATAGAGCCAGCACAAGCGTTGTGTACCATTCAATTCATCAAAACAGGGCTTAAGTGATGCACAGCCTTGTTCTGACCCAGTGCACAGGGACGAATGTCACCCAAGTGGCTTCCATGTGACATACAGAATAGAAACCGGAGTGCAAGTGAACGTAAGAACGGAGACTGGAATAGAGCAGTTCAAATAAAATCTAAAGCTCTAAAAGGTGGAGGGGAACTCGAATTAGAGAGTATTCCAGTCTTCGAGTGCCACTGTTAATATAAATAATGATATTGAATCAAAATTTGGAATCCACACAAATTCTAATCACCTAGCACATGTTAGAATGCAGCGAGTTTCCCATGCATACGGGATTGGATCTAAATCTATGGAAAGACTCCCATTGACTTCAATAACCTTTGGATCAGAGGCCATACTGTAGAAATATTTAGAGCAAATGCAAAAGGATTATGATTCATGGCATGGGTTTTTTAATGGTTCAGATGAGAGTAATCAGGGCTGTGGATTTTTGGTTTTTACACTGTAAAATCGATCAGCCAGAAATATGGCAGATGAACCAATTAGCTCCAGAAATCATCTGGCTAGCGCAGGCCTGTAGCTTGTGAAACTGTCCTATCACAGCAATAATTTCTGATGTTTCAGACATCACATGAAGCATGCAACAGTTTATAATTGCCACATTCCCATTGTGTCTATTTTTGTGTGACTTTTGTCCAGCCACATTTATATCAAGCAGCTCTGTCTCAGGTCAAAGGTGACTCTAACCATGGTATAAAGGACTGTCCTTTTTGTGTTCCGACACATTCAAAAAAAATCAACCAAAACAAAACCTTGCTTGACACACTCAGATTGTAAGCAACATAAAATATGCTTTAAATAAATCTTACTTGCATATGCAGAAGTTTTCAGCTTGCTGAATATGAAAAGTACTGGTGGAAAATTATTTATCATTGCAGTATCAATGACTTGTGCCTTTGGGAAAATCAATTGTGAAACAGCAATATTTCTCACTTTCCCACATGTAATGTGATCTGCTGAATTTAATCCAACTTTGTGTTTGATGGTCCCACTAGGATGAAGAGGTGAAGTTAATGTCATCTGAACAATGCTAGGCATCATCCTCCATGAAATGTTATGTGACAGTTGAAAGGTGCTGAATTATCCCAAAAATAGTCTGCTGACGTCACAGCCCAAGCAACCTGGCAGCTTACAACAATGCAAATATTTTGCTCTTCACTTTGCTTCTGTCCACTCTTTTAAAAAAAATTGCCATTTGAATACAGTGTCAATGCAAATTTCTCCTGCCATGCTGGGTTGTGTCCCTTGGGAATAAAATTCTGTGCCAAGTGTGATGAGATGCTAAGGTAAACATTAGCTAGGGCCAATTCCTTACTCAGTCTTTCTCAAGCAAAATTCCCATTGAATGCAATGGGAGTTTTGCCTTAATATGGTAAATAATGCAAGATTTGACCTGAAAGGTATTTCATAAATCAGTCTTGCAGAAAATGGGGCACTTTGAATAGCTCACTGCTTGTTGTTGCCCTGCCTTCACAAACCTTGAATTGGTATTTTCTAGCTCAACATTTTTAAATGTGAAGTGTTTGCTTTTCTTATTCATCGTTAACTGCATAACAGTCTATGCTGAGTATGCAAGAACTTCAGTGTATATAAGCAACAAAGAGTTCTGTGGCACCTTATAGACTAACAGAGGTATTGGAGCATAAGCTTTCGTGGGTGAATACCCACTTCTTCAGATGTCGCTTCTACAGATCCAGACTAACACAGCTACCCCTCTGATACTTGAGTGTATATAAGGTTGTATACCATTGAAAATGACTTGAGTGAATTGAACAGTTGTCTACAGACTCAATACTGCACGGTGCTGAGTGCTTCCTGTTAGGTGTCCACAGCTCCCCCTGATTTCGAGGAAGGGCTTCAGATACATTTTCCTTTCTCTTCTCTGTATGCCAGAGCTACTCAGGCAGTGTGACTAACTGCAGCTATCACCCTTGACTTCTAGGATCATTCCATTTTAATGTATAAGAAACCTTTTTTGCTTTTAGCTCTACCAGGGTTGTCAAGTTCATTTTGATGGAGGGCCCTGGAGTTGATAGAAATATGACATGGAGAGATACTTGTTACAGAAGTAACACAGTTACAACTGATGACTGTTAGGCCTTTTCTTTCCTAAGTTAAGGCCGATCCCAGAAGTGGATCTTGGTTGAGGGCCCAATCTTACTGACTGCTGATTATCCACAACTCCCACTGAAGTGTTAATGAAAACTGTGTAGTTTCTATGTCACCTATTATGGAATGAACCAACGCATATATGGTATATGAAGTAAATCTTTTATCGGATCAACCTCTGTTGGAGGAAGGTACAAGCTCTCAAGCTACACAGCGCTCTTCTTACAGGTCTTCCAAAGTCTGTGTGGCTTGAAAGCTTGTATGTTTCACCAACAGCATGGGCAGCAGGTGGGGAGGCTAGCCCCTTATACTATCCGCCCAAGCTGCCTCCCCGTGGCCAGAGGAACGCCAGCTGGCCCAATCCCCAAGCCACCGGCTGGAGCTGAGCCCTCACCGGCTTCTGAGGAGAGGGGAAACGAGGGCAGGGCCTTGGGGCAGACCAGGGGCAGAGCCAGGCGGAGATGGGGCGGAGCCACAGCCTGGGTTAGGGGAGGCTTAGCCTCCCCTGGCCTTCAATACCCACCACCCATGACCAACAGAAGTTGGTCCAATAACCGATATTACTTCACTTACTTGTCTCTGTCATACCGTGAGACTAACAAGGCTACAACAACACTGCAAACATGCGTTGTATGTTGGTCTTCTCATCAGACACATCCATGATAACTGGAGGGAAGAACTAGGAATCTACACACCAATCAGAGTCCCAGCTCTGTGGGACTTCAATTGAAGTTGGCACTGTGTGAAAGTGAAATAAAGGTTTACTTTGGCTGATGCCTAATACTTATAGACACTCTTTTAATGCACCTTTATAAGGAGGGATGAATGGTTCCATTGAGAACTAAGCACAGTTGCCAACTTTCATGTGGTAAATAAGCACCCCGACTTTCACAATAAGCCAAAAATCAAGCTAATCCCAGTTAAAACAAGGCCAAAACAAGCCAATCCCTAAGAACCCCAAAACTCTATGTGACTAGATCCCCCTGGCGTGCAGTCTGGGACTGTGGTGGGCCCACTGTGCACCCCTGACACTCTCCCCCCCTCGCCCCTGCTTGCCAGGAGCCAATCAAAAAAAAGAAGCAACAAGCTACAAGCCAAAAATTAGCCGACAAGCAACTCACAAGCCAATTAAGCTAAAAACAAGCCCGATTTCTGCATTTTTTTCCGCAGGTTTGACATGTCTCGAACTAAGTGTCTTTCGGTGTGGCTGAGAGAAATAGTTTTTCATTAGGCTTCTTTATGAGGTGAATGAGAGCAAAGTGTGTTTGCCTTAGGGAGAGAGATTTTAAAGGTTATTTTTTGTTACAACAGTGAATCTTACAGGTTTATAACACTGACTTTAATGAGGAAGTGAGATCAGTAAAATTCTAATCACTAGAGCTAAGAGAATAATTCACCACTGCTAATTTATTTAATTTCTCCTTTGACTTAGTTTATGAATTGTCAACAAGCAGACTGCAAAATTCTCCCACTGATTATCATTTAAAATTGCTTGCGCATTTACTCCAAAAATAATTCTTGATCTGCAGCTTATTTGCAAACCGCTGCCAGCAAATATTCACTATTTGTGCTAAGTTGGTTAGCTCCATAAATCACAAGTGCTTTTGGTTTGTTTGGGTTTTTTATTCCAGACAATCTATATAGTTAACCCACACAGCACGAATTGTGAATTTTTCCATTCAAACTTTCTTTTCTGTGACGATTTGAGCTCGGCATTTGCTTTTAGTGACGCTTGAGTGCAGCAAATGAAAACAAAGGGGTGGTGAAAATGGTCAAATTAAAATTTGCTTTTAAATTCCCAGGACTGATCATGGATTTCTAACAAGCACTTAGTGCCATGTGCCCTGTGATGGGCTAGCCTGCTCCTTTGAGGGCTGGAGGCTTGGAACGGGCCAGCCCCGTCCAATTAGCCTTGCCTGCCACTTCTAGGACGGTGCCTGGGGTTAATTTGCTGGGTCTGGAAGAGCCGATGCTCCTATAAAGAGCAGCAGGAAGCTGCGGAGAGACTGCAGAGAATGAGAGAGGCTCCCACAGGGAGGACCTGACACCAGAGTCATTGCTCCAGCCAGGAAGGGCTGGCAGTAGTCTGCTAAGGCAAGAATGACCCTGAGACACCAGGGGAGGTTGGGACTATGACCAGGGCCGCTGGGCTGCATTTCCAATGCCTAGGGTTGCCAGTGTTCTAGGGGCACTTTACCTCTCTAAAACTGTGTGCAACACAAAGGCCAGCTGTAGGTGGGGGAGGAGGGGGTACTGAAGATGCGGTGCCTAGGGGCACGTAAGGTATAAATCCAGCCCTGACTGTGACCAGCTTAAGGCTGGGGGAAGATTTTATGTTTATTTTGAACTTTAAGTTAATAAATCCCAGACCCTAAGGAGGGCTGTTGTCATTAGACTCGTGAAGGTCTGTGTGAAGTTTATTTAAGAAGCTCCTTGAATGGGGGAAACTGAGGCAGTCCAACTGCTCAGCAGCCTCTGGCCACGGAGGGGCACTCAGGAGGTGGCCAGCCCAGTGACATGCTCACCTGGGTTAGAGAAAGCAGTGGAAAATGCTAAGATCCTGAGAATGCACTGCGGAATTGAGCTGCTACCGTTAATTGGGGGGAGGGATAGCTCAGTGGTTTGAGCATTGGCCTGCTAAACCCAGGGTTGTGAGTTCAATCCTTGAGGGGGCCATTTAGGGATCTGGAGCAAAAATTGGGGATTGGTCCTGCTTTGAGCAGGGGGTTGGACTAGATGACCTCCTAAGGTCCCTTCCAACCCTGATATTCTATGATTCTATGAATATGCATATAGTACAGTCCAGTTATGAGAAAAATGTCATGTAGTAACCAGAGTGGGCATAGCTAGAAATGCCCACTGAAACGATTCTAAATCTTACAGATGCTGGGTAAAACAGTCTCAGGCAGTCTTCAAAATCCACTGCCCTCCCCGTGCCACCCTCCCAGTGGCTGGTAGGGGAACCCAGTTCCTCCCTCTACACTGGGTTCCAGCCGATGAACCCAACAATCCACAGTTAAGATCCATATGGTCTCACCCTTGCTGCCGTTTTCCCTAGGCTTTCTCTCAAAATTGAGAGTAACTGCCGACTCTCCCCCCGAAGCCCCTTCTGCTCGCCTCTCCCTGGCTTTATACAAGCCCAGCCTCTTCCTGCCTAGGTAGACTTCAGGGTCATTTAAGGCTGTATATCAAGCCTACACCTCACCCAGGTGCAGCCCATCCTGTTAAGCAAACTCTTCAGAGCCATTTTAACCGCTTCAGGAGCATTGTGGGGTAAACACCCCATCACACCCTAGAAGAACAATGAGATAGCTGCAGCCTAAAGAAAATCTGTCCCCTTCCTCCCCCCAGTTTGTCTTCAGGGGGTAGGGCTGGAGCAGTGGAAAGTGCTCAGAAGGGGAACAAAGAAACAAATAGGCAGCAGGTTTAAAACAAACAAGAGGAAGTATTTCTTCACACAACGCACAGTCAACCTGTGGAACTCCATGCCAGAGGATGTTGTGAAGGCCAAGACTATAACAGGGTTCAAAAAAGAACTAAATAAGTTCTTGGAGGATAGATCCATCAATGGCTATTAGCCAGGATGGGCAGGGATGGTGTCCCTAGCCTCTGTTTGCCAGAAGTTGGGAATGGGCGACAGGGGATGGATCATTTGATGATTAGCTGTTCCATTCATTCCCTCTGGGGCATCTGGCATTGGGCAGTCAGAGACAGGATACTGGGCTAGATGGACCTTTGGTCTGACCCAATATGGCTGTTCTTAAGTTCTTATTAGGGCTGTCAAGCGATTAAAAATTTTTTTTTGGTGGTTCGGGTTCTGTAGTTTCCTCATCGGAGTGTTGCTCTTTTATGACTTCTGAAAGCATGCCCCACACCCTGTCCCTCTCAGATTTTGGAAGGCACTTCAGATTCTTAAATTTTGGGTCGAGTGCTGTAGCTATTTTTAGAAATCTCACATTGGTACCTTCTTTGCATTTTGTCAAATCTGCAGTGACAGTGTTCTTAAATCGAATAACATGTGCTGGGTCATCATCCGAGACTGCTATAACATGAAATATATGGCAGAATGCAGGTAAAACAGAACAGGAGACATACAATTCTCTCCCAGGGAGTTCAGTCACAAATTTAATTAATGCATTATTTTTTTAATGAGCATCATCAGCATGGAAGCATGTCCTCTGGGATGGTGTCCGAAGCATGAAGGAGCAATGAATGTTTAGCATATCTGGCACGTAAATACCTTGCAACACCAGCTACAAAAATGTCATGTGAATGCCTGTTCTCACTTTCAGGTGACATTGTAAATAAGAAGCGGGCAGCAGCATCTCCCGTAACTTGTTTGTCTTAGCAATTGGCTGAATAAGAAGTAGGACTAACTGGACTTGTAGGCTCTAAAGTTTTGCATTGTTTTGTTTTTGAGTGCAGTTGTGTAACGAAAGAATCTACATTTGTAAGTTACACTTTCACGATAAAGATTGCACTACATTACTTGTATGAGGTGAATTGAAAAATACTATTTCTTTTGTTTATTACTTTTACAGTGCAAATATTTGTAATAAAAAAAGTGAGCACGGTACACTTTGTATTCTGTGTTGTAATAGAAATCAATATATTTGAAAAGGTAGAAAAACATCCAAAGATATTTAATAAATTTCAATTGGTATTCTATTATTTAACAGTGCGATTAATCATGATTAATTTTTTTAATTGCAATTCTTTTTTTTCAGTTAATCGCATGAGTTAACTGTGATTAATTGGCAGCCCTCGTTCTTATGTAAAGGTGCTAGAACTGGTTTTAAAAAACTCAGACTCTGGGTGGTTTAAGATGCACCAAGAGGCATGCTTCCTAAGCTAGAGGGAACCTTTGGATCGGCCAAGCTGAAGGGAGCTTGCTGTAGGGTCAGAGAAGAGGCTGCATGACCAGGAGAAGATTGAGCCAGAGGAAAGAGGTCCGGCGTCCGGGGGAGGGACCCTGGGTTTCAAGCTAAGACACTGACCAAATCCCAAAGAACACCCAAAGAGCAGTGAGGGCTCAGAGGGAGGGAATGGTGTGCTGTGCCTTAATATATTGCATATAATAGATCTGTGTATCTCTTGTAACCTCTAAAAGTGAAGAGTGATTGGCTCAGAAATCCCTCTGCTCAGAGGCTGTCTCTCTTGCTTCAACTACCACGTGTCCCCGAAGGGTTAAACTATAGACCACAGTACTCAGAGGGGTGGAATTCTGGAGAAGGTGCATTTGAGTGGCAGGGATGTCCTGGGGGCAGCTGGACCACAGGGTCTCAATTCCCTAGACGTGGTACCAGACAGAGTCCATGCCTGAGAAGTGTGCTCAAGGAGCCAGATCCAGGGTGTGGCTGGAGCCTGCCCCGACACCCAGGCAGCTTAGAAGCACGGGGATCTGGTCTGTGGGTCCAAAACACAACTACCTGGTGAATATCCATCAGGAAACGCTCAGCCAGGGATGTGACATATGCCATAACAAATCCTGACTTCTTGTTTTCATGAGGCTCCATGCTAGCGATTTATAATCCTTCTGTCTCGGAAGCTGTTGGCGTCTGCCCAATCATGGCAAACTTATTTTTGAAAGGTTACAGTGTAGTAGCCGTGTTATTCATATTTCAAGTCCACTGTGTCAGCTGTGCCTGACACAGCTCTGTCCTTCTCGGTGGTTCATGATTTCTACCAAATGTACAATACTTTATTCTCTCCGTTTCTTTTACAGCTGGCTGGAGCGCCAGATGTGCCCCTCCTTCTGTTCTGCTACTAGTTACGCAAGCATGGAAAAGGCTGGCATGCTTAACAACATTGCCCCGAGATCCTTCGCCAGTCGGAGCCGTTATCCCGCAGCTGAGCTAGGAGGACAAAGTTCTACTGGGAATCAGACACTTCAGCAATATGAAATCATTCTTATCGTTTGCCTGCTCCGCTAACCATTAGCAATTCTTTTTGCTTGTGCTTTTTACACGATGATTTGGGGAAATGAATAAGTGCACAGACAGCTTGTATTCTGTTTTTTTTATGATTAACGTTATTATCTGTTGTCGTTCAGAAGCCACTATGGAGCCCAGTCAAGGACTGGGAGACCTGTTGTGCAAGGCGCTGTACAAACCCATAGTAAAAGGGCAGTCCCTGCACCAGAGCACTTACAATCTAGGGTTTGGGCCAAATGTAAGAGGTGGATGAAATAGACGAGCAGAAGTGGGTGGGAAGGGGCAGGGAGGGAAGGGAAAGGATACAGTGGAACAAACTCATTTTTCCATAATAAGCAGTGTGCTCAGTTCACTGCCTGCCTGTGCCTTGTCACTCAGATGGAAGTGCCCTGTAAACCTCATGGCAGAAGTGAATCTTAAGGAGAGTTTTGTAGGAGGATACAGACTTTGTGAAGTTTGTCCCATGCGTAAGGGTGACAAGCAGACATGCCAAACCCGTGGAAAAAAACGCAGAAATTGGGCTTGTTTTTGGTGTAATTGGCTTGTGAGTTGCTTATTGGCTAGTTTTTGGCTTGTTGCTTGTTTGGCTTGTTGCTTGTTGTAGCATGTTGATTCTTTTTTTTTTTTATCAGCTCCTGGCAAGCAGGGAGAAGGGGGGGGGGGCAAGCAGGGGTAAGTGGGGAGAGAGTCAGGGATGTACAGTGGACCCACCACAGTCGCAGACTGCATGCTGGGGGGATCTCGTCACATAGAGTGTTGGGGTTCTTAGGGACTGGCTTGTTTTGGCCTTGTTTTGAACTGGGATTAGCTTGATTTTTGGCTTATTGTGAAAGCCGGGGTGCTTATTTGCCGTGGGAAAGTTGGCAACTGTGGTGACAAGCACAAAGGGCAATTAATATTTGGCCCATCTTCTCCCCTCCTTCACCCACTCTTAAGAGAGATGACTCAAGCACTGGATCCAATTGCCAGTCCCCTGAACCACCCAGTCCCCTTCCCTCACCTTATTTTCTTTCAAAGGACCTAAACCAGGGGTTCTCAAACTGTGGGTCGGGGCCCCAAAGTGGGTTGTGACCCCATTTTAATGGGGTTGTCAGGGCTGATGTTAGACTTGCCGGGGCCCAGGGCTGAAGCCAAGTCCCACCTCTCAGGGCCCAAGCCAAAGCCCGAGGGCTTCAGCCCTGGGCAATGGGGTTCAGGTTACAGGCCCCCTGCCTGGCGCTGAAACCCCTGGGCTTTGGTTTTGCATCCCCACCCCCAGCACACACACAGGGTGGTGGGGCTCAGGCGGGCTCAGGCTTTGATCTCCTCTCCTGGGGTCATGTAGTAATTTTTGTTGTCAGAAGGGGGTTACGGTGGAATGAAGTTTGAGAACCGCTGATCTAGACCAACAAATTAGTAGCCCCCTTTTCTCAGACAGCTAGCCCTGGGTTTACAGTTCACTGCCGCAGCATTGTCTCTGACACAGTTGTAAACCTCTTAAAAGTAGTGAAGAATATCTGATTTCCCCCCCATGAAGACTGATTGCTTGAATTTCCTAGCATGACAGATGGAAATGTATTACTTTGTAATCCATACAGTATTTGGGGCCTGATTCTCCTCTCACTTATAGAAATGTAAACCAGGAGTAACTCCACTGAAGTAAGTGGAGTTGCATCAGCCTAAAGGGAGGTGAATCAGACCTATTGACTCCATTTATTCCTGACTGTATACGGTAAGTGAAAGTAGAATCAGGACCTTTGACTTTAACACTGTTAAATTATTGTTCATCATCTGTGCTATAATGGCCTGATCCAAAGCCCATTAGCGTTGATGGACATCTTTCCATTAGCTTTAATGGACTTTGAATTCAGCCCATGTATGCAGTTCATAGAATCATAGAATATCAGGGTTGGAGGGGACCTCAGGAGGTCATCTAGTCCAACCCCCTGCTCAAAGTAGGACCAATCCCCAACTAAATCATCCCAGCCAGGGCTTTGACAGGCCTGACCTTAAAAACCTCTAAGGAAGGAGATTCTACCACCTGTCTAGGTAACCCATTCCAGTGCTTCACCACCCTCCTAGTGAAAAAGTTTTTCCTAATATCCAACCTAAACCTCCCCCTTTGCAACTTGAGACCATTACTCCTTGTTCTGTCATCTGGCACCACTGAGAACAGTCTAGATCAGTGGTTCCCAAACTGGGGTTCGTGAACCCCTGGGGGTTCGCAAAATGTTACAGGGGGTTCTTGGGAAAAAATTCCCTAATGGCGGACAGAACTGTCCCTAGGGACCCCGGGCAGCACAGAGCCAGCAGCCTGGGGCCCCTGGACTTCCAAGAGCTAAGCAGATCAAAGCAAGCATATCTATCACACTGAGGAGATTTAAATTTCAAGACTCCTTATAAGAAATGGAAAGGGAGGTAGTTTTGCTGTTTTTAAAATTAAATAGGCAGCTAGTATTGTTTTTAAAATTATTATGAAGAACAAGCTTAAGCTATCTTGTAACGTGTGTTGTTTGCCTGGACTGCTCAAGACCTCAATGCTTGTGCAGGAGGAACTCTGAGTTGGCTTCTTAAATATCTTCATGCTGTTTCACATCTGATACTCCTTGTCTTATAACAGGCTTATTCAAATTGATACAAGCTATGAAAGTGAGATCTTGGAAGAGAGTTGCCATTTTCATAATGTAATAAAAATACTGTAATGATAAATAATAATTAATGATAAATAGTGTGTAATAAGCATGTCATAAAAACAAATTTTATATTTCCAAGATCACTGCTTTTATCATTTATACTCAGGTAAAGGAGAAAATCCCTGGAAATATTCATTTTTAGGAGGGGGTTCACGAGACTTGACATTTTATTGAAAGGGGTTCACAGGTTGTTAAAGTTTGGGAACCACTGGTCTAGATCCATCCTCTTTGGAGCCCCCTTTCAGGTAGTTGAAAGCAGCTATCAAATCCCCCCTCATTCTTCTCTTCTGTAGACTAAACAATCCCAGTTCCCTCAGCCTCTCCTCATAAGTCATGTACTCCAGCCCCCTAATCATTTTTGTTGCCCTCCGCTGGACCCTTTCCAATTTTTCCACATCCTTCTTGTAGTGTGGGGCCCAAAACTGAACACAATACTCCAGATGAGGCCTCACCAGTGCCGAATAGAGGGGAATGATCATGCCAATTATGCCAAACAATAGCAAATCTCAGCCCAGGAGCGTTTACAGTGAAAGAAATTCAGAGCATACAAGGAATTCAGTGCGGGAAAATAAGCATCAATATTGATCAAGTGTTCCATGGTTGTTGTGCTGTTAAGTTTTTAGTAAATCTTTTGTCTCACTTAAGTTACAGAAGAACAGAAATGGATGCTACTAAAGAAAAAAATGAGACTTGACTTAAACTGAAAACTTCTTGAGTCAAACATGCCAGATATCCCTTCAAACGATGTCATCTTAAATTTTAAAAGTGAAACTGCTGCCTTATAAAGGTCTATTATCGGCTTAGCCCTAACTTTGTAAAGCAAATTTGTATTCCTGGCATGTCTTGGAATAGGGGGAGGGTGGAATGGGCAGAAATTTATCTTCACTTGAGAGTGATGCAACAGTGACTGGTTCACAGGAACATTTTTCAGACATCTCAAGAGCACCAGGCACAAAAATATACATATCATGAATCTCCTGCGAAGACAGGGAGCTAACTATGATGACGACAAGCCTGAAAAGCGGGGAGTAAGAGCATCAGATGAAGAGAGGAGGGTCTGACATCATAGATCAACATGTCCAATGTTACTTGCCCAGAAATCCAGTGTAAACAGCTAAGAAAAGGCTTATCCTTTAGGGGAACAATTTCAGTTCTGTTTGCAACATGCCTTTCATTTAAGATGGGATTTTCAAAGGATCCCAAGGGATTCTGGTGCCCAAAACTGTTTAGAAATCCAATGGGAGTGGAGCACCTAATTCCCTTAGTCTCTTGAAAATCCTGGCCTTTACTGTCTGAACTTGAGCTGTCGGAACATTTCTGAAAGCATCATTGCAGTAAGAGGCCAGCTAAGGTCTTTGCAGGAACATTTCAGAAGGGAATGTAGTTTACTTTGGAGTTTTCACCACTCTGCAGCCTAATTTATCCGGACAATGTAACAATTGCAGCATTGTTGTTTGAACAGCGGAACAGTTAATGTCTTCTTTTCTTTCCTGTGGAAATTAACGACTGCTTTATCACTCTAAAGAAAGCTGCACTGTAGTTGGACAAACTGTCAAGAAAGATTAAATTAGTGCTTTTGGAAGCCATCAAAGATGAGAGAGGGGTTTTTACACCTAGGTAGGAAAAATAGTTAGTATTGCACTCTTGTATCAGTCCTATAGATTTCATCAATCACAGTGGTTTTACTGGCCCAAGCTCTCCCGATTCGATTTGCTCAGCACCTCTGAAAATCAGACCACTTATTTAGGAGCCTAAATATAGATTTAGCCACCCACTTGAGACACCCATTTTGGGACTAATATTAGGCACTTCTCTCTTATTGCCGGCCGAATTGTTTGTATGAGGCTCACCAGCCCAAAGCTCTCACTGATTTGCATAACTGCTGGCTCCCACCGGCCTCCCGGTAGCAAAACACCTGACATTGCAACGCTGGAAATCGTCCACAACGCCCAAGATAGAAAATTGGTACGCTGGGGTAAGTGATTGGGCAGCTCTAGCGAGAGCAGGATGTAAGAGAGGAGGAGAACTCCACAAAGAGGGTGATATTTGCCTTTATCTTTAGTAATTCAACAGAGAGAAAATGTGGAATGGAGTTGTGCTCAAGGAGGTCTAGTAATGTTAATAATACCCAACTCTGATATAGCGCTTTACATGAGTAGGGCTCAGAGGGCTTTATAAGGGAGCCCGATATCATCATGCATGTGCATTCTACAGCTAAACCGTATGGAACAAAGAGCCAGTTCTGAGACTGGGACTAGGGCCCCAGCCGATGTAAAGCTTAGCTCCATAGAAGTCAATGGAGCTACGCTGATGTGTCCCAGCTAAAAAATCTGACCCATCGACTGATGTTGCCATTTCTGTGTGGTGCCCATTTTCTGGCACTGCTTGGCATTTCTTCCGTCTGAGGAGCAACGTCCTGCGCATCCCCCTTCTCTCATTTCTTGTGGTTTCTTTCTCTTTCCTCTCTCCTGTGGTTCTTTCGCTGGCTTTTCCTGCAACATAAAGCACTGACCACTGGTGAAATACTGTGTTATAACATGACGCAAGAGGCTGTATGTGGTACTTAGTTTTGGTGGTTTTGTTGTTGTTTTGGCTTAGGGGACGTTGGGGACAGGGTTGGTTTTCTTGTCTTTTTTCGTTTTTTTATTTTTGCTTATTTCATTATTCATGCTTTTTTCCCCTTTCAATGAGAGAAACCATTCATAAACATGTCAGCAAAGCCACCGAGAGATTGTGTTGGTGTTTGCTATTTGTATTACGACAGTGTCTCGGGGCCCAATCAGGGCCCCATTGAGCTAAGGGCTGCACAAATATTTTCATTTCACAAAAAAGGTCGGCTCTGCCCTGGAGAGTTTACAGTCTAAGCATGTGACAAGAGACAACAGGTGGATACAGATGGGGGGAGGCCAGATGAAGTATAATAAGCCGTGCTCATAGCGTACAAGGCAGTATGCACATGGGTCAGTTTCCCTGATTAAGTCACATGAAGGGACTTTCTGGACGAACATCTCCATGGCATGAGGAAAGAAGCCTTAAATATGTTGTAAAGGCCAGGAGAGGTGGAGCAGAGCCAGGAAAGCAGCTGCAGAGTTTCTCCTTCCCTGTCACTACTTCAGGAGATGTGGTCAGGGGGTGCCTGCTGCCAGGCCAGCCCTAGAAACAGGAATGGCCCCCTTGGCAGCATTCTAGTTTGAGCAACCTGCAGGCTCCTTTACATTTCAGTGCGGGGCTGGTGCAAGGTCTGGTACCCCTAGAATTGGGAGAGGGTGAGGTGGGCTTTAAACCACCACGGCATACCCTGTCTTTCCTCCTGCTGGGCATGCTGAGGCCAGATAGAGGATTTGACTGACTGCGGCATGTCACGTTTGAAAATCAGCCCAAAGGCGTCTAACGCTGTGCCTGAAATTAGCGCCCGCTGTTAAAATCTGGGCCAGTATGTACAGAGTGAGAGCTGCCTGCTTGCCGGTCCATGGCGTGGAATCAGTGTCATGTTAATTATAGCATCATATGCTTCTAGACTACACAGAAGATAATAGACAGTAGCCCAAATACATTTGTTAGTCTCTAAGGTGCCACAAGCACTCCTCGTTTTTTTTGCGGATACAGACTAACACGGCTACCCTTCTGAAACCAGTAGCGTAGCTGTACGTCTATGGAAAGAGTGGCCTGAAACAGATCACACCATCGTGAAATGGGAGCAAAATTGTCAATAGTGTTTTGATAGTATTAAGGCTGATTTCCCCCTTTCTCCCATGAGCTGTCGCACACGGGGAATTGAACTCGTGTGATATATTTCTTTCCCTTGTGCCACCACCTAGTGGGTTTGATCCGCAACTGCGGTTCGCATGAATGCACCGTTCGATTTGGGTTAGCTTGCTGAGCTCCTGCTAACTGATCTGACATCTGATCACCACCGGCTCAGCAGGCGACATTGTGATAACAAAGGCAATGTGATTTCTCTCTACTGCCACACTTGTAGGGGTATTTTTAATGACCTGGGGACCGAGGATTTGGTTAGCAAGTGAATTCCAGAAACTGCATTGTGAATGATGAGTGGTAATGTACTTAGTAATGTTATTGTAAATTGCCTGGCTCCTGAAGTAGCCAGTGGTAATTCACCAAGCCAGAGAAGCGCATTCAGATTCTGGCCCCATTCCTGATCCACGTGCTGGCTGCTTTGCACTGTTCTGCCTGCAAACATCAGCCTGAAACCTCCATGAAAAGGGTGATCCGTGGCTGCTTCCACACCAACCCCCTCCCGGCTGCCAGTGTTGGGGGCACAGTAATGAGGAATGGGGCATGGCTGGGGCTGCTGTACACCTGGTGCTCCCCACAGGCTGTGTCAGGGAGATGGGGTTTGGCTCCTTCAGAATGGGCAGAACCTGTTTGCCCTTCACAATGCATGTGGCATTCAGGGGGTCTGCTGAAGGGCAGGAACGTCTGTGTGTCTCCATCAGCTTCTTGGCAGCACCTCTCCAGTGTTGTCACTAGGTGAGGGGACACCGATGCCACAGGCAAGGACACAAGACGTGGCTAACGTTGTAGAAGAGGAAGCGCTTTGTGACAGATATGCCAATTCCCTGCACTATCCTTGAACGGCCATACTGAATCGAGTTTAAGTATCCTTGGAGTCCATTGTATTAAATGCAAAGGTTGGGTATTATTGTGGGCTGTGACAGCATGTAATCTCTCCGGGGGAGGGATGGGTTTTGAACCCTGGGAAGTGTTATGAAATTTACTCCTGGGGGAATTCTGCGCCACTGCACCTGCACAGAATTTGTCCCCCGCAGATTTCTTTGCTTCCCCGCAGAAAAATGGCTTTCTGATGGGGAAGCAATAGGAATCCACAAAAGCAGTCATGCAGCCCTCCCGAGAAGTATGTTTCTGGTGCCCAGGGCAGCCGGCAGAGGTGTGAATCACTTTGGGGCAGGGGCGGGACTGGGGAAGACCCAGCTGGTGGCTCCTACCCTGAACTGGGCTCAGCTGCTAGTCTCGGCTGGGTTGGGGAGGATGGGGCTTCCTCTTCCCATGCACGGCATCTGGGGCTATGTCAGACCCATCCCCAGATTTCTCCCCCGGCTGTAGGAAGCTCTGCAAGCTCCCCCTCACACACACCCCCGCCGTGCTTCCTGCACCCATCACTCCTCATTTGCAGGGGGAGGGATCACTGTATAAGGAGTTGCTCCCCCGTTCGCCCAACCCCCGTGCATCCAGACCCCCTCATACCCAGACCCTCCCGATGAGCCTCACACACACCCCCCAATGAACCCCACTCCCCCTGCACCTGGACCATCCCCATGAGCCACCTGCACCCAGATCCCCACCGTACCTGGATCCCCACCCTACTGAGCCCCACTCGCCCAGCATCTGGACCCCACCACTGAGCCCCCTACACTCAGACCCCACTGCTGAGCTCTAACCCACCCCCACACACAGACACCTCTCCTGCTGAGCCCCAACCACTTTCACCTGGGCCCCCCTGCAGAGTCCCATGACCATTGCACCCAGAACCCCCCAACAAGCCCCTGTGCATCCAGATGCCCCCTGCATCTGGATCCCCCACTGAGCCACCCGCACCCAGCAGAATGCCCTCAGGAGTAGAACTTCAGAGGACTGTATTGTACAATGTGACAGGTGAGAATGGATTTTTGGGACAAACAGGATCATGTGGTTTTTCTGGGGAATCTCTAGGGGGAGGTGAATGCAAATTCCCCACCTCCGGTTGTGAACATCCCAGACTTTTGAAGCTATGCCCTGAGGAGGGGACCATTGTCTGATGATTACCTGTTCCCAGGGGCCCATGCTGAATGAGGAAAGACTAGGCTTATTCATGGGGGTGCTAGTTGTAAAATAAGGCTGTTATGAACTGGTTTGAAGGACTGACTCCTCCCAGAGTCCATGTTGGAGTCGTGGGGGTGACCTCTAAGTTGTTTAGCAAGCGTGACGTTTTTAAAAACATGTTTAATGTTTTCTCTGTAACGCTTTCACCTTAAGAATAAGTGTGCTTGCTTAGAAAGAGCTGTGTCATATATTGTAACAGTTGGCCATTGCCACTGTTCGTAGCCTTTAGAGAAAGCAACGCTCAGGCACTGACCTGCTTAGGCAGTCTGGCTTGCTAGGGATACCACAGTGTAGGCAGGGAATTGTGCAGGATGGAGAGAGACGCAGGTCTCCCAAGAGAGGACTTACACTGGGTGTCCTCAGGGGACCATGGAGGGGGGTTACAGGCGCAGTTGACCTGAACCATGGCCCACTTTCCCATTGTTTCCCCCTGCTTTTGCTGTCTGATGCTCCGTTCATCTACATAGATTTTCAGGACTCGCCACCCACCCTAGTTCTGGGAGAAGTTAACTGTGCAAATTGCCCAGGAGCAGGCTTTACATTGCCTTTATGAATCATTTTACAGGACATTCAATTAAAGCAAAGCTACGACCCCAGGAATGGGGAGGGGACCTGCAGCCCATCGGGGGCTCCCTGCAGGTGGGCAAAGTGTTGCTTTTCAGCTCTTAAAACCATAGGGGGCATGGCCCGGTGTCCCCGCTGCTGCTCTCTTTGCCGGCTGCTGCCGTATATCTAGATGACGCCACCCAGCCGCCACCAGATCAACCATAAAGCTGTCAGTGGTGCTGTATTGTGGTCTGCCTTGTCGTAGAATTAGTGATCTATGCTCTGCAAAGCAGACCGCAGTACAGTTATAACTATACAGGCACTCTGGGGATGCCACGCTGATGACACTTGGAGCAGCTGCACAGAGCTGAAAAGCAGCTGTGATGACATGGCCCCAAACTTTTTAAGGACAGAGAGGAACATTTACATAAACTAAAACGTAATGCTGTCCCGGCTAGTAGCACTGATGGCTGAACCTGCTCATCTCTTCAGTATATGTGTATAGTGATTATTATCATGACCACTAACTGCTCCAACCCCTGCTGCCTTCATGGATTTTCTCTTAAAGCAACGATAAATGATGGGGTCTGAATCTGCCCTGCCTTGTCCCTGGTGCAGTTGTTTTCCACCTGTGAATCGTGGGTGAATTCTTCTCTCTCCCTATCCCTGACCCAATTTTCTTTTTCTCTAGCTGGCTGGGTAGCCCCTCATCTTCCCATTTGCTCAAGCCCCCGAGGTTTCATCTTTAACTCGGCTCCCTCTTTGACCTACTCGTCCCGGCTGTCCAAATCTTGCTGCTTTATCCTGCACAGCATTTGCCTCTCTGCCCACGCGGCCAAAACTCTTGTCCAAACCTTGGTCATCTTGTGCCTTGACGGCTGCTATCTCTGGCCTAGATTCCTTGCAACCTCACCCTGCTCAAGTCTATTCCAAATGCTCTGCTAAGATCGTCTTCCTGTCATCACTCTGGCTATGCTCCTCTTTAAGTCTCTGCATTGACTCCCCCTCTTTCACTGCTTCAAAGCCCTTCAGCCTGTTCTACCTATCTGCTCTCATATCTTAGTGCAAGTTGGACTCCTCCCTTCTTTCTACCAGCGATGCCAGTCTCCATTGCTCACCTCTCCCACAATCACTTCTGCAATATTTCCCATACCACCCTTTACGCCTGGGAAAAGATCCCAGCCAAAATCGGTAAACCCCCCATCTAGTCCTCCTCCAAACTCCTCGAAGCACATAGGCAGTAGCAACCTGATACGTTCCTACTAGCCTAGCTGTTATGATTGGCTACGAATTGCACACACCCTATTGTTGGTGTTTCCCCATCACCCTCGCCGGGCTCACCTGTCTGTCTCCGCCATGAAGACTGTAATCTTTTGGGGCAGGGACTGCCCGCTAGTCTCTGGTCTCTGCTATGCAGGAAATCAAATGAGATGTTCTAATGGCACCGCCTGGCCTTGAAAATTTACCAATCTATGAATGAATGTGTCTCTGTTTGTACAGGACCTAACACAAATGGCGCCCTGACCTGTTTGGCCTCTAGGCAGTCTCCCAAAATAAACATTATTAACAATGACCCACTGCAAAAGCATGAATTGCTCCCAGGAAATTATTGGATGGGAATGAAAAATCCCTCATAATTATACATTGCTCTTAATCTTGCTGTTTATGTAATTTTTCAATGCTCCTATTTTAGCCAGTAGGGCTTGCCTGGGGAGAGTTTTTGCCTGCTTGGAGCCTTCGTGTCTTTTAAAACAAACATTTGCTATCCCTTACTCCAAAGTTTCAAGCAAGTGGCTTTAGAGTTCTATGGCTTCATGTTCTTCTGGCAGTCAGCTGAATAATTAAATAGTGAGGCTGGAGGTGTTATTACCCAGAAAATCTGCAATTAAGCATTTGTTGCATAGAAAATGGACGCATTTCTCTTTGGGATACATTTGGACACAATACGAATCCAAGCCTCTAGTGGTTTCCTCTGTAGCAGTTTTCAAAGTGTTACGTGAGATGAAATTAAGTGAAAGGAAACACTTTGAGTCTAAATATTTCATATCTTTGTCAAAATGGCTTGTTCTGTTGTTGAAGTCTAACATCTGCAGACTTTCCCCTTAATTCTCTACATGGTAAGCCAGGTTTTAGCCATGGACTCTCATTAAAGGCAATGAGAGTCAGAGGCAACACCCACTGTATTTTGTTTAGTCTGTACAATTCAAGGTGCTGGCAAATATCCTTTTAATTTTCTGCTTCTTTTCAGATTCCTTAGGAGTCTGATTTTCTTTCTGATCCATATAGAATAGAGCTCGTTGGTGTTGATTCTACAGAAGAATTTTCCTTTAAGAAAATAATTTCCATTAGAGGGTCTGGTACCATGTTTTAAATAATCCTGTAAGAAGAACACTAAATTAGGCCTTGATTTTAAAAAAACACTTAAGCATGTGCTTGACTTTAAGCATATGAGTAATCTCACTGATGTACACAGGACTGTTCGTTTACTTAAAATCAAGGTCATTTTAAGCACTGTGCTGGATTGGGGCCTTGGACTGTAAACTCTTTGAGGCAAGGCCTGCTTTTTGACTTTGACTTCAATTGGCATCGGAGCCAGCCCTTAGCACATGCTTAATCCCATCCCTAGGTGGTTAAAATTCAGTAGGACCATATGTGGTTTGCTAAACCCAGTCCTGAGAAAGGACCTCAAGTTATGACCCATGCCAAATATTGCATTATAGTGAGCCCCCACTGGTAGGTGATTGAAACAGGGCAGCCTTCCCTTTTAAGGGCAAGAGGCCTTGGGCCAGTCAGCCCCATTCAGTTACTCTGATCCTACGACACCTGTGCAGTGTTGGACTGAAGAGGAGGAAAGTCCAGCAGGGGAGGGCTGGCTAGGGAGGAGAGTAGACAATCTGTTCCAATGTGGGCTCAATCTGGGAACTGGCTGAAGGCTACAGCCTGCCAAAGACTCTTAGTGGGAGGGTAGACCTGATCTGGGTTGGGTTGATTGGAGCCCAAAAGTCAGTGGTTAGATAGTGAGACAGGCGATTAGCCTCTTGGAGCTTGCCTGTAGCCTGAGCCCAGTGGGGCTGAAGACTCTTTTGATATTGTTTTTGGAATTGGACTAAGGGACTCTGGTACCCGAGAAGATATCAACCAGGGAGTGTGGGATTAAATAGAGCACCAACAAGTAGCTTATTCCTAAAGTAATACTAGCAATTGGATGTTTGCATCAGAGAGAGCAGGTCTGGCCAAGATTTTAAAAATAAAAGCCTTAGGCTCCTAAATCCAGAATAAAACACCAGTCAATTTTCGAATGTGCAGAGTCTCCAACAGCCTCCATTATCCACAAGGGGAAAATCAGACAGGTGACTTAGTATGGATTTAGGAGCCCCAGGCTTCTGATTTTGAAAACTTTGGCTCTTTTCCTACTCTGCTGCACATAACCAGCTGGCAGCCATTTGGAATCAAAAGGCCAACTGGCAACTGCATGAGGTTAATCTTTCATGCTGAATAGTATGGATGTTTCCAGGATGGTAAAATCATGCAGCTGGATTGTGACACTGAATTGAATCAAAGGCTTTTGCTTTCAGCGTCTGTCCTCTGTCAAGGCCAGCTTTTGTATTTCGTTTACGTCTGTGTGTATATCTGCGCGTGCGCCTAGTCACAAAACCAGCCGGTGAGTGAACCCAGCCGTATGGATAGTCAAGTATGTATCTTAGCAGAGATGATCCCCAAATCTGTCTTTCCTTGTTGCATCAAAGGACTGTTTCTTCGTGTTCCATGCTGTCTAGCTGATGTCTGGCACTGCATGAGGCAGAAGTTTCTGAAAGTGAATTAAAATGGAATGGGTAGGAGGTGCAGATATAGGGCTTTGATTCACACAATCGGCTAAAGCTCTCACTGTGGATAGGAACTACGGGCCATCTTGTGCCATCAATTTTTCAGCAGAACTCCTCCTTAATTTCATAAAATGTCCATAAACGTGGCCCCATGAGTGCCCTTTGGCTTCGTGTTCACTTTTGCGCTTTCCATTACACTTCTGAATAGGCCTCGTGAGTCCCAGCCCGATAATGCCACTAACATCATAATATGAATTAATCATGTTATGATCAGTCTTGCTTTATGCCCCCCGCCAGGACGGCACAGTGAGATGTAGTAACTGGAATTGGGCCCAGTTATTTTAATGGGTCTTCCAAACTCCTTTAAATAATGGTTGTTCTTGGTCTAAAATAATTGTTTCACTCAGTCCATGTACTGTAGCTGTACCGATTGATCTCTAGCCCAAGTTCTGCTGCAGAGGAAAAGTGTTTGGCTGTAAGTATCGGGAGCCTTCTGGTCTGCAAGAGCACTGGAGGGCAGAGAATACTGGCTGTGCAGTAGACTCACCAGACAAGTCAGCTTGGTAAAGAATATAAAGAAAAAACCCATGTGCACGAGGTAAAGGGGAGCTGGCTGAGCTGATGAGAGCTCATGCAGACTAGCTCTCTGTTCAGCACAGCCACCTGTTCTTGGTCCTGTTTTACTTCAGCTTCACTACCAAGGCCACGAAAGCAGAGGACAGCAGTACCGTCATTAGGGTGACCAGATGTCCCGATTTTATAGGGACAGTCCCGGTTTTGGGGTCTTTTTCTTATATAGGCTCCTATTACCCCCTGCCCCCGTCCCAATTTTTCACACTTGCTGTCTGGTCACCCTAACCGTCATACAGCTGGAATAATATCCCCTCCATGGCCCCAGCATGCCAGGAGTCGCGGATGTGTGCAGCCGTGGAATTCCCTAGCTATACTCCTTGGCCTGCACTGGTACAAGGTGTCTGTTGGGTGCTCAGACGGGAGGGCGATGCTGAAAGGCTGTTTTCGTCTCTTGTCTAAAGGAGGCTGTTTTGCTTCTTTTCTTTTCCTCCTCTTTCAGAGCCAACGGGGTTGGTTCAATGCTAGCAGGAAGGCAAGGCAGATTGATGTACATGGTGCGTTTCCAACTGAGTTGCCCAAAGCACTGTCCAATTATAGAACACAGGCACTTAAAATAACATCCGGGAAAAACAAAATATAACTTGCCGTTCGCAATCAATTCCCGAACAAAGAAAACAGATTAACAATTAAAGGCTTGTCTAAATAAATCCGTCTCCTAATGACTTTTAAACCTAGAACGAGAAGAGGCCAAGGAAATGTACTGGGGATGAGCACTCTGAGCAGAGCTGCTCTACTTTTGATGTAAGGGGAATTTATTCTTTTAACTGATTTTTTTTAAAATAATTTATTGAAGAAGACTCCCTTGTCCTTCTGGTCTAATGCACATTGCCTACAAGGACTGGGCTGACGCACAGCGCTGCAAGGCTAGGCACCTAGTACAATTTGGTCTGTATGGAAAGATTTCCAGAACGATTACGCTGATGTGGGACCAGATTCTCAGCGGGTGTAAATCAGCGTAGCTCCATTGACTTCAATAGAGCAATGCTGTCTCACACCAGCTGAGGAGCTGGCCCCAGTAAGTCTCCCTACAACCTCCCCGTATGGCAAAGAAACAAAACCATGGGAAGATCTGTGGCTGAGTAATGCAGAAGGCGAAGGCAACTGCTCAGGATGCCCCTAGTGCCAGCAGTGGTGGATTAACACACTGGCCCACAGGGGCCGTGCCCTGGGGCCCTGGTCAATTGGGGGGGGGCCCCCCGCAGGACTGCCAGAACCTGTGTAGAAGCGGTGAGGCCACCATTGCCAGAAGTGTGGTCCTGCCCGCTGCTCTTCCTCTTCCCCCGAGGCCCTGCCCTGCTGGCCAGGGCAGAAGCCAGAGTCGGGCCATGATGAGCGCTGCTCAGGGAGCCTGGGCTGCTGTGGGGAGCCCTGGACCCTCCAGCTGTCCTGGGTGGGGGGCTGAGGTGCCTGAGAGTAGCCGCCAGCTTGTGTCTCCACCCCCAAGGCAAGTTGCCCAGGGCAGGTGGAGGGTCCAGGGCTCCCCACAGTGGCCCAGGCTCCCTGGGAAGCTTTTACCACAACTCGGCTCTGGCTTCCAGCCTGGACAGGGGGTGGGACCCTTGGGGGAAGAGGAGAACCAGGTGGCGGGGCCCTATGGCAAGTGGCATGTGAGGGGCACAAATGTTCTTTCTGCCCTCGACCCCAATAAATCTTAATCCGCTTCTGAGTGCCAACACTCATCCTATCTATTTAGTCCTTACTTCCCCTTTGCCAAACATCTGTTTAGCAGATGGATTGCAAGGATATAGAGGATGAGGCCAGAGGAGGGATTAGGGAGCCGGCCACTCTAGGCAAAAACGTTCCTCTAGGAAATCCATGTAGCAAATGCAGTGAATGTGACAGAAAGTTCATGCTGCCCGATTCAGTGTTAATTCCTGCTGCCCTGGATGGGTCACAGAGTGTAGCTGTGGGCTAGACAGCCAAGCTGCTGTTGATTTGGAGGGTTTTATATTTCTCTGAATGCAGAAGAGGAACAGATAGGCCAAGGTTTGCAGATGACATCCAATCAAGCAGAGAAACGAGTGATGTCAAAGAAAAGGATTGACATCAAGAGAGAGACACAAATGGGGGGAGTATTAGGGGGCTTTCTGCTTAGACAAGTATAAGGTCATGAGATTTAAGGTTCAAAATAAAGAGGGAGTATATGTTCAACAGGCACATTTCTTTTCCAGGGGACTGATGGGACTGAAGCTAGACACAGCCAGGAAACGGTCAGCCCAATATGTGGCTGTGGTTGAAAAAAAGTACTAGAAGTTCTGACATTACACAAATGAGAACACAGAACACAATTCTGTAAACGATTCTGTATAGAGCATTTAGAATAAAGGGCCTTAGTTAGGGCAATTCCCCTTAGGCTGAATTTCAGCCTTGCATGAAGTGGACTTCAACTCTACTGAAGTCAAGGGGCAACATTTTCGAAAGACCTACGCGATTTAGAGGCCTAAGACTCATGGAAATTCGGTGGCACTTAGGCACCAAAGTCATTTAGATGTTTCTGAAAATGTTACCCAAAGTCTAGAGTGTAGGCACGTGCTATAGGAATTATGACACCAAAGATAGTGAAGGCTGAGGTAGTGAAGTGCTTTGCACAAATTTAACACCCCACAGATAGGAGACCTAATAAATCAGAGGAAAAAAAATTGGATCTATTCCCTCTTCCCCCTGAATGTGGTAAATATTTGGCCTCTCCTACCAAGGCCAACAGTAGAAGCAGCCAGCAGGGACTGTATCATCAAGTCCTTAATTTTAAAAAGTATTTTCCATGTTATTTACTAGATATGGCCTTCAGCTACAGTAGACACCTGAACCAAGTTGGGCATGATCCTATATGGTTGTCTTTTGGCTAGAATTGGGTCCAGACCACAACGGTAGGATCCAGATTTCACATAACCCAAAGTTGTAGAGTATATTGATCCAGGGTTTTAATTGTGCCAGTTATAGAGATGGGGCCAACTGCAAAATGTGTGTCCAAGTTCAAATGCTGAAGTCCATCCCGTCCTCTTAAATTCCAGAAATGTTCAGAGCTGGGAGTTTGGTTTGGGCTCACCTCCACTTTTAACACATGGTGCCTGCAATCCAAATCTAGGGAAGTGTGATTACATCAAAGCTGCAAAGCCAAAGCGCAGCTTGTAGCTATGATTTATATAGTTTGACTTAGACACTATGTTTTTAAGTTCCTAGTGTTTTTTCAGGCAGGGTATTAACCATGTGGTATGTCAATAAAGCGTGTGCGAGAAAGGGATGACACAAAGGCACCTTTACACTTCTCTTTTCCTCTAATGTTGTCTAGTACACTGTGTCTGCTTCTTTATAGATTTTCTTCCAAACTCCACCATCAGAGCAAGTGCTTGTACGTTGTTATTGGAAAGATCCTGGTGGTCTCTTGCAGTACTGTGTGAATAGTGAATTAAAAACTAGTCGATTTTTTTAACATGAGATACTGCAGCTATTCGACGCAAATAAACGCAATGAAAATAATTAAAGGTCGCATGAAAACTCGATATCGTTTAAGATCTGCAATCTTGTCCGCATAGACCTGTAGCAATTATGATGCATGCACAGCAATACAACACTAATGGTTGCAAAATGTTCTTTGGATTAATTGGCTTTGGCAGATTACACACTCACATGATTTTCTACATTTTTGCCCATCCTGACAATCATTCCATGCTCTAGGCAATCTTTGCCTGAGCTGTCTGTCTATATAACCATCACATTATTCTGGCTTTTTGAACATCGGAGTGCAGTCATTTGCCTCTCAGCAGCACCCAGTACAGTTTAATCATGTCCTTATCTATGTACTATTGTGGAGTGGAAAGTTGTTTCTCTCATTTTAGGTGAGGCAGCTGGCACAGTAAAAGCAACAGCGAAGCGGGAACAATGTAAACGTGAAGGGATTTGTGTATGTATGCATGCTCTCTGTATATTGCATGTATGTTACATATATATATATATATGAGATCTCTTGCCGAGGCACCTAGGTGCAGTCATCTCCATGGACTTGGTAGCATGCAAATAAGTGAGAGCAGAGCATATTTTAAGGGCCAAACACGCAGCTCTGAGTGTGCCCATACTATTAACATGTGCAAACAAAGAGCAGGAGGTTGGGATTTGGCCACTGAGTCAACTTCAGGTGGATAGTCAAAACCATTCCGAGCTTTGCATAGAACGGTTATAGTAGGCTCAGTCTAGCTCCCGTTGAAGCCACTGATCAAGCAATGGTAGGAGCAAGATTGGGCCCCCTCTGGGGGAGCAAGATTGGGCCCCCTCTGGGTAACCAAGAAACTGATCCTGCGGGCTGCTGAACCTTCTTGTGCACCTGTGAGACCAGGCCCCTCGTTGGTACGAGTAAAAGACTCTGGTGTATTAAGGCCCGATTCAGCAAACCACTTAAGCACATGCTTAACTCCCATTCAAATCAATGGTAAGCCCTTGCTACAATCCCTTGCTGAATCAGGGCCTAATTTGCTTGCAATAAGAGGAAAATAATCTGAAAAAAGATTCAGGTGTCTACAGTACCTTAGGTTAGCTCTCACTACGCCTTCAAGGCATAGAAAGAAATCTAGTGGCACATATTCTATTGTCAACTCAAAAATGTATATTTAATGAGATCAACTAGTTGAAACATTTCAAATGATTAATGAAGGCAGCACTTTTCAGAGCTCTCAGGGCTGAATTTTATAAATACCATGATATGGTCGTGTTTGTAAGAAGAGGACATAGCTCCAAGAACGAGTGACAGCAGTGCCAGCATCCTGGGAGAAATACCTCAGAGGAAACAAGCAAATTACCCTGAATCCTGCATTCATGCCAGTACATATGCACAATAGCTCCTTAAAGAGAAATAGTCTTTTATAAAGTCTTTTTTAAATATCTGCAGTACAATAGGTCAAGAAGGAACATCTAGGTTTGAGTGGAACTGGAAACCACACAAAACTCCTTAGTTTTGCATGGTTTGCCCTTAAAACCAAGCAAAACTCAGTGAAATCAGCTGACTTTTCACTTTGAAATCTGGGGATTGTTTGACGCTGAAACTTGAAAGCAAACCTCAGGGGTGAAACCATAAGAATGAAATCATTCAAATAATAAAAAAAGGCACTAAGGCTGTTCCACGCAGCTCTAGGTAAAACCTAGTGGATGAATGAACCTCAGAACATTCACTGAATATTAAGCATCAAGTCATCTAAATACTTGATAAAGAGATGGGCTCAATCTTGGATCCAAACCTTTGAAACTTTAACCCCATCTTTCTGATCTAGAAATTAGGATAAAAATCCCACTAGAACAGACTTCTGGACACTTATGGCTTCTGGACACTTGTGGCTTCGTCTAAGTAGCAAATAATGTGAGAACAGCTTTTCTTGTGGAATTTTGGTGTTTGTTCTTCTGTTCAGCCCCTCTTTCATATATAGGAGAGCCTAAGTATCCTACATTTCTTGCAATATCTTCATCTGTAATTGGTTAGCATTGAGAAAGGGCCCCACAGGTTATTGAGTCTCTGGACAGTGACAGTCTATCTTTCAAATACCAAAGACCATTTATGGTAATGGGAAGGCAAGTAGATTTTGTGCGTGGCCTGGCAAAGTTTAATGATAACTTGGCAAGGTAGGTAAATAAGAAATTATTTGTAAAGCGACAGGGTATAATTATTTCCTCAGGTAAAATTGTTTACCTTCATTGACATCAATAATGTGTTATAGCTGTAACTAAGGGTACGTCTATACTACAGAATTAGGTTGAATTTATAGAAGTCGATATTTTAAAACCCGAATTTATGGAATCGATTGTGTGTGTCCCCACTAAAGAGCGTTAAGACCATGAGGTCGATTGACTGTGTCCACAGTAGCGGGGCTAGCATCGACTTTCGGAGCATTGCATTGCGGGTAGCTATCCCACAGTTCCCGCAGTCTCCGCCGCCCATTGGAATTCTGGGCTGCGATCCCAAAGCCTGATGGGGCAGAAAACATTGTCGCTGGTGGTTCTGGGTACATGTCATCCCTCCCTCCCTCCGTGAAAGCAATATTTTTCGCGCCTTTTTTCCGGGGTTTCCGTGTTTGCTACGGAAGCCTGCTCAGCTCACAATTACCGTACATCTCCAGCGTACGCCTGGACATTAGGTCTAGTGGGGATTCAGTCACACTATAATACGGGCAGAGGGATAGCTCAGCGTTCTGAGCGTTGGCCCGCTAAACCCGGGGTTGCGAGTTCAATCCTTGAGGAGGCCATTCCGCCTGAGGCTGGTAGTCGCGGGACTACACAGCAGAAGCTGCTTGCCTTCTAGCTGCAGATGGTGCAATATGCCATAAATGGTCCTGGTCACGGGACCATACAGCAGAAGCTCCTTGCCTTCTAGCTGCAGATTGTACAATATGATTGGAATTTGTGTGCTCCTGGCCAGCGGCCTATGGTGTGGCTGGCCAGGGGTGCTTGGACATAAATGGGAGTGACCAGAGTGACTCTGGTCATTCTCTTTTTTACGTTTTGTTTAAGGGAGATTCAGTACTGCCTGGAACACGGGCGGAGGGATAGCTCAGCGGTCTGAGCGTTGGCCCGCTAAACCCGGGGTTGCGAGTTCAATCCTTGAGGGGGCCAGGAGATGATGATGGATATCAAGCATATTGTACCATCTGCTGCTAGAAGGGAAGGCGCCTAACCCTTGCTCACCGCATATTGTACCATCTGCAGCTAGAAGGAAATGAGCCTAACCCTTGCTCCCCCCTCCCTCTGTGAAAGCAACTGAGGGGGGAGCAAAAAATCCTTTCGCGCCTTTTTTCATATGGGCGCCATATTGCTGACTCCATTGTTATCCACCCCCCGCTTCTGCTGCCACTCTGCTGTCCTGCAAACAGCATACCAGGGAAAGCATGGAGCACGATCAGATCACCGCGGCTGTTCTCACCGTTATGAACACCACGCGCATTGTCCAGGAGTATATGGAGAACGAGAACCAGGAGCTGCTACAGCTACAGCAGGCGAGGAGGCGACAGCAGCGCCCTGAGGACAGTGATGAGAACATGGACACAGCCCTCTCTCAAAAAAGGCCCCCCCGCAAGGTGGACTTCATGGTGTTAATGGGGCTTGTTGATACAGTGGAACGCCGATTCTGGGCCCGGGAAACAAGCACAGACTGGTGGGACCACATAGTGCTGCAGGTCTGGGATGAATCCCAGTGGCTGCGAAACTTTCGCATGCGTAAGGGCACTTTCATGGAACTTTGTGAGTTGCTTTCCCCTGCCCTGAAGCGCCAGAACACCAAGATGAGAGCAGCCCTCACAGTACAGAAGCGACTGGCGATAGCCCTGTGGAAGCTTGCAACGCCAGACAGCTACCGGTCAGTCGCGAATCAATTCGGAGTGGGAAAATCTACAGTGGGGGCTGTTGTGATGGAAGTAGCCAGGGCGATCACCAAGCTGCTGGTACCAAGGGTTGTGAGTCTGGGAAATGTGCAGCTCATACTGGATGGCTTTGCAGCAATGGGATTCCCGAACTGTGGAGGGGCGATAGACGGAACCCATATCCCTATCTTGGCACCGGACCACCAAGCCAGCGAGTACATAAACCGAAAGGGTTACTTTTCAATAGTGCTGCAAGCACTGGTGGATCATAAGGGACGTTTCACCAACATCAATGTGGGATGGCCGGGAAAGGTACATGACGCTCGCATCTTCAGGAACTCTGGTCTGTTTCGGCTGCTCAGCAAGGGACTTTCTTCCCAGACCAGAAAATAACCGTTGGGGATGTTGAGATGCCTATAGTTATCCTTGGGGACACAGCCTACCCCTTAATGCCATGGCTCATGAAGCCATACACAGGTAGCCTGGACAGTAGTCAGGACCTTTTCAACTATAGGCTGAGCAAGTGCAGAATGGTGGTGGAATGTGCATTTGGGCGTTTAAAAGCTCGCTGGCGAAGTTTATTGACTAGGTTAGATCTCAGCGAAAACAATATTCCCATTATTATTACTGCTTGCTGTGCGATCCACAATATCTGTGAGAGTAAGGGGGAGATGTTTATGGCGGGGTGGGAGGTTGAGGCAAATCGCCTGGCCACTGGTTATGCGCAGCCAGACACCAGGGCTATTACAAGAGTACAGCAGGGTGCGTTGCGCATCAGGGAAGCTTTGAAAACCAGTTTCATGAATGGCCAGGATGCTGTGTGAAAGTTCTGTTTTTCCCCAGTAATGAAAAGCCCCGCCCCTTCATTCACTCTACTTCCCTTTACCCAAACCGCCCTGCCCTCCCCCCCGCGATCACCGCTCGCAGAGGAAATAAAGTCATTGTTGCTTAAAAATCATGCATTCTTTATTAATTCGTAAAACAAAGAGGGGGAACTATGGGGGTAACTGCCACAGTCTCCCGGGATAGCTGGTGGAGGAAGGGAAGCACCAGGATGGGTGGTGGAGGATGAGGGAAGGACAAGGACACACAGCACTTTAAAACTTATTGAATGCCAGCCCTTTCTTGCTTGGACTGTTCTCTTGGCTTGAGTGGTTGGGTGCACGGAGGCCGCCCAAACGCGTTCTTGGGCGTCTCGGGGATGAGGTTATGGGACTCGGGAAGGAGGGCTGTTGGTTACACAGGGGCTGTAGCGGCGGTCTGGGCTCAGGCGGCCTTTCCTGAACCCTACGCCTTTCCTCAGCCATAAGCCGGAGGATTTCCGTTTGATCCTCCAGTAGCCTCAGAATTGCATCCTGCCTTCTCTCTGCACGCTGACGCCACCTACTCTCTTCATCATGCCACCTGTCCGCACGATCAAAATCTGCCTTCCTGGACTCCGACAGTGTCTGCCTCCACGCATTCTGCTGGGCAGCTTCAGTGTGGGAGGATTCCATGAGTTCTGAGAACATTTCATCTCGATTCCTTTTTTTTTTACTTCTAATCTTCGCTAGCCTCTGGGACGGTGATGAAGGGGGTGGCGTTGAAACATTTGCAGCTGCGGGAGGAAACAAACGGGAGAGGAGTAGTTTAAAAGACACATATTAGAGAACAATGCTCCAAACATTACATATCACATGTGCATTTGGTCCAAGGTTGCACTTTGCCTGTTATATTGAGGGTCTGCCGGTTTGGTGTGAGAGATCACACAAGCAGGTCCGGCGGGCAACAGAATTCGGCTTGCACACAGCCATGGTAAGCCACAGTCTATAGGCTTCTTTAACCTTCATAAAGTGGGAATGTTTTCAAACAGCAACCCCCTCATTTCCCATAACAAACAGCCTTTGGGCTGGCAATTAAAAACTGGTTGGCAATTGAAAAGGGAGGGGCGGCGGTTTTTGGGTTAACGTGCAGCGCGAACCTAATCGACACCCCCCCCACACACAGACACACATCCAAGATGTTCGCTGTTCCCCCTCCCCGCACCGCGTGGGTCACAGCGGGGAAGATTTCTGTTCAGCCACAGGCAAACAGCCCAGCAGGGACGGACCCCCTCTGAATACCCCCTTAATAAAATTCCCCTATTTCAGCCAGGTGACCATGAATGATATCACTCTTCTGAGGATAACACAGACAGATAAAGAACGGATGTTGCTTGAATGCCAGCAAACACCGGGACCATACGCCGCCATGCTTTGCAAAGCAATGATTCCAGACTACCTGCTACTGGCCTGGCATGGTAGAGTGTGTTACCACGGAGCACAGGATAAGGCTGCCCTCCCCAGAAACCTTTTGCACAGGCTTTGGGAGTACATCCAGGAGATCTTTCTGGAGATGTCCCCGGAGGATTTCTGCTCCATCCCCGAACATGTTAACAGACTTTTCCAGTAGCTGTAGCTGTACTGGCCGCGAATTAATCATTAAACACGCTTGCTTATAAAACATGTATTAATTAACAGAGGTACACTCACCAGAGGCACCAGAGGTCCCTTCTCCTGCATCGAGCACGCCTTGGGTGGGTTCGTAGGGTACTGGCTCCAGGGTGACAAAGAGTTCCTGGCTGTCGGGGAAAAGGGCTTCTCCACTTCCTTGCTGTGTCTGGGCGCTATTTTCAGCATCATTATCATCATCATGCTCCTCTGTGGTTTCTGATGATCCACATAGGAGTCATACCACATGGGTGGGTCAGTGCTGGCTGCACCTCCTAGAATGGCATGCAGCTCATCATAGAAGCGGCATGTCTGGGGCTCTGACCCAGAGCGTTTGTTTGCATCTCTGGTTTTTTGGTAGGCTTGCCTGAGCTCCTTAATTTTCACGCGGCACTGTTGCGCGTCCCTGTTGTAGCCTCTGTCCTGCATGCCCTTGGAGACTTTGGCATATGTATTGGCGTTTCTTCTTTTGGACCGTAGCTCTGCTAGCACGGTTTCGTCTCCCCATACAGCGATCAGATCGCGTACTTCACCATCGGTCCATGCTGGAGCTCGTCTTCGGTTCTGGGACTCCATCATGGTCACCTCTGCTGATGAGATCTGCGCTCACCTGCAGCTCACCACGCTGGCCAAACAGGAAATGAAATTCAAAAGTTCGCGGGGCTTTTCCTGTCTACCTGGGCGGAGCATTGGAGCTCAGACTGCTGTCCAGAGCGGTCAAATGTTGCACTGTGGGATAGATCCAGGAGGCCAATACCGTCAAATTGCGTCCTCACTAAGCCTACATCGATTCGGCAATATCGCTTTAAGCGCTAATCCCCTCGTTGGGGGTGGAGTGGCGAGATCGATTTTAAGAGCCCTAGAAGTCGATGTTAAGGGCTTCGTCGTGTGGACGGGTGCACGGATCAATCGAAATAACGCTAATAAATTCGACCTAAACTCATAGTGTAGACCAGGGCTAAGGGTTAGTATTTATTGCTTGGCCTTTATTTCTACAGACCTGTTTTATATTGTTCTGATTTTCCTTGAATAAGTTTAGTACCAAGGGAAGCAGTGGGGGCAAAAGACCTATCTGGCTTCAAGATTAAGCTAGGTAAGTTTATGGAGGGGATGGTTTGATGGGATAACATGATCTTGGCAATTAATTGACCTTTGACTATCAGTGGTAAATAGGCCCAATGGCCGGTGATGGGATGTTAGAAGTTACTACAGAAAACTTTTTCCTGGGTGTCTGGCTGGTGAGTCTTGCTCACATGCTCAGGGTTCAGCTGATCGCCATATTTGGGGTCGGGAAGGAATCTTCCTACAGGGTAGATTGGCAGAGGCCCTGGAGGTGTTTTGTCTTCCTCTGCAGCATGGGGCACGGGTCACTTGCTGGAGGATTCTCTGCATCTTAAAGTCTTTAAACCATAATTTGAGGACTTCAATAGCTGAGACATAGGTGAGAGGATTATTGCAGGAGTGAGTGGGTGAGATTCTGTGGCCGGCATTGTGCAGGAGGTCAGACTAGATGATCATAATGGTCCCTTCTGACCTTAAAGTCTATGAGTCTATGACCTATATTGCTAGGAGCTTTAAAATGTCCGTTAGAGGAAGTCTTTTCCACTTTCTGTGTGGACTTTGGAGGTTGGCTGTGTCTCTGTAGCTGGTAAGTCTCCTACAGGAGTATCTGAAAAATAATACGTTTAACAAGAAATTCATAGTTACGGATATAGCAGTGTCACCATACATGCATATTAAAGACATTCTGCTGTAAGTAGTTCTATGTCCTGTTTGCCGGTACAGATTTGTGAGAAGAGATTATGAAATATTCACAGAGTTATCAATGGCACCAGGTTATCAGTTAATTATGCTGCTTAGCATTCCTCCCCGGCTTTGTAACACACATTGCATGCTTCCAGCATGTCTTGTTCATCACTGTGCCTGCAATTTTATTGGTGCCTGTGAGACAGTATTTATGCCTTACTGCTGATACTCTGTTGTGCTCTTGGACCAACTCCATTTTAATTAGCCCCACTGCTACTGGAATTAGGCGACATGTTGTAGGAGTCACTTAAATTAACTTCTGACTCTTCCTCCGACAAATGGGACCCCAGTACCCACACTTGCCTACAATGTTTCTTTAATCATTCTCTAAACAACTGTCACAAAGTGACAATGCACTGTACTGAACTGGCGCTTCAGAAATGTGACCTTGACTTTGGCAATACTTTCTGGACGTTATCGGATTTCTGAGAACGTATCTGGATTGTCTGAGGTGACATTGTTATGAATTTGCATTGCGGCCTAGAGCTCCCAGTCACGGATTGGGGCCCTGCTGTGCTATGTGCTAGAGACGAACATAAAGAAAAGCCAGTCCCTGCTCCAAAGAACTATCTCCAGTGGAGCACCTCTGTCTCTGGCAAGTGGGTCCTGCAAATGCATTCTTCAGTGCTGTGCCAGACTGGTCAGACATAATGCTGGACTAGTCATGCTGCAGGGTCTGACTGTGAATGGTATGGTACACCAGTCTGTATTAGGAGCATGCTGGGTGTACCCCACCAGACCTCTAGGTGCTCCAAGCGCTAGGTTCTGCAGGCTCTAGCCCTCAGTGGGTTCCCATAAATGCTCACAGACTCTGATGAATAACAAAGGATTCCCTCCCTCGGAATAAACCATGCAAACTGCCGAGACACGGTTGCGTTACCAATTACAAACAAAAGATGAGCAACAGTTCCAGTCTCAGCCACCAGGGGCAGTCCAGTACAGCGGTATGAAAACGGGGCTGTTTCCAAGGACAATGAAGCGCTCCCTTCCAGAGTCCAATCCTTTAGTTCGTCTGCATGGCCCCCTTTTTTTTGCCGGTCACTCCCGAGTATCCGCCTGTCCTGGCTACCACTGGCCTACTTGCAAGCAACAGTCTGCTTCCCAGCCCAGCTCTCAGACCATCAGTAAGGGTGCCTGAAGGAGTCTAAATTGTAATTTACACGTCAATGGGATGCAAAAGATGCGGGAGTGTGAATGCGGCAGGGATTCTTGGTACTGTCAGAAATCAGCGTCTGCAGCAGAGCCAGTCTCCAAGCCTCCTAACAAGCCCAGTCGGCCTGTAGTAGGGCTGCCTGATTACACCGCGGCCTGATTGGCTGGAAGAGTCGGCAGACCAGCTCTTAAGACCACCACCAGCAGCAGGTCAGTGGCTACTCAAAGCATTTGCCCAGGGTGGTGCCTGCTTGTTCCAGCCCTGCCTCACGCCAGGTAACCTGGTTCTGACCACTAGGCCTGACTCCTGCTCTGACCACTAGGTATGATTGCCCACATCCTGGTGACTGACAGGTACTTCCTTGACCGACTACATGCTTTTGCTTCCAGCCACACAGTGTAGAAATTAAAGCAGCGTAGACTTCCTTAACCTTCCTGACACATATGTAGCCTCACTTGATAATATGTAATTTTATGTGTTACCACCCTACCCTTTTCTCCTCCACGGTCATTAGACATTTCTTGCCTTATGTCGACCTAACTCTGTAGTGTAGACCAGCCCTAAGACTCGAGTTGTCTAACTGAATACAGGATTTATTAAAAGTAGGGGAGGAAAACCAATTTAAAGCAAAAGAAATGCGTTACACAGTACATGTAGTACACATAGTTTTTGTACTGGTTAGGGGTGATTATTTTTTTAAACCAGTAGGGTTATACAAGTACAATCTCTAGTATGGGCAGTTAGGCCAGCATCAAAGTGCCTTTCACTCATATTCCCCTTAAGCCATAGCAAGATAAGCACATATATACTGGTCCTAACTACACCCACCCCAGGGTTTGTTGGATCACTTTCCCTCTACCGCTATAGTTAAATCTGTACAACTTTTGTATGTAGACAAGGCCTTACTGGTAAAATCTAACTCGGGTCATAGAGCTGAGGGTTTAGGTACAGTGAATAAAGGACACCTCACATTTGTATGGAGAGTTGCTCTTTTCCTGCCCCCTGACCCGTTCAGCTGTCTAATCAGTTGGAGACACCTTGTGGTTTTCTGTTTCCTCCTTCACAGCCCTGTTGTAACTTCAGGTTTCTTCAATATGCCTGGTTTATTATTGTACCAGACCTCTTTCTTCCAAAGCGATGTAGCTTGTTATCACACTGGTTATAAAGAAGATGGGAACAGAAAAGAGGATCTAGAGTGTGGGCTGAGTAGCTCTTAGAGAGGCCACACACGGCTATGGGTATAACTGTGGATATAATTTGGCTACTCTACTCAACAGTTTTTGTTTTCTGATCTTTACTACTTTTAATCATACTTTAATCATACAGCTGATCTGGTTTTCTTGTTGCTTTGTCAACTATCTTGAGTTACTTGTCTGGTGAAGGCACCATATCCGTGTTTCTCTGTTGAATTACTTCCTTCACTGCCTGGTGGTTAGAGTTTGGGAAATGTGCTCTCTCATTCTTGATATATTTTAAGAGGTTGCTGCTTGGCTTCTTTGTCTATAGGGAATAGTCAGTGCCTCCTATAATATTTTTACCTTCTATAAATTAAGCATGTTACAGCAAAGTATAATAATTGTTATTTTGCCTTTGAATCAAAAATGATTGTAATGAGCAACAATTAAGGGTTATCATTCACTCATTACCATAAAATGGAAGGGACCCACAGCATTTTTAAACACCTCCATATTGTACTTCCCAGGCACACACAATTTGGTTTAATTAATTTTTGCTGCTTTGTTCCCACCTACTGTAGAATAAAAAGTAGTTGCTTTTTGCACAAACCTCTCCATTGTAAAATATTCTGGGTCTTTAAAGGAAAGAGTCTAGCTTTTTATTTTCCCCTTTCTCTCTTTTGAGTAACCTGTTGATCATATAATCCAATCACCAAAGCCCAAATGTTGATCTTACAAGCAAAGCCCAAGTAAGAGGACTATGTGGGCTAATGGATACAAAATCTGCCCCCAGCCCACAAATAGGGGCTAGAACACCTACACTGCCAAGCTGCGATCACTACTACTGGGTATGGTGAATGGCAGATGCAGCCCAATCCTCCTGGAATTTGCGGGCAGTGGGTTATATTTGCAATGGTCCACTGGCCAGCCCACTTTTTCCTCTCCCTCTACAAGCAGTGCAGAGACATCATGGAGCAACTTGGTGCACAGGGTTTGTAGAGCTGACCTGCATTGTCTTAGTAATAACTGTCCCACACATTCATACATGCAGGTAACATTGTATTTTAGCTACGTTTCAGGTCATTCGTCCCCGTCTGGAGGTTGTAAGGGAGGGAAGCAGAATTTTCATATCTCAGTAGTCATGCTTTTCTCATCGCTTCCTAGCACTACACTGCTACTGGGATGAGCACAGCAGCGGCATGAGTGTCAAGCTGTTGCCAGCTCATATTCTTTGTGGCGGTCTTGTTATCCTTTGAACCCCAGCTCTTAACAGCACCAGAACCATGGAGCCATTGTCAATCCAAGAACACCGGGCATTTTCTCACCTTAAAGAACAATACAAAACCACTTGTGAGCAAGTTGGGAAATCACTTTGTTTACTGATCGAGTCACAGTTCATAGTCTCTATGGACAGTAAAAAGGTGATGGGGGAATAAAGCCCTTGTTGCCAAGAAGGCTAACGGCATTTTGGGCTGTATAAGTAGGGGCATTTCCAGCAGATCGAGGGACGTGAGTATTCCCCTCTATTCGGCACTGGTGAGGCCTCATTTGGAGTACTGTGTCCAGTTTTGGTCCCCACACTACAAGAAGGATGTGGATAAATTGGAAAGAGTCCAGCGGAGGGCAACAAAAATGATTAGGGGGCTGGAGCACATGACTTATGAGGAGAGGCTGAGGGAACTGGGATTGTTTAGCCTGCAGAAGAGAAGAATGAGGGGGGATTTGATAGCTGCTTTCAACTACCTGAAAGGGGGTTCCAAAGAGGATGGATCTAGACTGTTCTCAGTGGTAGAAGATGACAGAACAAGGAGTAATGGTCTCAAGTTGCAGAGGGGGAGGTTTAGGTTGGATATTAGGAAAACCTTTTTCACTAGTAGGGTGGTGAAGCACTGGAATGGGTTACCTAGGGAGGTGGTGGAATCTCCTTCCTTAGAGGTTTTTAAGGTCAGGCTTGACAAAGCCCTGGCTGGGATGATTTAGATGGGGTTGGTCCTGCTTTGAGCAGGGGGTTGGACTAGATGATCTCCTGAGGTCCCTTCCAACCCTGAGATTCTATGATTATATGATTCTATGATGTTGAAAAGTTCCAAGGTATTAATGTTTCCTTGAAAATAATAATATTTTAACACTAACATATGGCAATCGACAGGACCAATTATCCTGTGCTAGATATGCTTATGCCCTTTGGTTAGTAGCTGCCATCAGTCGGTTGGGAGCAATGCTTCTTGGGCCAAGAAAATTGAACTCCCAGTATGGATGTTCTGCTCTCGCTCTGTGAGGTCAGCATTAGGCATAAAAGGATGTCTTCTTAACCCATCAACTTGTGGATTCTCAGTAAATCCATTCCCTGCTCAAAGAATAAGTACTATAATTTTGGGGAGGATGAGCTATATTTGTCACATGTAATGAAGTGCCTGAAATCCTGCTTTAGTTGCAAACAGGGATGCTGCTAGACTCGCTGGGGCCCAGGGCAGAAACTAAGGAGTGTGCCCCCACCCCGTCTCCTTTACCTACTTACCCATAGGATTTCTGCAACATTTCTGAAGCCCATGCCCAAGACCCGCTGTGCAGGGCCTGAGCCTAAACCCTGCAGCGCAAAGCCTGACCCTAGGCAATTGCCCTGCTTGCTACCCTCTAACACCAGACCTGGTTGCAAACTCAACTCAACCTTAATTTTAGAACCACGACTGACACTTCCATAATACACAGCAGTAGCAATGTCAGGAATTAGTGCTATATAGTTTGGAAAAAGAACAAGGAGTACTTTTGGCACCTTAGAGAATAATAAATGTATTTGGGCATACGCTTTCGTGGGCTAAAGCCCACTTCATCAGATGCAGATATATCTTCCTACTGTATGTTCCACTCTATGCATCTGATGAAGTGGGATTTTGTTAGTCTCTAAGGTGCCACAAGTACTCCTCGTTGTTTTTGTGGATACAGACTAACATGGCTACCCCTCTGAAACCTATATAATTTGGGTGTCTCTTCATGGTCATGTTTGTCAGTTACAGTGAATACTGATTTTACTTTAAAATACTTAAGGATATAGGGCTCTTTGGTGCAGCTTTGGACATGGGGTGGTACCTCTAGGAGATGACTGGGGAGTGGCACCGTCTGTCAACAGAGAGTTTGGTCTCCAGGGCTGTCGATCAGTTGCAGCTCCTCTTCCATCTTCTCCAGAACTTTGAATTGAAGTTCTGGCTGTACTTCTTTGCACACCTATTCCTCTACACACTTCCTTTCTGTGGCCACACAAAATCCTGAGACTGCGTCATCAACCTCCTCCTGACATTGGGCCATCCATCATACCAGGAGGAGGCAGGATTGGGAGATCCTCTGCAACTGTTGGGTGGCTGGGACCTTTTTCCAGTCCCTCAGCCATGCATGCATCAGCACAGAGTTCCTGAGTGGCATCTATTGACTCCTCCTTAGGGCAATGGGCATTGTCCAAAGTTCTATGCTCTGTGTCCCATTTCGGATCCCTCGTTTGGACCCTGTGACCTGAACCCTATCTCTGTTTGTTCATTTTTTGTTCCTTGCAGTTGGCTGATATCTGAGTTCAATGACCCCTCCCTCATCTGAAGGGGGCAATCTGTCCTTTGCTTGGCTGGGCTCTGGCCCCATCCTAGCATATAAATACGCTGTTGCTTTCATGGGTGCTAAATTCACAAAAAAAGACTTTTAAAAATCTGTTAGATAGATACAAGCTTATTGCCCTGCATCTCCCATGTTCAGCCCTGCTCTCTCATATGTATCTTGCTTTTTCCCTTTTGGTACAACAGAAGTATGATTTTCTCCAAACTTCTCATGCAAAGTTTATTTTTTAAAAAAAAGACAAACAGCTTTCCTGTTTTGCTTCTTTCTGGCATAGTCAGAAGACAACTTGAATGACACTTTCTCAAACCAAGATAGAGCCTTCGTTGTGCTAGGTTCTGTACAAACACCTAGTAAGAGATTGTCCCATGCTGGCCTCCGTGCCTAGGATCACACAGCAGGTCAGTGGCAGAACTGGGAATAGAACCTAGCTAGCCCAGTTCCCCATCCAGGGCTTGTTTACCTGACCCACCTTCCCTTTCTAAGTGGCTAAGCAACAGATTCACTACATTCTTCTCTCTGGACTCTCATGACTCAGAGGGAAAAGGTGTCAGAAATCCTTTAAAGGAGTCTATTCAAGGAAGAGAGTTTGTGTTCTCTGGAATCTGGCAACAGTAGGAGCAGTTTGAGAAATGGGTAAGAAAAGAGAGCCCAGCAGGGATCTGGCATAGGTGGACTCTCAGGTGGCACAGAGCCAGTGTAACCAGTTCTACAACACCTACTTCTCCTCTCTTCCAGGGTGCTGGGGATGGAAGAGGAGCGAAAGGAGCATGGGCTCCTGTGATCTGAGGCTGGTAGAATGGTCTCCAAAGCTGTTTTAATTTAGAGCAGTCTACAGACGGCTCTAAGATATGGAAGCTGAACCAGCCTGCAGCTGGCGCCAGGATAAGGGGTGTGACCCGTGGTCCCCGGGGCAGCCCTCACTGGAAATGCCAAGGTCAGGACAGGCTCCAAAAGGGAGAGAAGATACTCCCAAGACTGGTGGATAACACTGAAGTTAGACCTCCCAATCAGTCACAAACTCTGCTTCTGATCCCCCATATTGGTTATCAAGAAGCAAAAAAAGAAATCACACAGCCCCCTTTGTTGCATTCCAATCTCTGGCTCCCATCAGCACCTAGGTCTCATACAATGAGAAGTTATTTTAAACTCTACTCCCATGTACAAAATGTTCTTCTGACCCCAAAGGGTCAGCCACAGTGTCAGGTCAGTATAGGTTTGGATCTTACCCAAAATACCACTCTGCCAGCCAATCCTTTAGTATCTAAAACTAAAGGTTTATTATAAAGAAGAAAGAACAAGAAGAGAGTTGTTAAATGGTAAAACAGTCACATACATACAGAGACTTCAAAGTCCATGCATCAGGTTCCTAGCAGTGTTGGTGAGTTTGCTGGCTTGAAAGTCCCTCTGGAACACATCCATAGCTTGGATGGGTCACTCAGTCCTTTGTTCAGAGCTTCAGTTTGTGGAAAAGTTCCTCCAGAGGTAAGAAGCAGGATTGAAGACAAAATGGAGAAGATGCAGCTGCCTTTTATAGTCTTTTGCCATGTGGCCTGTGCTTCCTTTGTTTCAAACAAAAAGCTGCCCAGCACATGGCTTGGAGGCCTTAGCGTTCTGTCCATAGGCACGCCCCTGTGTGCCTTGCTGAATCACAAGGTGTGTCTGCCTTCTCTCAATGGGTCAGTTGTATAGCTGATAGTCCTAATGGGCCATCAAGCAGGCTAGGCAGCGCTGACACCCAGACTGGCTGGGGGTGACACCTAGAAGCACAGCACAAGTTTGAAATACAGACATACGTATCTATAACTCATAATACAAAGGTGATACAAACACGTAAGTTAGATTATCATATCTGGCAAGTTGAAACATTTTTGCAGATACCTTACGTGGCATATCTGGCACAACTCAGTACAATTTTACAATATTAATATTCATGATATCCTGAAGTGTCCCTCAGATTCCATACAGCATCACCAGGGTTCCAGAAAGGTTCCAGCATTTGCATTAGATAGTGCACATCTGTATGGTTGAAAAAATTCTGCCCATGTTTTATGCAGCATCCAATCCCAAACCAAGCATTAATTTTACCGTAGCCCTCTCGTAAGCAACATTCCAAGAAAATATAATTTTGGATCTCTGTATATCATTGGTGTGAGTTAAATAGCAGCAGCATTTTCACATATATTTCATGTGTCTTTTTACATTTTACTCAATTCAGTTAATTTTTATCTCTTTAATCATAAAACTATAAAAACAAGATGATATTGCCACTGGTAATTATGTAGCAAGCCATTGGGCAAGAAAGAGCACATTTAAGGTTGTGATATAAGCAAAGGATATTTTGGGGGTATTAATGACCTTGAGTATTGAAGCTGAGAGAGTGAAACAAATTTATGGGGTTACAATGCAGTTAAAATACAGAAGGGAAATAATAAATCAGCTGAATAGTTGTAAGGAAATTGAACATTGTGGAGAGAGATTAACAGAACTACATAGGAATTGAGGGACTTAGGCCTGTTGCTAAGAATGGTAATGAGAATATGGAATATGAATAGATCTAAACTGCCCTTGAAATATCATTATAACTTATTCGAAAAGACATTTACCAGTTGTATGATTTTCTCTAATGTAATACATTTCCTTGCATCTTTGCTCATTCAAAGCATCTGAAGTATATCAGAAATGCACCCTGATTGAAGCTGAAAATAACATAATGTTCCAGGAGACCAAATCAAACACACATTTTTAATCACTAGTGCTTACAAAAAAGTATCGTTTTATGAAAGGCAGAGTAGTGGAATACAGGTTTATTTTTTTTCTCCTTTCCTTCAAATAAATGAAGAAACTGAAATTTAGAAGGAGAAATATTGGTTGCACTACGATCAGAAACATCTCAATGGCATTCTACTGAATGTTGAAATGTCATGTATTATCAAGTTTATAATATTACTGCTACTTATTATTCTCTGAATAGTTACATATATTAAAGCATTTAATCATATATCTTACTATTTCTGCTACCATTGAATGCAATCCATGTTATCTGGGTAATTGATGAAAACGTGGACAGGCAGCAGGGGGAGCAAAAAAGACAGAGTGATTTGGGGCCTGATCCGAAGCTCACTGAAGTCGATGTGAAGTCACCGTACATTTCAGTGAGCTGTGGTGAAGATTCTGGTCCTTCCATTATTATAACTAAGGCTATGTTTTAGTCATGGGTATTTTTAGTAAAAGTCATGGACAGGTCACGGGTGGGGGGATGGCCGGAGGTAGAGAGGCGTGGCCCGGGGGCGCCACGGGTGTGCAGGGGGGTGTTGGCGGGGCTGGCAGGTTCCCTAGCTGGCTCCACACCTCCCTGAATGTGGCAACATCCCCCTCAGCTCCTAGGTGGAGGCATGGCCAGGCAGCTCTGCACACTGCCTCCACCAAGTGCACCAGCTCCGTAGCTCCCATTGGGCAGGAACCGCAGCCAATGGGAGCTGCGGAGGCAGTGCCTGCAGGCGCAGGCAGCACGCAGAGCTGCCTGGCCACATCTCCGCCTATGAGCTGAGGGTGGAGGGATGTCACCGCTTCCGGAGAGCCCCCACCCAGGTAAGCGCCGCCCAGAACCCGCCTCACCCAGTCCCGTGCCCCAACTCCCTGCCCCCTCCCACACCCAAACTCCTGCTGCTGCTGTTGGGGGGAGGGCCCCGTGGGGGCCTGAGACTGCCTCAGCAGCAGCCAGTGCAACTGCTCAGGCAGCCCCCAGGCCAGGCGCACTGGCCGCTGCAAAAGTCACGGAAGTCACAGAAAGTCACGGAATCCGTGACCTCTGTGACAAACTCGCAGCCTTAATTCTAACACCTGTTGGGCCATACCTGAAGTACTTATTTGTGTCAGGGAGAGACACAAAAGTGAAAACATTCTTTGAAAGTGGGTACATGTCTCCCCTATGTTGGGACGGTGCCAAATTATTATTATCAATTACTGTAATTGATATGAATGAATGTGGTGAACATGAGTTTGATATGACTTGGTACATCTGTATTTGCTAGATGATTTGGGGAGCAGGGTTTTTTAGCATTATACAGTTGGTATGGAGATTTACTGACAGTGTTTAGAGGCTTTATCTGTGTATGTGTTTTAACATAAAACTTTGGTCATATTAGCCGGGGGCCAGCTCACCAAGTAAAAAAACCCAGAAACACGCCATCAGTGAGCTTGGCACAGGCTGACCCGGGTCAAAATGACCCTTTTGGATGACATCACGCTAAGAGCTCAAGTGAATAATTGATGAGGGTAAATGTCAACTAATCTTTGGTTTGTGTCCATTTGCAGCCCCCTTCTAAAATATTAATTTTTTTTAAAAAGTAATGAAACGCCCACAGGACATATTTCTGGGACATGTGACTCCTTTGAAAACAAAAGGTATACATGCTAAGCAGAGTTAGTTAATTAGTTCCCCAATTAACATCTAAAAAGGTCTGTGATGCTGTAAGACAGAGGGTCTCAGTGTAGCCAAGACCCTGCTACGAGGGACTTTTTTAGGACTTTTGAACCAGAGGGTCTCAGGGTAACCAAGACCCTGCTTCAGGGAACATTTGACAGACCAAGTACTTGAGGGTGGAAAAGAAAAGAAAAGTCTCCATCTAAGACTGGTAGCTATATCTGTTTTGTTTGCCCATCGGGATACTGTGTAAGGGCAACATAGTTACTGAGGGATTATGCTTGGGGAATTGAGGCTTATTAGGGAGATGTATTATATAACCTTTTACTGCTTGTGTGGTTCTTTCTCAAATAAATTACTGTGCATGGAGCAAATTGAATCCAAATTTTCTCTGGTACCAGTAACAATCTGCCCAGCTGTGGGCCATTAAAAATCCGTTTCAACACCTTGCAGCAGTCACCAGCAAAATATCAACATTCACCTACAATTACCCTGTGCCTCAAATAATGATGATCGTGGGATCTCCACTGCTGCCGTGTGGTGACCATTGGCACACTATTACGAATTCTTTTTTCACACTACTCACACTTTATATCAAAGTTTCCATATATAAAGAGTTAATAAGCCTGTTCCAGATGTCTGTGATATAGATGATCATAAGTACATAAGCTGACGGTGTTACAGCTCATTACAAAACAAGGTTACAAGCAACCTGTTGACCTATTGGAGACGCGAATACTCGATTAAAAATTAAATAAAAACATCTATCAATCATTAAATTATTTAGCAGTGGAACTTTAATATAAAGTGCGACCAATTAGTTATACTCCAGTAGTGCCATGTGGCCTCCTTGCACCAGGTAATATACATGAGTAAAGAAAGGAGAGTTCCCTGCCCCAAAGAGCTTACTGGTTGCTTGTTTTATTCAATGGTAACTACTGTGCGTGTGTGTGTAAAGCACTGGTGTCCTGTGTGTGAGGAAGCAGAGGGCATGTGGGAAGGGAAAGGAAACCAGGAGGAAAGAGGAACATTCACCCTAGTACAAAATGGACCTTTATTTATCTTCTTTCCATTTCTTAAAGAATCAGTGCACGAAAGTCAGGAAATAGAAAGTTATGGCTCCCCCAACACCCATAACTCTGCCCCTTACACATATATAGTAAGGCATAAATTTCACTACATCTCCACTAAAGCATGCTACATATGTGCAAGGGGCTGAGTGATGGATGCTGTGGGAGCCATCATTTTGAATGTCCTGACTTGTGAGTTTAAATTCTCAGGCCTAATGTACTAGGGTATTTTGCATTGTGTGGCTATAAAATATATTGTAGCTCCTGGTCTCCCATATGTTGGCACAGCAGTTTGGATTCTGCAGTTTAAATAGCCAAAGACTGTTTATGCTTCACATAAAGCTGATCACAGTTATTATTCTCAGCTTCATAGATTTTTAAGGCCAGAAGGGACCATTAGATCATCTCATCTAATCTCCTATACAGGCCACTATACTGGTCTGTCTTGTTTATATCTGAAAAAGATAGAACTAAGAAGCCCGTTCTGTTAGCTACTTACATGGTAACCATGAGCAAGTTTAAATAGACACCTATGTATGTACATGGGTGTATCCTAAGCACTAATCATGTATGGCAGACGTGCAGATTTGATAATGCAACCCTTAGTTAGATACATACATGCCAGTGAAAATCCAAGGGCAGAATACAAGATCTGATGGTGCACCGATGCACCACATTTACGTGCATTTCAATGCACGTATCTCCAAAAGGTCAGAGTTAGGCTGTGTCCCACCAGCGCACTCAGTCATCTGTATGATGATAACCTTGCGAATCTCCTTTAAATCCCTGCTTTATTTTCCCTGGCGGGATGTTTTCAGGAACTTGGAAGGCATTTCCTAATGCTAAGGCTTCAGCTGCACGGCTGCAGCACTGCATTGCTGTAGACACTTTCTAGGCTTGCTTCCGTCACCGCAATAAATCCACGTCTCTGAGAGACGGTAGCTAAGTGGATGGGAGAATTCTTCTGTCAACCCAGCAGTGTCTACACTGGGGTTTAGGTCAGCTTAACTGTGTTTCTCAGGGGAGTGAGTTTTTCTCACGGCTGAGAGATGTAGCTGGGTCAACCTAATTTTCTAGCGTAGACCAGCCTGAAGAATCATGGCGAGGAAGGGTCAATAGAGACCTTTGCATTTCAGTTGTACTCAGGGCTAGCCTACACCAGCAAGTTTGGTGGATCCAGCCAGAGTGTGAAAAATTTACATCCCTGGGAGACTTAGTTAAGCCCACGTAAGCCCAGTGTAGACTGCGCTAGGTCGACGGAAGAATTCTTCCATCAGCCTAGCTACCCCCTCTTGAAGAGGGGGATTAATTATCGCAATGGAAGAACCAGTAGCGTAGCCGGGGGGGAGCAGGGGGAGCGGCCGCTCCCACTGTGAGCAGAAGCGGCAGAAGCGGCGCCTTTTTTTAGCAGCACTAAAAAAAGGCGCCGCTTCTTTTTAAGCGCCACTTCTTGCACTCACCCGGCGGCGCTCCGGGTCTTCGGCGGCATTTCGGCGGTGGATACCACCGAAGACCTGGAGTGAGTGAGGACCTGCCGCCAAAGTGCCGCCAAAGACCTGGAGCGCCGCCGGGTGAGTACAGGGGGAGGCGCCTTTTTATAGCGCTGCTCCCCCTGCGCTCCGGACCTGGCTGCGCTACTGGAAAGAACCCTTTCCGCCCCTGTGGTGTCTATACGGAAGTGCTACAGCACTGCAGTTGGGCTGCTGTAGTGTTTCTAGTGTAGACATACCCTCTCTTACTATCAAAAGGGTCATGTAATGAAGAATCTTGCATAAGAAGTTCCTTGTACCCTGTATCTCATTAAAGAGACTGGGTTTGCCATCCCATTCATTTACCTGGAAATTAACATCATAGGGAAAACTTCATATAAAATAGTTACTGCCCCGGGTGTATTGAAAAGAGCCTTGCAAAACTGTCACGAAAAGTTACCAGTACAGGTACAAAATTCTCCCGCTTTGATGCCATTAAGAGTTGGATCAGGCCCTTTACCTTGAGAATAATAATGGGAAAATATTTATATTCTACTCACCTGCCAAAAACTACTACGCTCCCTGGGTGAGTAGAACATTGAAGGCTCTGGCCAAGTTCTACCCTGTGATGCGTGTATATAATTCCTACCTCCCAATACATGTATATCTGAAGATACACTCTGGCCCTAAATCTCTGTCATTTCATTTTGCTATTGTTCAGAATATCAACTGAGCTACTCTCAAGGACAGCAGAATGAATTCTGCTTTCACGTTAAGACCAGCAGAACCTCTGCATGGTCACATTACAGGGCAGGATTTGGATCAACATGCCTAGTAAAAATTCAGGCCGTGATTCTGCCACCCTTCCGCTGAGGGGCCATGCGTGCCTAAGGAACTCTTGTGTAAGTACAGGTTGTAAAATAGGACCTTTTAGGATTAGCATCGCCCCCAATCCCCCAGCATTTGTGGTTTGAACAAATGAAGTTGCAGTAAAAACACAAAGCTCTCTCTTTAATAATGTTAAGCTCTGATCATGTAACGACTAAGGCCCCTGGCCCAGGACAGCACACATGCTTAAGTCCCACTGGCTTCAATTTTCAAATGGCTTGCAAATTATCAGTGGTGTTGAACCCCACCCGGATGTTTCTGAAGTTCACTGTGCCCTTTAGAGGGCTACAGGCTGCACTTGGTAAGGAATAACACTATGAAACAAGAAGTTCCAAATTACAGTTTTTGCAATGCTTCGCACAAATTTAAACATGCAAGTCAGGTGTCTCCATAGCTGTTGGAGATATGTAATGCTGACAGTCTTTGGTAATAAAATAATAATCTCGGTGTGTATCTCTGATGGAAAGAGATTCACATCCTTTTGAGCCCCTAATTGTGTGCCACACTACATTAGAGACGAATAGTTCCATTGTCTCCGCCTTTCAGAGATACGAAATTCAAAGCAATATGCAAGATGCCTGGAAATAAGCTGGTTTAATGAAGCAGCAAATTAGACCTTTCTATCTCTTTATTTAACATGTAGTTCCATGAATTTATCAGAGTTCATTACAAAGGTGCAAAATATCAAGAAACACTGCAAAATTCATTTGTGATTAGAGCTAATGATTTTGAAAATGGTTTTTCATATTTTTATAGATAATGGCCATTATTTATTATTAAAATTATGTCACTTTTACACTAATGAAATTAGTCTTTCTTCCTTTGGCTCTATTGTTTATGGTTTGGTTTTATTATAAAGGGAAGAAGCATAAAAGCACTACGTGCTTCTTGCTAAATATAATGCCTTAGACTGTACTTTCAATAGTGTTTTTGTATGACTACATGTCAGAAGAATGATTTTAAAATTTCCTTCCCAATCTGATCTTCCTATAATACTTGACACATCATAATTCTGAGTAAATGCACAGGTCTGATTGATTTTTTTTTTTTTTTTGTAATTTCCATTGTATAGCAGCAGTGACGCGCTCCAGGCTGTGGAATACAGATATGTAGGGACGTAGCATTTAAACACCAATAATAAACAAACAGGGACTCGTGCTTGCTTCCAAGTCTACAACTGGCACACCATCCTGCTCCCATTGGAATCAACAGGTGCAGGATCGGGCCTTTAAAGTGAAGCTTGTCACCGTGGAATGGGAACGTTCCACCATGAAAACATACCAACCCTGTGAAAGTTCGACAACTACCCTGCTCCACAGGAGCTGGTGGGATGCTCTTCCCAACCCAGAGGGCTCCCAATGCACGTTAATACAGCTTGAGACTATATCGATCTGTACTACTTGCTCCAGTAATGTGGAAACAGCCCTGTCCCCTTCTGATGGGTTCTGTTTTCAGCCGCAGCACGGGGAACCCCTGAAATCATGCCACCCGCAGGAGCCATGGAGCCCATAGATCCAAGAGAACTGCTGGGCAGAGTGGAGGGGCCTCTGTGCAGACACTCCTTGCCAACGGGATGGAGCCTTCTTCTATAGGAGGCGAGGTGGTAAAGGAAGAATTATTAGGACATTGTGTGTGTGGGCACAGAGTGGCTGGTCCCTTTACATGAAGCAGGGCCAGGTCCCCTGTGCCAGAACGGGTGCTCCCAGTTTTGCCAGTTAAGAGGCAGAGCAGCATGTGGGGCTACAAAGAGCCAGGCTGTCAGTAAGGAAGTGGCAGAAGCAGGAGAGGGAGATGGAGACTGAGTCCCCCGGGAGGGGAGGCAGTGGGAATCTGCTGGGGGAAAAGGACCTCCAGAGAGAGAGCCTGGTAGGTCGTGCTCAGCTAAAAGAGCAATGAAGCAAGAGGGTCCAAGAGAGGCAAAGGGGAAAATCCCCTGGGAATTGTAGCCCAGGGTGGGCTGTTTTTGTGGTCCTTTTGCCTAGTTTGACAAATAAAGCTGTGTCTGGAAAGAGACTTTAGGTGTGGCACTGGGTCCTTTGTGGGCTGGGGGCAAGTTGGCCTCCTACAGTGTGTTCCCCACACACACACCCCTCCCTCCTTCCCCCTCCCATGCAGATGACTCCTATGCAAGGGGAACATGGCCCACAGTATTACAATTTCAGGACACTGCTGCTACATAGTTGTTTGTCTCAGTGGAACCAGAGAGTGTAGCTGTCAATTACATTACAAGCTCTGGGATGCTGTTTGCTTTTCAGACACAGAGATTCAGGTTATGAAGATGAGAACAGTTGGTGATCATATGGATGAGGGATCTCTGGCAGCCAGAGCTGCAAATCTTGCTCGAGGATGGGAAATGAGAGCAATTCCTGGGGAACCACAATATTCATTTTGCTCATCGCTACCCATGATGCTACCGCAGATGTTCTAGCCTGTATCTAGTAAACCCACATGCCAGCAGCCCTACCGTTCCGTGCAACTGTTTGCTCCAGTATCGGGACACTGAGCTGCTAATGGCATTGAGTGAAATAGAAGGAAGCTGGCACTGGAGGGCACTTTCATTTTAATCACTCCTCAGTCTTGGTATTACAGTCTCTGCCTACTTCTCGGCCCCAGCTGTTTATTCCATCACCCCGCCACTCCACTCTACCAGTGAAGACAGCACTGATATTCAATTGTGCTGAGCATCCTCATTCCTGTTAAAGTGAAAGGGCATCAAGGGGCTCCGCATTCAGAATGGCTCATCCCCTTCCAGGATTGTGCCCTTTGTCCACTTCCCCTGTTTCCACGCTTCTCTTCATACCCTCCAAATCCTGTTCTGCAAACAGCTGCATTCTCCATGTTCAAATCCCTCCTTTATAGACCTAGCGCTACCAGGCCCTGATCCCAAGCCCATTGAAGTCAGCGGGAGCCTTCAGTGGGCTTTGGAGCAGGCCTATATAGTGTGTTCAATCTCTCTAATCACTCAATGACAGATTTAAAAGTGGCTATTTTGCAACAGAAAAACTTCAAAAACAGGCTCCAACGAGAAACTGCTGAATTGGAATTAATATGCAAACTAGATACCATTACCGTAGGCTTGAATATTGACTGTGGATGGCTTGGTCATTACGTTAATTGAATTTATTTCCCCTCCTTAAAAACCCTTAACACCTTTGTGTCAACTGTCTGTAATGGGCCATGTTGATTATCACTTCAAAAGTTTCTACTGATAACAGTGCCTTTCAATTAATTAGCCTCTTAACATTGATATAGACACTCCCACAGTTTCATGTTTCTCTGAATGTATAAATATCTGATTACTGTATGTTCCATTCCATGCAACCGATGAAGTGGGTTCTTAACCCACGAAAGTTTATGCTGAAATAAATTTGTTAGTCTCTAAGGTGCCACAGGTATTTTTCTTGTTTTCTTGTAGCTCTCAAGGCACTCTTCCACCAGGCCCGCTGGAAATGAGTTAAGATGGTTTAAACGAAAACTTACTTAAACCCGCAAGATGTGCACCTGCCTAAGCTGAGTCACCTCGTGGTGATAACCCCATGTCCATTCTCACCCATCCCTTCTCTACCATTCACCACCCTCATTCATTGTGTCGCATCTAAAATCTAGGTGTAAGCGGGGGAATTGTCCTGCTATTGTGGGGAACTTTCCTCGTCTCTGCACTACCCCGGTGAAATGGGCTAGCGGAAGGATGTGAGTCCTCGCTCCCACTTCCTTTACCCAGAGGCCTCCCTGCCCTCGAGGACTCCCCTTGCACTCTCCTGTCTGGCAGAGTCCTCGTAACCCCCAACAAGGCTGGGCCCAGGATTCCTGGGGGGCTCGACCCCCAACCTTGCTGTGGTCACCTAGGTCAGGGGCTAGGGTGTCCCCACTCCGGGGTACTCTCTCTGCATTTCCCTAACCCACAGATCATTGCACACAATTTAAAGCAAATGCAAATTATTTAATCAACAATTAATTTTAAAATGAATAAGGAAAAAATGGGAAAGGTTAAGAAAACACATCCCCCCGCTCTGTGGCAGGGAACATCCCAACAGTGTCTCTGCAACGTCAGGGCGGTTCAGTCTGTTCCTGTGTAAGTCCCAGGCCCCTTCTCAGGCCCTGGCTGGGCTGCAGGGACGCTGTGGCTTGGATACTTGCTCCGGCGGTGGCCACACGCTCGCAGGCTCTGGGTGGCAGGACCCTTCTTCCCAGCGTCGCCCCCGCCCTGTCGGGGTTACGATCCCCCTGCACGTCTGGCCTGCAGGGCCCCTTGGCTGAGGCCTCTCCCTGCGCTGGGCCCACTGCCCAGGGTCCCCCTCGCTCTCCCCAGCTGCTCCCCGCACCCGGCTCCGGACTGCTCCAGCCCCAGCTCCACCGCTCTGCCTCAGCTCCAGCTCCTCTGCCTCAGCACGGCTGCTGCTGCTGCTCTGCCTCCAGCCCCCTGGGCTGCTGCAGCTTCTCCCCCCAGGGCAGGTCTGTCTGTCTGGGCTGGGCTCTGGCTTTGGGGCTGCACCTCTGCTCCCAGGGCAGGTCTGTGTCTCTCAGGGCTGCTTTTCTGGCCCCTCTGGATCTGGCCCAGCTCAGCTCTGGCCTCTCCTTAGCTCAGCCCCACTCTCTCTGACTCAGGCAATCCCAGCTCACACAGAGGACGGGATCCACCCTGACCTCCTGACTCCCTGATTCGCCTGCCCGCCCTGTCAATCAGAGCTGACCTGGAGCATTGGCCTCTCCCCATTGCCCCTGGGGACTGTCAGTCCCATTGACCCTTCCCCTTTTGGTACTGGGAGCTAGCCATCAAAACACCCCCACTGAATGTTAGTAAGGGGATAACAGTCCCCTTACATAGGGTTAGGTTGTGATCCCCGTACCCATCTTAGTACCGTCTCTTTGGTGAGATGGAGGTTTGGCGCCTTAAGTTTCTCCCTGTAAGGCAAGTTCTCTAGGCCTCGAATCATTCTTGAAGTTCTTTTCTGAACCCTTTCCAGCTTTTCAACAACCTTGTGTGGACACCAGGACTGAACCCAGTATTTGAGCAGTGGGCTTGCACCTGCCGAAAGCAGAAGTAATACCATCTCCTTATTCCTACTCTCTTATTTCTCTGTGTATAGAGCCGAGAATCATGGCGGCTCTCTTTATCATATCACCACACTGGCAGATAATGGCCAGTGGCTTATCTACAACTAGAGTTGGCAGATATTATTGAAAAAATATTTTTGTATTTTGCGTTTGGCTGTCTTAAAATGCACATTTGATTGTGCCCAGTTTACCAAGTGATCCATATCACTCCATGTGACTGACCTGATCTTACTATTTACCCTTCCATCCATGTTTGTTTCATCTACAAGCTTTGCCAGCAATGATTTTCTATCTTCTTCTAGATTGCCGATAATGATATGGGATAGCGCTGAACTGAGAGCAGATCCCTGGGGGACCCTGCTAGAAACACCACCATTCAGTGATGATTCCCCACTTACAGATACATGTTGAGCTCTGTCAGATGCTTCTGAATCCATTGACTATGGGTTTTTGTATACAAGGGGGTATGTAGCATACAGAGGAAAGCAGGTGTTACGGGACCACTATGCCTCCCTCCCTCTCACCAGCAAGGATGGGCACGTAGGAGTGGGGAGCATTTTGAAACAGGGAGGAAACATAAGAGTCAATCCTTCCCCAGCACACTGCACCTACCCAGTGCCTCTCAGTTCTCTTCCTCAGAAAATCACAGTCTTGCCCTAGGTTCAATTGCCAGTTCCCTGGGGCAGGGTTTGTGTCTTGTCCTAGGTTTAATGCAGCACCATGTACACTCTTGTAAATGGTTAACAATCAGAGCTCCTAAAGGTGTGCGGCGTATTGTCAGCTTTATTGTTCACTTAACCATGTAATATCCTTTCTCTTCTATCATCTTTCTTAAATATATAATAGTTAATGGGGCTTATTCTAGAATAACAATTATGGAATCACCACTTCTCATTTCACCTTTCTTCGATTTCCCTTCAATAAGAGGAAAAATGGGCTAATGACTGAAGCATAGGACTGGGAGTCTGAAAACGGAGCTCAGTTTATTGCTAGCATGGCCAATGGCTTGATGCGGCACCTTGAACAAGTCTCTCACGGCCTGGCCCTTCAAGCTGTTGAAGTCCATAGGGAAACTCCCACTGGCTTCACTGGGATTTGGATCAGGATTTTGACTTCTCTGTGTCTCAGTTGACCTAATTCCCACCTTTGTAAAGTGCTTTGGGAAACTTCAAATGAAAGGTGCTTGCATGTCGAGCACAGCCGCCCCCATGGGCACAATGCAGGCTTGGTACACCCCATCACATAGTCATTGGGACTCCGAGTTGGATCAAGCAATTTCAGTTAGGGGGATTCAGGGCCCCTGGTGGGGCCCGGTAAACACTCTGTCTATGCCTCCCGAACCTCCTGACTGGGGCAGGCAATAGCAGTTGGGGGACTCTGAGCCTCTGGGCAGGGTGAAGCCAACCATCCATCTGTAGCCTCTGGGTGGGCCAGAGCAAACAGTCAATCTATGGCAGTAGCCCCCAGTAGCCACACCTAGTGACAAATGCAGGATGGAGGGTAGGGGAACCCAGGCCCACCCTACTCCATTGAGTTCTGACCTAGGGCCATATGAAGCCGGGAAATTCCCAGTTAAAGGTTCAAGCATCTGTTTGTAATACATTAACTTGGTCACTTCCTACGGCAAGGCCCATCTCAAGCATCTTCTCGGCTGGCAGCAGCTCAGCATCCAAGTCAGTCTCTGCGGTCGGCTGGTCAGCTGCAGTGAAAGAACATAAGAACGGCCATACCAGGTGTGACGGGTTGGATCACATAAAACCCCTTGGGAACTGCCACCTGTTGTGCTGATACTACCCCTGAGCCCACTTTCCCTGCCAACTTGGGGGTTCAGTGCCCTGCCTGGTTTCAGCCAGACCCGCTAACCTGCTACAAACCCGACCCAAGTTTGAACCACGTCTCCCAAAGGCTGCAGGCTTAACTGAAAACAGCTTAAGAAGTGTTCCTGTCTCTAACACCCAGATGCCCAGCTCCCAATGGGGTCCAAACCCCAGATAAATCCATTTTACCCTGTATAAAGCTTATACAGGGTAAACTCATAAATTGCTCGCCCTCTATAACACTGATAGAGAGATAAGCACAGCTGTTTGCCCCCCCAGGTATTAATACATACTCTGGGTTAATTAATAAGTAAAAAGTGATTTTATTAAATACAAAAAGTAGGATTTAAGTGGTTCCAGGTAATAACAGACAGAACAAAGTGAATTACCAAGCAAAATAAAATAAAACATGCACGCTTATGCCTAATACAGTAAGAAAGTGATTACAGATGAAACCTCACCCTCAGAGATGTTCCAGTAAGCTTCTTTTGCAGACTAGCCTCCTTCTAGTCTGGGTCCAACAATCATTCACACTGCCGTGGTTACTGTCCTTTGTTCCAGTTTCTTTCAGGTATCCTTTGGGGATGGAGAGGCTATCTCTTGTGCCCAGCTGAAGACCAAAATGGAGGAGTCTCCCAGGGGCTGAAATAGACTTTCTCTTGTGGGTGGAGACCGCCTCCTCTCTCCTATGCAAAGTCCAGCTCCAAGATGGAGTTTTGGAGTCACATGGGCAAGTCACATGTCCATTTTTACAGGCAGCAGCCATTGCCCACATGCTATCTTGAATGTCTCCAGGAAGACTTCTTATGTGGATTGGAGTCTTCCAAGATCCATTGTTCATTAAGTGTTTCTTGATTGGGCACTTAATTTTCACATTCCTTTCTCAAGAAGCTGACCAAATGCTTTACTAAGGCTACTTAAAATCAAGCAAGTACACAGCCAATATTCATTACTTCGAGTACAAAAATGACACATACATGCAAATAGGATGAATATATTCAGTAGATCATAACCTTTACAGAGATAAGTTACATGGCATATGTAGCATAAAACATATTCCAGTTATGTCATATATACATTCATAAGTATATTCCCATAAAGCATTATGGGGTGCAATGTCACACTGGGTCAGACCAAAGGTCCATCTAACCCAGTATCCTGTCTTCCAACAGTGGCCAATACCAGGTGCCCCAAAGGGAATGAACAGAACAGGTAATCATCAAGTGATCCATCCCCTGTCGCCCATTCACAGCTTCTGTCAAACAGAGGCTAGGGACACCATCCCTGCCCATCCTGGCTAATAGCCATTGATGACTCTAATCTCCAGGAATTTATCTAGTTCTTTTTTGAACCCTGTTATAGTCTTGGCCTTCACAACATCCTCTGGCAAGGAGTTCCAGAGGTTGACTGTGATTTGTGTGAAAAAATACTTCCTTTTGTTTGTTTTAAACCTGCTGCCTATTAATTTCATTTGATGACCCCTAGTTCTTGTGTTATGCGAAGGAGTAAATCACACTTCCTTGTTTACTTTCTCCACACCGCTCATGATTTTATAGACCTCAATCATATTCGTATCCCCCTTAGTCATCTCTTTTCCAAGCTGAAAAGTTCCAGTCTTATTAATCTCTCCTCCTATGGCAGCCATTCCATACCCCTAATCATTTTTGTTGCCCTTTTCTGAACCTTTTCCAATTCCAATATATCTTTTTTGAGATGGGGTGACCACATCTGCACGCAGTATTCAAGGTGTGGGTGTACCATGGATTTATATAGAGGCAATATGATATTTTCTGTCTTATTATCTATCCTTTTCTTAATGGTTCCCAACATTCTGTTTGCTTTTTTGACTGCCACTGCACATTGAATGGATGTTTTCAGAGAACTATCCACAATGACTCCCGAGATCTCTTTCTTGAGCGGTAACAGCTAATTTAGACCCCATCATTTTATATGTATGGTTGGGATTATGTTTTCCAATGTGCATTATTTTGCATTTATCAACACTGAATTTCATTTGCCATTTTGCTGCCCAGTCACTCAGTTTTGTGAGATCCTTTTGTAGCTCTTCACAGTCTGCCTGGGACTTAACATCCGCAAATGTTGCCACCTCACTGTATATAAGTGTTGTATCCTATTGTGGTTGTGTGATTTGATTCTGAAGACCTGAGTGGTTATATCGACCAACTTTCTAGTGTAACTTTAGCGCCCTCATGGCCAAGATGGAGTCTGCTTTGCAGGCAGCTCTGGCCAAGAGAGAGCGCGCGCAGGAATGCAGCAGGGAAAGTCCCTTCCACCCGAGGGGCACCTGTTCCAAACCCCGCAGAGTGAACACACCCACCCACAGGAAAAGTACAGTGGACATAAGAAAGGGAAATATTTATTTACAAAGGGATGAGAGAAGTAAAAACAACAAGGGGAGATATAGGGGGAGCAGTAAAACAGGGTTGCATCCGAACCAAGGCCCCACAGGCCCCGTGGTAGCACAGGCGGAAAGGGCAGACACTGCGCAATGTGTCTGCACACAGAGTGCAGGAGTCCTGAGCAAAGTTCCAGTCCAGGGGTGAGTCGTGGGTGCTCCTGGTCAATCTTCGGCGCCAGTGAACTTTCCCCAGCAAACCCCTCCAGTGCCCTCTTCTGCCGCTCTCTGCAAAGCCACCCAGAGCGACCCCCTCCCCACTTAACTAGCTACAGCCTCCCTCCTTGTTCCCAGTGCAGAGTCACAAGCCCCAGTCCTCACAGCCCCATGCAGCTCTGGGCAGCAGTGATACAGATCCTGGGTCCAGTTCCAGCCTGTCCTTCTCGGGCGATACCCCCCTGGCACAGTGCTCCTCCTGGCTCCTGTCTTGGGGTGTCCCCGATCGGCCGCCCTGTCCTTCTCGGGCTTCAGGCAGGTTCTCTCCCTTTCTCCTCTGCGGGCCTGCAGCCTGCAGTCCCTCTTCTCTCTCTCCAGCTCCAGCTCCACCCCCTGGAGTTTCCCTCCTTTTTCTCACCGCTTCCCCTCCCCCGTTAGGAAAACGGTTTAAAGGGGCCTTGCTCTCTAAACCCCAAAGGAGTTACATAGTTTCTACCAAATCATGGTCTAATACTGTTTTCACATTCTTATATCCTATAGTATTAATTGTTAAGAATATTTAATGAACTCTGTAAAACTAATTTCAACTCTTGATCTTTTTTTTTTTTAAGTGACGCAATCGAAATTAAAACCCTAAGAAAGGTGGTACAGATAGGTTTCAGTGTAGTAGCCGTGTTAGTCTGTGTCAGCAAAAAGAAAACAAGAAAAATACCTGTGGCACCTTAGAGACTAACAAATTTATTTCAGCATAAGCTTTCGTGGGTTAAGAACCCACTTCATCGGATGATAATCACTTAAGTGGTTGCTTAACTGAAGTTTGTTTCATATCCCATCTTTCTTACATATGCCTTATTCAAACACATCAGAGGCTTACTTTACACCAAAAGGATCTCTGTACTGAATATATCTGCACCAGTCTGAGTTAACTACCAGAATAGGTTTAGCCAGAGATGGTGGTAACATGCTGTTCTTCTTAGTTCCGGTCTCATCATATGGAATTATCATCACTGACCTTGTAATTGAAATGGAGTTCTTACTTCAGAATGATTGGTACCAAATTGTGATCTATAAAGAGCAAGACACACTATGTGTCTGAGTCTCCTGAAGTAGATTAAATTTGAAGTAAGGAGTGCGGCAAAAATATGTTTTTTGCTAATAAACTGAGCAAACATGACAGGGAAGTCAGAGAGCAGCACATGTACTATATGTATCCCCAATTTGCCATTTTCCCAATGATCTTTTCTCACCAGAGGCATTTTGAATATGAGCACAGTTTTTTCCTGTCTCTTGTAAGTATGCAATGACCAATTACAATGTTTTATAGTTTTGCTACAGTAAAAGTCTCATTATTTATGTAATATATAGTGGCATATTTAATACATAGTTATGAACATGCATGTATTATGCAGCTATTTAAAAATCATGGCTAAAAATTAAGCTTACAGTTAAAATATATTTGAACTGACACTTTAATTTTGTTTTATACTGCATGGGAAAATGTTAAGTCACATATTTTAACGATCTATATTACTTGTTTATATTTTCAGCATTTCTTTGTGATTCAAGCAAAAGTGTGGACAATGAGGCTTTATCTAATGCATTTAAGGTTCAAAGGATTTTAAAGCATGAACTAGTTAATGCCTGGAACATCCTCTGTAGACGGACAGGCATTACCATCTCAGCTACGGATGGCGACTGTGTCATCAATGGTTAATATTCGGCAGAAAGTGTAAAGTTGTACACATTCTCCAGAACCTTCTGCAGCGTTACACTCACTGTTGATTCATACAGACTCTCACACACAGGTAGACGGGAACTAGTTGCAGGAACTCGGACCGAGAATATAGCCAGGCTAGATGACAGCAGCATCAGTGCTCTGTTTTCTTTATGGGTATGTCTACACTGCAGGTGAAGATGTGACTGTAGCATAGATGTGCCTACCCAGGCTAGTTTTCATCTAACTGGCATTGGTATCAATACCAGTGTAGACATGGTGGCGTGGGCTTCCACTCAGGCTTAGCAGCAAGAGAACAAGCCCTCCAGAGAATCTGGGTACATAGACTGTTTGCTAGCCCATGTTTAAGCCCGTGGCACCACATCTAAACTGTTGTTATTACCCATGCTACCTACATTAGAGCTAGCACAGGGAGGGACACCTATCCCTGCTACAATCTCTCCTTCGCTTGCGGTGTAGACATACCCTAAAAGTGATTTCTTGCTGTTGGTTAAATTATCTAAAAACCTGCCATAGTCATCACTGAAAATACCACAAGGACTGGGGCAGCGAGAACTTAGTGACTAAGGGCAGGTCTTCACTACCCGCCGGATCGGCGGGTAGCGATCTTTCGAGATCGATTTTTCGCATCTAGTGTAGACACGATAGATCGATCCCCGATCACTCTGCTGTCGACTCCAGTAATCCACCCCGGCAAGAGGCGGAAGCAGAGTCGATGGGGGAGTGGCAGCAGTCGACATTGTGGCATCCTCACGGCGAGGTAAGTCGAGCGAGGTACGTCGACTTCAGCTACGTTAGTCACGTAGCTGAAGTTGCGTACCTTACATCGATCCCTGCCCCTAGTGTAGACCTGGCCTCAGTTCAGGTCAAACACAGCCAATCAGTATTAGAACTGAGATTTCCTGGCTTCAGGTTGCCTATGCAGCCCACTAGACTGCACCGCCTGAAGTGAAACATTATGTGTTACAGTTTAAGCATAATATCTGCTTTAAAAATTAATTTCAGCTCTAACTCATGCCTCATCAACAGTTCATTGGTGTTACTTTAAGTTTTATCTCACAATATCTTATGCCCATTGGAAAGGAAAGTTTAGTCAAATTAATTATCCTCAAGTCTAGTTTGGGTACTTTATTTTTTTCTCAATTTCCAGCCAGTCTGGGTAAAGTTCTTTATCTCATTTGCATGTGCAGATGTCTGTTTGTGCGCACAAAACAGGTGCATGATAACTTTTGGGGCTGAAGTCATCCATCAGGCAAGAATTGAAGCTGGGAATAAGAACTTTTTCCTGTATCTATTACCAATGTAGATCCATAGGTGCAGATATGGATATTGGCAGTTGTAAAATGGGCTGTCCACAGAGAGCAATTGGATTGGCTGGTTATAATTCATGAAGGTAAGGGGCAACAGTCACAGAGAAAGCAATTTTGTTAAATTTCCCCAGATAATTATTATTAGAGCCGGTCAGAGATTTGTCGACAGAGCGTTTTTTCCATTAGAAAATGCTGATTCATCAGAACCAAATATTTTGGTGGGGAAAGGGTCAGTTTTGATTCAACTTTCATTGGGAAAGGTTCTCAGGTCCAGGATGAAATTTCTGGTGAGAACCAAAGTGAGAGTCCCACTCCAGAAAAGCCTGATTAAGAGCAGGAATTTGAACCTGCGTCTCTCACATTCTGGGGCAGGCTTGATGTGTGTCTGTCTCTCACTCTCAATTTTCATTGGATGGGAAAACAATTTCCTACCCCCACTCTCATTGCCATGACAGAGTTAGATCCAATCTACTCTGGTGCCGTAGGGCTACTTTAAGTTGCATCTGTTAATTGCGTTGAGTTAAAATAGCTGGTGCTGAAATTACTCTGGCCTGTAAAAAGGAACTAGGGGGTTGATTTTTTTTAATGCTTTTATTCCACTGACAACCAAGTTTATGTGATATGTTGAATCCTTCCCTTTGATTGTTTTTCTGTTTAAAGTTTGCCTTTTATTTGCAGCAAGGGCAGACTTAAGCTTGACTGTCAGAATAAAAGCTGTTTCTTTCTTTATTGCTTCTTTGCCGCAGGTCAGATCAGCTCCAGCCCAAGTTACGTTGACTTAGACACTTTGCATCACAGAATCCATTGCTTGAGCTGAAGCTGCACCTATCACCCCAGACTGGAATCCATATGGGCTATCATTAAACAGTTACTACCCATACTCAGTGGGGACCCCATCCTGAATGAAATCTTTCCTCAGACTCCTCTTCTGGCCTTCAAACAACTCTTCATACTGACCCATAATCAAAGAGCTAGCCAAAGGGACACCTGGGCAGCATATGGCACCAGAGGTTCAATTTCTCCCCTGAAATGCATACCAAATTCATACCCCTGAATCTGTTCCTGGGCAATTATCCTAATTATATGGACAAGCCATTGATCAGAAAGTTGATCAGAAAGTACATTAAATGGATGTACTGCGCATTGTTAGCTATCAAAGGTAACAGTCACGTGACATTAAGCTGATAAAACACAAAGCACCTTCTGATAAAAATGTTGTCTCAGGCAGATTGATGAAATGAGGAGAGACAGTGACATCCGTGATTGCTGGTGGAAAGGAGAAATATTTAGGCACTTGGATGCTGTGCTGATTGATGCAGAGGGAACCAGACTAGAATAGACTTGAGTGAGGTATTGAAGGTTCTCAATGGTCTAGTGAACCCTTCTTGGTCACCACCAGGGAATTTAGGATAAAGTCAAGGAAATATTACTTCACATTTAGCACATAGTCAGTCTTCACTGCCACTGGAAGTTAGGTGCCATGGTCCAGTTTAGAACAGAGCCAGATAATGAACCATTAACAGTATCTGCCTTTCTGGCTATCTATAGGTCTAGGTATTTATGTTCATCACTGTGTCATGCATGGGGTATGCATGCTAAGACAAGGCACATTAGTCTTCATACATGGATGATCTGCCACATGCATAAATGATGTGTCACAAGACTTTTCTCCTGATCCCTATGCATAGCTTCCCACGGTTGTTGTTGTTATTTATTTAGATTGCAGTGGTGCCCAGAATTTGCTAGGCACTTTTCAAACACAGAAGAATGCACAGTCCCTGTCCCATTGAACATACACTCCACATAAACCACCTTCCTCTGAAGCATCAGATATTGGCCACTACTGGAGGAAAGGTGCTGGGCTGGATGGAGCAATGGTCTGAGGTTATATTACTGTCACTGATCGGTCTATCAGCCCTCACAGAGAGTGCGCCGATCACAACACGTCAGACGCGTTGTTCTAGCCAGTCCTCCAACTACCCGCTGGCCGGGCTGTCAGTAGCACTGGATGCCCAATTGACATAGAGCACAGCAGCCTAGAACTCCTGAGTTATCCACCAACCACAACCTCCCAAGCAGCTGGGATTACAGGTGCGCGCCACCACACCGGGCCTGGTGATATTACTATTATATATTATTCGTATTTTGGTAGCACCTACAGGCCCCATGTGAGTTTGTGCTAAACACTCTACAAAAAATAGAATAGAAGATGGTCTCTGCCCCAAAGATCTTGCAGTCTTAAAAGACAAGACAAGTAAACACTATTAAGCATATCTTTCTTGTGACATCTTTCTCTTTCCACTAGACTCCACACTAATCAATAGTGCTGTAACTATTCTATGACCCTAGAGACGAGGAAGCCCATAAACACTTGACCTGTCTCCTAGAATTTCACACACAGCTGTGGATTCTGCAGGTATCATACAGATTTGTAAAAGCCAGAGTTATCAGTGATGACACTTTTAGTAAAGCCTCGGACAGATTTCTCTGTGCTTCACCGAGCAATTGCTCCCAAATTGTTCATGGAGAGCCTCACTGAACGATGGTCATTTTGACATGACCATCTGAAATTTATGGACTGTGCAATTATTATATCAAAGAGAGGGCTCCCCTTAGGGAATGGTGCTGTACTCCAGAGAATACCTAAGGGATTGGTCTTAGGGAATTGTGCTTAATTGATTTCTCACTGTCTGATATGCCGAAAGATGCTGTCCTCATAGTGAAATGTATTGGTCACTGGGGAATTCTTAAATCAAATGTGCCATGATGTGAGGTAATAAACAGAGTAAGAGAACCAACCGTTTGGGAAACAGCAACTACAGTTTTCTTTGAACAACAATCTGTTGTGAATCCGTATGTTACAAGAGGAAAGTTGTAAATCCAAGATGTTCCAAAGCCTTTTGAAATCAACAGGAGTCTTTCCAGGAGCACCACTGGGCTTTGGATCAGGTTCCATTCAGAGACTATCTTAGAAGTTCATAAATCCTTATTTATTGCTGTATTTTAGAACCAGATTTTCAAAAGAGCTCAGTGCATGGGGTGCACATTGGATGCTGAGCACTTTGAAAAATCTGGCCCTTAGACTCTAAGGCTGCCAAATCTTCCTCTGGCATGTAGCCGATCCATCTTGCAATGCAAAAGGCCACTTTATCTTAATGATGAGCTTACTGTGTGTGTGAAAACTGGTTTGGGCATGTGTAGTTACTTGTCATGTTTCCAGCAGGCTTTATCAACAAGGCTTACTGTAGTCTGAGGGTGACAGTAGATCTCTTTGAGCACAAGCGTATTGTCAAGGCAACGAGAAAATACATTAAGGTTTTATTCTGCCATTCACCCCAGCCTTGTTACCCTTGGGCAAAGGTTTGTACGTGAGATTGTGTTCCCAGGTAGCCGGGCTTCTATGGTAACCGGAGAAGTCAGCTTTATAGGAATGGTGCAGAGTGTGAAATGTCACACCGCGTGTTCTTGGTAGCGCTTTCAGGTTTTGGCAATAGTCAGGAAAAGGAAAAAACGGATCGTACGACTGCACTCTCTGCCTGTATCTGAGCATCTAAATACTGAGGGCTCACATAGGTGGGGCAGGGCTGTGTATGTACAGCCAAGATGGTTCTAGCGGAAGGCATGAAGCCAGTGCAGGCTGGCTCTGGAGGACCTGGGGGAGAATGATGAGAAAAGGCATTTAATTTCCAAAAGAGGCGTGGGTAGAAGGCATGACTTGAAGCCTTTCTTCATGCACCAAGTAGCACTGAGGGGCCAGAATCAAGAGGAATTCATGCGAGGAATTAAAGGGGTTTTTCATGATAGAGATGCTTCAGTGCTGGCCTCGCAGGTGCTACCACATGCACTGAAGAGGGGCCAGTGCCATGTTATTAACTTTCCACACTATTAACAGTTTGTTTCTTCAGTTTCCTCATCCAACCACCATGGAACTTCCTCTATCTGCCTCCTTGTTCTTGGCCCTCCCTGCCCGAGACCCAAAATGCAGCCTCCAACAGCTATCCTGGTTGTGCAGAAGACTAACAGAGCCAGCAGCAGTGAACTTCTTTTTTTCCCTCTTTCATTTAGTCTTTCTGGTAAGAGAAGGAGAAATATGGATTTGATTTCCTGGAATTAAAATTTTATTTTAGATTTTAGGGTTGAATAACTAAGTGGCTTTTGCTGTAGTGGCTCATGAAATGCAGAGCAGCTGAAGGAGATGGCTGGAAAGAAGGGGGAAAATGAGAGAAGCGGGAGGACACAAAATTGTTCTTCAAAATGTTTCCTCTTTACAAATGTTTCAGCAGGGGGCACTCTTTCCTCTTAGGCAGAATTGACTAACCCCAGTGCTGTAGCTTTGGTACTGTGCTGCTACTGTCCCATCACTGAGAGGAGTGATACTGTAGACCCTCAGAGTTACAAATGCCTTGGGAAGGGAGGTTGTTTGTAACTCTGAAATGTTCGTAACTCTGAATAAAACATTATGGTTGTTCTTTCAAAAGTTTACAACTGAACATTGACTTACTACTGCTTTGAAACTTTACTCTGCAGAAGAAAAATGCTGCTTTTAACCATCTGAATTTAAATGGAACAAGCACAGAAACTGTTTCTTTACCTTCTCAAATCTTTTTTTAAAAAATGTTCCCTTTATTTTTTTAGAAGTTTACGTTTAACACAGTACGGTACTGTATTTGCTATTATTTTTGTCTCTGCTTCTGCCTGATTGCATACTTATGGTTCCGAATGTGGAGTGTGGTTGACTGGTCAGTTCGTAACTCTGGTGTTCGTAACTCTGATGTTCTGTTGTAAAGCTGAGATGTTGACCTTTTGTGGTCATTGAAGATCTCATAGCTCTCGTCCTAAGAGTAGGAGTATTAGCCTCAGGGTACCAGCCAAATTCCATGTTAGCCATTTATGTTCTGCATCCTTTATTTTAAAACCCCCACCACCGACTGAATTGCAGACAGTGTTGTTGTTTCACTTCCTGTCCTAAACTGTTGTGCGGTGTCACTATGCGAAGTTAAATAGCTGTGATGTGTCACCCCAGAGTTGGGTGCATGTCAGCGGTAGTTAAAGTCATTCGTGTATCTGTGGCTTGTGAAGGGCTTTAGGATTCTTTGAGACATAAGTCACTAGAGATGTGTTAACATAAGAACATAAGAATGGCCCTGCTGGGTCAGATCAAGGGTCCATCTTGCCCAGTATCCTGTCTTCCAACAGTGGCCAGTGCCAGGTGCCCCAGAGGGAATGAACAGAACAGGTAACCATCAAGTGATCCATCCCCTGTCGCCCATTCCCAGCAAACAGAGGCGAGGGACACCATTACTATTCTTTACATCTCTATTTAGGAGAAAATTAGGCAAAGTTTGCACATTGGAGAGTGCTCTGACAAGGTGAAACGTTTTGCAGGTGTCCCCACGAGGCTTTTTGGGGGGTTGTTCTTTTGCTAATGTACCGTTTCCTTGGAAATTTTCACCTTTCTGAGCAGATCTTCATGTGTAAATGAAAAAGGAACACAGTATTGCTCCCAGCCCCGGAGGCACCTCAGCGAACTGGCATGCTGGCAATGGCAGTTACTGCTGCTTGGCCCAAGGGAGAAGAGAAGAGGCACAGAGTTCAGGGGGAAGAGGAGCATGAGAGAAACGAAAGCGCAAGAAGAAAGTGGGAGAGAGAGAAAGCAGGCAGAGAGACAGACAAAGGGAAACAAGGCTGCAGATAGACACTGAAGGCAAAGGGAGACCAGAAAAAGGGTAAGACCCTTCTGCTTATGCCTTCTCTGTGTTTCTACTTGGGCACCCAACATTATAGAGCAGCAGCACAGCACGGAAAGGGCTGTGCAGAGAACCAGTATGGGCCAAGGAGTGGGGAATGGAAGATGCTGGAGTGTGTGCCAGGTCACAACACCGCTGGCTCAAATGTGGCCTGGCCGCCCCCGCCCCCCTCCACCCCCGCGTCGTCACCATGACAAAGGGGTGGCCGGGCCAAGCCTGAGTGGTGCTGTGACCCAGTATGCCAAGTCGCAGCACCTGGAGAGGGGAGCCAGGCCCAGCCCCACAGGGCAGAAGCCTTTGCTGCAGGGTGAGAGCGGGGAAGACTCGCTCTGCAACCCGCCCCCCCGGGACCTCCGACACTCTAGGGAAAGAATCTGACCCTGCACCAGGGCCTCCAACCCCAGGGCTGAACCCTTGTCTACACTGCCCCCTACACCCCTTCAAGGGGCGTAAAACTTGAACCCCCTCCCTCCATGCCCCAGGGTCTCACACACACACACCTCAGGGGCAGGATTTGACACCTGAGGGGAGAGAGGTAACAGATAAAACAAAATAACAAGAAATTGCAGAAAAATAAAATGAAAAATTATAAAAAATAAAAAGAATTTTCTAAGGGCCCTAGGAATACCTAGCAAGAACAGGGATGTGATGTTTCCTCTCTATATGGCACTAGTGAGATCACTCCTGGAATAACGCTCCAGTTTTGGTGTCTACATTTTAAAAAGTTAGTTAAAACATTGGTGAGGGTTCAGAGAAGAGCTACAAGAATGATTGAGGTCTAGAAAAATATTCCTCACAGTGAGAGACTAAAGGAGCTCAAATCAGCTTTAATGGATCAAAGAGAAGGTTGAGGTGACTTGTTCTCAGCCTATAATTACCTGCACAGAAGATTTCTACTGCTAGAGGGCTCTTTGATCTAGCAGACAAAGGCATAGTAATATCCAGTAGTCACAAGTTGAAATCAGCAAAATCCAAATTGGAAATAAGAATTTTTAACAGTGAGGGTAACTAACAATTGGAACAGCTTACCATGGGACATGGTAAATTCTTCATTGCTTGGAGTCTTTAAATCAAGACTGGGTGTCTCTAAAAGATGTTCAAGCCCAAGATGTTGGGCTACATGCAGGATTTACTGGGCGAAATGGATGGCCTGTGTTATGTAGAAGGTCAGAGTAAACGATGCCAATGGGCCTAAAATTGGTGACTCTTTGACTCTTATTTTGAGACATCCTTTATTTGGTGCCTAATGTCCTGTTCTTTCTGTCAAATCAAAAGAGGACACACTTCATCTCATATTCTAGTAATAATCAAGACTGTGAATCATGTTGAATTGTAAATAGAGAGTGTGTACTTTACTAACAATCACTTCCCTGTATTTTTCATACAGTTGTGCTTTTTCATTTGTTTTTTTGCTACATTGCTGCATACACTACCTACTTAGAAACAAGATGGGTGAGGTAATATATTTTATTGGACCAGCTTCTGTTGGTGAGAGAGACAATAAAAGATGTTACCTTGCCCACCTTGTCTCTCTAATATCCTGGGACCAACTCAGCTACAACAACACTGCATACGCTACCAGCTTGTCTGTTTAAAGTGTCGCATCTGGACACCCATGTTTCTGTGCACACTTGGTAGATAGATGCTGAGCTATTGGTTTTGCATACAAATTCAGTTTGCATGGACAACTCAGAATGCAGTTGGAAGGAAGTTAGAGGTAAATGTGAGATATGCCCTTGAATCATATCAGCATCACAAATGCTGTGTAGCATTGCTACATGAACTTTAACTTTCTTGACAATATATGAATACACACAAACCAGATATTTTTAGTAAACTAAAATAATATCATTGGGTGTTCCACCCTTGTTAAATTCTTTACACCTTAGCTCCCACCTTGCTTTATAGAAAATAAAGAGTATCCTGTCATAAATAAATGTCCTTCCATTCCAAGGACACTACTACATGAGGAATATCTAGAAATGATATTTAAAGCTTTCATACATTGTGAAGAAATTCAGAGGTTCTTTAGAAACGCTATACAACATTTTGTGTTGCTTGTATGAGTCAAGGTTATGGGTCACATTTATGCGTGATCGCCTTCCAATTGCATTCATGATGGGATATGTTTATTTGTCCCTATACTGTTGACAAGGCCTTGATAAAATGGAACACACTAAGAAAAGATCAGGATATACTGAAGTCAATCTTAATGGGGGAGAAAAAAGGCTGATGTCTATTCATTACCTGTTTCTAGTGAAAACATTGAATTGTTGAGAAAAGTGCAAGGTCATTTGTAAATGCAAAATAAAATAAACTACATAAGAAAAAGGTCTTTCTACCAGTCCTAAAGCATTTGTCATTACATGTCATGAGCAAAGCCCTGAAGTTCTTACTTAGGACTTGTCTACATGAGGGTGCTATTCCAGAGTAACTCTGTGTGTGGATACTCTCTTATTATTTGAAAGTAGATTAAACTAATTTGGAATAAGGCACTCTTATTCTGCTTTAAATTCACACCCTATTTTATCCTGGATTAATTTTCATGTGTAGACAAGCCCTAGCAGAGTTCCTACTGAGACATATCCTGGAGTCCTTACTCAGGTGAAAACTCCCTTTATAGTCAAGAGAGGTTTATCAGAATATGGCCCTTTGGCTTAATTAAGGGCAGAAGGGGCTAAGCACCAGTCTGCCCATTGACTTTAGCTGGAGTTTTACTTGTGTAATGGCCAACACAGGGAATTGAACAGACAACCTGTGGAGCTAGAAGCATGACTCTCTACAACTAAAGAGTCAGGCTCCACCTCAGAGCTGTAATAGACCCATGATCTCTATCGTTCAGGCACAGAGGGGGACACATAACACACACAGGATTAGATAAGCAATGAATGAAAATTGAGTAAAGATTGCAGGATTTGGCTTAGTATGAATAGTTTGCAGGGCTTTGAATCATTGCTGGATTAAATAAATCCCATATTTCAGATAAACCAGGCATCTACGTCTTCAGAATTTGAGAATCCAAGTGAATTGCATGGAGAGAACCTTCCTCAAGGCTAGACGGTGACTAGGCGTGGCAAATGGTGACTGTGATGAGGCACTTTGATCTATAATGCATTATTCAATATGAAGTCTTGCTAACGATTATATATACAAAAGGCGGGGTGGGGGAGGAACTACAATGGTTTGTGTAGGAAGGTCCTAGGCAGAAGCTCTACAGTGAAGCAGAGTGGGAGGGGAAAATTAGTGGTATGAGGTTAATACTGTCTAACAAAGTTCTTCGTTCACTGTTGGAAGAAAGTGACGGTCTCTTGGAATCTCTGCTATTATCATTTGACAGATTCCGTCCCTGGCTACATGAGTGCAGCTCCCACTTAAAGCTTTGCGTCACACATCTACAGGTAGAGTGTATCCGAGAGTGCTGATTGGTTTTTTATCTATAGCATTTAGCTTGTTGAGTTTTGCCAACTCCAAGCTGTCAAAAATTATGAGTTCGGCCCCCCAAAATCATACAACTGGCTTTAAAATCTTGACATTTTTAAAGAAGTTTTTTCACTTTATTTGCCTTCTCATGTTGAGCCTTTAGGGTTCCTGTTTTCAAGCTTTTCCCTACAATCATGAGGGCTTGAAACATTTTATAAGCGTTACATATATTTACAGATAAACTGTCCTGAACAAATAAGACTCCAGTCTCTATTGTTTGTTATACATTTACTTTGAAGATGAAAGTAAATCTAGGGCCCTATTTCCATAATATGATCTCTCACAATGTTTCTGGATACACTGGAAAAAACTAGAACTGAGCAGTCCCCAAGAAAGTCAACTTAATTTTGCAGATTCAAGAGGTTTGAATGAGTTTCTCAGCTTCTGAGGTCATAAATCAACAAAGCATTTGACAATGTTCTAATGTCCATTCCTATGCATCCAAAGCACTTAAGCCATGTGGATTCTTCAATGGGATGTAAGAATATGCTTAAAGATAAACATATACTTAAATCCTTTGCTGAATATAAATGGATGGCTGAATCAAAGTCTGGAGGCTTAGCTACACCAAAGATCTTAACTTTTTCACCCATCACAGCATCAGAACTTAGTTTCCACATGTTGTACAGCCTTTCTTCCAAATAACCACGAAAGGCCAACTTTACCATGATTAATTAACACGACCTATACTCTCTACTGTAGAATTTGTGGATGAAAAAAAGATGTTTTCCCAGGTTCTTTATAAATGTAGTAGGTTTCTCTGCTGGCTCCTGTCAAGCAAAGTCACAGAAATTTGCTCTTTTTATCACCCTCAAAAGTTTCTCTGCTCTGGGGCTGGTTCAACATTTTCGTGTGAAACGTTTTTTAATGGAAAATTGGGTTTTCAACTACATTTTTCACAAGAAGTGCCTGCTTTTTCCAGAAAGTTTCAATATTTAATCAGAAAAAATTGAAATATTTTGTCCAAAAATATTTAAATTCAAAATGGCATCATGGTGCTTCATGGGTATTGCAGTTTGAGTGCCTTATGCTCCCATTCTCCACCATAGACTAAGACCTCAGATTGGACTACATTTCCCATGATGCAACACTTGCTGTTCTCTAGGTGTGCGGAAAGGGTGCATCATAGGTGTTCCTGGCTGTGGTACCTAGTGGGTGATGTAGTCCAGGTAGAGCAGTGATACTCAGACTGCAGCTCATGAGCCATAGGTGACTCTTTAGTGTGTCTCCTGTAGCTCTTTACAGCATACAATATTAAAACACTGTGATATAATTATTAACCAATCAGGATGCCTTTACTATGTTAATAACCAATGAAGTTATCAACTTGCACTAAATTATTAGCTTATTTGCTGTGAGAATAACTGACATATATATATATATACACACACTAAATATTTCCCATCATACTGAATATGACTAGTACTATACTAAATGAAACAATGAATTCACACCACTGCGGCTCTTTTGTGTAATGTTGATCGCTAATTTGGCTCCTGAACCATTCAGGTCTGAGTATCACTGAGTTAGAAGGTCCAGCCCAAAGAGTTCAACAGGAATATAAGACTTGACCTACAATTCCTGTGAGGCACCCTGGAGCCAGTTTGAAATTAAATATTTTGGTTTTCAGCCAAAATATTTAGATGAAATGTTTCATTTTTTCCACAGAAAATGTCAGCAAAAACAAATGATTTTTTTTCCTAAATTTTCACCCTATTTTTCAACCATCTCTACTGATTCTTCACACAGATGCAGAGAAAATGCAAGGCTCCAAAGCGCTGACGAAAGGGGGCATAGGCTGTAGCAATACAGTATATCTCCACTGTTCTGCATTTCAAGGAATGTTCCACTAGGATGATTGTCTGCACCCCAAACTGCCTAGGGTGGTGAGTGTATCTTTGCCTCAGTGGGCCTGTTTAGCAGCTGTTTCAGTTGCTAAGATCAGCTGACCATTTTTCTTTCAGGGGAAAAATGTCTTATATGCAATGCTAGGGAAAGGTACATAATATTCTAGTGACTTTGTTCATAACCTTACACTAATTCTCATAAGCATCTGATTTACACGACTGTTCTTCCTGTTGTCTAGAACCCACAGATCTTGGACTAAGCTTTGATGAATTCAGACCTTTGTTTTGTCCTAAGTGTGAAACAGAGATTAAACAAAGTAGAGATAAATTAGTTATTAACGGAGCTTTCAGGACAAAAAGTTAATGTTCGTGTCTTGTATTGTATTATATGCATTTACTTATTTCTTTAATGAGAAAATAGTCTTTTTAGACAACTGATACATTCGTATTCTTATTCTTTAAAAATCTGTAAACTTTGTTGCACATTATCACTTGAATAGACCAAATAATTAGAGTGCCTACTCATAGGCAATTAGCTTTCAGTAAAACTGAAGTTTATAGAGGAATTTAAAAAAAGACAGTTACTAACTGCATTGAAAATCTAAAAATAAGGGTTTCACTTATGTTTCTAAAAGCAACTGAGATCGTTTAGACTAACAATAACTTATTGTGTCACATTTAAAAGTATCATTATTAATTTAGGATGGTATTCCCAATTCTGGTATTAGAGCTTTTGTGATTAAAAAAGCTGGTGTTTAATGGATTGCTGAGGGTGATGTAAAATGCAAGCAGAGTTAAATAAAAAGATAAGTCATAACAATATCACGGGCTCTGGATAGAATTTCAAAGGACTCTAAAGGCATTAGGAAGTTGGGTACCTTTAGGCCTCTTTGAAACTCCCAACTTGAATGTATGTAGCAGGTGTCTGCAAGTGGATCAAACTATAGCATTATACTATAGCATTTTAATCCCATTTACCTCAGGTGCTTGACATCAGCAGATTGAAAGCAAAGGTTGTAAAGGAATCATTTTCATCTAAAGTGACTTGCTTTAAAAAAAAATCAGCCAGGATTCTAATCTGAGATACATACAGATATATAATCACAAACTTTTACTACGAGGGGAGAGCGAATCTACCAGAAACAAGGCAAGGGTATAATTCTACAGGCACTTATTTATTATTTGTATTACTGTGTCACTTAGAAGCTCTAATCACGGACCAGAACCTCACTATGCTAGGTGCTGTACAAACCCAGAACCAAAAAAAAAAGGCTGTCCTTACCCCACAAAGAGTTTACGTTCTATAAGACAAAGAGACAACAAATGGAGACAAACAGACAGGGAGTACAAGGAAACATTGAGACAATATTGATCAACATGATAGGCAGTGATCTCACGACACCAGCAGCCTAACCACAGTCAAGTTTTTTGTAGGCCTCACGGCAAAGGAGAAAGTTGTGTGTTTTGAAGGAGAATAATGGGGTAGCTTTGTGGGGAGCACCTCCCAAGTGTGAGGAGCAGCATGGGGAAAAAGCATAGGGTGACCAAACAGCAAGTGTGAAAAATCAAGACAGGGGGTGGAGGGTAATAGGAGCCTATATAAGGAAAAGACCCCAAAATTGGGACTGTCCCTATAAAATCGGTCACCTTAAAAAAGCATGAAGGCATTTGTTTGAAAGTGTGACAAGTGGATGATGGCATCCTGGGCCTATCAGAGACAGGAGTCGACGGCTCAATAGTATTGTGTTTCCAGGTATAGAAGGAGTGGATGCAATAGGTTTCATCATCATGAAGGCCCTAGCAGAAGTTTGGAATGTTAATATGGAAGACACAGTACTGCTTAAGGGCTAGATTCTGATATCCTTTTACCCACAAATAGTCAATTGAAAAGTTATCTCCAAGGAGGAATGAGAAATAAATCCATTTTGATCATACTCCTGTTTGACTTGGGAAACATGGACATATTGCAAAGGCTGATTAACAAAATACAGTTATTTTGTTCCTAGATCTCAGCCCTGCAACTCAGGGCAGAAGGAAATAGGACAGAGAGATTCTTTGCTAAGGACACTATGGAGGTATTTGTGTTATTCCTCAAGCTGAGATTCCACTTGTGACAGTGTGCAGGGTGAGAACAGATGAGCATGCACTCTGATCACTCAAGTATCAGAGGGGTAGCCGTGTTAGTCTGGATCTGTAGAAGCGACAAAGGGTCCTGTGGCACCTTATAGACTAACAGAGGTATTGAAGCATAAGCTTTCGTGGGTGAATACCCACTTCTTCGGATCACTCAGATGTTAATTAGTTCCCCCTGAGAAAAATCAGGCTAACTGGCTGAATGGTCTAAAAAGCCAATTACCCCATCAGCCTAAGACTGATAAAGAGGCAGGAAGGAAGCCCCAAGGCGGGTGGAGGAGAGCGCAGAGCCAGCTGTAGGCACCAGCGCAGCAAGTGCGTGCCTGGGGCAGCACAAAACATAGAGCTGCTCCTGGGAGAGAGAGACAGTGGACCGACTGACTGACTGGCTAATTGAGCTCAGCAACGTGGAGGCCTCAAGGGGGAGAGACCTCTGTTCCCCTCTGTTCCTAGGGAGAGGGCCAAAAGTATTGTCGGCACTGTAAATAGACAGTTGCATGGGGATTGTTGTAGAAGTGGTGGCGGGAACTTAAAATAAAAGATTATGGTGAAGGCACAACCACTGGAATCTATCCAGTTTCTGCGGGGAGAAGGAGAGAAAGGAGCCATGCCCTATGACACCACTACTGTAAGAAATACCACATGTTCCAGAGGTGCTGACCGAGGGCCATCCAGAATGCTTAAAACAACAGGAACTAGTACAAGGCTCTTCTTCAAGACTGATTTTAAGAAATAAAAGGACTTTGAAGTTCTGACACACTTTGTGAGATGGGTGATGTGGAAACATTCTTTTATTAACATTTTCTGTAAATTTTACTTCATTTATGGGTGATTGGTGCTGTAAAATGATACTGTTTCCAGATGTTAGTACTTAGAGGACAATGCAAAGAAATTACAGGATAAGCAGATATTTGGTTTAAAAAAAAAAAGAGGAAGAGAGAGAGAAATAAGTATGCTGCAGGTACTTTTTTTCTCTACTGCAGAACAGCAGGACAATACTGCCTGTGAGGTTAGATATGGACAAGGAAAGGAACCAGCAAATATGTCCAGAGGTTTGGAAAGATAAAATGTTAGCCACTATGGGCCTAATCCAAGGTCCATTGAAGTAAATGGGTGTCCAGGCATTCTTTCCTGGAAAGTTGACTAAATACTAGTCATAAAATGGCAAATCCTTTTACTTTGAAAGGCACCAAACTTTTAATTTAATTTGATTCAAAATTGTGGTTTTGTGATGAACTAAAACCCCATATAGTTTTGCACTGAGTTCATTTCTTCAGACAAAATAGTTCTTAATTCGCACTCTCAAGAAATTACTGGTGCAGGGAATTTGCAATGGTGTATATAGAGCCTTTCACCTCTAGATCACCACTCCAGATCCAGCACAAGTCAGTAGCAACCAAAAGTTGGTAATATATCATAGCTGCTTAACGTCCTATCTGAAATGAGTGGCATGATTTCATTCCATTTCCCATTGGATATGTGTCCCCATCAAATTTGGCACTAATTAGCACTCTTGTCAGTAGTCTCAGCTAAAAGACCAAGGAATGAATGGCCTTAAACTATCCTCTTACTCCTAGATGGGTTCCCAGCAGATCATAGTTGGAGGGACATTATAGGGTAGCGTGGGATGGATGAGTACCTGTTCCATGGATATAATATCAACCTTTAAGCCTGGTAACTGGGAACCTTTCGCAGAGCAATAAAATTCACATCAAATTGTAAATGAATATATTTTAAAAGAATGAGGCATGAGACATGATAAAATTCTTCCCTTCTCTCCTTTCGAATTGATCTGGAGTTTGTTGGATTTTGGAAGGCTCAACAGATTTGGCATTCAAATTGCTATTCTGACTCTCCAAATGCTGGACATCTGAACTACGAAAATAGTAATTAATTCATTAAATCAGCCAGTTTTCAGTTTCTAGGATACCAAAAAGAATGGGCCAGATTTTCAGCTGGTGCAAATTGGCCCTAATTTCAATGGAGCTATGCACATTTACATCATCTGAAGAACTGGCCCAATGATTCACAACATTTTGTTGCAGTTCAAAAATGGCTGATCCCAATTAGCTTTTCAATTATTCTTGGAATAAGACTTTACTTATTGAGACCATATTTGCCCTCCGTGCATTTTTATGACCAAGTTATAAACACCAAAAAAGCCACCTAAGTTCGTAATGAAAACGCTGCCAGACAGACTGACCCCCTTAGGGGACACAGTCCAACAAATTGATTTGACAGATCCTGACCAGAATTGGACTACACCAGATTACATTGAGACAGTAAGTGTGTGTTATATGTTCCCCCTCAACTGCATTTAAAATCACTGCAGTCAAAGAATGACTGCTTTAAGAATCGTGCAAAGGTGGGTGTAGCAATGGATCAGCCTTCCTGTTTGCAAAGGGAGAGGCTGAGAAATCTGAAAGAACACAGCCCGATGTGCGAGAGGGAAATGGGAATGCAAAGGGAGAGGGCAAGGGGTCAGAGGGAGGGAAAGGGGAAAGAGAACAATAGAGAACATGAGGTAAGTGGGGACATAGAGGCAGAAAAGGTGTAGAGTGGAGTAGTGAGAGAGGAAGCAATAGGCCAAAAGTGAAGAAAAGGGGCAGAGAAAGAGGGAAGGAAAATGGAGGGAGAGGAGAAAAAACACGGGGACAGTGTGAATGAGAAAGAGAGAGTGCTTCCCTAAGGCTCCTGAGTTGCTATTTAGAATAGTTAGCTGTGTCGTTTTAAACTCTCTAGTGTAGCCGCTCTAAGCCTATAGGAGAGAGCCCTCCAGTCAACTTAATTAACCCCTCAAGGAGTGGCAGCTATGTCTGCAGGAGAAGCTCTCCCACCAATGTAGCGCTGTCTACACCAGCACTTAGGTCGGTGTAACTTATGTGGCTTATTCACACCCCTTCGCGACATCAATTATACCAGCACAAGTGGTAGTGTAGACATAGTGGAGATAAGATGAATGCGTTCAAGAAACAATCCCGAAATATTGTTGTTTCAGAAAAACCCTTGAGCGAGCGGGAGGGGGAGTGAGAATTCTCCCTATAGCTGCACTGACCCTGGCGAAACGTGGACATGCAAGTCAGCACCAGTTGCTATAAATGGCAAATCACAGATAGAGCCCAACCAGATGTGTATTGCCCAATGCCTCCCTGAATGAATGTCTTGTGTCTAATGAGACACCCTCCCCCTTCCCCCCCCCCCCCCCCGATGCTACCAGCTGGGGTAGAATGCTGGGCCCTCAGCTACAAAAAACAGGCTCCTAAACTGATACCGGGCTCTTTGTCCTCTATGTGGACTATCCATTAGCCAGCGCATTTAACAAGTGTGCGCCTCCATGACAGTGTGTGTGTGTATATCTTGTACTCGTGTGTTTGCGTCCCTGTGTTTGCATCTGTCCCCTTGTGGGTGCCTCTGGTCACTGTACATGTAGCCCAGTGTGTTGGCCTTCATGCCTCTCTTTCTGTGCTGTGTCACTCTGTGTGCATTGCCCTGTGGGTCCCGTGTTCCCCCACTACACAATTCTCTTATCAGCACCTGTGTGACTCCGCATCAACCTGTGTGTTGGTTTCACGTGTCCCCAAGCGTGTTTGTGCGTCCACTTCATGACCCTCTCTGTACCAGTGCACTGCTCCCATAGGAGCCCCCTGCCCCCATAAGAGCGTGTTGCCCCCAGGGAGTGGGTGGGTGGGTGTGTCATTCCCCCTACCCCGTGGGTGGGTGTGTCGCTGCTCCTGCCCCCAGTGAGTGGGTGTGTTGCTCCCTCTGCCCCCAAGGAGTGGGTGGGTGGGTGTGTCACTCCCTCTACCCCGTGGGTGGGTGTGTCGCTCCCCCAGGGTGTGCCTCTCTCCATTCCCCCCTCCCGTGGGTGGGTGTGCGCCCCCCCGTCCCTGTCTGTCTCTGGCGCTCCCGGCGGCGCTGCCGGGGCGGGCGGGCGGGGGTGACTCACGCTGCCTTTGAATGGCAGCCCCGAGCTTTATAACAGCTGGAGCGGCCGGAGCTCCCGGCTCTGCTCCTCTAGCCGCCGCCGCTGCCCTCGGGGCGGACCCGGGCTCCCGGCGCAGCCCCAGCGCGGCCAGGCACCGGGCACCATGCGCTGCGCCCCCCTCCTGCTGCTGCTGCTCTCCGCGGGGGACGCCGCCATCATCACCGGGGTGAGAGTCCGGGGTGGGGACACTGGAGCCCTCCCCGCCCAGCGCCGCGCTAACTTCCCGGCCCCCGGCTCGGAGCTGGGCAGGGCTAAGCCGGCTCCTGGGACGGGGGGCAAGGGGGTGAGTGGTCCCAGGTGCTGGGGGTCTCTGGGGAGTGCGGGGTGAGTGGTCCCAGGTGCTGGGGGTCTCTGGGGAGTGGGGGGTGAGTGGTCCCAGGTGCTGGGGGTCTCTGGGGAGTGGGGGGTGAGTGGTCCCAGGTGCTGGGGGTCTCTGGGGAGTGGGGGGTGAGTGGTCCCAGGTGCTGGGGGTCTCTGGGGAGTGCGGGGTGAGTGGTCCCAGGTGCTGGGGGTCTCTGGGGGTGGTGAGTGGTCCCAGGTGCTGGGGGTCTCTGGGGAGTGGGGGGTGAGTGGTCCCAGGTGCTGGGGGTCTCTGGGGAGTGCGGGGTGAGTGGTCCCAGGTGCTGGGGGTCTCTGGGGAGTGCGGGGTGAGTGGTCCCAGGTGCTGGGGATCTCGGGGGAGTGGGGGGTGAGTGGTCCCAGGTGCTGGGGATCTCGGGGGAGTGGGGGGTGAGTGGTCCCAGGTGCTGGGGGTCTCGGGGGAGTGGGGGGTGAGTGGTCCCAGGTGCTGGGGGTCTCGGGGGAGTGGGGGGTGAGTGGTCCCAGGTGCTGGGGGTCTCGGGGGAGTGGGGGGTGAGTGGTCCCAGGTGCTGGGGGTCTCGGGGGAGTGGGGGGTGAGTGGTCCCAGGTGCTGGGGGTCTCGGGGGAGTGGGGGGTGAGTGGTCCCAGGTGCTGGGGGTCTCTGGGGAGTGGGGGGTGAGTGGTCCCAGGTGCTGGGGGTCTCTGGGGAGTGGGGGGTGAGTGGTCCCAGGTGCTGGGGGTCTCTGGGGAGTGCGGGGTGAGTGGTCCCAGGTGCTGGGGGTCTCTGGGGAGTGCGGGGTGAGTGGTCCCAGGTGCTGGGGATCTCGGGGGTGGTGAGTGGTCCCAGGTGCTGGGGGTCTCTGGGGAGTGGGGGGTGAGTGGTCCCAGGTGCTGGGGGTCTCTGGGGAGTGGGGGGTGAGTGGTCCCAGGTGCTGGGGGTCTCTGGGGAGTGGGGGGTGAGTGGTCCCAGGTGCTGGGGGTCTCTGGGGAGTGGGGGGTGAGTGGTCCCAGGTGCTGGGGGTCTCTGGGGAGTGGGGGGTGAGTGGTCCCAGGTGCTGGGGGTCTCTGGGGAGTGGGGGGTGAGTGGTCCCAGGTGCTGGGGGTCTCTGGGGAGTGCGGGGTGAGTGGTCCCAGGTGCTGGGGGTCTCTGGGGAGTGCGGGGTGAGTGGTCCCAGGTGCTGGGGGTCTCTGGGGAGTGCGGGGTGAGTGGTCCCAGGTGCTGGGGGTCTCTGGGGAGTGTGGGGTGAGTGGTCCCAGGTGCTGGGGGTCTCTGGGGAGTGTGGGGTGAGTGGTCCCAGGTGCTGGGGGTCTCTGGGGAGTGTGGGGTGAGTGGTCCCAGGTGCTGGGGGTCTCTGGGGGTGGTGAGTGGTCCCAGGTGCTGGGGGTCTCTGGGGGTGGTGAGTGGTCCCAGGTGCTGGGGGTCTCTGGGGAGTGTGGGGTGAGTGGTTCCAGGTGCTGGGGGTCTCTGGGGAGTGAGGGGTGAGTGGTCCCAGGTGCTGGGGGTCTCTGGGGAGTGGGAGATTCATGGTCCCAGGTGCTGGGGATCTCTGGGGGTGGTGAGTGGTCCCAGGTGCTGGGGATCTCGGGGGTGGTGAGTGGTCCCAGGTGCTGGGGGTCTCTGGGGAGTGGGAGGTGAGTGGTCCCAGGTGCTGGGGGTCTCTGGGGAGTGGGAGGTTCATGGTCCCAGGTGCTGGGGGTCTCTGGGGAGTGGGGGGTTCATGGTCCCAGGTGCTGGAAGTCTCTGGGGGGTGAGTAGCCCTAGTGAGTTGGGGAGGGATGACTGGGCCTAGTGGGTTTCGGGGGTGTGTGTGCCAGTGGTCCCAGTTACTGGAGGTCTCTGCAGGGTGGTCTGAGGTTCCTATGGGATGAATGGTCCCAAGTGCTGGGGGGGTTTCTCTGTGGACGTTAGTGGTCCCAGGTACTGAGGATACCTGTGGGTTTATATGCAGGGGGGACAGTCCCAGGTCCGGGGGGGGTGTCTCTGGGGGATGGTTGGGGATCAGTGGTCCCTGGTGTTGCAGGGTTTCTATGGGGGTGATGGTCCCATGTGCTGGGGGGGCTGTGGAGATAATGGGGTCTCTCCTGTTACACCAGGTGGGCACTGGGTGCCTAACCTGCCCACACTGCATTCTGCCAGCAGCTGCTCCATCCGGAAGCTAGCTCAGCCCTTACTCTGTTCCCCTCACGTTCCTTTCTGCCCCCACCTGGCCGGGTTCTATTGCACACTCTCTGGCCTTTCTCAGTGCAAAGGTGCCCACGCCTGGTCTGCACTGGGCGGGAGTTAATGTGGGGCAGGAAGAGCTTGTTAAGCGAGATGAAACGACCTTCTGAATGGTGAACATCCCTGCCCTTGGTTTGATCTTCACCCCCAAGCTGAGTCCAAGCCCAGGGTCCCACCTGCGGTCCTGCCTCATGCAGCTCTCCCACTGAAGCCTGCAGGATGGAGATGATAGTCTTCCCAGACGGATTGACCCTGGGGGGGACAGTTCGCACTAGTTGCAACTGACATTTTATTTGTAACTAGTTAAAATGAAAAGCAGGGGCTGAAGCCCGATTCCCAGTAACAGCTAATGCCCCCATTTGATTTTGCTTTTCTTGTGTAATTTACCACAAGACATTACTTTTCTCACAAGGAAATCCACCTCCTTTCAGCTCTTTAGCTTATTTCCAGCAGATGGATTGAAAACTGTCGGTTTTCCCTGCAAGTTATATCTGAGATTTGCAGACTGCGTGTCCCTTGAAAGAATTAGCCACAGTACTTTCCAGTTTAAACTTTTAATATGCAGTGAAATTTGATCATTTAACATCCTATTGTCCCTAAAAGATCTCCCAAACCTATCCTCAATCATACTTAAGAGAATTAGCGTTATTAGAAGACTATCTCTCTTAAAAAGACAATTTTTATTCATCCCTGGAGTGGTTATTTAAGAGAGGGTTTATTATGTGTTAATGTATTTAGAGTTTTTAAAACTCTACTGTCCATTAATTTTCCACCTATAACTTGTCTCCTATTGCCCAATTTAGATATTGATGTTAAAAATGTCTAATGTTTGTACAGGCTTAATTTCCTTTAAATACATGTTGAGATTATTCTATTGGTTTCGCTCGATGAAATGCACCTGCTTTAAAAGGTTCAGAAAACACAATGCTTTTTTGCATCTCTTTCTCTCTCCTTTTTTTTTTTTTTTTTTTGACTTTCCTGAACTGGCCATGAGTTGATAGCGAACTGTTTGTTGCTATTTTTTATCAGAATATACTTTTGGGGGTGAAAAATACAATTTTTCTAATATGTTCATTGTTTAAATAAAAACTGTTAGATTATTTTAAAGTAAAAACTGTTCTTTTTCAATGTTTGCTTAGCTTAATAGTTACACATTTACATTCTTTGGACATCTTAAAGTCTATTTTCAGTACATAATGTAACCACTTAGAAATTGTATTCATGGCAACAAATATTTAATTGTTCTCCAAGGTTCTGGTCTAATCAACAGGAAGACTGGTTCTGAACCAACTTACTTGCACATGAGAAACTGTGAAGGAGTTTTGAAATATTTGAGAATTTGAAGATCTCTTTACATTAAGAATATTTCCAGATACACTGTTGGTCCAGTCTAAATATTTGCCAATAAAGTCTTAGCTACACCTTTAAAACATTTTTTAAAAAACCACACAGTAAAAAAGCTAATAGTGAATAACAGAATAGTAGGCAGGGATTAAATGGATTAGAACAGAAAAATGTATTAGAAATTATAAAATGCTATTTGCTTGAAACCAAAGTGGTTTTTTGCTAATCCCTTTACCATGTACTTTTCGTTATGTGAAATACTCATGTACTGGGTGAATGCTTTGTTAGTTTTTCTTTTTAGTGTTGACTCAGCATGCATGAGCATTGTGAATACTATTCCTTGTGCAGATTTAAGGCACATTTGCCAACTTTCATGCAGTAAATAAGCACCCCAACTTTCACAATAAACCAAAAATCAAGCTAATCCCATTTCAAAACAAGCCAATCCCTAAGAACCCCAACACCCTATGTGACTAGATCCCCCTGGCGTGTAGTCTGGGACTGTGGTGGGCCCGCTGTGCACCCCTCGACTCTCTCCCCGCCCCCTTACCCCTGCTTGCTTGGAGCCAATAAAAAAAAATAAAAAGCTACAAGCCATACAAGCTACAAGCCAAAAACTAGCCAACAAGCAACTCACAAGCCAATGAAGCCAGAAACAAGCCCAATGTCAGCGTTTTTTTCACGGGTTTGGCATGTCTGATTTAAGGGCTTGATCCAAAGTTTATTGAAGTCAGGGAGGGTCTTTCCATTAACTTAAATAGGCTTTGGATTGGACACTAAATTGCAAATAAAGCGTACAGAAAGTTACCAGGGGTTTCCACAAGTATTTAGTTGAACATAGATTGAGGAGCAGGAATGTCATTAAGCAACCACAGTGTTATGCCCCAAATATGGGGAATATTGGTATAAGTTAAAGGTTGGAGATAAGAGAGAGAGTGGGGAGCTAAAAAATGAATGGCGGGGTGATCCCTTTTTAGGATTTGGGACAATGTAATTTAATTCTTAGAGGGAAACCCTTTAATGGGTTCCAGAGTAAATAGCTGAAGAGCAGGTTGAAAAGGAATATTGACTAGCACAATGTCTTAAATGTCATCATTATTTAGAATATATTCAGTGTTGTTTCAGGGCTAGGTTCTGCCACCCTTACTGACACTGAGTAGCACCTCACTCTGCCAGTAGTCCCACTGAAATGAATGGGACTCCTTGGGGAGTAAGATACTACTCAGGGTGAGCAGGGTGAGCATGCCAGAATATGACCCATAAAGAGTAGCATGGTAGTAGGCGCAGATTTTAGATCACCAGAGCATGAGTTTCCCCACTTTCTGGGAAGCCACTGCCAGCTATACAACGTTCACAAGACCAGGGGAACAAATGCTGTAAACTTGCATGCGTTTGATTAATTCAAGATGCACCGGCACAAGATGGGTCCGATAATCACCCAGAGACGCCCGGCTAGTTAAAACTTGATTCTGTGCAGTTGTAGTGTAAGCACCTTCCCTCCCCACCACCAACCCCAAATGACAGACTTAATAACTTAATTTTGTATACAAAAAAACAAAGGACCAAATTCCAGAGACAGGACAACAGGAGAATGAAGAGGAAGCCCCTCCCCTTTTAAAAATTGTCTTGTTTATGTGCACCTCAGTGGGGTTTTAACCCAAATGCGTTCTCAGTCTACTCTATCTTCCTCAAACTTTTTGCATGTAGTTGCACCATTGCTAAACTCTGTTGTAAAGCCAAAAGTATTTATTTTGAATCAGTGGTGTTATTGTGGCTTTATCCCAGTGTCACTAGTGCAGAATTTGACCAGTAGACTTATTTTGTTGTTTATGGAAGGTTAGAAAACAAACATTATCTACCTGAGAGGTTCTAACAGCAGTTTTAGAGTCAGACTAGTCTTTTGGGTATGTATGTATTTAGGCTTGTTTGTAATAGCTGTTGAATTTATTACATATATATTTTACTGTGAGTGCTACACGTTTTGGTTACATATGCTTGCTCATCCCTAGCCCCAAGAGCTTTTTCTAAGTTACTATCTGTTCAGTAAATATGTATCTAGATGTGAGTTCTGCTGTTTGAAATGGCATAATATTTACCTGGGGGAGTACATAAAATGGCATTTATCATGTTAATCCCAGCATAAGATACTTAAGCACTTTTTTCTAAAATGAGAGTTTGTTTCAATAGACCGTAATGTCTCCCTCAGATCAATTAAGATTCCTTATGCATCCTGTTCTCAGCTTGCCTGTTTGAGACAATTGATCAGAACCCTTTTTTGCCTGTCAGTCCTGCTATCTGATACTAGAGGGGAAGAAAAAAAAAAAAGTGGTCAAATTCAGCTTACCTTAGTTATGTGATGAAGCCCATTTACTTCAGTGGGACTCCTCACTTGAGTAAGTAGAATGGGATATGGTTCTATATTGGTGTAATTAAAATCCTTATAACCTTTTTGGTTATTTTTTTTAAATGTATTTTAACAGGAATAAAGATGTATAGTAATTCACTTCTGAACGACAGTGTTTTTTAATTTTTGGTTTTCAGAATGCAATTCCTACTTCATTTTGTGCTTATACAAGTAGGTCTTAAACCAATGGTTGAAATTTACAATGGACAGCACCCTCCTACAGCTCACATCAGCACCTATCTGGGTGTGGACTGTTTATGCCAAGCCACTCTTAGATACTAAAAACCCCTTTTCATTTAGATGCAGAATATGGTCTAGATAATAATCATAACATCCCTGATTAAGCTTTTATTTTACCTAGTTCCAAGAGGACTTTAGTGATAAAAGTATAATATGGTCTTACATTTGCAAAGGTACTCAACCATAAAATACTAGAATTAGAATCTAGAAGGAAATGTGATTCAAAAATCTTTAAATTCATTTATGAATTTCTCAGCATTAGCTTCTCTTCAAGACAGGGCCAATTATCTGTTTGGCACACTTTACTCATTTTACACTTAGTCAAATACCTCAGGCCACGAATTAGGAAAGAACATCAGCGTACGCTTAAGCCCATCACTATTCAGGACAGCATTTCGGGAAGCTTTCCTGAATGTGTGACTATAGACTAATTCCAGTTTTACCCTCACATATACATGGGGGTAGCTGGTAGCAGAGTTGATTCTTCAGCCCTGATCCAGACCCCCTACATAGTCATGGCTTATTTAAACATACAGGTCTAGATTCTGTTGTTATAAATGTTAAATGAGCCATCGTAGCTGGCAATCTTTTCCATGTATCATAAGGTTCCCACATAAAAGTGTAGCTCAGACATTTGCAGAAAGCAGTGGACTGTGCTATTTTTGGAGTGCTTTTGTTTGCCTAATACTATTTATCTATTTATTAAACTTCAGGCTTGCGACAGGGATCTACAGTGCGGGGGTGGCATGTGCTGCGCTATTAGTCTCTGGATTCGCAGCCTCCGAATGTGCACGCCAATGGGCAACTTGGGAGAAGAATGTCATCCTTTGAGTAATAAAGTTAGTATCTACTAATGGCGGTTCTTATGACACTGAAACTGACAAGGCAGAAATAAATGTGACTATATTTTGTTGCAAGTCAAATTGCATAAAAAAATTCTACATGGTAAAAACGTAGGGATCTGTAGTGTCGGTTACAATACCCTGCAGTTTGCTTCTTTATGGAAACAACATCGAAGGAACATACGTAAAGAAATATATTACTGTCAAAATTATTCTGAAGAAAACCCAAGGTCAGAAGTACTGTATGTTTCTATCAAATAATGCAAAAGAAAAACGGTGTTTTACAGTTCCAGGGCCCAACCCTTGATGCACTTCCTCATGCAAGTAGTCCTTGATAATACAAGTAAGTGCCAGTAGCTTCGGTGGGACTACTCTAGTGAGTAAGAACTACAGGATTCACACATAACATCAGTAGGCACCCGGTATATTCACTGGAGTGCATTCACTGATATTCCCCATCAATGTCAGTTGTGCTCTTACTCTTAAAGATCTGCTGATGCCACAAAAAGCCAATTAAAAAGATATTGGTTTCCAAAAAAGTAAAAGCTGCATTTGAGAACTCTCATTAAAGGCTACCTTTATTAAACTGATGCTCAAAAGCGTATGACTGAACATCTAGCTCTGACATATTTGATACAGTACAAACTACATTGGAATATCTTGTCACAATGGTTAACCTTACTTGCAAAGCTAATAGCATGATCCAAGTCTTTTCCAAGCATAGTCAACCGCATCCATGTAACCCAAAATACTACTTTCAACTATATACACTGAGCTAAACTTTGTTAGGGTTTAGTCCTTTTATTGAAGTTGATATTAGAGAAATTGAAAAGAGTGAAATCAGAACCATATATTTATTTTGAAAGTGGTTTTACCAATAGGTTTGAGACCATAATTTTAAAACTTGGTGGTCTTGAAAGTCATGCTGAAGAAAATATGCTGATTGTAGGCACAACTTCACAACTTTGTGTCTGCAATTCATTTTCTGAAAGGAAATACAGGTTTCAGTCTAGCTAAAAATATAGACTCATAGACTTTAAGGTCAGAAGGGACCATTATGATCATCTAGTCTGACCTCCTGCACAATGCAGGCCACAGAATCTCACCCACCCACTCCTGGAATAATCCTCTCACCTATGTCTCAGCTATTGAAGGCCTCAAATCATGGTTTAAAGACTTCAAGATGCAGAGAATCCTCCAGTAAGTGACCCGTGCCCCATGCTGCAGAGGAAGGCAAAAAACCTCCACGGCCTCTGCCAATCTACCCTGGAGGAAAATTCCTTCCTGACCCCAAATATGGCGATCAGCTGAACCCCGAGCATGTGGGCAAGACTCACCAGCCAGACACCCAGGAAAAAGTAAATATACCCTTAAATCTTCCAGTTAGGTATTAGGAACCAGATTGCACTATGTAAGTTATGTACTAAGTTATGTAATTTACTCCCACTTTAAGGCCCCTTTACATTAACAGAGGGATGTAAGGAAGCCTCACAATAAATGAGAATCAGGACCTAGTTGTTCAATGAGTTTATTATTATTATTACACTAATTTATAATGTCCACTACATTCTTTAGCTGACTGTACACAGTGGGACAGTTAATAAAGAGGAATATCCAGATCCAGTTTGCAGTTAGTCACTGAAGTTTACAACTTTTACGAGGTTAATTTTAAACTCATGCTCTTGACCAGGCTACTGTACTTTTGCAGATAGTAGCAAAGTTGACTTGCTGTACTCCGTGACATTTAAATATTTTCAAAGATAAAGTGGGGGACGTATTCCTCAAGGTTTCTTTCCTCTCCTTTAAATATTTTGTGTGTGAGGATTGAGAGACCAGTACTGTTGAATATTGAAACATTTTGTTTGTCTGCAGGTCAGGTATAAACCACACACCTTCAGTTCATACTTTCCCACATTGTTTTACTATTGAATTTAACCTCGCTCTGCAAAGACTAACCTACATTGCAAGGCAATTTAGTCTTCATGAAAGATTTGCCTTGCACTCACTTGGGCAGAAACTATCACCTGTGTTAAATAACACATGATGAGTTTGTGTGGTGGATGCCTGACTGTTAGCAACGGTTCTGAGACTACTAAAAGCATTTCACTTACTGCGGAAAACTGTTCCTTAGGCTATGTGCATGCTTCAGTGTAGATGCTCACTACAGCGACGGGAGGGGTTCTCCCATGGCTGTAGTTAATCCACCTCCAAAGAGGCGGTAACTATATTGATGGAAGAATTCTTCCATTGTCCTAGTGCTGTCTACACAGGGGATTAAGTCGATTTAACTACATCACTCAAGGATGTGGATTTTTCACACCTCTGAGTGATGTAGCTGGGTTGATGTAACTTTTTAGCGCAGACCTGGCCTTAGTTGCTATCTAAAGTCCATCCCCCATTTGCTTAGTATCTGAGCATCTCACAATCTTTATCGTATTTATCCTCGCAACACCCCTGGGAGGTCGGGCCGTGCTGTTATCCCCATGTCACAGATGGGGAACAGAGAGACTGATTTGCCCAAGTTCACACAGATAGTCTGGTAGAGCAAGAACTAGAATCCAGGTCTCCCAAATACTAGGCTATTGCCCTAATCACTGGACAATCCTTCCTCCCAAATTAAACACTAATCTCCCCCCACACCCCAACACGCGTTTCCAGGTATAAAATGAGTAAAATATTATTTCTATACATATTGTGCAGCAAAAGGTTTAAACCGTTGTTTCACTAAGGATGCACCTAAATATGTACACCCTGTGACTATGAAGATGAATTTGTGTCCTGTCAGATCTCTCTCTCTCTCTCTCTCTGTAGTGCATCAGTCATCGTCTATCTAGGGCAGTTTCCCAAACTTGGGACGCCACTTGTCCAGGGAAAGCCCCTGGCGGGCCGGGCCTGTTTGTTTACCTGCCCCGTCCGCAGGTTCGGCCGATCGCGGCTGTGCCCGACCAATGGGGGCTGCGGGAAGCAGCGGCCAGTACGTCCCTCAGCCTGCGCCACGTCCCGTGTCCCGCAGCCCGCATTGGCCGGGCACAGCGAACCGCGGCCAGTGGGAGCCGCGATCGGCCGAACCTGCGGACGGGGCAGGTAAACAAACTGGCCGGGCGCGCCAGGGGCTTTCCCTGGACAAGCGGCGTCCCAAGTTTGGGAAACACTGATCTAGGGCAATGCTGTGCAATCTGTTGCCCTTAACACTAAATGGTGGTCAATTGTATGAGGTGGAAAATGTCGTGATTGTGGATTGAAAACATGCGCCCTGCGCTGCCCCTGGTAATTTTTCTAAACTGAACTGTTTGAATCAGCCCCATGGCTCGGAGGAGGCAACAGGTGGTGCCGTCTTCCCAACTGCATCCCAGGCTGTCCTCTTACAGCGTCAGCAGCTGCTCTGGGGTGAGCCAGTTGTGCCCAGAGCAGCTGCTCTTCCTTCCCGACCGCAGCTGGTACCTGCTATGTTGCAGGTGGAGGGCAGAGAGAGGGTCGCTGATCCATTGCCTGCTTCCTTACTGAGCTGTGGGGGGAAAACTGGCTCTGCCTAGCCTAGGGAAGTGCCTAGCAAAGGGTGACAGCCTAATAAAGGGGAGAAAGGGAAGCAGATGACAGTTACGGCTCCTCGATTCTCTGCCTCAGCTCTGGTTAGAACAGGGCCTGCTCCTACTTGTGCTGACTGGCAGAAGCTCCCCAGGGACCATACGCCAACTGGGCATAGTCTGAGAGCCCTGCACTCCAGCCACCCTCCCTTGTGCCTCAGTCGGCATCAGGGAGGAATGGGAGCCATCTATGCCGGCTCTCTGCCAGCTGGGGACTTCCCCACACTGGGGGTTCCTTGACAGACATTGCTTGGTTAGGCCTTGAAATTGTGTGGTCCCCTCAGGACATTTAAATTGTTTGGGATTGAATGTCAAACTGAGGGAGACCACTACAGTTCAGGGTGAACATTGCCCTCCCCGCAGTCACTGACTGCTGCCAAGACAGCTGCTTTGTAGGAGTGTTTTCAACTTTTTAATAATTTTTTTAGCTACTTGGCCACATTCCACCTGCCTCTGTCCTTATTGGCCACTGCCAAGTGCATTGTGCAGTTTTAGTGACGAGCATGCAAGGATGTAAGTGTTGGTTTCCTTGGGTTTGAATCTATCCTATGTGGAAATGAAAGTCCCTTTGACTTCACTGGAGATTGCCCTTGTGGAATTGGGCCCATGCTTAGGTTCTGGTAAGTGCCTGTTTTGAGAGTTACTCAGTTTTTAGACAGAGGAATATGTTTGTATGGTGCCTATTGGAGAGTTTCACTCACTCTAAATTTAAATTAATCCCATTCTTTTTCACACACACCTCTAGGTCATAGCAGAGAACAATTCCAAGACCAGCCTTTTTCTGTAATACATAAAAGAGACACATGACCGGATTTCTTAGGCTGCAGGTTCTTTGGGACGCAGGTGGCACTGGGTCTGCATCTCCTTTCCCACCGATATAAATAAGTTAGGAGTTGTACTAAGATAAAACTGGTGTAAGTAAGAGGTGAATCATCCCCCAATGTCTTCATATGTATATGTACGGCCCTCCGAGCACTTCTATAATAGAAATATTAGATTGTAATTTATGCAACGGACATTTTTGAGCTTTATGGCCGAAAAGAGTCCAATTACTTTCGTTTAATGTTGTGAAATAATATAACTGGAAGGAAAAGATGTTCCAAATCTACAGATCTGTATTATAGGCAGGGCTGGTAGCACTGCCTATGATTAACATTGCCTGTCACTTCCCATTGTAAGACCCTGTTTTCAATTGCTTGTAGCTTTGTCAAACTTTAACTACTTGGGCTGAAATTTCCCATACCAGGTGTCTGCCTCAGGGTGAGTTTTTGGGAAGGTTTCAGCCAAAATGTTTCGGCTGTTTCCAAGAATAAGTCTGGGGGGAAATGTGTTTTGTTTTAAAAAAAAAAAGTCTAGTAATCTTTTCTTGGAAAGGTAAGTGTCCCCAGGCTTACGAGTAGGGCCTTTGTCTCAGGGATGTGCCTTTTGCTGTCCCCATGAAAATATGCCCAAATTTGGCCAAATTGCAAGCCTTAGAAAAATTGTATTTCACACATGCTGAGTAGATACTTGCTAGATCTGAATAAGGCAGGGATCCTTTGCAAAAAGAGTATGTTACCATGTAACCAAAGACTGTATCATAATGCATATGCACAAGGGAACTGAGTTAAGTTAGCACAGGCAACATTCTTTTAATGCAGGGTTTTTGTCCGTTTAGTATAGATATACACATCAAGAAAAGCACAGCACAACTTGAAATTGTGCACAAAGGTGGCTTTTAAGTTTCCATTGAACTCCAATCCTGATCCAGCTGTTCTCTGGACATAATTTAGAGCACTGTCAAGGCCAACAAGCCATTACGGAAGTCAGGAATTGCTGGGCACAGGGAACAGTGGGGGCAGAAGCAGGGGTGACCCATAGAAGCCATTATGTGCTCTGTATGCCACCAGTTAATTCTTCTCCAGTGGAGTGAATTTCCCGTGGCCAGTTATGCTGCTTTGTGGCTGCTTTGTAATGGCAGTACAGAGCAAAGAGTCATGAAGGCAGGGGTCCATCTAGATCACTGCATGCAGATACCAGTGTGAAATGGAAAAACAGGGACCTGGTGACTACGGTTAATGCATTTTTACAATAGACGTATTTATAAAATTGGAGGAAAAGATGACCTCGCGTCACTGTCTCCATTTCAGCATACCAATGGGCACTATTGCTACCGGCTGCTGACGCTGCTTCCTCTCGTCATTTCTGACCTGTTCAATACTTGCTTCCAGGTCCCGTTTCTTGGGAGAAGAATGCATCACACCTGCCCATGTCTGCCTAACTTGGCCTGCCTACGGATATCTCCGAGCAGATTCAAATGTTTACCAGAGTTCAGAAACGAAGATGTCTTTTTTTAGCAGGAACCGTTCTTAACCATAAATAGGCACTTCATGTATTTACATTTTTCCTTGTTATTGTGATGAACAAGTTATTTGCCAGAGGAAATTCTTTAACGTACTTTCTTGCCTCGTAAACGTTGAAAACAAACACTGAGATACTGTGGTGTTATGGCCAAGTTTTTCAAAAGGGACTACTGATGTCAGATGCTTCCATTTTTGGATGCCCAAACTGAGATATCTTAAAGGGGAGTGATTGGCAAGTTCATAGAACTTTCTGGAAATCATGCCCCTTTAAAATGTCCCGACGACAGTGAAGCATCCAAAATCACTAGTCACTTGGTAACTCTTGACCAATATTTTTATACTTGACTAAGCTTGATTAAAAATGTGATGTGTGTGTGTGTGGGGCGGGGGTGTTGTACAGAAGTTTAGAGCAAAGCATAAGATGACTGCCAAAAGAAATGTATTTAGATTAAATTTGGTACCTTTATTGTAATTATTATAGTATTTGTAGGCTAGGTACATCACTACATTAACAGTTTAACCAATAGGTGTAGCTTTTACATTTTTTAAAACTGTCACATTAAACCAAAGCATCTAAGTGTAAAAAGTGTTCAAAGAATTCTATATGTTGTTTTAGTGTTCCAAGAGAAGAGACCTGTGACTTAATCTGGCTTAAAACGTGCTGCTCATCTGAAACGAGGTATTAAAATGTAGTTTATATTTAAAAAGAAACCCTAAAATCAATTCTAATGGGCCACCTGACTTCTTGTCATGTACGTGTATTAATGTTGCTGTGTAAAAATTCTGTATCAGAATAATGGCAGTATGCCATTTGATTTATTTTAATATTATAGCATTATTTTTGTCACTTTGGTCTTCAATTTTTATTCCATCTAAACTGCTATTACATATATCACAGACCAAAATTAGCCAAGTTCCCTAAAAGTAGGTCTATAAAAGAGTACACACTTTTTAATATATTTCCAAGGAAACTCCACGGTTCATATGCTAAGCGCTCCCTAACGCAAGTTTCCAGCAGATTCTTAGCTGATGTGACTTGAATAACGGGGAATTTTCTTGGCGCTAACATCAAGGCATTTTCTAGGCACATGCCCCCAAGGGTCTTCTTAAGCTTGTCAGATGTATGGAGAGTGTGATTTTTATGAAACACCATGTAACTTGTCAGTGCCTATAGTAAGAATGCCTATAGTTTGTGTGAGTTTCTCACACTTGTCTGCCACCAGTGGTGTTTACAGACACCGAAGGAGAAAAAGGGAGCCGTTCATCTTCCAAGATTCCAACAGCGTTCATCTTCCAACAATCAGTTCCTTTTCTGCTGCTCCTCTGTTCTGAGACAAGTTTGTGGAGTTGTGTTCTTGTGTATTATTAAAGTTAGAGGGGATGGGAAATACCTTGGCCTCTTCAACAAATACCTTTCCATGCACTGTCATGGACCCCCAGGAGAGGAACAGTGTGGTCTTGATGCTCCTCCATTTATTCTGTGTGAAGCTTGCATGGAATGGAGAAGGGGGAGCCACTGAGAGCTGGTTGCATCTCCCTGATTCAAAGCTGCCTGACACCAATACAAGTTAGTTGTCCCCCTTTGGAAACGCCCAGGGGAATAGTGGGTGTAGCTGAGAGTTCTACTTCATGCCACTCTCCTGTTCCCCTTACAGTGGAGTTGGGGCAGCTGGTACAGGATTTCCACCCCTGCAAAACAGAATGCTCCACCTGCCTCATTTGTGGCCTTAGTAGACCAGAGAAACTGGCCCTCTCTGTGTTGGAGTAGATTATGGTGGCTCTGGTTGTGTGACCACCACACATCACTTCAGACCATGATGGTGTCTGCAATTTATTAGTCACCCTGGATGTACAGCCCTCCTATTTATTTCCACCTCAGTCTTGCTGTAGGATGGTCTCTGAAGTGCTATCTCCTAATGTGAGTAAAGACCTGGCTTCTGCCTTCAATTCAGTCCAGCTGTAATGTGTGTTATTTAGGTATGGGCTCGAGGACGTGTGCATTGAAAACACACCACTATTGTGTTGCTCTTTGATAAATTATTTTTGACTCAGCTTTCCTGTTTTAATGTACATTGATACATGATTTAATGTGATGTACCTAAATGATGCTATGCTACAACTTCGGAGATGAGTGATTTTCCAGATTTAAGGAGGGGATCCAGAAGCATCAGCCTCCAATAAACATATGACGTGGGAAACAAATAATTGGTTTGGTAGCTATGGAGCTACTCAAAGGACAGAACGTCGACATAGGCAGCATTTTACATAAACCATGAGCGTAAGAGGTAAAACTACCTTTAAAAATTGGTTAATGGTACTGAGTAAACCCTTTGCTGACTGGCAACCACCTCTTACTGACCCTGGTACAAAGGGTTAAAGAGACAGTTATACCTTTTTTCCCCCCTTAAATAAGAACAGATTTAAAATGATTAAAAGCTAATATTAAACAATTATATAATACATAGATTGAGAAAAGAGTGTCTGTGCCTCTGGGTATAGTGCTTAGATTATCCACAAATACAAAGTTTGTTTTTAAAGTCATAAGATACATATAGTGCATAATCAGCAATAACCTAAATTTAGGTGAATGAATTTAAGAATACAGTTTAGATGTTTAGCATCCCTGCATTCAGGTACATTACTCATGAAAAAGGGTATACAGAGAGTTGGTGGCGGAAAGCAAAATATATCAGTGAGTGAAGATTGTCCCTCAGTAATTAAGAATTTAGAATAGGTTGTCCATTTAGAGCAAAAACAGTCTATCGGAAGTATTTGAGTTACTTTCCCATTTTAAAGAAACCATACAAAATCAGCATCTTCCCAGTGAAACTCTTTCTGCGTTTTTAACCAGAATATTCTCCCCGAAAGGAGAAGCACCATTCCCGAAGGCACTGCAATACCAGGTCAATGCATGGTGTGGACAGAGCAAGCTCCTATTCCACCCCCCTGTTTCAAAAATCAACTTAATATACAGTCCTCAAATAAAGGACATATCAGATATTAAACTGATAACAGATTTAAAAATATTATTAAGCTAATATTAAAATTATATAACACACAGGTTGAGAAAAGAGTGTCTGTACATCTGGGTATAGTGCTTAGATTATCCATAAATACAAAGTTTGTTTTTAAAGTCATAAGATACATCTAGTGCATAATCAGTATATTCCCCTCTATGCCAGTTGAGAGGAACTAGGTGTAGAGGCAGCAAAGCATGGAATCATGGTAACATTTGATACATCAGCAAGTGCTCACACTTCCTTTATCACAAAGCCAAGAAACAGATCTGTGAAGTACTGGGTGCAGCCAGAAGGTGGAAGAGTCCCTTACCATGTTCCACCACAATAAAATCCTTTACTCATACTTCCAAGACATCGGCTAATCCCAGTTGTAAAGGGATGATCCAAGAGCAAGGACACTCCTAATTAAATAATTGCCATAGCATGCTCATTCAGAAGCTCCACTCTAGGAAGTGCAATGTCCCAAGTGTAGTTCAAGTAAAAGTCTGCCTTCCCACAGTCGTATCCCCCAAAAGCATGACCTTAGCAGAAGGGAGAATTCAGCAGGGACGCACTCATGGCCTTGGCTAAGAATGTCATTTGATGGCATCAACTATTATTCCCATATCAGACCTCACTGGCATATAAAACAAAGAAGGACCTTACACCTACTTTGCACTTGTTATGATGCTACCCAATCAGAACAGGACTGCTCTATAATCATTTTGCATCCATATAGCGCAGGTGTAAATGACTATACAACACAGAGGAGAATCAAACCTGAAGCCTCTGAGGGTCTTAATTTGCTCTGCCTTTGTAGACGGGATCTTTGTAACAGATCCCTTTCAGGTTTGAATAATTTGGTGAGAGCTTCAGTCCAACAGCTTTAAAGGCACAAGCACTCAAAGCCAATAGATAGATTAGTTTTTGGTTTTCTCTTCATGGGCCTGATTCTGCCAGCGAAAAGGCTAACTCTAGGCCAGCCAGCCCTTGAAGCCAGGGGCCAGAGGCTGCTGATATCAGAGTAGCTCCACTGAACTCAGTAAAGCTCTTAGCAATACACACAAGGTCAAGGAACTGAGCCCAAGGCTGCAGATGAGAGTAGGCTTCAGAAATCTTGGGACTGAGTCTCCACTCCCTTATGCTAGTTTTACACAGGTGTAACTCCATTGACTTTAGTAGCATGCTGTCACCTCAGTGGAGTTACTCCTAAGTTATGCTCATGAGAAGAGCATCAGGTCCATGGCACCCCAAAAATATACTGTAGTCTATGCGCATATCCAGTTATTTCTTACTGAGCAGTGATACTGCATGCAGAGCTGTGAGTGAAAACATACAAGAGGACCCAGGGCCTGCAGCTCATCCCACACTCACATCAATAAGGAGTAACTCACCTAGAGCCAATACTCCCATTCTGTATCAGTGTGAGTGAGTGGAAAATTCCACACAAAGACTATTAGAGATCTGCCAAATCAGACAGAAATCCTAGTAGATTTAATCACACAGAAGCAGAGCAACCCCTGTCGTTAACTCATGCCAATTAATTTGTAATGGGATTAGAGATTTATATGGGTAATGAGACCATCCATAATTATATTAGATAAGGTTGCAGCAATGTATAGGGGCTCTAACCTTTCTTGTTTCAGAGACAATCACTTACTAATTATGGGGGGGGGGGGGAGGTTGGGAAGATGCTTCTAATTCCATAATTAGCCATAACAGAGTTTCTTGCACCTTTCTGTGAAGCATCTTGTACTGCTCATTGTCAGCCACAGGAAACTAAATGAATCACCAGTCTGGTATAGTAATTCCTATGTTCCCATGCCATGGAATATTCACTTTGTGTTAATATCACCATAACCCGGATTTTAGCCACTTGAGCCTTGTTAATTCTCACATGTTAAAATGAAGGTTGGTTTGGCAGGAATAAGCGCTGAGACTGACTGTTGTATATAAAGATATGGCTTATTCAACTCAAATTCTTTCCTAAACTCTGCCTTAGTCAACACCCTTTACCTGTCCCAGTGAATATTTCATGCATAAACTACAGCTGAAAAGTTCCCTCACTTTCTCTCTGCAGTGGAATACCCCTCACCTCAAAACCATAACACCCTTTAATTTTGCTTCATTTGCCACCAGCAATAACAGGTGAGCCAGGTCCAAAAGAAGTAGTTCAAAATGTTCACGGTCATGCATCCCCTCCCTGTTAGTCTTTAGCTGTTTTTTTTTAACCTGAGGGCAATATCAAAATTTAGTCAGCAGGGGCATAGGATAGTGGGTAGCCAGTCCTGCCATTAAGGCACCGCTTCAGACTTTTATGCTGCACTATTTGCCTTGACATAACATTGGGTAAAAATTCTAGGCCAGGACTATCTGCTTCCCAGGCCAGTGTCTGCAAGGAAGGCCCCCATCTTCCCCTGTGATAGATAATTAGTTCTTCTGCCAGTATGTCTTTGTGTGTTACTGTGCATTTGTTTATGATTTGGGCATGTTCATTCACAGGGGAAGGAGGAAAACCCCAAACCTACTTTGTCAGTAATAACTGATCTTGACTTTTGGGGAAAAAACGTGGTTTCTAACCATTAGAGGAGTGAAGTTCTGGAACAGTCTTCTAAGGGAAGCAGTGGGGGCAGAAGACCTATCTGGCTTCAAGATTAAGCTTGATAAGTTTATAGAGGGGATGGTTTGATGGGATAACATGATTTTGGCAATTAATTGACCTTTGACTATCAGTGGTAAATAGGCCCAATGGCCGGTGATGGGATGTTAGACGGGGTGGGATCTGAGTTACTACAGAGAATTTTTTCCTGGGTGTCTGGCTGGTGAGTCTTGCCCACATGCTCAGGGTTCAGCAGATTGCCATATTTGGGGTCGGGAAGGAATTTTCCTCCAGGGCAGATTGGCAGAGGCCCTGGGGGTTTTTCGCCTTCCGCTGCAGCATGGGGCCCGGGTCACTTGCTGGAGGATTCTCTGCACCTAGAAATCTTTAAACCATGATTTGAGGCCTTCAATAGCTCAGACATAGGTGAGAGGATTATTACAGGAGTGGGTGGGTGAGATTTTGTGGCCTGTGTTGTGCAGGAGGTCAGACTAGATGATCATAATGGTCCCTTCTGACAAAGTCTATGAGTCTATTTATTTTGCACTCTAGTGTTTGGCTTTTGTAGCTTAACTGAAAGCATGAAAATGGCCAGATCCTATTGTCTTATGGTTTGACTTTTATTGTAACATCAGTGATGCGCTTAGAAGGGCCTTCTTGGGCAAATTAATAGGTGAATTCCAAGGCAGTGGAATCATAGCGTATACAGGACCTGGATTTGATCACCTCTCTCTAAGCAGGAGGGGATGGTCTGTGGTGGACAGCCCACTTGACTGGGCTTCTGGAGACCTGGGTTCTATTCTCAGTTCTGTCACTGATGTGCTAGGTGAGTGTGTGCAAATCATTTAATCTCTGTGCCTCGGTTTACCCATCTGTAAAATGGGGTGATGCTACTACCCTCCGTTGTAGCATTATGAGATATACTGATGAAACATGCTCTATAAAGGCTAGATAGGATTTGAAGGACTTCTGCTGAATTTATCCGTAGGGAAATTTGCTTACTTTGTCAGGTTCCAGCTCTGAAGAGTGTTCCCATTCCATGTCTCTCTCCATGATAAAAAACAGTAGGGCTAGAATGTCAATTCCTCTCTCTTTGGACAAAACCTACTGGCAAATCTATGGCATCTTGCACAGCTCCAGGAGTAAACCAGATCATGGCTTAGAGGGTCACAGTCTGTTCCCTACTTCCCCGCTTTGCCTTGCTCCGGAAGGGAGCAACGTGAGCCAGCCCCATACCTTGTGCAGATTATTTCCCCTGCCACTGAGCTGGTACATCAGGGGAAGGGGAGTGGAATATGGAACCTCACTCCTCTCCCTCATGTGCTGTGATATAGCCCATGTCAGGGAGTAGGATGTAAGGGGGCACCTTTCACTCCCTTACTTTCCTGACCAGGCACATATAGTGGGTCACAACCTGGCCCTCACCTCTTAACTTGCATATTGTTCTGAGCTTTATATATTCTTGTTACTGACACCCCAGCTCTCTACAGCATCTATTTATATACATAACTTATAACTGCTGCCGTTATCCACTTCCCCTCTCTGCTGCCATTACACCTGCCATCTGGACCTTACTCAAGCAACAATCTTCCAACTTTTCCCACCTGTACTGCCATGTCCACCTCTCTCCTGGGCCAAATTCTGGCACATGCTGCCCACAGGGACTTGCCAGCAAATCTGAGCCCAGCACAAGGAGAGCAAAGGGGACGCTGTCTCACGCCTATGCTGCCTTCCCCCCACCTCTACGTGTTCCAGGTCCTCAGATATACTGGTGCTGCACCTGGCCCAACAGGATAAAGGCTGGGATCTTCAAAGAGGCCTAAATAAGCTAGGTGCCCACTGAAAGTCAGGAGGAGTTGGGCACCTAACTCCCTTTTGAATGTCCCAGTCAAGAGCTATCTGGGTGCAGCTGCCCTGATCCTGCAGCCAATGTGACCCCTGGAACAATTCAGAGCAACCTTGTGGCTTCTCTAAGTTGCACCCAGGTGCAATGCCCCCTGCCCCGAAGAGTCATTGTGGCACAAGCGGCTCAGCAGACCACAGCAGCTCTCCGGCTATCCCCCCTTTCCATCAGTTACACCCCTGACGCACACATCCTATGCTAACCAGGAGGGAGATTTCCATATAGCCAGTGTAATTCCCCAGGCAGTGTGCTGCTGGCACAGAAGAAAGCATGTTGAAGGGATAGGGAACAATGATCTGGCCCAGTGAGTTTGCATCTCCCCTGTCTTGCATCTGCGTTAGCCATCTACATCTGGGGAAAGTGGGTGTGAAACACTCCCGCTGGGTACATGAGTAGAGAATTCTGATTAGGTAGCATTTTACATCCACTTTGCACTCATTCTGCACAGGTGTGAGACAGGGGCACATTAGGACCATGAGAAACCCACTCCACAGGTTTCAGCAACAGGCGTGCAGAGGGATTTTCCAGCGCAGCATCGGAAAGGTATGAGCCCATATTTATATCGTCCACCCTGTTTCTGCAATGGCTTCTGTTCACAAGCCCATGCATGGAATCTTCCTAGCTGCAGCAGTTTGTTAGGATCATGATAGCTACGGGGCTAGGAATGTGTGTGTTTGTGTGTGAGTGAGGGTGGTGGTGAACTACACAGAGGGCTGTTGCCAGCTAGAATGCAGGTGCATTGTAGTGCTGCTTCTGCAGTGAATCTGTGTACCTATCCTGGGAGCCACTGTGGGTATGGGGCCACAGAGCCAGGGACCATCCTGAGTTGGGGACTGTGCACTGGTTAGCTCTGCATGAGGGCCAGGGTAAAGGAATTATCCGTCTCTGGCTCTGAAGCAATTGCAGCTGAGCCTGATGAGTGTGGGAGCCATTTGAAGCCCCAGTATGCACCTGCCATGGGGGGCAGAACCAGTGAATTGGTGCAGCAGCTGATTCTTTGCCAACCTCCCACTGACCTCCTCTGAACTGTCATGCAAAAAGTTCTATGTAGCTGGTCTCCATTCTGCAGGTTTGCTCCTGCCCATCCATCTACCTCCCTGTATAGTAGAAACGCACCATTTCCATGGCTCCGTGTCCTTCACAGCCACGGAGCTGTGAGATGAGTTTGGCCTATGGACGTTTGCCCAGATCTTTAAAGATATGTAGGTGCCTAACTCCCATTGATTTCAGTGGGAGTTAGGCACCTAAATACTTTTGGGGCTCTGGGCCTTTGTCACTCAATCTATTAACTTTCCAGGGGGTTGTGAGTCTTAAGGTCCACTTCCCACCATAATTAATTAATTAAAAACCCTATTATAGCACATTCAGAGCTATACAACGTAAGAAAACGTCGGTCATGCTATTCAGCTTCTCCACTCTCAAATGTAAATCCTCCTTTGCTGTGGCCGTACAACTGTCTGATCGATACATAATGACCCTGAAGTATCAAAGCTTATTAATTTATACAGCATCCAAAGTGGGTGAAGTGCTTTGCAAACACACAGGGAGACAGTGGGTGGGTGGGGCCAGATTTTCAAGTGCTCAGCACCCACAGTTGGAGCCCAAAGTGTTCAGCACCCAACATGCACCCACTGTGCTGAGCAGTTTGGGAAATCGGAGCTCCCAGGTGGCTGCCGGGTCCCTCTGAAAATTCGGACTTTAGGGTGAAATCATTCCCGTTGGCGGCAATGGGATCGCAGTTAGGCCGTTCCTGAGCACTTTTGAAATGCCCATTTTTCTAGGCTGAACAGACAAGGGATGCAGTTTAATCAAGGAAGTGATCGTGATGTCCTCATGCAGTTCTGTTTTTGCTTTGCTTTATTTACTCTCCTTCTCACCGGGGAGACAAAGGTGATGGGTCCGTCTCCTGGGAGACGTGATCTTAAAGGAGGCAGCTGCTGGAGGAAAGAGTGACTGTTTGAAGGGTCCGATCAGGAAAACATTCCAATTGTAGCTGCCACTTCCTGGAGGGTTTCATGTTCCCTGAAAATATGTTTTCCAGTAATTTTTCCAATAGAGTTGAAATGTGTTTATTTATTCATTTCATTGAATCAATCTCTGCTAATGTTTAGATTATTTTGACATTAAGATTATACTATAGAATACTAGTAACATTCCTCAAAATTATGGAATTTACCATATTTATTATAGGATCTTATTTTGGAAGCATAATACTGCAGTAGCGGACATTACTGTTAATTCCATTGTCCCTTATACTTACTGGGGAAAGAGGCCAAATAACACATTTTCTGTTTAGCAATCCTTCGGATTTACTAGACTAAGAGCTATATAAATGTAGGCCCTTAAGGTACGGAGGGCTTAAGGTATGGAGCCCTCTGTTGGCAAGAAGGGGAGAAACTAATTTAGACCAGCTTCGTTTGCATTTTGTTACCCACCACTTCTCCATTAAACTTTTTGTCATTTTGGCTAAAACTTTATTAAGTTTTGAGTGCTATGGTAATACTAAACAACTATCCTTACTGTATAACAAAAGGGCATAAGAATTGTGCTAAATATTTCATAGATGAGGCATCACCCTACCTAAAATCCCAGTCTTGAACAGTTGGGTAGTGGAGCTTGGCCACAAGGAAAAAGAAAGCTAGGCTTTCATTCTTTGTGGTGTGGAATCTCTCTAGAGGTCTGGTGATGGTCTTAATGAAGAATTAGTAGCTTGAAGAAAGGATGTGTATGACCACTTTTACAGTAGCAGCAGAGCAGACCTGAAAACAGAGCTAATTCTTCAAAGAGGTTATATAGATTGGCAGGAGTGGTAATAGAGTGGACTCTGGATACACCACAATGGAGAAGACTCTTCCAGAGGACTAGCCAGACCAGTTGCAAAAACAGGGGAGTCACTGTATTGACAGAGAAACAGATCCCACAGGCAGGCTAGCTGAGTTGAGCTATCTTCATGAGGCCCTCAAGCACTCCGATATGGGGAGAACTGAACCCCAGAGCTGAGCTAGGCAACTGTTATAGGATAAAACAGGACCAGCAGAGGAGAGTCACCTCTGAATGACCTTGGCTGCCCTAAGACTGACTTATACCATGAGTGGGGTACCTGGTGAGAGCAGGGGGAAGAGCTGAATAAACTCCTTGCAAGTTACTGTGGGTTTCTCAATCATTATTTGAAGACATTTATATATTGAGCTTCCCATATTCATTTGTTTGTGCTCCCTTTCAATAAAAGTTCTCAGTACTCATGACTATTTTGGAACATACAAGTAGGGAAGTACTGCCTGTTAAGGGTGACTAGGGAGGGGTTTCTTTTATTTCTTTTTCCCAGAGCGGAAATAAACGTAGGACTGAGGGTGAGGCTCAAGCCACATTGCTTCTGTTCTTTCCTAAGAAGGATCCCTAAATACTGTGAACCTGGCCTTTATTGCTGCTGCCACCGTGTAGCAGCAAGAGACATGTTATCAAGCTCAGTTATTAAATTAACTAACTTCATGGTACTACAACAGCCTGGCCAGAAGTATAGGATTCCCCATGATCAGCTATGTTTCAGACATTGGATAATCTCAGAATATACCTGTGACAGGGTGTACCAGGCCCAGAGGCCCCCTACTAGAGACCTCAGGGTCCTTCCACACCCTGTCCCAGAAAGGAACAGAGGCATTGTCCTCCAAGCAGCCTAAAGAGGCTGTGGGGGGGAGCAGCCAATCAGGGCTCAGCAGGGCCATATAAAAGGCACTGCAGGACACAGCAGGAATCAGGACCGGCCCTACCTTTTTGGCCACCCCAAGCAAAAAAAAAACAAAAACCCACAAGCGCCCCCCCCCCAACGCCGGCCAAAACACCCCCACCCCACACCCAACAATGCCGCCCTGCCAAAACGCTAGGGGGTGGGGGGGGTGCCCGCCGCCCCGCTCCCCCTGCCGGTGGGGAGAGTGGAACGCCTGCCGCCCCGCTGCCCCGGCCGGGGCACCAGAGGAAGATTGGGTTTTTTGGAAATTTAAAAAAAAAAAAAAATATTGAGTGCCGCCCCAAGCATGTGCTTGGTAGGCTGGTGCCTGGAGCCGGCCCTGGCAGGAATCAGTTCTGCCTGGAGTTGGAGGAGCGTGGAAGACCAGGGACTACACCTTATGACTAAGGCTGCGATTCTTTCACAGAGGTTGTGGACATCACGGATTCTGTGACCTCCGTGACTTCCACAGTGGCTGGTGCAGCTGCTTTCAGGGCCACCCGAGCAGCTGGCCCCGGGGCCAGCTCCTCAGGCACCCCACGGCCAGCCGCACTGGCTGTTGCTGGAGTGACCCAGGGCCAGCTGCTCCAGCGGTCCCCGGGGCCAGTCGCACTGGCTGCTGCTCAGGAATCCCGGGGACCTGCTGGCTTCGGGGACTGCCCAAGCAGAGGCCAGTGCAGCTGGTCCCAAGGACCGCCCAAGCAGTGGTCCTGGTGGCGGCCCCAGAGGCCGCCCCAGAGCCAGACACACCAGCCGCTGCTCATGCGGCCTCAGGCAGCTGTCTCCGGGGACCGCCTGAGCAGTGGCCGGTGCGGCTGATCCTGTGGACCGCTCAAGCAATGGTCCTGGGGGCGGCCCTAGGGAGCATCAGAGCAGCGGTCCTGGGGGCTGCCCTGGCTCCAGGGACAGCTGGTGTGGCTGGCTCTGGGGAGCACCCGAGCAGTGGTCCTGGGGATGCCCTGGGGACTGCCCAAGCAGCAGTGTTCATGGGGCGCCCGGAGGCCGTCCAGAAAGCGGTCCATGGGACCAGAAGCCAGGGAGCAGTCAACCCCCAGCAGGGGCCCCCCAGACCAGTGGGACCTCAGAAGTAGAGATTTAGTCAGGGGTAAATCAGACTTTTAGGGTCCGATTCTGCAACCTTTAGCTTGGACTGTTGTATGAGTAAGGATTATTGAATCGCTCAATATATGAGGGCTATGGAATTGGGCCCCAAGTCAGTGGCAATTCTAGGTGAGCAGAGACTACAGGAGTAGGTCTTCGGTGCTTTTGAAATTTTTACCCAAGTCCCATTTTCAAAAGTAATTTCGGAACTTAGGTCACTTTTGAAAATGGGACTTGGGTACTTTTGAAAATGTTAGCCCTTTAGTGCAGTAGTAGTGAGAGAAGAGTGGTTGGAGCCAGGAACTCCTGAGTTTTAATACATGATCTCAAACAATAATTCCCCCTATGGCTTTGAACAAAGCACTTCAAGACAGATATTTAAAACCAATCTCTAATTATGGATGCTCCAATTTTGGGGGTGACCAACCTTGGACACCTTGGGCCTGATTTTTCTGAGGCTTACTTTAATTGGAGTTTTAGATGCTTCTCTCTTTTAAAAAAAACAAAACAAAACAAAAAAAAAAAAAACAGGCCCAAGTTGGGTCCCCAAAAATCAGTGACTACTTCTGAAAAAGTTAACCTGAGGGATTTCACAAAAGAAATACACTGACTCGTCCTCATGAAGGAAAATCTTTGTAAAGGTACAAAAGTGCACGATGACATAACGAAACCAAGCTTTTGTGATCTGTGTTGCACGGGGGCAACTTGCCTCACTTAGAGGCTGCTGTTTTCAAATTTAATTAGCGTGGTTGGCTGCATATCTAGTAATCTTTATTAAATGTAAAGTAATCACCTTTATTAGGCAACCACCTGTCTTAAGAGACCACCCAAAATTACCTCTTCCCCCACTGGGTACAATTCTATTCCATCTTTATTAAGAGACCACTTTTGTTGAGCAACCAATTTTTGTCACTCCCTTGAGTGGTGGCTAAGACAGGTTTCATTTTTCCTGGGCCTCATTATATTCTTTGACATTCTGAACAGTGCCAGCATCACAACTTTCTGGCTCAGATTATGCATCACAATAGTCTATTTCTGTCTATGCTGGGGGGGGGATTAGAAATTAGAGCCCAGTCACATTGATAATATATTTTATTTTGCAACAGAGCTGTCACTTTAAATAAGGGTTTTTAAGGTGGGATTATATCTCTGTTACCAGCTGAGCTGAAATCTAAACAAATACAGTAGCCTGAGATATTTGAGTTATGCTCTGTAAGGCAAAAATATAAAAAATAAATGGAGCTATGCCAACCTCCTAGAACTGGAAGGACCTTGAAAGGTCATCGAGTCCAGTCCCCTGCCTTCACTAGCAGGACCAAGTACTGTCCCCTGACAGATTTTTTTTTTTTTGCCCCAGATCCCTAAATGGCCCCCTCAAGGATTGAACTCACAACCCTGGGTTTAGCAGGCCAATGCTCAAACCACAGAGCTATCCCTCCCCCCTAAAAAAATAAATAAATTATATAGAATATCAGGGTTGGAAGGGACCTTAGGAGGTCATCTAGTCCAACCCCCTGCTCAAAGCAGGACCAACCCCCAATTTTTGCCTCAGATCCCTAAATGGCCCCCTCAAGGACTGAACTCAAAACCCTGGGTTTAGCAGGCCAATGCTCAAACCACTGAGCTATCCCTCCTATTCCACTGTCAAACCTATGAGGCCACTTCTGTGCTCAGAAGCTCCAGGGGGAATTCTTGGTAAGCACTGGCTGTGGGATGGGGCCCCAGCCATGGAAGGTTATTAAATGCAAGTACAGTGGGCCAGATCCTGAGCTGCATGCAGAGTGTGGGGGTGTGTGAGAGGGAAGAGTAGGGGCGTGGTGCAAAGGTCATCTTTGCACACCTCTGATCCTAGAGGAGTATGCTGGGCCAATCCTCCAGCATAAGTCAGAGCAGCCTGTAGGTTCAACCCTTTGTCTCTTGTAGCTGCACTGCACCCAGGCAAAGCCTGAGGAAAGCACTGACTCAGTCATAATTCCTGCCCTCTCGTTCGTTATTCCCCTCTTTCTGGGATGCAGCTTTCTCTCCCTTTGTGCCTGGCCAGCTCTGCTTGCTGGGAGTGGGGAAACAGACCCTGCTCTTCCTAGTCCCTGCCCTGAGGGGAGTGCTAACTGTACAGCCCCTGCTCTTCCTCCAGCGTTGCAAACCTGGCAGCCCTTATGGTCACATAAGGATGGGGGCCTCTCTTCCCCTGCATGATGGCTAGGGCAAAACTTCCCCCTTTTTTTACCAGAGAACATTTTCCTCATTGGTACAGCCATTTTCTGACAGCATCAGATCTTCAGCACAGTAATACTGCAGGCCTTTGAGGGCATGACAGCACTTTGTCTTGCAGAGCTTAGATCCTTATACCCAGTATTGTTTAGATTTCAGACCTATTTGCTTTCATGTGGAGGGTGAAATCCTGGCCCTCTTGAAGTCATTGGCAAAACTTCTGACTTCATCAGAGAGGATGTCACCGAGAGTATCTGAAAAGCATGCATGAAATACTTCAGTTAGGGATTTGTTGCCAATATTACAACATTTTCTGTGTAATGCAGGAGTTAACTTTAACTAACCTACCATAATATATGCAAAATGAGGTGTACTACAGTATATGAGCTGGGCTAGTAAGATGCTACCATGAACTGATGCTGGTATTGTCTGTGACACTGAAAAATAATATTCCCTGGAAAAGGAATGCTATTTTAATATACTGTATACAGTATATATGAATCAAGTAAAGAATGCTAGATACAAATCCTACCTAAGTACATTCAAGTTTGAAAGCAACAGTATGTCAACACAGCCCCATTGCCATTCACCAAATCCCTTAAATTACTTTGCAGGACCTTCTGAAATGTCTGTTGTGAACGCAGTACTAGCGCCATGAAACTGAATACCTCTTTTGGTGGAAGTGGCTAGGTAATACAAATACCTAGTTCTTATTTAATGCCTTTCACCCATAGACCTCAAAGCACCTTTAAGGGGGTAAACATAATTATCCCCATGTTATAGACGGGGAAACTGAGGTACAGACAGAGAAAGTCACCCAGCAAGCCAGTGACAGAAGCAGAAATAAAACCCAGGGTCCTGAATCCCAGTCCAGTGCCATATCCACTAACCCACGCTGCCTTATGTATGTTTCTCTCATCCAGTTGTTCAGAGGGACGGTGTCCAGTTGTTAGCCCAATTACCACTCTTGCATGCTATCTGAGATTGTTGTCCTTTCGCTTCCACTTAGTCCTTCTGTGACATTGGTCAAGCAACTTAACCGCTCTCCCTCAGTTACCCCATATGTAGGATGGGGATAATACTTCCTAGGGACAATGTGAAAACTAATTAGTTAACATTGTAAAGTGCTTTGAAGGTGTTCATTACAATTATTACTGAATATGATGGTTTGTGCATTTGATTTTAGTAATTTTCTCACCCTTTTAACCATCTGTGGAAGAATAGTCTTTCATCTTACTGTTTCTACGTTTCTTTTGCTGTTCTGTTTTACTTCCTGATAAATTATTTTGTGTATTCTTAGGGCAGTGATTGATTCTGCCAATTGTATATAACTTGTGAAGTGGGTCTGGTTGGTATGCATATACTGTAAGCGATACAGCTTTCTTCATTTGCATCATCTTTGGTGCTTAATTTGGTATTTTCTGGGCCTTAATTATATTCTGCTACGGAACACTGATGTAAGTCCAAAATAGCTCCATTGAAGTCAGTCACTCTAGTCTTACAGCAGTATGATTGAGATCCGAATCCAGCTCAATATTTTCTATATTAAGAATGAAATATTTTAAGCATTTCCATACAGTGCCCTCTGTCCATGTCCGCATTCCCTTAGATAGCACTGGGAATTGCCTACAAGAATAGAGTGTAATATACAGCCTTCTGTATTTGTTGAAGTTATTTTATCTAAGCCGTTTAGTATATCAGAGCCAGATTTCACTGTCATTGAAGTCAGCGGCAAAACCACCACCATCATCAAAGGGTTCAGGATCAGGCTCACTGTCCCTACATGGGATTTCATGTATTGAGGTAGAAACTTCTCTGGTTTTAGTGAGAATGTCACACAGCAACATTGTCCTTTACAGCAGAAGGATCTGATGCTGCTGTCTGAGTTCCTAAATATTAATAGAACCACCATTCTCCTGGAGGTGACTCTTCATTTCTACCAGTGTCGACTATAGATTTCCGTTCATGCCTCTAGTCTTACAAGAAGTGAAAACTGGCTCTTGTAGCGGCAAGAACACTTTTTAAAATAACTGCATCTTACCACTATATTTTTTAAAAGCAGCGATCTTCCCCCTAAGAGTTTAGAAGCTATGTTTAGTGGTCTCTTCATCCTCTCCCCGTCACTCCGCACTCACCAAAAAAAGCTTTTAAAATCAAGCTTAGAGGGGAAAAAATACCGGGTTTCTTATTTCGGTTGGTATGGAAAGGGAAGAGAACTTGGATGCGCATTTTCAGACTGTTAATGTGTCCTTAAAGGGGTATCCCCGGTTGTCACATTCTTGTATCTCTACAAGACATTTTTTTAATTTTCAAAGTCAGTGTTACTCTGTAAAACTTGAATACAACTGAAAAGAATTAGAGTAAAACAAAACAAGTTATACCCAAAAGGTAATTAGCAATGATGTATGGATGTCTGTAAATAAGTCTTAACCAAGTAAGAATTGTAACATACAATTTTTATGTTCTCACCCCTCCCCTAAAAAAACCCATATTTCCACTTGCAATTCTGTAACTGTTGATTAAGTTTCACTTTGTAGTTCAAAGCTTTGAACTATTTAAGTCACTATCAGGCTCCTTTTTCAAACTTTGGCAAAATCCAGTCACTGATGATTTAAATTCATGTTCCTGTTTTTGAACCTTTTCATCTGCTTTCTGTACATCACTACTGAAGTGAAAGCTCAAATCTCAAAGCCTGCACCACATACTTCAGGAAATTGTGTCTCTTCAGTTTTCTAGACTCAATTACTGCAAAAATTTGGCTTCACCATTCATTATCCAAATCTGAGGCTGTCTTCTCAGCCCTCTAATTTAACGGTCTCACCTAACAACAACTTGTAGTCTCTTCCATTAAGGTTGAGCTATAGCAAATACATCTATGCAGTAACTTTACACTCAGGACAGATATCATCTAGTGGATGTATAATAATTTTGGACTAGTGTTTATGGAAATACTCTCGTAGCAGTCACTGAAATTTCTTAGCAGAGATTAAGTCCCTTACTCCTGTCATGTTTGTGACGTGTTATAAAAGAGTGGAAATATTACTGTTTGCTAAATTTGATGTCAGAGAGCTTCCTTGCCAAACAAATGGTTCAGGCTCCCACTCCTAGCACCTCAGTTAATACCTTTAGGTAAGTCTTTTACAGTATAAGCCACAATAATAAAATATAAAAATGCCTAGCCCATGAATAATTCAAAATAACCTTCCTGATAAGTGGAGCCTATAGATGAGCACAATGTTAAACCAAGCAATTGTGTTAAACTCCTTTGCCTACTAAAATTAGTGACACAATTATCCAGAATTTTCCTATCATTAATAGAAGAGCAATTTTTTACATGGCAATTAGTTTTAGCAGACAGAAAAAGAATTGTGCTATTTAAACCTGTCACCCATCATGAACTTAAGTCTCCTTAAAAATACTTTAGTGACTTTTATTGGTATAAATACCTAAAATGAGATTCAACAGCAAATGAGAACTCTGTGCTTCTCCATGAGATCCTAAACTGTGAATTATACTCAGACATAAGAGACATGCAATTTTGTATGCACACAAGTTAGTCAGAAAGCACTATTGTGCCATTCTAAAACAATTTCATAAAGTTTCAGTATTTTATTAAAGAAAACAGTCAAAATGTACAAGTATGTGACCCAGTTTTGTAGATAACTTCCTAGAGTCAGTAAAATATGAATTCAATCTAGTTTAAAAACTGCTATAATTGATCATTTTTAAAGTTGATATTAATTTTAAAATCACATTTCACAAAGAATTCTGAAATATTACCAAATGAGTAGTGCAACAAGAAAATTAAAATTAGTTCTACACTGTGTTTCCATTTCAGGCAAAAAATTACATCACTGCTTTCAATACTTAAAATCACTTGAATGTCAACCCAACAGCTCCCCATAGAAACTGAACACTGCTTCTGAACACATTAGGAACTTCCTCTTCTTGACTTCAAAACAAATAATAAAACAACACCTTTTGAGGTCATCAAAAATAACTTTTTAGTATAAAATTTTGTCTTGGCCTTTATCAAATCTTGAATAAAATGGTTATGCCTTTATCAAAACAGACAGGAATAGGGGATAAAACTACCATGGCCTTTTATCCAGATCAGGTGCAATCACACCTACAAAGGTTAGAAGCAAGACCAGAAACTTGGAGCCCTGTTTTGTTTTTTTAAAAACCACACAAAGACAAATAAATAAAACTGCTTCTTACAGCCTAAGGTTTGGGGTATTTTGTTCACGTAAGTGGCAGCAATCTCTTCTGTTTTGAAGATGGCAAATGCAGAGTATAGAAAAATAAACAAAATAGCTTCTTACAGCTAAAAGTTTGGGGGCAGGGTGGTGATTGGAATTTCCTCAGAAACGGCACTCTCTTGAATGCATATGCAGAAATATGGAAAATGATCTATTTTTTTCATTAAAAGAAAAGCCCACCCTACATCCCAAAGCTCTTGAGATCACAAAGGATGGTGCCCTGGGTGCTCTGTATGCTTTGGCAGCAGGGGAAGTGGGCTCTGAAGCAGACCCTGAGCTCCTTGTTGAAGATGAAGCACAGGATGGGGTTGACTCCAGCCTGGGCGAATGTCATCCAGACCGAAGCAGTCAGGTAGACCTGCGGGATGGTGCTGGCCTTGATGAAGACCCGCAGGTAGCAGGCCACGATGTAGGGGGACCAGAGCAGCAGGAAGAGCAGGGTGATCATGTAGAACATCTTGCAGAGCCTCTTCTCCATCTTGAACTCCTCCAGCACCAGCAGCCTCTTGATCTGGCTGTGGGTGGCCTGCCTGATGCCCACCAGCGTGGGCGGGGTGGGGCCCCTGCCAAAGCCCGCCGTCCAGTTGGCAGCGGCTTGGCCGGTGGCTCCCGGCCCGTGGAAGGTCCAGTTCTGGCTGATGGCCGGGACGAGCTGGGCCGGCTTCATCTTGCGGTGGCCGTGGATGAAGAAGAGGAGCTTGCCGTAGACCAGGTGGGTGGCGGCGACGACGGCGGCCAGCATGAGCATGAAGCCCAGGGTGTCGTTGGCCTTGAGGTAGCGGTGCTCGAAGATGCACTGCTCCTCCTCCCGGATGAACTTGTAGGTGCCCACGTCGAAGACGGGCGGGAAGGCCATGGCCATGGCCATGGTCCAGACCATGCACACCACGGCCAGGCAGGTCCAGCCCGTCACCCGCTTGGCGTAGAAGCGGTGGTGGGCCACGGCCATGTAGCGGGTCACCCCCACGCAGAAGAGCAGGAAGGCGGCGTGGAAGCAGAAGAGCACGGCCAGGAAGGCCAGCACCTTGCAGCTGAGCGGCCCGTGGGGCCAGGCGCCGGCCCCGCTGCGCACCGACAGCATGACGAAGGGGAAGCAGGCCAGCGAGCGCAGCGCGTCGGCCAGGCACAGGTCCAGCAGCAGGTAGTAGGGCGGGCGGTGCAGCCGCCGCTCCTTCAGGATGAGCCAGGCGAAGAGCGCGTTGCCGGCCAGGCTGAGGCACAGGATCAGGCCCAGCGTGGCCAGCTTGAGGCCGGAGGCGCTGAGCAGGCCGCCGGGGCTGGGCAGGTGCGGGCTGCTGCTGCTGCTGAGCTCGCTGGCGTTCGCCATCGGTCGGGTAAGCGGGGCGCCGCCGGCGGCGGGGGGCTGCGGGCTCGGCTCTCACCTCCCCGCCGGGCTGCCCACGGCGCCCCCCGGGACCCACGCGGCGGCGGCGGCGCCCGCCGCCGCTGCCTCCATCCCCGCCGGCCCGGCCGCGCCGCGCTCCGGCCCCATCGCCTGCCCGCTCCGCCGCTTCACGCGCAGGCCGGGCGCCGGGCTGGGTGCGGGGCGCGGCGGCTGCGCCCCCCGGCCGGCATGCTGCCCCCCCCTCCTCCTCCTCCTCCTCCTCCTCCTCGGCCACGCGCGGGCCGGCCCCCCGATGTCCCTCCTGCCGCGGGGCCGGAGCCTCATCGGGGGACCTCCACCTTCCACGCTCTGCTAGCGCCGCCGGGGGCGGCCGGCGGGGGCGCCGCGGCTCCGGCGTGGTGCGGCGGCATGGCACCGCTCCCTCGCCTTCTGCCTCCCGCGCCTCCCGCGGGGCTGGAGCTGCCGCGCGCCCGGGGAAGCCGGGCGGGGCGGGGCTGGAGGAGGCGGAGAAGAGCAGCCGCTGCCTCTGGCTGGGGGGGGGGCTGGCTCCGGCTCAACTTCCGGCGAGACGCTTCTCCCGGAGCCAAGTTTAGGGGCTGAGCCTGCGCAGAGGCGCCGGAGCCATGAAAGCCCCCGGGGGGGGGGCGGCTGTCCGCTGTCTCGCGCTCAGCGCGCGCCTCTTCCCTGGGGGGGGGGGGACCCCCACGCGTGGGACGAGGCGCTCACGAGGGGGGATGAAATGGGCCACGTCTGTTTAGTGGCGCTGATCCACGGGTGCAGCTGAGTCGTGCCCGCAGCGTGCGTGGGGGAGGGAAGGGTTGGTGGGCTTTTTCATCCCCCTGCTTGGGCATTTCTCTGCCCCGCGCTGCCAGAGGATAAGGTTTTTTTTGTTTGTTTGTTTTAATCCCTCCCAGGAGCTCCTTTACCTTCAGTAGGGACCAGCTGGCGTGTAAAATCTCTGGGGAGAAAAGGGGGGACGGGGACACGTTTCCCCCCTCCCATCCATCCACCCACCCACCCACCCACTCTTAAATTCAGAGGCTGTCCACATCAGCGTGGATTTGACCTCTCCTCCCAAGGGAACCCGATCCTTATCGGTTACTAATGGGCGCCTGCCTGCCATAATCCAAACACGGGGACAGAAAGACCCAGAATGAGGGTTGGGAGACCAAGTGTGAAAAATCTGGACCCTTTTTTGGGGTGGAGGGTAATAGTTACTTACATAAGACAAAGCCCCTAATATCAGGATGGTCCCGATGATAATGGGATGTCTGGTCACCCTAAATGAGGGACACTATGGAAGAGTGTAGTTCCTGAAATGTAAAGTAGCGGGGGGAGGGTCCATTTGTTTAATATGATAGCTGATACTTCCAGGAACGTTGATTTCATGGCTTCCTGACAGAAATAATTTGCAACATTAAATAAAGTATACACATACAATTAATAATCGCAGGTCTGGATTCTACAGACCTTGCACATGTTGATTAGTATCTGATGCCTCAGGTAGCCCCATTGATTTCTCTGGGGCCATGCAAAGAATACGGCACTATTCAATATGGGTAGGCATGTCAAAATCTGGCCCAAAATAAATAACGTTTGAAATGAAACATCAGTGTAGGGACGCTAATCCCACTGCCCTAACCAAATTCCAGCTGAGGTACTGCCTATCCCCATTTCCAACAATACAATACTGAGTAGAAAATACTTCCCCTCTTGGCCTAACAGCTGTGGGCTGCTAATAGCCTCCAGGATCCACCCCAGAGGTAGCTGCATGTCAGAGAGGGGTGAAGTGATCCCTAATGTACATACAGTTTATAAAGTGCCCATTTCAGATGAAAATATATCTATGCAAAATATTCTTGAGTTAGCTTTTGTGAGCGTTACACACGGGGATTAGTACCTTACTCCATGGGTAGCCCCTTGGCTTCAATGGAACCATTCACAGTAACTGCAACTCTACAAGAGTAAGGCTGGCAGAATTATTTATTGGCTGGTAAAAAACAGTGAGATTTACAGCAGGTTTGTGTAGCAAACAGGTAAATGGAGGTACAAAAGAGGCTGTTCCCTAGTAATGGGAGTGACTTCAGAAATATGGCTCGAGTGTTCTTTGAAAGATTTGGGGCTAATGTTCCGTTCCTGCACAGGAACTGAGGGACAGGGATGGTGTGCTCAGCTCCAGAGTTAAGTTACAGCAATCTTGGAGCCATCCACCAGCTCAGAATAGCCACAGAAAGTTTTTTGTGACAAGGTAGTGAACACACCTTAGATCTGCGTACACTGGTGCAACTGAACTGTTGGTGACAATTGATATAATATGGGTACTAGTTTGGCTAGTGATGTCTTGGGGAGCCAGCGTAGTCTAGGGCAAGTTGCTGTGCTTCTGTTTCCTCTTTCACCCTTGGTCTGTCTTGCCTATTTAGTGTAAGCGTCAGGACTCTCTCTCTCACTTGGTGTTCGTACAGCATCTATCACAGTGAAGCCCTGTTCTTGATTGGGGCCTATAGGTGCAACTGTAATATAAATAATTACAACATTATGTAGTTTTCTTAACGGCCTCTTGTGAAGGCCTTTGTCAAAGACTTCCTGAAAGTGTAAACAAATTATAGGAATCAGTTCAGTTTTATTCAGTATTATTTCTTCTTCAGGCTGTCAAAGTGGATTCCATAGAAAATAGTCATTCATGCCAGCCCAAGAAAATTTTAATACTAGGCTAGACAGAATCTATTTGAATAGAACTTTCTGCCTCATTTCAAAATTTTACTGTTGGGTTTAGTGCCAAAGGATCAGATTCTGATCTTAGTTACACCACTGTACGTTTGGATTAACTCCATTGAAATCCCACCATTGGTGTAACTGAGATCAGACTCATCCAAAGAACTGGCCAGGGCAGTTTACGCTAATTCATCACATAGATTTTGTTGACCCATGGCTTTGTTCCGGTTTGTATTTTTATATATTGCTAGCATTAGGCAAGCAGAGAAACCCTGATAGCAAAATGCAGATAATTAAGTCTGTTTTTTTGCTTACTACCGATACATCCAAGCTATTTTCAGCTGTTAGGTTTCTCATTTGCACAGAAGTTTTACTATGCCTATGGGTCGTTTAGTGTTCTGCGCGGTTTCAAGGCATTTCTCATATTTGTACAGCAGGCAGTTTACTTGAATATGTGGTGTGCAGTCTCCCCTATGCAGGCCGAATGGTCCTGCATTCCTTGGCTCCAAGGTTAGCAGCAGCAGTGCCTTCCAGGAGGGAGCTAAGGCACTTGATATCCTAATTGCCCACAGTACAACAAAGGACTAAGCTATTGGACTGGCACAACAAAATGTAGGCTGCCAGGAGATAAACAAAACATTTTTCCAAGTGCAGCTACAGGGCTAGGCAGGGGAGTAAGAAGAAGTTAAAACCTCTGATGTCTGTGCTGGCTACTTAAATCTTGGGTTCAGGGTTAAAGAGTAAGTGGGTACCGCCCACCTGCTATCCTCTCTCCCCCAGAGCAAGGGGGAAGCAGGAAAGGAATTATGGTTCTCAGAGGAACGATTCCTTCCCTGTGCTGCTCCTGGGATGACACAGCCATGTGCTGCCCCTTACGCAGGGTGAGATGTAAATTCTCACGCCCCGATTCTGTACCGCACCTCCTGAAAGGGACAGCAGAGAAGGCTGAGCTCAGGGAAAGAGGAGACAAAGGTGGCTTTTAAGATAATATTTTAGCACTGCCTGGTGGCTGCAAGGGGCTGAAATGGAGTTAGAGCAGCCCTGATGGCTGCTGTCATTTATACCAGCTTCCAAACAATGCCTATGGGTGGCGCTGCCGTCCAGAATCCCCATAGTGCTCAGTGTTACTGGAGCGAAGCAGGTGGTGGGTAAGGGAGAGACAGGGAAGGAATTGGGTGGGACTTTCTCTTTGGGCAAAAAGAAGATTCTGGCCCTCACCGCTACACCCCACTCCAGGAGTATACAGGGGTTGCAAAGGGGCTACAAAGGGCTAGGAGAGAATTCCATGGCATAAGAGTCCATACATTACCCTAGTGTTGGGGGTGAATTGTGGGTTGGAGACCATGCCTGTAGCATAGAGCAGTATGGGGATTCTGGGCTGTAGCGCCACCTGTAGCCATCTGTTGGGGGCGGGTGTGAATTACAGCAGCCATCGGGGCTTAAAAGCTACCTGTGTCTCTTCTTCTTCTGGGTTTTGCTTTCTGTGCGGTGCCTCTTAGCTGGCACAGAATCTGGCCCTGTGAATTTATGTCTCATCCCGAGTAAAGGGCAGCACACAGCTGTGTCCTGCCAGGACAGCAGATGATCTAGCTTGATCCTTAACACATGTCCCAGATATTTCCATCTTCTTGTCTGGATTAGTTCAGAGAGAATAATAATTTGTATTACGGTAGCACCTAGGAATCCTGGATACATACAAATAATTGGGCAACTGGAGTAACATACAAAAGGGGCTCACTGAAAGAATTAAACTCCATCAAAAAGTACTCTGAGAGGAAAATGTTTGGGACTTGATACATGCAAAGAGCAGCCCAGGCTAGACAGGGATGGTGGAGCTTTTCCATAATCTAAACCCATCTGACGCGATGGGCAGGGTTCAGATTATAGGAGCCTTGTTTATGGACCAGGACCCCATTGTGCTAGGCGCTGTATAAACACAGAACAAAAAGATAGTCACTGCCCCCAAGGAATAGATCCAAGTATAAGACGAGACAACAGATGAATATAGATAGATGGGGGAGTATAAGGAAATAAGGAGACACTGTTGGTCAGCATGATAGGCAGGGGCATCAGTGCAAAGGCAGCCTAACCTGTGTCAATTTTTTTGGTGGGATGATGGCAAAGGAGAGTTTTAAGGAGGGGTTTTGAAGGAGGATAATGAGGTAGCTTTGTGGATGTTTATGGGGAGATCCCCGAGGGATAATACTTTGTGACAACTGTAAAACAGAAAGTGACACAACATTAAAGTAATATTGGGACATTACCATGACAATAATATAAGGAATTGTAAACCTTGATAGCATTACCTGACTTAAATGGGTTGCACAGCAACCATGCTTCCCTGCTGTAGCCTATATCACACAGTGCATTGGCTCCCAAATAGTTAACAAGTATAGAATAAAATGGTGATTTAAAGCAAAACAAGCCCCTCCCAACATCAGTCCCTAACTCCACTTTCAGGAGTTCCAGCTGCCAGGTGATAGAGGTGGCATATTCAGGACGGCCATGACAGTGGAATAGATTAGCGCAGGAAAGCTTGGCAGCCAGTAAAACTAGATGTAAGCATTTTTGGCTTGTCTCTGTTCATAGAAGTATTGCCACACTAGTGCAAAACATGCAAGTTAGAGTTGACCAGGATGTTCTCCCCTAGTGTCTCTGAGATAATGGAGAATGACTGAGTATTAATGACTCCAGCACAATACCCTTCCACCAAGCCACTAAACGTGCATATAGCTATGCAGGTCTGGTCCAGAGGAATTCGAGAGGAGTGATCCAATTTTTGAAGGGGTTATCCCTGACAGCTTAATACCTGATATTTCCATACTGTGGGAGTATATTCTATCCTGACAGGAAAATGGTCTCTGACTTAATGGGTCTATTCCATCTCTAACTACCAAGTTCCTGTAGCTGTTGAATAGAAAAAGAGAGCACAGCTCTGCACTGACACTAATCCTCCTCCACAGCAAGCTGGATGTTTTGAACTAGAACAGCTACTCGCATTTTTCCCCATGTGATTGTGAGTCAGGCTTGGCTTCTCTATTCTTCTCCATAATTGAACAGAAGATTATTTTGACTGGAAATAACCAGACAGACCCAGGTACCATGACTGTGATTGCCTCCACGCATGCCACTTGCTAAAAGTTCTTTAGCAGTCACGTTCCCTACAACAGATGTTCACTTTTAAGAGCTCGCTTAATGGAGAAGGAAGAAAAGGAGGATGGAAGAATAGGCATTTGGAATTCAGTTCTATCGCTGTCTTTTCTAAGGTTGACATTCTGTGCTGTTGATAACGTGCTGTTCTTTAGAAACTGAGCTTTTGTAGATCAGTTCCTCTGTGACAGAGGACACAGCAGTAGAAAGGCAGGAAATACCAGCACCATCAAGTCTTTCTGTATCAGCTTTTATATCAGACACATGTTGAGAAAGTTGCAAAAAGTAATCATATAAAAATCTCTAAGGAAACTTCTATGTGCATGCAAGTTTTCTTCCTGCCTCAGTCCACTTTGCCATGTTACCCTCTCTTTGGGCCACAACTTGTCTGATTGGGTAGCATTTTACACCCTCCTCGCACATGTGTAACTGACTAATCACTGTGTAAGGCAGTGGGGACTCAGACCCTGTATCTGACTGAAAGAGTGTCTAGATTTTGATGCTGGCCTGGCACCTGCCTTATTAAACAGGTGTTGGAAGCCTGCAAGGAAAAGCTAATTGAGCCCTGATCGTTAGGGCAGGTGCAGCTCAATGACTCACCCTGAGTATAAGGGAGGTAGGCAACACCCTTTCTGCTTACAGGAGAAAGTTCTAAGTCTGGGATTTAGTTTTTATGCTAGTAGAACTGGCTACTAAGGACTGAACCTCCCAGTAGGTGGTTGCTGTGTTAGAGCAGTGTAAAGATACTATCTGTTTATAATGTCCAACAAAAGGAAATAACTGAAGCTCGTCAGTTCCTTGAGCCATAACGCTTTGGCTCCCTCAACATGCCAACCCCACAGGCTTTGTCAGTAGCAATGTAACTACCCTGAATCAGGGCTATTCTGCCTGTGCACCTAAAGTCTCAGCTCCTTATTCTGGAGCTAATGAGCTTATGGGGATACAAAGGGGCTTAAGCTCCTAAGGCCAGAGATAAGTAGCTTGCTGCACTTAGAAGCTCCACCAGCCTCTTGCTCTGAAGCTTTTATGCCTCTCAACTTCAAAATCCCCTGCTTGCTGCTTCAGCAGGTGAGGTTATACATTCTTGTGTCTAAATAGATGTGCTATTAATTATCTGCATATGCTGCATCCTTCTTTAAGGACTGGATGTCACCTGAGCACAGAGATGAATATACAGGCTCTGAAATAGGGGGCTGAGAAGAAGGGAAGGAATTCTTGTCCCCCTGTGCCAACAATGCATATGGGGAATTGGTGATCTACTTTTAGTTCTACTCCTGTCTCTCTCCAAACCAGGCCCATAAGCTCCTGTGGAGCTGTATTGTATGATATGAAGGAGTAGACCCCTTTTGTCCTTGGTGTAGCAGGACCCTTTTGGACCACTGAATTCAGGGCCCTCCACACCTGTTGGTAGTCTGAGGGGGAATTTGTCTTTTAGCATGTAGCGTTGTGTGTCACGTCCTCTTCCACATTCATAACTTTCTTGTCAAACCTTTTCAGTATTCAGACTTAGCAAAACATGTTCTCTCTGCAGAAAGGTCCATTTAGAGACCACAGGCTGAACCTGTTAACATTGAAGTAAATGGTAAAGCACCCATTGATTGAAATAGAAGCAGAAAGCAAGTGTGTTATCATAATCTTTGATAGGTTTCAGTGTAGTAGCCGTGTTAGTCTGTGTCAGCAAAACGAAAATAAGAAAGAAAAACTTGTTCTAACCCACGAAAGCTTATGCTGAAATAAATTTGTTAGTCTCTAAGGTGCTACAAGTTTTTCTTTCTTATTTTCATAATCTTTGAGATATTGCTGTTTAAAAGCAAGTGGACACAGTAATTTTATCACGTGGAAAGGGCTTCAAAAATTTTGTTTTAAAAGGTTTTGCTCAAGCTTTCCACAAAAACAAATTCACTTCTCAGCAGGGACAAAGCATGGAAGGTTTCAGAGAAAAGGGAATCTTTTGGAACATTATGAGCAAGTGGTATGAAACCAGGTTAGAATGGCAGTTGTTTTGTAATACTGAATATATAGCTTGACTTCTATACTGGATTACTGTACTAATAATTTGTTGTTAAAAATGTAAGATGTGCTTCTTATCATTCTATTTCTACAGCACATAATATGGTCCTGATTGGGATCGCTAGGTATTACTATAATACCTGACCTAAATTTCCATAATTAAAACATAGAATCATGTTTTACCAAAATTGGAAACACTAATTACTCCAACATTTCCTTCATTGACCATCAGATGGAATCAACCACAAAATTCCACACACGGGAGAATTTGCTAAAAAAAGAGAGACCTCAACAAAGTCTTTTTTTCAGAGGGAATGAGTACACAAGTCTTCAGCAATATAGTAAGGACCCAATCCTCCACCCACTTCTTACTAAGCTTAATGCCTATGACCACAAATAGTCTTATTGAAATCAATGGGGTGACTCCTGGCAGTAATTGCTACTCTTTGTGGGTGCAGGAGTTTAGAAATAAAAACATTTCTAATGGGCTAGTCAAAGCTCCTTTATTTTTATTCTGTATTTTGCCTTATTTTAGCTAAAAATAAGTGAGCCCAGTTCTGACTTCAGTGGAGCTGCACTAGAAAATTTGGAACACACCCCATGTGTCTTTTAAATTTTGAAGTCACGTGCTCTCCATGGAATACCTGTAGATTTGATCTCCTAATTGAATTATTTGACATGACAGCAGTAATAATGGAGTCGTATGTTGTCACTAGGTTATGATGGGACATATCACAGCTAAGAATCTTTAACCACTACTGTTGCTTGGGTATTATTCCACCTAATAATAATTACTTAAATATATTTATGCGGTGCTTTTGTTGTACTGATAAATTTTGTTTTTCCAGTGATACAGAAAGTGCTTAGGTAAGAGTTTCACAACATAATTGTTTAGATAAAAGCTTACCGCTTTCTACTGATAAGCCTGTTGTCTGAAAGCATTTCTTCTTTATGACATCAGTCTTCTTACGGGCATTAATTTCCATATTCCTATTGATTCCTGAATTCAGAAAGCATTTTGGGAATCTCTTCAAATTAAAACTTTAATATTTTTATTTTAAACCATCAAAGGGTTGAGAGAGATGATTTATTTGTACTTATTCAAAATTGTTACACTTCTCTCATTCGCTCTCAAGTTATAAGATCATTTAACTTGAACAAATAATAATACCTGAAATCTGATATTACTGTTACATTATACTTTGTATATTAGGCTTCAGGTGATTTATGAAGGATAGCTGTAAACAAGCTGGGTTTAGAAAGTCTCATGTGGCCTATGTGCCTGAGTAAAAGAAAGCAAGACACTTCCCTGCACCTCCCGTACATCCTTTACATCATTAGACAGGCTACCCAAATCTTGAGTCAAGGTGCCTGGAGCAAATGGAACGGGAGGGGTGAGAAATGAGTAAATTTTCAGGCACAAGCTAAACTAATATAAGATTTATACCAATACTAGAGAGTGCACATACAACAGTCACACCAGTTTAATTAAACTGACTTAAGTTAAATTGATGCAACATCTGAGTTTAGACAAGACCTAAGCCAGTGTGCTAGGATGGGCTGCTATAGGCTATGTCCCCCTGGAGAAAAGAGGAATTAAGGAAAGAACTGGGGCTCGAGGTGTATGTCTGAGCTACAGTGCCTCCAGAGACTACGTCTGGGATGGCTCAGTTTGCTCTGGACTGTGCCTAGGGTTAGAATCTCGCCCTTATTGCTTTCATGTATGTGGGGGTTAAGTAAGCTATCTGGCACTTTTTATATTTAAACTACTTCTCCAACATTATCTCATTTGAAAAAAAAAAAGTTATGCTATGGAAATAGGGCAGGAAAAGGGTATCTCATTTTTATGAGTGTTCATAGGTCTGTACTGAGTTTTTATGGGCTACTAACTAAAGCTTTTAAAACATTTTTATCATGCTATATTATTATTTTAGCTTTTAAGACAGCCTAATGAAAGGGAATCTATTATTTTAATAGCTCGCTCTCTCGCTCTCTGGTAAGAGGTCCTACTCACTTACTGAAGTAAGTAGAACTTGAAATGTCAGCTAGAAACTGACAGGAACTCTGTGACACGTAATGGAGATAAGTGAATTCTGGAACCAAAATTTGAGTGGAGTTTAAATGTCAAAATGCCCCAGAACTCCCAGATGCCCATTTGGGTTGTCAGACATAATGGATTGCTTTCTTTGTTCTTTTACCCATGTTTTAACCCTTTGTGTATTGGGGCTTTTTATTTTTATTCTTTGTTCTCACATTCTGTCTAACTAGGTTCAATTTGACAGGATTGGTTGGAACAAAAGCTCCACTTCAGGATTACCCAGAGGTCAGAACTGTGTCAGAATAAGGGGGGAAAGCTCTTTAAAATAGCCAATGGGGGGTGTGTGTGGAAATTGCTTAAAAATTTGCAAACACAGGGAAATAAGGAGAGGCAACTTGTTCAGTGGCATAGAAAACAGGGTACTTTAATCTTCCAGAATATTATTTTTAAGAGTTGAGAGTCTGATGTATTAATCCTGCAGTCCTCACTCATGTGAGAAAATGGGACTTCTCTTGTGAGTGAGCGAGCTGTGGGAAAGGATCTTAATAGATTTGATTTTTTGTTTGCTCTTTAAATGTTTGTAGTTAGATTTAAAAAGGGGAGGATCAGTTATGCATAATAGTAAAATCCATCCCTCAAGTGATGGTGCATGCCATTTAAAACCTTCCATGCCATTTAACACCCATTTAAGCTTCACATTAAGGGCTTACATAGTGGAAAGGGGCATCAAGACTGGGGTGAGTTGAGTCCTGTGAGCAAAATTTGGCTCTCCAAGTTCAATAAGGCACCCAAGATCTGATACTGCTCCCATAGAAGAAAATGGGAGTTTGACATTGACTTCAGTAGGAGCAGGATTGAACTCCGTGAAGACTGAGTCCTAGAATGCAATGCTCCATTTTATGTTGGTTGATGTGCAAAATCCATTTCTATAATACGATAAACACTTAAATAAGTTTTATCTGGCTGTTGATGGTATCGAGAGTCAAAAACTTGGATTGTAATAGTAATCCTGTTTCACCAATATAGTAATGCTTTATTTCCAGCTTGTTTGAAATAATTTTTTGACTTACATAGAGCTTTGCTTTCTTAAAGTACTGGTGTAGCCTAGGGCAGGCCTGCACAACTCGTAAAGCGGTGAGGGCCATATTACTCCAAAGAAAACAGCCGAGGGCCGAAACTCCTCTCCCACCACCAAAGTTGTTGAGCTAAAAAAAAATTTATTTATTTATTTATTTATTTATTTTTGCTGGACTCCACCGCGGGCCGCATGCGGCCCACGGGCCATATGTTGTGCAGGCCTGGCCTAGGGGATGGAAGTTGCTGACTTTGGTATAGAAGATTGTTGGCTGAATCATAAAACCAGTTCTAGCTCATAATCTGCAAAAGATGAGAATAGACTCCACCATATCTTTTCTTTTCCTTTTTCATATTCTTCCCTTTATTGTGGAATCTTGTTTAATTCTTCACTGTTTAAATAACGTATGCTGCTTTCAAACTTTGCAGTTCCCAGGTCAGATCCACTCTAGCACACACATTGAAATATTTTGCACATTGTGTAGGATATCTCTCCTGCATATTGTTCCCTTCAGCTATGAACCATAATATATACAACATGAAAAGATTTCCATCTGAGCTGGTGTCAGCATAAAGCAGCTGTTAGTCGCAGTGCCAATAGCATCTCTCCCTCTCTCTCTCCCTCTCTCTCAAAAAAGTCAAATCTTTGCTCCAATGGAGGACCCTAGTAACGAAATAAAGAACATATATTTGGGAAAATGCATATGATAAGTGAAGCATATTACAGATATTTCTTGGTGACATGAGACAAAGGAAAGATGCTTGGAGGGTCTTTTTCTTTATACGTCCAATCCTGATTTTAAGGCACTATTCTGATCAAATTTTTTTCTTTGCACTTCTGTGTGTGACATTCCTACCCTGCGTAGTGTTCCTTTCAGTGTCTCAGGGCCTGATCCAGTGCCTTATGACAGTGGGAGCAGAGATGTTCTATAAGTGAGCATTGATGGTCTAGCACCAAAAGTAGAGTCTGTAGATCTGGGTTTCATACCAACCTCTAACTCTGAGGCAAAGATTCTGTGCTGTGTTGAAGCTATGTTGCCCCAAAGCTAGTAGAATTGGTCATGGGAGGATTAAGGAGCTGATCTAATGCCCACTGAAGTCAATGGAAGTCTTTACGTTAACTTCAGTGGGCTTTGTTCAGGCCCATATTTTTTTCCATAGCCTTTTCCATTGGAGTATGGAGGGGAAGGTATTTCCCCCTATTATATCCTCAACCTTCACTCTCTCCAGTTGCAGATTCCCAAGATAGTTCTGAAGTATCTTGCTTAGGAGAGTGCTGTAGCAGCACTATCTATGCCCTTAGTACTAACCTTACAATCTGGTCCATAAGAACTGAGGCTTAATGAAGATCCTTAAAGGCTTTGAGATCCTTAAATCAAAGGTCATATAGAAAAGGAAAGAATGGTCATTATTTATCATTAAGATATTTATCTTCAAAAGGATACAGGATAGATTTATATCAATGCATATTTTTCTACCAGTTGTGAGTCGTGCAAGAGATAATGCATTATGGTAGATGGAAAGAAGGTATCAGAAGCTCAAATTAGGATGCTGGCTTGGAAGAGCTAGCCTGTTTAGAACCCAAGATGTTTGCCCTATACTGTAGCTACACTTCTAACCTCTTCTTTGGTTGCAGTGCCTTTTTCAGCCAATGTAAGCTGTTTGGCCTTCCACATCTTTCACCTTAGGTCTTGCCTCATGAGCTAAACTCCAAAAGTCCCAAAAGAAAGACAGGCTCCTCTGCCCCAGAAGAAAAGAAACTTTCACCCAGTTTTCATAACCAGAAGAGCAGGAGATCATGAAATACCATAACCATTCTACTGACCATTTTACATTGTATTCATTTATGTAACACCTTCAATATTGAAGTGCTGAGCAAAGTTTCAATTTTTTGACCTTTTACCTGAAGATCAACCTGTACCAGGGAACCAGAATTTCCAGCTCCCTTGTGTCATCACTTAAGACATTTTCCCCTGAACACTTTCTAATGCATTATCTTCTATAATCCATGTGTTACACTATGAAAGCCATTAACATGCAACTGTACATGCAATTTTCTTTGCAATTATAATAGAAGCGGCAGCAACTGCTATAGTAAAAACTCCATAATGGTTTCCATTGCAAGGTGAGTTTAGGTCACTTTTTTTCCAGACAGAAATTTTCCAAGCTTGCTGTCCTTCCCAAAGGTGATTTTTTTTTTATTTGAACAAAACCAATTCAGTCCCTTTTCTGTGTTCTAAATATGTATAATTCCTTTCTCACTGTATAAAAAGAAGTTCTTGTGAATTTATTTTAAAAAATTCTCTATAGTGAAAAATTTACTGAAGAGGCTGTGGGTTCTGAGAAGGCTGCTGTTTGCTTTGTAATGTGCTAAGGGGTCTAGAGGATATAAATGTTAGAGATGAATACTAGGCACATCACACATTTTGCAAGAGGGAGCCCTGCCCTGAGCATCCTTTAGTTTCTCCTAAGGAAAAAAACTAGGAAATTCCAAACTAAATACTACATTTAGGATGCCTGGCGAGGTACTCAAAAGTCAGGAAATGCCATCGCTAAGGTTGCTCCACAGCTGTAACTCTGAGTGCCTCTGGTTGGATATGGCAATGGGACACAGTGGACTATGCAGGACGGGGTCTGTACTTTGTAACAAAATTAAAGGGAAGCCCATTTGTTTTTAACAAAATAAAGCTACATCATGGATTTTAGCTCTGACATGTTCCCAATTTGCAGCAAATGAAGAACACATTAAATAGAGTATATCACTGCCCATTTCACTTGACTACATTCTGTTTCCATGACAACCTCTGCTTAACAGCTTGGCTGATATGAAATCTTTCCTAGATGGGGGATCTCTTGCCAAAAACAGTGCAGTTCAACATTATACATATTTTAAGGCATTTAAAAACATTTCCTTTAACCTTTTAGAAGTAAATATAATGGGTTATAAAGGATGTTTTTATTTTATTCTAAACTTTGCTTTGGCTTTTGGACGGTTTGCTTGTCACTCTTTCCACCTACCATCAGCAAGTCTTTTATTTCTCACAATGCCTCAACCCACAGCATTGTCGCAGTCAATGATTCAGTAGTGACTGTAACATAAGGTTTATATCCAGTAGAAATTAGTTTTCATGGCTGCTGGCCCATTCTGTGAGCCTCAAGAATAGCAGAATCAGCAACTGAATTGTAAGCAGTACCAGCAAGAGGATCCATGGAACTTGGAGCCTGATCCAAGTCTCACTGGAGTCAGTGGATGTTTTCCTTGGCTTCAGTGGGCTTTGGATCAGGCCATTGATGATAGGAGACCCCCAGTTGGCTTAGAAGGGAGGTGACATCTTTTTTTTTTTTTTTTTTAAAGCAATTTTAACGAGGGTTCAGTCTCAGTTAGTTGGCAGGGATCAGTTACGCAGGCCTGAGAACACAAAGAGAAAAAGAGAACTAGTATATTGCAAGTAAAACCAACTGATGTCTAGTTATAAACTGAATAGTATAGAACTTATTAACCAGAGGCCTTTTAAAAAGAAACTAATGAACTTATATAGTATTATGTGCCTGAAAAAACAACCAGAGGCCAGAATAGATCAAATGTAGTCCACCATCATGTAATGGGCCTGAAACTGGTAATGTTGGATCTTCTAAACAAGGGTTGCTGATCTCTCATGATTAAGTAGATTAAGAAATAACTTGGTACCGTGTCTGTAGTCATGGTATAGAGCAGGGATCTCAAACTCAAATCACCATGAGGGCCACATGAGGACTACTACATTGGCCCGAGGGCCGCACCACTGACACCTTTTCATATAAAGATACAAAAGCCTGCCCCCGGCCCTGCCCCCGCTCTACCCCTTCCATGAGGCCCCACCTCTTCCCAGCCCCCATTCCAACTCTTTCCCCAAAGTCCCTGCCCCAACTCCGCCCCCTCCCTGCCCCTATTTCAACCCCTTCCCCAAATCCCTGTCCCTGGCCCGCCTCTTCTCCACTTCCTCCCCTGAGCGCGTGGCTCCCAGCTCCTCCCCCTCCTTCCTGGAAAGCGCTAAGCACCGCCAAACAGCTGTTTAGCAGCGGGAAGTACCTGGAAGTAGGCAGAGGAGCAGGGACGCGGCGCACTGGAGGGGAGCTTGGTGGCCAGAGGAAATAACTCCGGGGGGGCAGGGAGCTTGTTGGGCGTGGCCATAGCAAATAACTCGGCCCGCAGGCCGCGTGTTTGAGACCACTGGTGTAGAATAAATGTCCTTAGGTCATTGATAATATTCATTTCCTTAAATACGTTGTATACAATTAATAATATGTCTAATTTAAATGCTAATATTACTAGATATGTGCTAGGAGCCCGGTGTGGTGGGGCATGCCTGTAATCCCAGCTGCTTGGGAGGCTGCGGTTGGCGGATAGCTCAGGGGTTCTAGGCTGCTGTGCGCTATGTCAATCGGGTGTCCGGTGCTACTGACAGCTTGGCCGGTGGGTAGTTGGAGGCCTGGCTAGACCAACGCATCTGATGTGTTGTGATTGGCGCTCTCTCTGTGAGGGCTGATGGACCGATCAGTGATATGTGCTAGGGGAAAATAAATGAATGCACAATAATACATAGGGTAGTATTACAGTAATCATTCTAGCAATTAGCTAGAGTGAAATCTGACACACCAGTATTGGTTCATTAATTTTCTGGTTCCACATCTTCTGTTTTTACCAAGCATGACTTCAAGATAGTCTTGAATTACAACAATGTTTGTTTGAATTAATTTAGTCTCTGTCTGCTTCTCTTGCACCTATTTATAACATTCATTATGGAAAACAACTTGACCTACTTTCCATCAACTTTTTTTCTTGTAGGTTATTGTAAAATCTTATGAATGTTCATATACTTTTTACAGGTGAGCTCAGAATTAGGGTACATTTGTCTATCACAACAGGTCTTTCCCAATTGACTGTACATCAGTCATTCCAGGCCGCTTGCTTTGCCATTCTGAGTGCTGGATTTTTTTCTCTCAGAGACGTCTTCTAAAGTAGTATCAAACCTATGATCAGTGGACCTCACTGGTGGTCAGCAATGCACTTTCCAGTGGTCTAAAGAGAGTGGATGTTCATGTAGTGCTAGTTCTCTTCTTTGCATCCAGTTGCTAAATTGAATTTTTTTTAAAAAGCTAAAAATTCATCAAATTCGGTCTCATTATCACCTTTTCACGTATGCAATTGTGGTCATTGCCACATCGATCTTGTACAACAGCAAATGGGAGTGGAGCGGATGTGAGCAGTCCCAAATGGGAGGGGAAAGGATTCCATCAAACAATCTCTGTTTTAAGACATGGTGTCCGAGTGCCCCCATTCTAAACAACCCTAAGTTAAAATTAAAGTAGGGATTTATATTTAATGCTTCCTGTGATGGGTGTCTCTTTTTGCATATAAGAACCAGCTCTTGCATTTGTGAAACTCCCACTGGAGTCAGTTAGACTTTTGGAGATTGTAGGAGTGGACCCTAAATGTAAATCACCTCCACCCCCATTTTCTAGGCAGTATTCAGTACTTCTTTCTGATGCTTCCAAAGAGCCTACTCCAGCATTGTGTGTCTGTAATTACCTGCCCCCAGCATGAAATTGGTTGAGGCTCTGCTATGGCAGAGAGGTGCAAGAACTCAGATTAGGTGAGGGAAAGTGATGCTAGAGGCACACTGCTACAGTTACAGAGCTAGCTGTGTCTCTGTTGCCTCCTGGGTCTCTTTGAGTGGTGCCAGGCCTTGGCCTTTACCTATTCCAGGATGGAATTTTGCAGTTCTCTCACTTAGTCTCACCCTTGGCTACAGTAGCTTGTGTATCAGCTGTGCTTATCCAGCAGGTCTAACTTGTTCAACATCTGTGATTTATTTTTCCCCTTTGGGAGTCTGTGACCAGTAATGTACAGTGATCAAGGCAGCTTTCTTAAAACCAAAGTATTAGTTATTTTAGCAGGAAGAGCAAAGCATTAGAAAAAAAAGGTTTTTAAAACAGTCTATGTGTGTCTGTGCCTTACTATCACCTGATGTTGACTTAGGCCTGTCACGGAGTGTGGGGGAGTCCGGCCCTGCACCCCTCTTCCCCGGATTCACTGGGAGTCTCAGCCAGCCAGTAGAACAGAAGGTTTATTAGAGATGCCAGGAACACAGTCCAACCAGAGCTTGTCAGTACATCCAGGACCCCTCAGTCGGGTCCTTCCGGGGGGCAGGGAGCTTAGACCCCGAAACGGGGCTCCCTGCATTTCACCCCACAGCTCCAAACGGAGGCAGGGAGCCCAGACCCTGTCTGCCTCTCTCCCCTCCTCTCCCGCCAGTTCCAAACTGAAACTGTCCAGCCCCTCCTCCCCCTTTGTCTCCTTCCCGGGCCAGGAGGTCACCTGATCCCTTTGTTCCAACACCTTCAGCTCTCACCTTTGCAGGGGAGGGGCTGGGCCATCTGTTGCCAGGAGACAGGGCCATTCTCTGTGTCCAGGCCTCTGCCCACCCCTGCCTTCTAGGGCTTTGTAACAATCATGCACCCGTCGTCCCACCACCTAGATACTCAAGCACTGCATAGGGGAAACCGAGGCACCCACACAGTACTCAGGGAAACCTTAACAACAGTCCTAGTTCGTCACATCTCTCCCCCCTTCGAGACCGAACTGAGCGGGGTCACTTTAGCCAGTGACCTGGGGAAGTTCGAACCTGGTCACACCAGGCCGTTCCAGTTCCACGTGTTCCCTTAGGTCGGGTGTGCTTGATGGCACCCGCAGGCCGCATGTGGGAAGGTTTATGCGACCCGTGCCCTTTTTCCATCCCAAAACCCCTGGGGTTCAAGCTGAGATCAGGTCTTTTCCCAGCGCTCCAGTCTGGAGGGCTGTAATTCGGGCTGTCTTGGTTAAGAGCCTCCCTCTTGATCTGGTCCCCTCTCTGACCACATGTCTGTGTCACCAGCCGCTCGGCATCGGCCCCTTTTCCTGGATGCAGCCACGTCGGGGCGGGGTGGTGAATATACACCGTAAAGCGCCACCCAAATAGATCCGGCTGCTGCTTCTTAAGGGCCTGCCCCATGGCCAGGCATTCCCTCTCTATGGCCTGACCGTTCTGCCTCCAGGGCAGCAGCTCCTTGCTCAGATACCCGATGGGGTGTCTCCCCCGCTTCGCATAGGCCTGCATCAGCACCGCGCCCAGCCCTGTGTCTGAGGCTTCGGTGAACACTGTACAGGGCTTGGCCCGGTTTGGGTTTACTCGATCTATTGGGCCCTGGATTAGAGCCTCCTTCAGCGCACAGAGAGCCCTCTGGCCCTGCTCGGTCCAGACTGCCTCGTCTGGCTTCCCCTTCTTACCTAGCTCTGTGATGGGGGCAGCTAGGGAGCTAAAGGGGGGTACAAACCTCTGGTAGTACACCGCCATCCCGCTAAAGGCCTGGACCTGTTTCTTGGTCTGGGGAACAGGCCAATCTCTGATCGCCTCCACCTTGGCCAGCCCTGGGCTGTTGAATGACTGGTTCACCTCTAAAGCCAGCCTGTCCTTGGCCTCTCTCTCCAGGTTCTGGGCTCTTTTCCCAGTTACTCTGAATGGGGGACACCTGATGGGAGGATGGGCTCCCATCTCAGGGGAGAGATCCATCAGGGGGTCTTCCCCCTTCTCCTCCCAATCGTCCCTTACCGGTTCTAGGGGTCCCCTTACTCTCCTCCCATACCACAGCTTGAAAGGGAAGCCCCCTGGTGATTCCTGGGGCACTTCCCTGTGCCATCGGTGGGGCAGGTACTTGTCCCAGTCCTGTGGATGCTGATTTATACAAGTCCTCAGCATCAGCCTCCCGGTCCCTTGAACTCTCTCCACCAGCCCGTTGGACTGAGGGTGATATGCAGAGGCCCAGGTGGGCCAGACCCCACCTTTCTCCCACACGCCCCGGAGCCGGGCTGAGATGGCCTCGGATCCCTGGTCTGTAAAGACCTCGCTGGGGACCCCCATTCTGCTGAAGATGGTCAGCAGCGCGTCTGCCCCGGTGGAGGACAGAGCCACCACCTCTGGGTAGCGGGTGGCGAAATCCATGACCACCAGGATGCATTTCTTCCCTGACCAGGTTGCCCTGCCCACCCTATTCATAGCCACCTTCTGGAAAGGTTCCTCTCTGATGGGCAGGGACCTCCAGGGATCTTCTCCCTTACCCCGGGCCAGGTACAATAGCCGGTGATGATACTTCTGGGGCCCCACCGGCTGCCTCATGATTCCCCACAGTTCTACTTCCCCTTGGGGAGCCCATTCCCGGCGCAGGGATTCCTTCTCCCACAGGGATCTGTCTCTGCAGTCTTCCCCAAGGGGGTTTGCAGCGCTGTGGCCGGCAAGTTCCCTCAGCTTCTCCAAGGCGGGATCCCTCTGCAGCTCACTGACCAGGCCTGGGGTCACCGCCCCACTGAGCCCTGTCCCTGGTGGCTCCCTCCCTGCCGTGGAATCACTTCCCGGCAGCACCTCTGGACCAGGCAAGCCTGGTTGGCAGCCGTCCTGCCCTGCCTGTGTGTCCCCCCACTCAGCTGGGGTCTCTGCTCCCCCGGTGCTCAGCGCTGCCCTGGCTGTCCCTGTGGGGCCAGGCAGCGAGCTCGCTGCTTTGCTCTCTGCATCAGAGATTGCCTGAGCCACCTCTCCATTGTGCAGGGGGGTGGGGAGCATCTCTCTGTCCCACCCCGCCCTAGGGGTCCGGTTACAGGCAGGCAGGTAACCGGGGCCTGGCAGCTCCTCCCCCCTGCCAGCCAGGTCATTTGCATTTTCACTGACCATTTCCCTCTTAGCCAATTGGTTCCCTGAGTTCAAATTCAAATCCTCGGCCGTTACAGGGCCAGGGCCTGGATCCTGTCCCAAAGATACACAGTCACCCCCCAACAGCACCTCACCGCTGATATCCTGGAGAACCCCAACAACCAGCCAGCCCGACCCCTCCTGGGTCTGCACAGGGATCTGGGCCATAGGCAGGGCGACTGGGTCCGTCCCTGGGACCCTCACCCAGGTCACACAGCCCCTCAGCATCTGGTGGGGGTGCACCACCCGGGGCCTGACCACAGTTCTCTCTGTCCCGGGATCTCGCCACCCCAGGAATGTCTCTCCATTGACCATCACCTTCCGCTCCCACTGGGGGTCCATAGGGCTTGAGTCCAGGGCCAGGAGTGGAAATCCGTCCACCATCCCACCCATCTGGCTGGCGGAGTTTATGGCCTTGGGACCCAGCAAGGGGGTTAGATCCCGGGGCTTTTTCGCAGGGTCTCCCTGGTTCCAATCACCAGCCTGCTCAAAGGCAGTGAGGTGGGCCTCCACATCCCCACACTCCTTAACCAGGGGCAGCAATTTAGGATCGAGGTTCCCTGCGGAGCTGGCACCCCGGGATCTATCCCCACTTACCCCTGGCCAGTCCCCTATGCCTCTCCGTTCCACCACTGCCAGTTTATGCTGCTGCCGCTTCTCCGGTAGCCCTTTCTTGGGCTCTCGCTGTCTCTCACAGTCCTTTCGCTCTCTCGGACTCAGCTCCAGTCCCATCCGTCTCCGATCCCCTGCTGGGGAACCTGATCGTGAAGACCCCCGTCTGGTTGGGGACCAGACTCTTGGGGATGCCAGGCTACCGCTCCAGCTGCTCCCAGATCCTGCTGTAGCCCCATCGGGGTCAGGAATCTGCTCCTTAGAATGGTCATCCTCCTCCAGCTGCACGATTAGCTGGGCTTTAGTGAGCTTCCCAATGCGTATCCCTCTCTTTTTGCACAGGGTTACAATGCTTCTTTTAAGGAGAAAGCGATATGCCATCACTTCACTGCTCCCAAGTTGCTGTGGATTCGCAGGCCTGTGTGCTCTTAGCTCCCCACGGTTTCCAGGAAGAACCCCAAGTGTGCCAGCCCTTCTCCAGGTCACCGCCTCTTTGCCAGGGTCGAGCCGCAGCTCCTCCACCCCTGGGTCCACTCACGGCACCCCCAGGGGAACCCTGTCACTGCAAAAATCCTTCTCTCTCCCAGGGCCAAGCCGCAGGCTCCTCCGCCCCGGGACTGCTCACTGCAGCCCCCAGGGGGACCCCATCATTGCACAGTCCTTCTCGCTGGTCACACACTCCCAGGGGTTAAGCGTAGCTCCTCCGCTCCCCGAAACCGCTCCTCTGTGAGCCTTCAGGACGCCTGGTCCTCGTTAGCCCCCCTTCGTTCTACTGCTCCCCAGTTACTTACTGCAGGAAGCGCCTTCCACGGGGTGCAGTACATCCCACCGCTACCACCAGTTGTCACGGAGTGTGGGGGAGTCCGGCCCTGCACCCCTCTTCCCCGGATTCACTGGGAGTCTCAGCCAGCCAGTAGAACAGAAGGTTTATTAGAGATGCCAGGAACACAGTCCAACCAGAGCTTGTCCGTACAACCAGGACCCCTCAGTCGGGTCCTTCTGGGGGGCAGGGAGCTTAGACCCCAGCTCGGGGCTCCCTGCATTTCACCCCACAGCTCCAAACGGAGGCAGGGAGGCCAGACCCTGTCTGCCTCTCTCCCCTCCTCTCCAGCCAGTTCCAAACTGAAACTGTCCAGCCCCTCCTCCCCCTTTGTCTCCTTCCCGGGCCAGGAGGTCACCTGATCCCTTTGTTCCAACACCTTCAGCTCTCACCTTTGCAGGGGAGGGGCTGGGCCATCTGTTGCCAGGAGACAGGGCCATTCTCTGTGTCCAGGCCTCTGCCCACCCCTGCCTTCTAGGGCTTTGTAACAATCATGCACCGTCGTCCCACCACCTAGATACTCAAGCACTGCATAGGGGAAACCGAGGCACCCACACAGTACTCAGGGAAACCTTAACAACAGTCCTAGTTCGTCACAAGGCCGTTCTAACTTTTTCAGATGCCCCAGCAGGTCCCAGGGCCTCAGTCCGGTTCCCCCGAACAATTAACACCTCTCTCTCTTAAGAGAAGTTTACTCTTTTTAAACTGGCAGAATTATTTTGTCCTTCTATGTTCATAGGACTTTTCCTGCCCTGGTCCAAATCAGTTTTTTGTAGGCTGGCTGGAGATGAAGCAAAATTAAGCAAAGGTAATATCTCTGGCATTGTCCCTTCACGGCTCCTAAGTGTTTGCTGAGACGCGACTTATCTTGAGCCATTTTCTTTCCTTCCTGTTTTTTCCAGATAGACTTTTGTTATTAACATAATATAGTCAGACAAAAAATACCCCAAGAATCAGGGCAACATACAGTATTCATAAATAATTACAGAGCAGCTCCAAATCCGTCACCCACAAAATGTGATAGTAGTATATGTCCCACTCCCAGCCATTTTTTTTAAACTGTCTGTTAAGAGAACTGAGGTTATAGCATACTCGTATATCTCCTCAATTTGATCATGGTTTGAGGGTTGTTATCAAATTCTTTACTGGCTTTATAGATACAGAAAGCAGAAGTTTCCTGTACAGACCAGTATTTACTTTGTAAGAGGAGATGGCAGAGGGTGGCTTTTATCAGTGTAACGAAAATAAAAAAGAAAAACTTGTAGCACCTTAGAGACTAACAAATTTATTTCAGCATAAGCTTTCGTGGGTTGTTACCCGCTTCATCGGATGCATGGAATGAAACATACAGTACACAGATATTTATACAGTCAGAGAAACATGATAAGGTCGAGGTGCATAGACCAACCTTAAGAGGCGAATTAGTTGAGAGGAACCATAACAGCAGGGGAAGAAAAACCTTTGAAGTGATAAACATGATGGTCACACAGGTGTGAATGAGGATCGTTAACTTAAGGGAAATAGATTCAATTAACGTAATGGCTGAGCCATTCCAAATCTCTATTTAATCCGGACGCAATGCAACCTAGTTTGCATATCAATTCGAGTTCAATAGTTTCTCTTTGAAGTCTGCTTTTCAGTGTGTATCCCTTTAAAAAGAAATCCTTTAACTACATGACAAACATTAAAACAGTATTTTAAACAAAAATCCTATAAAAATCTTTAAATGTTTCCGTGATTATTTCCCTAGATTTTTCCTCATTGGTCTGAATTCAAACCTGTTAGTTCAAGGAGGTGCTTGTGATGCACAGAGGATTCATCCAAGGGTTGTAGGGGACAGGTAGTGTTTTCATCGTTGTTCTTTGTTTGATCCAACCCAGGACGCTGGCTTTAGCTTCTATCAGAGGCTCCATACAAGCCCCGTCGATAAAGGATGCATTAATCCAGTGCATCGTCCAGCTGCACTCCCCCTCCCCAGCCAGATTTACCCTCTTGTATGGGATTCCCAGCATTCGTTGTATCTTCTGTTCCCCGCTGACAACTTTCTGTCACCATGCAGCCCTTGTCTGCACTGGTGTAAACTTGGATGGTACCTTTCTCACTTGGAAAAATGGCTGAGGGCTTGTCTGCATGGGGAAATAGCCAATCTGCACAAGCTCCCCAGGTAGATGCTCTTATTCTGGACACTAAGAGTGTCTTTTTGTGATTTTAGCTTAATCCAGCGGCTCTCAAACTTCATGGCACCGCGACCCCCTTTTGACAACTAAAATTACTACACAACCCCGGGGGGGGGGGGGGGGGGACTGAAGCCCGAGCCCGCCTGAGCCCTGTCACCCCAGGTAGGGGGCCCCAGACAGGGGACCTGTAAACTGAGCCCCCGCTGTCCAGGGCTAAAGCTGAAACCTGAGCCCTGCCGCCCAGGGCTTTAGCCCTCGGGCTCAGGCTTTGGCGCTGGGGCTCGGGCTTCGGCCCTGGCCCCAGCAAGTCTAACACCAGCCCTGGAGACCCCATTAAAATCCCACTTTGGGGTCCCAGCCCACAGTTTGAGAACCCCTGGCGTAATCCATTTTGGAAGGGGATTAAGCTAAACCACAAAACGGCATCAGTGCAAAATAAGTGTGTCCAGAAAGAAAGTTGTAGCAGAATAGCTATTGCGCTGTAAATTCACTACTAGTTTATTTTGTAATGGCTTCCCCACGTAGACAAGCCCGGAATCTGTGTGATTTGGTTCTCTCTATTTCTGGAGTCTTTTTGTGTACTGTTACTTACAGAGTTCATGATAACAGCAATTTCTTTTAAAATTGAGAAATAGGGTTTGCAGGCTGGATAGCTGAGTGCTAATGGAATATGGAACATTTCACCTTGATGAGGCCACTGGTTTCAGTCTGGTCTAGGTTGGTGGTGAACAAAAGCTAGTAACAGCTAGTAATCTGCTGGATTTTGTGAACTGAGTTGGTGGTCTCAGCCTCGTTTCTAGGGTAACAGCTGTGCATATGAGAAAATCACCACATCTGTTGGCACTGATGGATGGACACGTTTGTTGGGAATCTCAGCAAAAGCATACTAATAATTTAATAGGCATGGAGACTGAACTACAGTACTTCAGCCACAGGGCCTAGACATGGTCCTTCTAGGTCAAGAGACATTGACCCTTTCCTCCTCCCCTACTCCTGAGTAAAAAAAACAAAACACCACATGGGTTATTTTGGCTGGATAAAGCCCCATGTTGTGTTCTTTTTGCAAGATTACAATTTTTGATGTTCACCGCCAAAATAAAAGGAGAGTCCACAGCAGGCATATCAATGGGATACAGGAATCCAAACTATTCCAAATGGTCATTATCTTCTGCCTTCTATTTGAAGAGTAAATTAAATAACAAGAGATGATGCAACTAGTTTTCCAGATCGTATTTGATTTGACAAAGCAGTTAGTAGTTTCCATCTGCACAGTATAATCATTAACTTTTTTGTTTCCCTGGTAATGTACATCCTGTTTTTTATGGGTGACCTTACTGATGGATTTGTTTTTTAAAAGGAACATGGTTTTATTGATGCTCTTTTAGGATGAGGTATGTATGAAATTATTCAGCCCATTAAATATGCTTTCCAAGAATCCTATATGATTCATAGTCTCCAATCGTGCTATCACCTATGCACCTGCTTAACTTTACTATGAGTAAAATTATTTTGTATTTACTTTTTATTAGAGTACGGTTCTAGCACGTGTGCTTTCTGAAATATAAGGAACAGCTTTCTATAGACAAAGGTAAATACATTCAATAAAAAAGGATGATCAAAAAGGTATATAGAGAATAAAAAAAAATTAACTAAAGATTTGTCATATGCTATATCCCTTCCATTGCCTGTATGTGTTCTGCTTATGTATGTATCCTGCAGATACACATGAGCAGTCCCATTTCACTCCATGGGCTGAAACATGCGTTTGGTATCCAGGTGTTTGCAGGATTAGGCCCTAAAATCCAGATTTTAAAGGTATTTAGGCACTGCTCTGCTCCGCTCAGCCTTGCAAAATCTAAGTGAATTAGGAGCCTACAGTTTGGTCTACATTTGAAAGTTATATCTGCATAATTACAATCCATCAGGGGTGTGGAAAAATGCATTCTTATTGACTGTAGCTATGCTGACATAGCTGTGTCTGCAATAGAGGTTATGTCGATGGAAGAGTTCTTCCATCAATGTAGTTATAGCTAATATCGCTGAGGGAGGTGGTGTCCTTACACCAACAGGAAAAATCCTTCTGTCAATGTAGGCTGTCTGCCCGCCCTATGAGACTGTGCCAACATAGCAATGCACGTAAAATTTCCATAGTCTAGACATACCCCAAGTCTCATTTTTGAAAGGGGACTTAGGAGCTAAAGCCCCATTGACAGTGAGGTCAACATGTGTGAATTGGTCTGCCCACAGAGCCTACTGCGGGATCAGGTCCTTAGGCTGGGAGTTCTTTGGGACAGGGAATCTGTCTTCTCCAACTGTAAGGCATCTGGCCAACTTTCCAGTGTGGTATGAACGGGCAATAATGGAAAATAGATGATTTACTTTAAAAAACGGTTCTCCCTCATTTGAGGACAGTGACATGTGCGCCCTTCTATGTCCCTCCATTTGTGGGGGTGTCTCCTTTTTGGTAGTGGTCGGTGTCCTGGAGTGCAGCCCCGCCCGGTCTGTGTCCCTTTGTCAGTGTGTCCTCCCCACTTCCCCTTCCCATCTGTCTGTCCCTTTCCATTAGGGTTGCCAGTTTAGGTTGGACGCGTTCCTTGGAGGTTTCATCACAGGTAGGGTGACCAGACAGCAAATGCGACAAAGGGTCCTGGGGCACCTTATAGACTAACAGAGGTACTGGAGCATAAGCTTTCGTGGGTGAATACCCACTTCGTCGGATGCAAGCAGTGGGAATGTCCAGGGGCAGACATTTCCACTGCTTGCATCCGAAGAAGTGGGTATTGACCCACGAAAGCTTAAGCTCCAGTACCTCTGTTAGTCTATAAGGTGCCCCAGGACCCTTAGTCTGGATGTGTAGAAGCGACAAACACGGCTACCCCTCTGATACTTCAGACGGCAAATGTGAAAAATCGGGACAAGGGGTGCGGGGGTAATAGGAGCCTATTTAAGAAAAAGACCCCAAAACCGGGACTGTGTCTATAACATCGGGACATCTGGTCACCCTAATCACAGGATATAAACTTGAAGGAAAGATTTATTTTTTATTTCCTGGAGACTCCTGGAGGCCTGGCAGCCCTACTAGGCTCTGGGTGTCTCTCCCTCTCTGTCTGTATGTCCGCCCCCCCCATGCCCGCCCTTGTCTGTCTGTCTGTCCCCGTCCCTCTATCCCCGCCGGCGCGGCGCCCCCTGCTGCCCGGCGCGGGGGCGGCAGGCTGGCGCCGGGGCGGGGAGGCCCGGACAGCCTGGGCCGGCGTGGTGTAGGAGGAAGCGCAGGGCCATGGCGCTGAGCCCCCCCGAGAGCCAGCCGGGCCCGGAGCCCCCGCGCCCGCCGCCCGAGCACGAGGGCGACGAGGACCCGGTGCCCATCAACCACCAGCAGCTGCGCCGGCTGGAGCCCGAGCCGGGCGGGATCCCGCTGCACTCGCCGTGGACCTTCTGGCTGGACAAGTGAGCGCGGGGCCGGGGGCCCCTCCGCGGTACCCCCCCGCCCGGGCCGCGGGACCGTCTGCCTGACCCCAACCCTGGGACCCTCCGCCGGGCCCCGTGAGACCCCCCCCCCCCCCCGGCCCGGAACCCTCCGCCGGGCCCCGTGAGACCCCCGGGCCCGGGACCCATGAGACACCCCCCCCCCGGGACCCTCCGCCACGCCCCGTGAGACACCCCCCCCCCGGCCCGGGACCCTCCGCCGGGCCCCGTGAGACCCCCCCCCCCCGGCCCGGAACCCTCCGCCGGGCCCCGTGAGACCCACCCCCCCCCCCCCCCCCGGGCCCGGGACACTCCGCCGGGCCCCGTGAAACCCCCCGGTCCCGGGATCCTCCGCCGGGTCCCCGTGAGACCCCTCCCCCCCCCCCCCGGGCCCCGTGAGACCCCTCCCCTCCCCCCCGGGCCCGGGACCCTCCGCCGGGCCCCGTGAGACCCACCCCCCCCCCCCCCCCCGGGCCCGGGACACTCCGCCGGGCCCCGTGAAACCCCCCGGTCCCGGGATCCTCCGCCGGGTCCCCGTGAGACCCCTCCCCCCCCCCCCCGGGCCCCGTGAGACCCCTCCCCTCCCCCCCGGGCCCGGGACCCTCCGCCGGGCCCCGTGAGACCCACCCCCCCCCCCCCCCCGGGCCCGGGACACTCCGCCGGGCCCCGTGAAACCCCCCGGTCCCGGGATCCTCCGCCGGGTCCCCGTGAGACCCCTCCCCCCCCCCCCGGGCCCGGGACCCTCCGCCGGGCCCCGTGAGACCCCTCCCCTCCCCCCCGGGCCCGGGACCCTCCGCCGGGCCCCGTGAGACCCCCCCCAGGCCCGGGACCCTCCGCCGGGCCCCGTGGAAACCCCCCCCCCCCCGGGCCCGGGACCCTCCGCCGGGCCCCGTGAAACCCCCCGGTCCCGGGATCCTCCGCCGGGGCCCGTGAAACCGCCCGGGACCCTCCGCCGGGCCCCGTGAGACCCCCCCCCCCCGGCCTGGGACCCTCCGCCGGGCCCCGTGAAACCCCCCGGGCCCGGGACCCTCCCCCGGGCCCCGTGAGACCCCTCCCCTCCCCCCCGGGCCCGGGACCCTCCGCCGGGCCCCGTGAGACCCCTCCCCTCCCCCCCGGGCCCGGGACCCTCCGCCGGGCCCCGTGAGACCCCTCCCCTCCCCCCCGGGCCCGGGACCCTCCGCCGGGCCCCGTGAGAGGCCCCCCCCCGGGCCCGGGACCCTCCGCCGGGCCCCGTGAGAGGCCCCCCCCCGGGCCCGGGACCCTCCGCCGGGCCCCGTGAGACCCCCCCCCCCCGGCCTGGGACCCTCCGCCGGGCCCCGTGAGACCCCCCCCCCTGGCCTGGGACCCTCCGCCGGGCCCCGTGAGACCCCCCCCCCCCCGGCCTGGGACCCTCCGCCGGGCCCCGTGAGACCCCCCCCCCCGGGCCCGGGACCCTCCGCCGGGCCCCGTGAAACCCCCCGGGCCCGGGACCCTCCCCCGGGCCCCGTGAGACCCCTCCCCGGGCCCGGGACCCTCCGCCGGGCCCCGTGAGACCCCTTCCCTCCCCCCCGGGCCCGGGACCCTCCGCCGGGCCCCGTGAGAGGCCCCCCCCCGGGCCCGGGCCCCTCTGCCGGGCCCCGTGAGACCCCCCCCCCGGCCTGGGACCCTCCGCCGGGCCCCGTGAGACCCCCCCCCCAGGCCTGGGACCCTCCGCCGGGCCCCGTGGAACCCCCCCCCCCCCCCCCGGGCCCGGGACCCTCCGCCGGGCCCCGTGAAACCCCCCGGTCCCGGGATCCTCCGCCGGGGCCCGTGAGACACCCCCCCCCCCCCCCGCCGAGCCCCGTGAAACCCCCCGGGCCCGGGACCCTCCCCCGGGCCCCGTGAGACCCCTTCCCTCCCCCCCGGGCCCGGGACCCTCCGCCGGGCCCCGTGAGACCCCTTCCCTCCCCCCCTGGGCCCGGGACCCTCCGCCAGGCCCCGTGAACCCCCCCCCCAGGCCCGGGACCCTCCGCCGGGCCCCGTTAGACCCCCCCCCAGGCCCGGGACCCTCCACCGGGCCCCGTGAGACACACCCCCCCCCCGGGCCCCTCTGCCGGGCCCCGTGAGACCCCCCCCCCAGGTCCGGGACCCTCCGCCGGGCCCCGTGAAACCCACCCCCCCCAGGTCCGGGACCCTCCGCCGGGCCCCGTGAGACCCCCCCAGGTCTGGGACCCTCCGCCGGGCCCCGTGAGACCCCCTGGCCCGGGGCCCGCCGCAGGCCGCATGAGACCCCCCCAGGCCTGGGACCCTCCGCCGGGCCCCATGAGACCCCCGGGCCCGGGGCCCTCCGCAGGCCCCATGAGACTCCTCCCCCCACCACCCCCGCCAGCCCAGGGACCCTCCGCCGGGCCCCGCGAGACTCCCCCTCCCCCCTGGGCCTGGGACCCTGCACCAGGCCCCGCGAGACTCACCCACCCCTCCCAGGGATCCTCTGCCAGGCCATATGACCTCCCGTCCCCCCGCTTGGCCCAGGGACTCTCCGCAATACCTCCCCCACCAGGCATCCGCAAGACCCGCCCGGGCCCAGCGACCCTCCACCTGACACACACACCCAGGCCCAGGGACTTTCTGCCATGCCCTAACACACACACACAGAGAGAGAGAGAGAGAGAGAGACACACACACACACACACACACACACACCCACCCACCCACCCACCCACCACGAGATACCACTCCCCCCACCCCTGCCAGACCCACCCAGGCCTTGGGACTGTCTTCTTGACCCCTACCCCTGGGGCCCAGGGACTCTCCGCCAGGCCCGCTGCTCAGGAACCCTCTGCAATACCCCGTCCCGCCTGGCCCCCTGCAAGACCCGCCTGGGCCTAGGAACCCTCTGCCTGACACCTCCCGTCCCCTGGGCCCAGGGACTCTCTGCCAGGCCCCATGAGACAGCCCCCGCTGCCTAGGGACCCTTTTCCGGCCCTCTCTCCCCCCAGCATAGGGACTCCTGTCCTGAGTAGGGCCCTGCTAGACCCCCAGGCCCAGGGCTCAACGCTGCTGTCTCTCTCAGACTGGGGGTGGGTGGTGGGTCTGGTCTTCTCTGCCTTACAGGCTCTGCCAGGGGGGTGAGTGACCAGCTCCATAACCCCCAACCCCAAATATATGGAGCTGAGCAGCGGGGGGAACTCTCTCCCAGCGCAGACTAGAAGCCCCCCACTGCTCCTAACTGTCCCAACCATTCACCCCCACACTCCTAACTGCCACAGTCCAGACTGACACCACTTTATTCCTAACTGCCCAGCTTAGCCCTGGTCTACGAGAATAGCGTAACTGAAGTCGATGTATTTAGATCCACTTACCACGGCATCTTCACGGCGATAAATCGACCACTGCCGCTCCCCGTCGACTCCACTTGCGCCTCTCGCAGCGGTGGAGACCCCAATAGATTGATTGCTACCTGCCAATCTGGCAGGTAGTGTAGACTTACCCTTAGAGTCAAAGTTTGATGCCTGCCCTCATTTTTGACTGCCTCAGCCTAAAGTCAAAGCTCCATCCCTTCACCCCATTCCTAATTGGTTTACCCTGACTGCTTTAACCCCATCTCAGAATGAAATCCTGAAACCCACCCTCTAATACACACATCTTTACCCAAACTTCATAATGTGAGATTGGCTTGTTGTCCTACAGAACTGGGTTGTAACCAGAGAATGAGTCCAGGAGCCATAAATAAAAAGCTGCTTCCTACTAGTCAGCTGGGGCCTGAAACCAATACAATTTCTTACAACATCTTGGATTTGTTTAGCACCTTTCCCCCCCACAGGGCTTTACAAACTAATGTTCAGCCTGTATGCAGGGATCATTTCAGCTGCTGCTGAAATGTTGCCATGCTTATGACAGCTGTTTAACATGTGCACAACAGCTCACAGCACAACAAATTAGAACATGAAGTGAAGGACGACACTATAAAAACAAAATTTCTTTGTAATGCTGACAATAAGATCATAAATGATTTTTTAAAGGAGTAAGAGCTCACCAAGTTTCCTGAAATACTCTTATTCCTAATTATTGAGCACCTGCAGTGCACTGAGTGCAGTACAGAAGAAGAAATTGTCCCAGGGCCGTAGTGTTTACAATCTAAATTGAGCACTGACAATGCAGTTCAGATGCTACAGGCCGTCTACATATAATGTTTTAGCAATTTAGGTTTTGTTTTGTTTTATGGTAAACAATCTAGACTATTTTAGCAAATAGGTATCCTTTGATTACTGCTATTACTCACAGCATACTCTAGGGTTTTGATATGATGTTCGTTCTTTTTAAAAATAAGTGTAGAAACACTGAAAAACAGCTCTGATCTTCACCAGTGTCTTTTGTAACACAGAATGATGATGAGTTATTTGTCTCACCCTGACTTGCATGTGTACTACACATGGGAAAAGTTTCTGTATGTAGCTAATATAGACATTAAAGAAACAAAATATTTTTATATACCACTAGTTGGTAGCTTTAACGTTTTCTAATACGGTAGTCATAACATTAAGAAAATACATTTCAGAAATGGCTTTTCTTCATAGTATAATAAACATTGATTCAGGTAATAGTGTTGTTTCAAGCCCTAAATTTAGACATAATGCTTGTAAGGGAAATAATAGTAGGCTAATGGTTATATTTATAAGATCATGCTGTTATTTCACTTAAGGCATGTACATACCTTGATAGTTTCTTTAATGCCCTGATCCTGAAACTGGCTCAACATGGGCAATGCCTTCCTCCCCTGACTTTAGCATGATTATATGTGGGTACAGGGATCTACCTACACTGAGTTATTTGAAGGACTGTGGCCTAAATTTGTAATCTTTTAAATACTGTATCAACTCACTTCTTATAGATGGTCCAGCAGAAGTGAGCTTTTTGGAGGAATTAGCTAAATCTTACATTAGTTAAGCAAAGTGAATATCTAATGGTCACATAACATTTTACCTACTTGACTTTTTTTCGGAGCTTTACCTTACTCTGTAGCTGAAACATTGGTAAGGCTACGTTTTAGTCACGGGCAGTAAACAAAAATTCACGGCCTGTGACCTGTCCATGACTTTTACTCTATACCTCTGACTAAAACTTGTGGGGGGAGGGGGAAGAGGTGGTGTCTGAAGGAGGGTGGCCTGGGTAAGGGGGGGGGGGGAGGGGGAGGGGAGAGGGGGGAGGGCAGGGCCCCGATTTGCGAAGCCAACACTCTGGGCGAAGGCAGCACACAGAGCTGCCTGGCCACGCCTCTGCTAGTGCAGAAGTCACGGAGGTCACAGAAAGTCATGGAATCTGTGACTTACGTGACCTCCATGACAAACCCACAGTCTTAAACCATGGGCAGTTATCAACACTGGAATTGATACTCGTGATGTTTACAGATGGACATACAAGAACAATGCAAAACCCACAAGAGTTCAGAAATTCAAGCCTCTTCCTCATGCTGTCACACAATCTTTGACTTTTTACAACTATCCTCTTTGGAGAAATATAATCTTTTTAAAAAAAAGAATTGCAAGTTCTTTTCTATCCTAGTATCTCCGGTAAAAAAATATCTTCACTGTGTCTTATTAACTGTTTAATTGAGAAATGTGGAGAAACCTTTGAGAATACACAAGAGGATCTTACGATCCCACTTGAGTAATCCCATTGAGTTTAACTCATAAGTATTTGCAAGATCAAGGCCTAAAGTGTTAAATAACCATTCAGACCCTGCTGGAGTTAGCTACCCTGAAGCTGATTTGTCAGTTGGATTTGTTCCCAGTTGATCTACCCAGCCATTTGGAGATGTGCATGTTTATCTCTTGTGGCCAATAGCAAAGAAAGTTTAAGTTCCATGTCAAATTATTGAATTATATATTATGAAATGTTAAGCCCATCCTATTTCAGAATTTTAAAAATTTAAATTGATTTTTTTACTAACTTTTGCCTTAACTACTTCATATAAGTACATATGATAGTATACATTTTTGCTTATTTTAAATTAATAAAAATAGTGAAATTAAACACCACAGAACTAGAAGATATATTTTTGTGTTACTGAGTTGTCTGACAAGCCCCTTCTAACCAGTTAGGAGTTGAAGGTTGTGCAATATATCATTCTAAAGGTAGGACCAGAAGTCAAAAGTTTCTAATGGTCTTCATACTCATAATACACAAAATATTTTTTTGGTGCATTTATTAGTAATAAGGAAGAGGGGAACAAATAATGGATTAATGTCAAGAGAGAAGGATGGCAGAAAACAGAATAGGTGTTTAATACATTAAAAATAAATATAAGCTTAAAGCGTAAAAACAGAAGGTAGCTTTTGATACGCAGGGCCCCGATCCTGCACTTGTCTTTGTGTGAGCAGACCTCTGTGCTTATGCAGTCTCATTGAAGTGGCTATGCAGCCCTGATTGTTGCAGGATCTGTGCTTAGGCTTGTACAGTCTGTAATGAGTTGTAAATAACTGAAATATATCCAAACAGTGCACAACTTTATCTAGAAAAATATAATGTATGCATTAAATTTGCTTCTAAAACCACTTAATGTAGGGTGGTGAAGAAATATCTCATGACAGGGAATGGTATTTTTGCCTACCATTAAATATAATGTTACTCCAGACTTGTTTTGAAATGCTAGGTGAAATGACTTCTAAGTATCAAGAAAACACAGAGGTAGGTGTGTAAAATTTTCTGTAACCTCTGGTAACTTTAAATTACAAAACAGTATTGAGGGAGATAGTTCCATAACATATGTTAAAAGACCTCCAAGGAATTTATACATTTCCATCAAGTGTATTCTCCTATATCAAGTATATATCAGATAAAGAATAATTTGTAACAAACATACACACACATTTATTTGGGCATACGCTTTCATGGGCTAAAACCCACTTCATCAGATGCATGGAGTGGAAAATACAGTAGAATATATATATACACAGTAGTGTATGTGTGTATATATATATATATATATATATATATATACACAGAGAACATGAAAAGATGGGTGTTGCCATACCGACTCTAACGAAACTAATCAATTAAGGTGGGCTATTATCAGCAGGAGAAAAAAAACTTTTGTAGTGATAATCAGGATGGCCCATTTCAAACAGTTGACAAGAAGGTGTGAGTAACAGTAGGGGGAAAATAGCATGGGGAAATAGTTTTCAGTTTGTGTAATGACCCATCCACTCCCAGTCTTTATTCAAGCCAAATTTAATGATGTCCAGTTTGCAAATTAATTCCAGTTCTGCAGTTTCTCGTTGGAGTCTGTTTTTGAAGTTTTTTTTGTTGAAGAATTGTGACTTTTAGGTCTGTAATTGAGTGTCCAGGGAGGTTGAAGTGTTCTCCGACTGGTTTTTGAATGTTACAATTCTTAATGTCTGATTTGTGTCCATTTATTCTTTTGCGTAGAGACTGTCCGGTTTGGCCAGTATACATGGCAGAGGGGCATTGCTGGCACATGATGGCATATATTACATTTGGTAGATGTGCAGGTGAACGAGCTGATGTGGCTGGCTGATGTGATTAGGTCCTATGATGGTGTCGCTTGAATAGATATGTGAACAGAGTTGGTAATGGGCTTTGTTGCAAGGATAGGTTCCTGGGTTAGTGTTTTTGTTGTATGGTGTGTGGTTGCTTGGTGAGTATTTGCTTCAGGCTGTCTGTAAGCGAGGACTGGCCTGTCTCCGAAGGTCTGTGAGAGTGAGATATATATTCCTACTGTATTTTCCACTCCATGCATCTGATGAAGTGGGTTTTAGCCCATGAAAGCTTTTGCCCAAATAAATTTGTTAGTCTCTAAGGTGCCACAAGTACTCCTTGTTCTTTTTGCTGATACAGACTAACATGGCTACCCCTCTGAAACCTGACACACACATATATTACTAGTGCCTGGTGTACTACCAAATGGGTGATTTAGGTGTAATCTCATTGCATTATAATAGTAATTTGATGAATATTTCCCGCTTTGAAAAATAAATGTCTGTGCTTCACCTCCCATCAATGCTTACTTTGTATAAGTGCCTGGGCGCATAAAGTAACATTTGGGAACTAATCCTGTGACAGAGTTCTGTTTCATTTGCATTATCTCAGTTGTGTATGTAAAGTTGTACACTTGCATTTCTCACAGGCAGTAAGCCTTTTTCAGTATGTGTGACTACAGTATTCCTCATTAGATATTGTGTGCTGATATCTTGCCCCGTATTTATTTTAGGAAAATGAGAATGATGGAAGTATCTTGGAGTAAATTATTATTCAGCAGTCAGACAAGGAAGCTCATGTGTATGATCTTCAAATGTTAATAATTCAGCTGGTCATAAAAGATCAAGGTAGCTGCCAGCTTTTTTAAAAATAAGACAATATAACTTTTTAAAAAGTGATGCAAAATTCTTCTTTTAGGTTATGTTCTAAGTGTTCCGAAACTAGAGAGGAGCATTTAGCACATGAAAATTTAAACTGTTTTCCTCCTCCTTTTGCAGGGTCCCTAGTCTGCGCCTGCTGTAGTTTACCTGCTGTTGTTGTTTGTTGTAATGCGGCAGCATGGACTGTGTTGGTAACGTTGTATTACCCATGGACCTCCATTGGGTCTTACAGGTGCTTGTCACTCCAACTCAGCAAACTGATCCGTACTAATGCACCCTTACGCCCACATGGGGCTGAGGCTCTGCACAGGTGTAGGGTTCTGCCCACATGAATCAGCTTTCAGGATCTTGGGCATTTGAGTGAAAGGCAAGTCTTGTGGTTTTTACAATACTCTGCAGTCTTGCAAGTTTTCAAAAATGATCATATCCCAGAGGATATAAGCATTTTAAAAACAGAGCTTTAAAAACTGAAGACTTGCGTTAGGCAGTTAGCAGTTTCCTGGTGCGTGTGATGTCTGGGTTATTGTGTTAAATGAGAATTCAACAGTTCGTCAGAATTTGGGTCTTGCAGAAAAAGAAAAGAAAATAGTAAGGAGCATGGATGCCCCCCAATACTAAGGTGGCTTGAGGCATTCAGAACAATTGTTTCATTCAATTTTGGAATTTAGATCTGCAGATCATCTTTGTATAAAAAACAAAGCTACAACTGAAATTAATATATATACCCATTTACGCATGGATATCGATTTCATATGTCAGTACTGAGCAAATTTTATAGTAGTTAATAAACCCCACAAAACTAGAACACAGCCTATAATATGACCAATGTACAACAATTTATGGTTAATGCTACACTGAGTAAAAACCTTTCTAATGAATAACTAAAAGAATACGCTAGTAGCACTAGCTGCTAGTTTTCAAGCTGTGCTAGGAAAAGACTACAGCTGGGTCCAGCAATCTGATCTGTGGGTAACTTCTCCTGAGCCCCAGTTACTTCAGTGCGACTCCACATGGGTGCAAGGGTCCGCTATGTAGGTTAGATGGTAGGATCAGGATCTAATTCTGTTCCTGCATGACTGCTAAAGCAGTGCTTTTAAGCTAAATTACTTATAAGCATAGATTAATACTACTGTAGCAAAAAAAAAACCCCACAAAACTCTTTGTTTTAAAAAAAGAAAAAATATCAGTGGATGTAGTTTCTTGTGACTAAACATTGACAAATTTAGTGCAATGTTGTTAATCCACTCCAGGGAAGTGAAAACTTTTATAGCATTTATCCTGTCAAAAATTTAGATTTCCCCTTTCCCTTAAACATTATTATGAGTTTTGTAATTACAAATAAAGGAGTTTAAAATAAAGTTTTAAATATTAACACCAATCAATTAAATCTGTGTATTTTAGTGACCATTTTGAAATTATACAATTGTGGATATAACATATTTGAAACAATTTAGAATTTTTAATAACTTCCCCCTGCTCTCCTGCAGGAAACCTTTAGTTGTCTAGGCATCTATATCAGCTATCTAGGATCATGAACAGGTGGCTTGCAATGAAAAACATTAGTAATATAAAAATGTTCAGCTTAGCAAGTGCATCGTGACAGTCTTAGTGGTTTGAAGTCATTCTTTGTCTATATTCAGACTGGATTACCAGATTTGGCTGGTTGCTAGTGGGTGCCTTTGAGTGTACTTGGAAGTAAATATTTTGCTTTGCTAGACCAAAAACAGTTGCATCTAAATATTTAGGGTGAAATTTGTAGAAGTTCTCAACTTCGGTCTGACTCTCCTCCCATTGAAACCAGTGATAAAACTCCCATTGATGTCAGTGGGAGCCGAGTTATGTCAGTGCTGAGCACATCTGAAAATCTGACCCTTAATTCTTGCAGATAAATGTCTAAGCTGCAATTCAGTGTTAGACATTGATAGTGAGAACATCCTGAGTAGCATTAGAAAATAAAAAATGGGATATAAATCTTAATGTCTCAGACATAATAAGGAACCACTAACTGTTGAGGATAAGAAAAAAAACTTCATGTTATTCAAAATGGCAGGTTTCTTGCACTTTTGGCCCAAGCAACTGTTATTGCTTACTGTCAAAGACAGCATATGAGGATCGGTGGACCTCTGGTCCCATGTGGTCTGGTAACTCCTTTATTTCTTGTTGCATTAATTTTCCCCCGCTAAGATTCTGATGGCCATGCAGTATTTGGGATGTAGAAAAAAAGCTTAAGGTTATGGGACACAGAATAGGTGGCCTTGCTATGAATGTTGTTTATTTTATGTCTATAATGTAGTTGTGGCTGTGTCAGTCCCAGGATATTAGAGAGACAAGATGGGTGAGGTAATATCTTTTCACAGACCAACTTCTGTTGGTGAGAGATACAAGCTTTTGAGCCACACAACTCTTTAGGTCTGGGAAAGGAACACCCAGCCTCAGAGCAAAATGTAAGATGGAACAGATTGTTTAGCAAAAGTGGTTAGCTCATATTGTAAGGGACCGTTCAAGGTAGAGTGGCCTGTTAACACCTTTTCAGTCATAGGACAAAAAGAGGGGAATACAGGTTGTCGTCATAAGCCATAAATCCAGTGTCTTTGTTCAGTCCGTGATTTGTGGCATCTATCAGAGTAATGTTATTTTATCAGTAGATTGTTCATAGAATTCTAAAAGAAAATATCACTTATGACATATATAAAGAAGTGAAATAAGACAGTAACCAGACCCAAAAACAAAAAGCATGAAACATCTTGTGTTTAAACAGTTGGTGTCTTATTGGCTAAGTAAATATTTTAGTTACTGACTTCTTATTAATGATAAAATTGTTGATGACATTTTTTTTCACGTAAGTATGAGAGACTTTTTGTATATGCCACCTTATAAGGGAATACAACAGTATCCTAACCAATAGGAGTGGGGCAAGGGATGTTGTAACTACTTCCGTAAGAGAGGTGCAAATGAAAGGCACTGTTTTGCTACCGCAAACAATTTTCAAGGCATTTGTTGTCAATCTCTGCTCTTGTCTGCATCTATTATTAAAATTAAGATAAATCCTTCATTGCCAGGTAGATGGTCTGAATGGCCTAATATTAGTCTTATACTTCAACTTCTGTAATTTGGTGCTTAAAATTTATGTTGTTCCTTAATACATAGAATTTAGCAATGACGCGCTATACAAATTAATTTCTGGTCTTCACAGAAAGGTGAATGGCACTTTTGCTTTACCTGTTTTGAAAATGGGAAGGTGATTGGACATTAAGAGCTGGAAAACTGTCTTGTATTTTAGTTTTGCATCAAAGATTTAGGGGAGATTAACAATGGGCAATCAGTCGCCAACCCCCTATTGAACAGCAATAATAGTTGTGATAATTAGCAAAATCACCCCCATACACATTTTTTTTAATTGATATTTGATGTGGTACTAAAATAAATACTGATGCACATGTATTATAATAAGTTGGTGCATAAACTGGACAGTAGAGAGCACAAGTATATATCTCAGTGCATCAACGTCTTATATAAAATATACTGATTCTTAGAACCACATGCACAAAAACCACCAGCTTTTTGGTGGTAAATAAGCCTGATGAGCCCTCTTGCCATATGCTTCAGAAAGTGGCTGTTGATGCACTGGGGGCTATCACAAACTAAATATGGGTCAACAATGTAGTACTGTTGCAAAAAAGAGCAAACATCATGTAGGGATGTATTAGCAGCAGAGCTGTATGCAAGACACAGGGATTAATTCTTCTACACAGCACTGATAAGGCCTCAAATGGAGTATTGTGTCCAGTTCTGGGCACCCTACTTCAGGAAAGATGTGGACAAATTGGTGCCCAGAGGAGGGCAACAAAAATGATTAAAGATCTAGAAATCATGGCCTATGAGGAAAGATTGAAAAAATTGGGTTTGTTTAGTCTGGCGAAGAGAAGACACAGGGGAGAAGAGGGGAATATAACAATCTTCAAGTACATAAAAGGTTGTTATAAGGAGGAGGGTGATAAATTGTTCTCCTTAGTTACTGAGGACAGGACAAAAAGTAATGGGCTTAAATTGCAGTAAGGAAGATTTAAGTTAGACATCAGGAAAAACTTCCTAACTGTAAGGGTAGTTAAGCATTGGAACAAATTACCTAGGGAGGTTGTGTAATCTCCATTCTTGGAGGTTTTTAAGAACAGGTTAGACAAACACCTGTCAGGAATGGTCTAGATCAGTGAGACTCAGACCTCAGTGGTTCAGGAGCCAAATTAGCGATCAGCCTTACCCAAAAGAGCCACAGTAGTGAGAATTCATTGTTTCATTTACTATAGTACTATTCATATTTAAACAGTATGATGGGGAAATATTTACCATACATACTCGTTCATTAGCCCGTTCGTTTATAAGCCAATCCCCCAAGATGGATAGGTAAAAATAGCAAAAACTGTATGACCCTTTCATAAGCTGACCCTATATTTCAGGGGTTGGCAAACTTTGGCTCCCAGCCCGTGAGGGTAAGCCGCTGGCGGGTCGGGACGTTTTGTTTACCTGGAGTGTCTGCAGGCACAGAGCCCCTCAGCTCCCTGTGGCCGCAGTTCGCCGTTCCCAGCCAGTGGGAGCTGCGGGAAGTGGCCGCCACTTCCCGCAGCTCCCATTGGCTGGGAATGGCGAACCGCGGCCACAGGGAGCTGAGGGGCTCCAGGCCTGCGGGCTCTCCAGGTAAACAAAACAACAATGTATTAGATATTCAATTCAATATTCCATAGCGCTTAAAATCATCAAATTTTGGTGTAGACCCGTTTATAAGCCGCCCCCTACTCTTTGATGCTTCACTTTTTTACCAAAAATATTCGGCTTATGAACGAGTATATACGGTAGTTTATATATATCTCACAGCAACATGACTGACCATGTATTATTATTTTATCAATTACAATTGGTTAATAATAGAGTAAAAGCATCCTGATTGTTTAATAATTTAGATTGGTTAATATCATGTGCTGCAAAGAACCGCAGGAGACACATTAAAGAGTCACTTGCCATTCCCAAGCCTCAGTCTGAGTAACACTGGTCTAGATAATACTGAGTCCTGCCTCAGGGCAGGAGACTAGATGACTATCAAGGTCCTTTCCTGTCCTACATTTCTGTGATTCTAAAGAAAGCCTTTTATGACTAACATAATTTATTCTATCTTGTAATTATCTCCGTGGTGTCTAAGAACCTTTTAGTCAGAATAAGATGTGCTAAGTCTACCTGAATGGACAGTGAGGAGGCTTATATGTTGAATCTTGGCTTATGACAGCTTCCCCACTGTTGGAACACCAAGAAAGGCTCACACTGCCTCTGACTAGAGCCTCATATATTCCCTATCCAGTGGAGGAATATTTTTGTAATTTGTTCAGTTTATAACATAGCTACATTAGAAGTATTCATCATAAATCTGTTACGTTGTTGACTGACCTGGGTACCAGGGCTCTGGCCATCCATTACACAGCCTGAGGGAGCCTGCTGTCAGTCCTCTGGAGAGGATTGAGAGGAGTGGTTTGAGCCGACTATAGCAACCTCAAAGAAAGTCAAGGGTCCATTTTAAAATTAGAATTTGTCAGCTGATACAAACTTTTCTGTCTCTGATGTGATGTGGAAAAATATACTAAGGGGCACACATTTATTATATGAATTCGAGGAAATGGCCTCCTCTTTTTCATATTCGATGGTAGCCTTAAGTAAATCAAAAGACCTCAGTGTTATGGGAACAGTCTTGGTAACTGGCTGTTTCTCTGTGTTTTCACAGAGAAGAAAAGTAATTTCCCATGTAAGCTATTTAAACGTCTCTGGCAAAAGGGCCTTATTTATCAAGAGAAGGCACAAGAAAGCTAACTAAAGGGCTAGATAATTTTATGTTAACTTGTGTGAGAACAAACATGAAGCAAAAATTGAAGGATTCCATGAGGGAAATTTTAAAATTGAATAGAGAAAGATTCTGATTGTGATTGGAACAGTGTTTCAAGGCTAATAAGGACTAGGGAGGAGAAATTGGTGGAACTTTATTCAAGTTGTAGAAAGATAATTAATAGCTATTAATTTATCATCATTAGACTCCAGAATTAAACTCTTTATATGAAAGGGGAAATTAAATCTCCTTAGGGCTCCTATTTCTGGTCTCTTCTGGCTTTATAATCTGTGAATTGGTGAATCAGTATAATTGGATGTTGCATCATTTGTTGGAAGAATACAGAAAAAGGAGTTTTCTAAGCTTTTTGTTTTTTTCCATAATTTATGTGCCAATTTATATATGATCTAAACTTTTTTTCTGTGCATTCCACAACAAAAGTTAATTTTTTCATAGATTTAAGGCCCAGGAGGAACCATTCTGATAATCTAGACTGACCACTTGCACTTCCAGATATTGAAACACTATAAAAAACACGGGGGGAGGGATAGCTCAGTGGTTTGAGCATTGGCCTGCTAAACCCAGGGTTGTGAGTTCAATCCTTGAGGGGGCCATTTAGGGATCTGGGGCAAAAATTGGGGATTGGTCCTGCTTTGAGCAGGGGGTTGGACTAGATGACCTCCTAAGGTCCCTTCCAACCCTGATATTCTATGATTCTATGAAAAGGCACCCCAAATTCTGTCAGTCTTTTCTGTACATTTTGCAGCAAGGTTAGACATTTCTCAATTCTTCTAGCTGTTGTCTGTATTTTGGATATTTTTTCTTCATCTACAAGTTGTGGCTTGGGCTATTATTTTCTGTCCCATAAACGTGTAATTCCATTTAGTGTGGCAACTAGTGCAAAGCTAAAACTTCCAAATTGACCATTGCTTGCATTTTAGGACTTTCAACAGTTTTTCTCACTAATCCAATAATGCTTTTTTTTGTAGAAAAACACATTTTTCACAAATAAACAATCTAGAAGTATAGAGGAGTATTCTTAAGGACTTTGAAAATTACTTTAAAGTGAGTTAGCAACTCGACCAAGATTACTGGGCCATTTTAATATAGTTATGGTGATCACTTTTCTTTAAGTGTTAATTTTTTCTTTGAAGCTCAGATATTTTTCTGTTCTTTAGTTTGTGTTAGTGCTCATGACAGAGGATTGATGTCATTTGCTAGAGTTGGGTGTAATGCTGAAATATGCTATGCAAGTTTGTCCACACAGCACCTGTAGTACTTGTCAGTCAAGTTGCTAAAAATAAGCAGTGAATAATCTTCCACCTAAACCTTAAAATGAGTAATGTGGTGGTTGGTTGTTATTCTCTGCCAGCTTGTAATGTTATGAATGTTGTTTCTCTGGAACATGTGATTTGCAGCTATCAAAATGACTGATTTTATGGCCCCAAAGTGGAGTACTCTGTTCTTTATTCCCCAAGAGATTTTTGAAGTGGCATAAAAATGTGACAAATATCCACTGCTGACGACACCCTGCCAGCGTTTGAAGTTTACTGTTTCATAATGCTTATTTACCATTCATGGGATTAGGTTTTCATCTTATCACAACACTCCAACGGCAACATCAGTGAACGTACGTGGGGATGATGATGTAATGTATAGTAAGGCAAAATTATGTCCATGTATGACTGTTAAGTTAGGACACAGGCAAAAGGAAAGCATGTCAAAACTAATTTTTCAGACCATTATCTGATACATCTACAAACAAAACAATCCACCCATGTCTTTTGACTATGAAATTACAATGCAAGAAACACAAAATGTTAGAGATTCTAAGATGTGAGAAGAGACAAAATAGCATTGTTCCATATGTATAGCCACAGTATTTTACACTGATTAGTAAAGAGCTGTGTGAATGCAGTAAAAGTTTGTGCAAGGACTACTACGCTTATTAAGCAATCTTCTGGCCTCAGAGACTACTTCTGTATATTGCCAAATATATTGACTGTCAGCCTGCTCTCCATTTATTAGAAAAATCTTTCTGTTGTGAAAATATCTTTTGTTGCTCAATTAAGACCAGGTTCACTGGACTTATAATACTCGAAAAGTAAGTTGTGGTGTGTGTATGTGAAGGAAATCTTCATTTGTCATTGTAATAATTCATTCAGGGGATATAGGGCAAATACTTCTTTTTAATTTAGCAGATCTGCTGACAAAATGTCACTTTCAGTAAAATTTTCATCGTGTATAAAACACACTCCCATTACAAATAATCTACATTGTCCTGAATCCATGACTACTTTAGAAGCAATGTGACACCAGTGTAACTGTTTTAACTCCTTTATTTAAACACAGTTTTCTCATTGGGTCCGTCAGCACAATGCAATGTTTATGCCATTGTCATCAACAGATAAATTGTTAAACACACGTTGCTGTCTGCTCTGCAGTGAAGAAAAAAATAAGTAATTGTTCTCAGCTGTCTTTTGTGTGTTCTTACAGCTACAAACCTGAATGTTTTTTTTTATCTTCAGCCTGTATTCCAGAAACAGAGACAAAATACAATCTTTCTTTTCTCCTTACTGCTTTCTCAGTATGACATTCATGAAGATACCATTTTAACCCAATGGTGATTAAAGACACAAATAATGTAAAATGTATTACTGCCAGTAAGAAGAGAGAAATAAGAATTTTGACAGCGCTCATTGGTTTGAAGAGAGAGACCAATTTGAGTTGTCCAGATCAAAGAACAAGACAAAGCATTTCAGGATTTGGGAGGCAAGATAGACAAATGCCCAGACAGAGCAATGTGCTGTCTTCTCTCTGGCTTCTGTCCACTAGAGGATTTTGCCATTGCATGCACCTGTCATGCTTGTTTCTTTTCCACTTTTCTCTATGTTTGTTTTTATCTTTCGTCATTTGGTTGTGCACAATGGGGAGAACATTTAAGTATCAAGGTTTTGGTGGAATGTCAGCATATTTTCAAAATAATTGAGCATAATGCTGCAAGACCCTGTGTCAATTCTCTACAACTTTAACTGCTGGCATTGCAGCCAAAGAGGTGGCCCTATGTGCTGGATCTACCTGCTTGATCTCTGTGTAATCAATGCCATTTTTAAAATGTGACATCTGACTAAAAGTGCTTCTGTTTCCCCTAAGAGAAATTACAGCTAACAGTACCTGTACTAGCTGTACTAACTAGTTGGTAAAATTAGCTGCTTTTTTAAAAAGTCTGGTGTGGTTTTTCCTTTTTGTTTTTTTTAATTTCAGGTACTATATTAGTTGTGAGAGTTTGTAGTATGTTGCCACCTAGTGGGGTGTATATGTAAATTAAAGGTGATTTCTTTTAAAAAAAAATCACAATTATTGTTTTGAACTGCATTGTTAGTACAGCTAAAACACCTTAATAAGAGAACATGAAAGTATAACATTAAAATATTTGAAAGTATTCAAAGACAAATCAGATGTAAATCAAGTTGAAATTTAAAAACATTAACCCTGAAATTTGATTTAAAGGGACACTCTCGGTACCCATGATTCAAAATTTGATCTGGATTTTTTCTTATTTCCAAGGACTCCTTTTGATTACAAACAAATAGAAAACCCACTTAGCTACTCTTTCCCTTTCTCAAAATCCACACCAGTAATCTAGCAACTGTGAACAATCCTATAATTACAGAGCAATGTACTTGCATAATTAAAGTGAGTGGGTGCCTTTTTAAAACAAGCAGACGTATCTTTGTTTTAAATATTTAATGTACACTTTAATTAGAACATAAATATTTTTAAAATATCCTGACAACTCAAATTAAGCTAAACACCAGAACGCTCAGCCTTTACTTTTAAAACTTTTTATAGTAATTTTTATAGTGATTGGAGTTGATTGTATAACTTTGATATGTTTGTAAATGTTTCAGTCATTTGCTAAGACAATCAAGTAATCATTTTTTGGATTAAGTATTTTATTAACATAAACTTTTTTTTAGGTCACTTCCAGGTACCACAGCAGCTGAATGTGCATCGAATCTCAAGAAGATCTATACAGTACAGACAGTACAGGTAAGATTAAAATAGAACTACAGAAATTGCTACACACGGGAAATAATACTCAAGTTGTGAGGTTATATTGGAAGCCATGTGCCAGATGAGTAATTCTCATGCTTTCACCTCTCTGAGTTACAAAATGTAAGTATCAGTTGATAGTATATGCTATTCCTTAGGCTTCCCTAGAATTTCATTGGTGGTGTGTTTGATTCCTGGGTGGTTTCGAGGGATCATAAAGGGGTGAGTTGCAGGGTAATACACTTGCTTTGCCAGATACTCTGTCTTTCTAGAAGATTTCAGAGCCTCAGGCTGTGCCTCTAAATTGAATCATGAAACTTGATTTACTGTAAGTATTTGTCTGCCTTTTCTCCAGCTATTCTCCAGTGTAATCAATTATTATTGAGCAACGGAAGATATAGTACACAGAAGTCTTCCCTTTGAGTACCCTGTTTTGACTTTTCTTCTTGTGAACTGATTTGTTATGTTAAGGCTTTGTCTGTTTCCGGAACGCTTGCAGCAGATGAGAGATTGTGCATAATATCATTCCATGTTTTCCCTTTTACCTGTCATATAACTTTGTATCTGCAAAAAGTCACTTGCACTCTGTATTCTGAATGGAAATAACCTTATTAGGAATGTGGGTCCATATTAGTACTGGAGCAGGCATGAAATATCTGTTGTTGGGTTTTTCCTTACACAATGTTAAAAGTCTGGCTTTAATTCACAAAAACCCAGGATATTCTGATATGAGTCTAAAACTCTGTTGTGGCAATTTGGGGGATCTATGTACAGCTTATGACTTCTGGTTGATACTGGAGACTCTGTGTATCTGTATCAGACTGCAAACTCCCTTTTGAATGTGGATCTTGTTCACCTTTTCTGCTGTCTTTTACCTCTGTATAGAGCTAAAACCCACAGGAGGTGGCAGGAGAAGTTCTTGCACCTGGCACAAGACTAACAATGGAGGTGTGATGGTGTACCCCATAAGACTTTATGGGGAGATGCTTATAAATATATATATGTAACTGGAATATGTTTTATGCTACAAGTGCCATGTAACATATCTCTGTGAAAGTTATGACCTACTGAATTTATTCCTCCTGTTTGTATGCATGTATCATTGTTGTAGCTGAAGTTATGAATATTGGTTTTATATTTGCTGGTTTTATACATAGCCTTTGTAAGAGCATGGGATCAGGTCTGGAGAAAAGAATGTGCAAGTTAAGTGCAAGCACTTAACAGACAAAAGAAGGTGCAGACCCCAATCCACATCTGGGCCTGGTCAGGAATGCAACTGGCTGGACTGGTTAGGGTGCATGGACAGGTGACTTGCCCATGTGATCCCAAAACTCCAGGGCAACATGATGCTACACAGGGAGTGGGGGAAAGGCTATAAAAGCCCTTGGAAGACCCCTCCATTTTTGTCTTCAGCTGGCTAAAGAGAGAGGCTCTCCACCCCCCAAGGACATACCTGATAGAGACTGAACACAGGACAAAGACAATAGGGGGTGGGAGCGATTGCTGGACCCAGGCTAGTTCTATAGCCTGGGAGAGGAAAAGAATTAAATCTGGTGAGGCTTTTATCTGTGCTAAGTTTGATTAGACATAGATGTGCATGTTTTATTTTATTTTACTTAAGTAATTCACTTTGTTCTGTCTGTCTACTTGGAATCACTTAAATCCTACTTTCTGTACTTAAGTTACCCGGAGTGCGAGTTGGTACCTGGGCGGGGGGGGCAAACAGCTGTGCATATCTTTCTGTCTTTGAAATAGAAGGCGAACTATTTATGAGTTTACCCTGTATAAGCTTTATACAGGGTAAAACGGATTTATTAAGGGTTTGAACCTCATTGGGAGTTGGGCACCTGGGTGTCAAAGGCAAGAGCGCTTCCAGGAGCCTTACAGTTGTTAGGGGACTTGGTTCGGACCTGGGTCTGTGTTTCCAGCAGATCAGCGGAATCTGGCTCAAAGCAGACAGGATTCGGGAGTCCCAAGCTGGAAAAGGCCGGGAAGCAGGGGCGGAAGTAGCCTTGGCACACCAGGTGGCAGCACCAAGCTGGTTTCTGTGATCCCAACCCATCACAGGAGGGTTGCTAAACTTTGATGATTGCCCATTCAAATGGAGTGCCTTGGATGAATAGGTGGATACTGCTCAGGGCAAATGATTTTTTTTTTTCCTTCCAAGTTTGAACTCCATTGGGTAGTAATGAAACAAAGGGCCATCTAGTGGGGGGGACTTTATCACATAGCAAGGCTGATGAGAGGGTCACCTGACATAAGGGACAGGAGGTTATAAAAGAAAGGGTCTCTCATCCATCTTTTTTTGGCAGGCGGCAAGGGAGGCTGGGCACTGACAGCTGTGTTCAGAGAGAGGGGTATTTTGTCTAGGTCTATATATTTCTTGTGCTACCTGAAGAGGGATTGGCTTTTGAACCCTTGGCAAAGCCTGTGTGTCTGTTTGCTTCTACTATCATGTGTTGGGGTATCCAGCAGGGTGAGGGGGAGCAGTGTTAGCACTGGTCCTGCAGACCTAGGCCAGCTGGACCAAAAGGGTCAATTTCTGTGAAGGGGTAGAAGACAGAGAGCTTATGCCCAGGAAGTACACCAGAGAGAGAGAGAGAGTGCTGCAGCCTCCTCAGACCAAGGGAAGCTTAAAAATATCTGGGCACAGTGTGGTGGGACCCATACATTGCAGCCTGGTGAGTGTCAAGGAGATGGGGCTTTACAAGGGCTGTGTGACAAAAGCCAGGAGATGAGGCGAAACCCCCGTCTTTAAAGGGACACTGTCTTGGTGGCTAGGTGTTGAAATAAAACTGCCTTGACCTTTGTACTGTTTAGTTTATGCCTTGTTTGTATCAGTTGTCCCTTCCCAGCCACACTTTGCCTCTGTTCACTCTGAGGCGATTCGCTTTAGAAATGTTCAGAAAACGAGGGCATCGGTCGGAGCTCTGGCAAACGGTGCAATTGGATAGCTTGTGGTTGTGCTTTGCAGACCTCTGTTGGAGGTGTCTCTTGCCCTACCTACGAAGGAGAATATGCGCGTCATTCAGGTGATTTCTGTAGAGATTTCTCCTCAGGGAATTAAGTTTAACAGCATAACTACGCCCCTGTCTAAATGGGCTGAAATGGTTGTCGCTTTGACAACTGAAGAGAGCACTGCTTAAGCCCAGAGTATGGTGTACATAGCATCTCTTATCATTGCCTTTTCCAGACCCAGTTAACTAAACTGGACCATACTGTATTGAAGAGCTACATTTGGTTTCCTCCCAGCAGGTTGTTGAAGTTTTAGAGAATTCCTTCAGGTCCCCTGAGAGAGCTGTTTCCGCGAGATGAATTATTGGAGGCCAACAGCTTGGCCTATAACTCGTCTATGAGAGGTTTAGCCTTAGTATGTACTATCATATATCTGGTATGACTGCCCTGTGGAAAACAACAGAAATGTTCAGTGACTTTCTCTGTACTCTTTCGAATTTGCTATCTCATCAAAGGTAGTTGGTTACAGAACACAGTAGCCTGTACAAGTTCAAGAATATTAAAGGTGTGAGCCAAAACCTTGTAGACACAAAGGTGTCCCTTATTCTTTCAATTTCGGCAGATTATTGCTTACTACTAGATTGGTGAAAGCAGGGCACAGAAGACCATCTAAACTCACCCAGTTCTTCTGCTGTTTTCTGTCAGACTTTTCTATTATCAGTTCTCATGGCTTTAGGGTAGTGGTACTCAACTTTTAACAGCTGGATAACAGTAGCTCTCAGATGGAATTGCAGAGAGCCACAAAATCATATTATAATGTTGCAAAGTTTGTTTTGTAAAGTTGCACTAATGCATGATTATGATGTAACATAATGACTTAACATCTTTGTTGCTTCTCCTTTACCTGTCTGCTGGGAAGGAGGGATCTCTTTGTTCTCCTCCAACCCCCACTACCACTTCTGGGGGCTAAATGAGATTATCCCTGCTTTTTTTCCACCCCATCCCCTCAATGTTGGCTTCCTCTCTTACCTGCAGTTGAGAAGTAGAGTCTGATAGTTCCCCTGCTACTTGGTCTGTTCAGAAATCCCCAATCTTGCATTACCGTGGTATATCATATTTTGTCATAGGCAGTACTCTTTCTGCCTGATCTCAGACAAAATAAATGGATCACCATTTAGGCATGATGCTCACAAGAGCTATAATGAAAATAAGAAAGAAAAACTTGTAGCACCTTAGAGACTAACAAATTTATTTCAGCATAAGCTTTCGTGGGTTAGTACCCACTTCATCGGATGCATGGAATGAAACATACAGTAGACAGATATTTATACAGTCAGAGAAACATGATAAGGTGGAGGTGCATAGACCAACCTTAAGAGGCTAATTAATTGAGAGGAACCATAACAGCAGGGGAAGAAAAACCTTTGAAGTGATAAACAAGATGGTCACACAGCTGTGAATGAGGATCGTTAACTTAAGGGAAATAGATTCAATTAACGTAATGGCCGAGCCATTCGAGGTCCTTATTTAATCCTGAGGTAATGCAATCTAGTTTGCATATCAATTCGAGTTCAACAGTTTCTCTTTGAAGTCTGCTTTTCGAGTTAATCTGTCGCAACACTGCTACCCTCAAGTCTGTCAGTTCTACATAGACTGCTTCCGTCGCCGTGCTCGAGCTGAAATTGTAGAAAAGCAAAATCACTTGCCCCATAACCTCAGCCGTGCAGAACACAATGCCATCAACAGCCTCAGGAACAACTCTAACATCATAATCAAAAAGGCTGACAAAGGAGGAGCTGTCGTCATCATGAATAAGTTGGAATATGAACAAGAAGCTGTCAGGCAGCTCTGTAACTCCACATTCTACAGGCCTTTATCCTCTGACCCCACTGAGGAGTACCAAAAGAAACTACACCATCTGCTCCAGAAACTCCCTGGAAAAGCACAAGAACAAATTTGTACAGACACGTGCCTAGAACCCCGACCAGGGGCATTCTATCTGCTACCCAAGATCCATAAACCTGGAAATCCTGGACGCCCCATCATCTCAGGCATTGGCACCCTAACAGCAGGATTGTCTGGCTATATAGACTCTCTCCTCAGGCCCTATGCTACCAGCACTCCCAGCTATCTTCGCGACACCACTGACTTCCTGAGAAAACTACAATCCATCGGTGATCTTCCAGACAACACCATCCTGGCCACTATGGATGTAGAAGCCCTCTACACTAACATTCCACACAACGATGGACTACAAGCTGTCAGGAACAGTATCCCCGATACTACCACGGCTAACCTGGTGGCCGAACTTTGTGATTTTGTCCTCACCCACAACTATTTCACATTTGGGGACAATATATACCTCCAAGTCAGTGGCACTGCTATGGGTACCCGTATGGCCCCACAGTATGCCAACATTTTTATGGCTGACTTAGAACAACGCTTCCTCAGCTCTCGTCACCTAACACCCCTACTCTACTTGCGCTACATTGATGATATCTTCATCATTTGGACCCATGGAAAAGAAGCCCTTGAGGAATTCCACCATGATTTCAACAATTTCCATCCCACCATCAACCTCAGCCTAGACCAGTCCACACAAGCGGTCCATTTCCTAGACACCACTGTGCTAATAAGTGATGGTCACATAAACACCACCCTATACCGGAAACCTACTGACCGCTATACTTACCTACATGCTTCCAGCTTCCATCCTGGACACACCACACGATCCATTGTTTACAGCCAAGCTCTAAGATACAACCGCATTTGCTCCAATCCCTCAGACAGAGACAAACACCTACAAGATCTCTATCAAGCATTCTTACAACTACAATACCCACCTGCTGAAGTGAAAAAACAGATTGACAGAGCCAGAAGAGTACCCAGGAGTCACCTACTACAAGACAGGCCCAAAAAAGAAAATAACAGAACACCACTAGCCGTCACCTTTAGCCCCCAACTAAAACCTCTCCAGCGCATCATCAAAGATCTACAACCTATCCTAAAAGATGATCCCTCACTCTCACAGATCTTGGAGGACAGACCAATCCTCGCTTACAGACAGCCCCCCAACCTGAAGCAAATACTCACCAGCAACCACACACCATACAACAAAAACACTAACCCAGGAACCTATCCTTGCAACAAAGCCCGATGCCAACTCTGTCCACATATCGATTCAAGTGATACCATCACAGGGCCTAATCACATCCGCCACACCATCAGGGGCTCATTCACCTGCACATCTACCAATGTGATATATGCCATCATGTGCCAGCAATGCCCCTCTGCCATGTACATTGGCCAAACCGGACAGTCTCTACGCAAAAGAATAAATGGACATAAATCTGATATCAGGAATCATAACATTCAAAAACCAGTAGGAGAACACTTCAACCTCCCTAATCACGCATTTCCAGGTTTATGGATCTTGGGTAGCAGATAGAATGCCCCTGGTCGGGGTTCTAGGCACGTGTCTGTACAAATTTGTTCTTGTGCTTTTCCAGGGAGTTTCTGGAGCAGATGGTGTAGTTTCTTTTGGTACTCCTCAGTGGGGTCAGAGGATAAAGGCCTGTAGAATGTGGAGTTACAGAGCTGCCTGACAGCTTCTTGTTCATATTCCAACTTATTCATGATGACGACAGCTCCTCCTTTGTCAGCCTTTTTGATTATGATGTTAGAGTTGTTCCTGAGGCTGTTGATGGCATTGTGTTCTGCACGGCTGAGGTTATGGGGCAAGTGATTTTGCTTTTCTACAATTTCAGCTCGAGCACGGCGACGGAAGCAGTCTATGTAGAACTGACAGACTTGAGGGTAGCAGTGTTGCGACAGATTAACTCGAAAAGCAGACTTCAAAGAGAAACTGTTGAACTCGAATTGATATGCAAACTAGATTGCATTACCTCAGGATTAAATAAGGACCTCGAATGGCTCGGCCATTACGTTAATTGAATCTATTTCCCTTAAGTTAACGATCCTCATTCACAGCTGTGTGACCATCTTGTTTATCACTTCAAAGGTTTTTCTTCCCCTGCTGTTATGGTTCCTCTCAATTAATTAGCCTCTTAAGGTTGGTCTATGCACCTCCACCTTATCATGTTTCTCTGACTGTATAAATATCTGTCTACTGTATGTTTCATTCCATGCATCCGATGAAGTGGGTACTAACCCACGAAAGCTTATGCTGAAATAAATTTGTTAGTCTCTAAGGTGCTACAAGTTTTTCTTTCTTATTTTCATTTTGCTGACACAGACTAACACGGCTACTACACTGAAACCTAAGAGCTATAATGTAATCTTGTGATGCAAGATACCATGACGAGCGGTGTGATCTAAATCTCTAGACAGAAGAGCAAGAGGATTACTGTTTTATAATATTGAACTAGTTTAGTAAATAGACAGTATAAGTGTTTATCTTTTTTTAAAAAGCATGTTAAGGAAGTTTTACTCAAACTGCTTTGGATATATGTTCCATTGTAACTCAGATTTATATAATATTTAATATACTTGTTTTCTTTCTCACACTCATGCTTTAGTATCAAAGGCTCTGTTACGGTAAAAAGGTATCGGTTGGAGGCTGTGATATAGCACACATCTGTTCAGCACATACAGCATGCTACTAGGGTCTGGTCTACACTACAGCTGGGATCGACGCTCTGAGATTGATCCACCAGTGGTCGATTTAGCGGGTCTAGTGAAGACCCGCCAGATTGACAGCAGATCGCTCTCCAGTCGACCCTGTACTCTATCCCCGACGAGAAAAATAAGGTAAGTCGATGGGAGAGTTTCTCCCGTCGACCCCCTGCCGTGTAGACCCCACAGTTACTCGACCTGAGGTACGTCAACTCCAGCTACTTTATTCACGTAGCTACGAGCTGGACTTGCCTAGCCTCGGTTAAAATAGTAGATTTAAGAGCTGCTACTTCTATTCCAAATTCACGTATGAGGACGAGTATGGAGTATTCTGCACTTTGGGAACTTCATTACAGATCAGTTGTTTCCCTTTTCTCCACCTTCACCTCTCATAGAAACATGCATTTGCTAAGCAACAGTGGCGTCCTAATAGGACACAACTTGTTGTAGTTTTAGTGGCTTATAATTAAAATATTACCACTTCTGAATTATGTTCTCTTTAACAAAAAGCTGAAAGTGAAATTGTGACAAGAGCTTGAACTTTAAAGAGCTTAAATACCTAACAAGAGTAAATTATAGTTTTCTGTGAGCAAGAAGCTTGATAATTTTATGAAGTATAAGCAAAGCAAGTAAATCTGTATACAGTTCACTGTCATATGTGAATGATACTAGAACCTTTTTTTCCTTTAAAGATTTTCTGGAGTGTCTATAATAATATTCCTGCTGTGACAAATTTGCCTCTGAGATGTAGTTACCATTTAATGCGGGGAGAAAGACGGCCACTTTGGTAAGTATCTTATCACTGTAAGCTCCTGGGGATAGGGACACTTATGTCATTGTAGAAATAATAAATGATGGGTGGAAGGAGGGAGCAAAGAGTTGCATGTCTGTACTGTACTGCCATTAATCAGCTTGACTTGGGACTCCAAAGTGACTTTCATATATCACTAAAGATCTTATTCAGCTTAAAAGCTAATTATCTTAAATCGAGCATTTATTAAAAATTAGCATGTGGAAATATGGGCTACAAATTAATTGTCCATATTTGATTATACATGTAAAGGATAAGAAATCCTGAATTAAACATACATCCTGTTTAAAGTCAAGTGTACTAAGAAAAAGCTAACAATATAGTACACATTTATGTTGATTAATTGTATTTGAATTATTTTTAATTTACTGATTTTTCTTTTCTCTCCACACAAAATAGAGGGACATTAATGCAAGTGATGAATATTCGTTGGTAATATTCACTGTGCCAAGTATGCTCCATATATGCACAAACATACCCATATCTGTAGACATACACACACATTCCTATAGGCTTAGATTACAGAAGATTACGATCAAGTTTTGTAAGTGTACATTGCAGCTCATTCCAGTTTTTTTTTTTTAAATATAAATGGAGATATGCCAATCTCCTAGAACTGCAGGGACCTTGAAAGGTCATCGAGTCCAGTCCCCTGCCTTCACTAGCAGGACCAAGTACTGTCCCCTGACAGATTTTTGCCCCAGATCCCTAAATGGCCCCCTCAAGGATTGAACACTCAACCCTGGGTTTAGCAGGCCAGTGTTCAAACCACTGAGCTTATTGTTTGATAGCTTATTGTTTCTAGAATGGAAACTCAAAACTATAAACCATCAATTTTTTCTTTAAAAACAGAGTGTAATCTCTCTTCCCATTTATATAGTTCATGCACTTTTTAGTTAGATGGACTAGGAACCTTCTAAGTAGGCTTGCTACTTTTTTGCACGGTTTCTTATTAGTTTGGCTTGTGATTGAATTACAATTCTTTACATATTAACAATAGACCATAAAATGTTTCACTGAATTTTGACAAACTATGTATGTTCAAGTGACTAGCAAGTAAGCACAAGAACTCCTTTTAAAAGATATTACTGCTGAACAGTGTAGGCTAAATTGGTTTTAAGTAAATGTTGACATTCGGATATGCGTACACAAGTCTTGATATCTTCACTGGCAGTGGCAAAGGATAAGCGAGAGGACTTTCTGTTTTTGTTCTTCTCTATTTTTAGTTTTGATTTGGTCAGTGATTTTGAGAGGGGATGCACTTCAAAGACCTTCTCTGAAGATGATGCAGGTCTATTTTAAAACTCCTCTGTCAAAGAAATTCAGTGTACTATATTTAAGGAAAGGAATGTGCAATGTTGATCTCATCACTAAGTCACTGTCGACTTAGTAAGTATTAGTAAATTATTGCACAGGAAGCGAGGGTCTTGTTGAGATTCTCAGATTAGTTAGGGTTTAAAATGTGTTTTTGGCTAATTATGGCCATGTTTTCATAAATACCAATCTATTTTTATTGGTGTTCAAAAATGTGCTTTCCTTGATCTATGTCCTTTCCAAGCTTTCCCTCAACACTCACCCCCATTGATGGGAGCCCATTTTGGCTGGGGAATCTTTAGAGCAGTGGTTCTCAAACTGGGGGTCGGCACCCCTCAGGGGGTCGCAAGCTGTCAGCCTCCATCCCAAACCCTGCTTTGCCTCCATCATTTATAATGGTGTTAAATATATTTAAAAGTGTTTTTAATTTATAAGGGGGGTCCCACTCAGAGGCTTGCTATGGGAAAGCAGTCACCAGTACAAAAGTTTGAGAACCACTACTTTAGAGCCTGCAAACAATTTTCAGCAGTTCAGACATTGTACATTGAACATATTAGTGTATACCTTTTAAAAACTGGTTCTTACCCTTTTGTGGAACCATGACTGAAAACACTAATTCAAGTTTATAAATTAGCTGCAACAGAATGAATTGGAAAAGGCTGTAACTAATAACTGTAGCATTATGAAGCATGGTTTAAAAGTGTTGTCAGCCTTAACTTGATTTTTTTTGAAGGACAATTAATTTCCAATGATCACAGAACTTAACTGAAATATGTACAAGCTCCTGTGTTCACTAGCAAGAACCTGAGAAGAAATGAACTGCCGAAGTATGAGGTTACCACAATAATCCATGAAATGTTTTGTGGTCATGTGCTCTCTAAGAATTTGCAGCCATTTCAAAAGTGCCCTGTGATTAGGGAAAATAGAATTATTTCTTAACACACACACAACATAGGAGAGGGATTGGATGTCGGCAGGTGTGCTTCACATGAACAATGAATGAGTTCTCTCTAGTGTCAGAATTCCTAGCACAAGCCTTGTTATCTGGAATTAGTGCTCACGTTTCAAATGGGATTGTCCTGGAAAAATTAACCCCATAAACAAGTTTAAATTTGTATCCTACTATGAAAAGCACTCTGTATGTAAACTTTACCTACATGTGGATTTCAATGGTTTGTTTTCTTCGATATATTTCCCACAACCAGGGAAGAGGAAAGCAATGCCAAAGGAGGTGTCTGGAAAATGAAGGTTCCTAAAGAAAGTACGGTATGTAATGTCCATTTCTGTCTGGAAATGACTAGTCAGGGTTTCAGCTGAATCTCCATATATAAAATGATGACAGTTTTCTTTATAAAAATTCCTTTTGTGGAGTTCTTAGTTTGGTTGTTGAACTGTGTTGAGTGATGTCAGTACACCATTATAAAGTCTAACATCTTTAATGTTAAGAAGGTGAGAAAATTTGTTAGTGTAGATAATTCAATACTTGATTTTTTTGCTTATAACAGTATTTGACAATATTTTATTAATTAAATAAAAGCTCTAGTTAAAGGTTTCATATAGCATCTCCGTTTGGTAGACATACTATTTGATCATTTTTAACTTCCATCTCAAGACTTGATTTATTCACTTACAGATACGCAAGATAAAATTTAACAATTGTCATTATTTTTGAAAGTTAATAGTAATTATAGCTGGAGCAGCAACGATTGCCCAGTCCTGCAAAACTCTCACATGTGAGTAGCCCCATTGAAGTGAACTCAGTAGAACTACTCGTGCACAACAATACTCATCTACGTAAGTGTTTTAGGAGTAGGGCTTAAATAGTGAGGGTCACACTGGGCCTATCACTAGCCAGTCATGTTCTTCACTGCCATAAGTACTAAAAGGTACTGCATAATATTAGTTTTTCAACACACAAACTAATGTGCTTTTTATTCTCATAAACCTGATCCTGTGAACATTTTTTACTGGATGAAATGCTTCCTACACACGAGACCATAGGACAACTCACAGGAGTGAGTTTATACCTGGTGGCTTATGCTCTGTGCTGATAATGAGAGTTTGCAGGATCAGTCTGTACATTAATATATGAATTGCTCCATTGACAGAAAAAATACATCATGTCAAAGATTGTCAGATTAACATCTTCAGACTGCATCTTGTTGCATGACCGCCAATGTATCTTTCCTTACTATAGATTGATACAGTACCTTGTACTGGCTGATAATGAACCAGTGAAATGTATTATGCTAATTCTTTGCATCCTTAAAGGTGGCTAAGAATGTTCAGAAACAAAGTGAAAGTTTTCTTGGCTCATTGTGTTTGTGCTTTGTGGTTTTTACCTTTTTGTTTTAATTTCTTACCATTTTTAATAATATTAAAAAGCACAAACTAAATTGAAATAATAATGAGGCCATGGTTTGTTTAAAAGCAGCATATGCAAAAGTCATGATGGCTGTATAGACAAAGATAGATGTTGCCATATGCTCCAGAAATATGATTATTTTCCTGTTAGCACACACCTTGGAGCATATCATTGAATTTATTAGTCCAGAGTTGCATATGATTTATCAGCAATAGGGTTCCAAGTTTTGAATGCTCTTTTGGCTTAGATAGTAACAAATGTCAAAAAGGAAATAACAGTATCATCAGTCTAACATAGCCAAAGACAACTGTGTGATAGATAGACTTTTTTTTCTGTTTTAATTCTCTAGTTAACATTTGAATTTGTTGAAAGAAACTTTTTTTCATAGTCAAAGGAAAATCAAGACATGAGATTTAACTATAAATTCATCAGTTTTCAAGTACAGATTGGGTCTTTTCTTGAAATGAACAGTACTCATTTTTGATAGAGACAGGTTGTCACGAATGCAGTTTAATGGTCTTTTATCTTGCATAAGCAGGAGAAATACTTGAGAGAAATCTACTTTTGTACTTTACATTAATTAGTCTATTTAGGTTGAGTCCCAGACACAAATGTAGGGAAGGTAAATTTATATTTAAACATTTAATAGAAGAATGTCAAGTTATGCTACTTATTATAAGTATTTTAAATTCTTGCTCCAACTCTGTGGAAAGAAGGAATAGTGTAACATAAGATGCACTTATAACACACAGCCTCAGAAACTGCACTCAAGACTGAGCAAGCAAACCTAACAACGTACACTGAAAGATCAATAACCTAGAATAATAACTGTTTTTTTTTTCTTGTTAGTCTGCAGTTTGGAAAGAGTTATTGCTGGCAACTATTGGAGAACAGTTTACAGATTGCTCTGCAGCAGGTAAAGAGATCATTTTCTTACAGTGCTTTCCTTTTATTTCTTTAGATTTATTTTAAGCCCCTGTTCCAAGCAGTAGGTTCTTGTTCAAAATATTAAAATATCCAACATGTAAAACTTGTCTCACAGTATATAAGCATACCTATTCTCCCTGTCATGAATATACACAGGTCAAGAGGACAGACAAGGTTTCCTGGCTAGCTATGTGGGACAGAGTTAGCTCTAGATCGGGGTTCTTAATGTTTTTCTTTCTGAGCCCCCTCCCCACCCCAACATGCTATAAAAATTCCAGGGCCCAATGGGTGGGGAGCCAGGGCTTCAGCCATGGCGGGAGGTTGGGGCTGAGGGTTCGGGACTTCTGTCCCAGGGGGTGCCGCTGGAACTTGAGGAGGCTGCAACACCTCCCTCCCCCCCCGGTTGAGAACCTCTGCTCTAGATTATTGTTCTCGCCTGCCTCCAATGGCCCAGCTTGAATCCCTTGGGGACTGGCAAATGTTCTAGGTTTTAAATGTCTGTGTATCAGCAGGTGTTCTAATAGTTTAATACAAATGCCATGGTACCAGGATTATGGAAGTCTCAGCAGGCATCTGTTTGCTTGTTATGGGGTGCTTTGTACCATTACTGCTGAGAATCTATCCTAGGCACTTTTATGGCCCACATTACTGTAGTATCTGTGTGCCCCACAATCTTTAATGTGTTTATCCTTGCAACACCTTTGTGGGGTAAGGAAGTACTGTTTTTCCATTTAACAGATAAGGAGTGGAGGCACAGAGAGGTTAAATGATTTGCCCAAGGTCACAAAGGAATTCTGTGGCGGAGTTGGGAATGACCCGGGCTCTCCTGAGTGCTAGGTTAGCACCCTAATCAGTGGACCACCCTTCTTCTCATTTGATATCACTTGAATCAAACTAGTTGTTAGTGTTAATTTTACACAAAATTTGTACTTGAAATATGTTGCCTGTTAAGTGGAACCACTAAATTCACTCAATAAGTGATATTGTTCAGATGCAATAATTTAATGACCATATTTTCAAACTCAATCTAGTCCCTAAAAATATACTTGAGATTGCATGCTTTATTTGGGAATGGACTGCAGAGGAGTTGTGAGTGTAACCTTGCATAAGACATATCACATTTTACATATTCCAGCCATCAAACACTGGTAGAGGTCTGTGTCTGTTTCAGTATATAAGGCTGAGTTACAGGAATTGTCCATAGTTACTGGAGAGGACAAATGCTTGGCTAACTTGTCAGTCCATTGAGCTAGGAAATAAATGCTCAAAAATTGTTACTTAGGTAACTTTTCTGTTTGATCAAGGAATGATAAAAATATATGTTTATAACTACATTTATATGTCCTAAACACAAACATCTGGTTAGACGGATGTTTGTTTAATGCCCTGAATATTACATTTTGAAGTTGTTCCATTTCTGATTTATCGTTCAGTAGAAAATAACTTTGGTTTCTTAACTCCATAATGCGGTTTAAGAAAGACCTTTCAAACAGGGAATTTCTCTCCAGCCTGATCAGTACAGTAGAGCAGAAAAGTAGTATTTGTCTCTCTTTTTGGTGTGTTTGGCTTGGTCATTGTCTTGGATTTTTTTCCAGCAAGGGTTTGTTGAGCTAGTATCACAGATAATATACTTCTCTGACTGCTTGCATGACTTTTAGCATTATAGGAAACAGAATAAAGGTGCCCCACATCCTTCCACAGTAAGAAACTTTTTAAATCTGTGCCTGTTCAGTCTTATGCATAATTAAGCTGACATCAGGAAGTGAAAAAGCATGTATGCCATTTACACTTAATTCTCTGTGGAAAATTCTGTCCCAATCTCAGTGATTCAGCAGTAGAGCACAGAGTTCTGATTACTGGTAGCAGCAGTGTGAAACTGACCATAGTCTTGTTAATTTCATTCTGCTGGTGCTGCTTGAGAAAACTGTGTCAGCCCAATTGAAGCTTACATTCTGGAAACTTTATTGTTTCAGTCTCCATCACACTTTGAAAAATAAAGCTTCCCACATAGTGGTGATAGATTTTTTCAATCCCTCAGCATAAATTCCTTATATTACTGCAACACAGAATTAAAGCCATAGCTATAGATTGTTTATGAACTGTACCATTTCACTGTGAGGTACTATTTACAATAACTGCTGCAAGTAAGCATACATATGGTTTCTACACTGGTATTCTCTTCATTCTAGACTGCTCTTTTTCATTTCTTCATTTCATGTTTGATTTTTTTTTTGTACAAAATGTTCCATAGTAGCATGACTAGCCAGTATAGATTCTTCCCCCTTTTTAAAAAACTGATTATTTCTTGAACACTTCTTCCTCTATACAGATGATGAAGTAATAGGCGTTAGTGTCAGTGTTCGTGACCGTGAAGATGTTGTTCAAGTTTGGAATGTGAATGCATCTTTGGCAAGTGAAGCAACAGTTTTAGAAAAGATCTATGAACTTCTGCCACACACCTCCTTTAAAGCAGTGTTTTATAAGCGTAAGTATCTTGTTAATTTATTTCCTCATAGCAGGATTTCCAGGTTTTGTTAGCAAAAGTGATCATAGATGAGATGTATGTTATAGGATAACCTTGTTAAGTAACTGAATTTTTAGCATTCAGAAATGTAGGATCTCTTGTTGCATGAGGATTTTTACTTTCTAATTATTGGAGCTTTTTTTTCTCTGTACAAAATAGTGCAGATGTCTTTCATAGTTAAGTTTTAACAAATTGGTTTGTCAGAGTCACAAGATTGTGTTTTTTTGTCTGCAAATGAAATAATAAAAAAATCCCTGCATAACCCTCAAGATTGTGAGTTATTGTTAATTAATATATTTATTGGTATTGTTGTAGCAACTACAGTCAGGATTTTGGGGGCGGGCGGGGGGAGGGGCATTGTGCTAAGCTCTATATAAACACACTAGTAAAAATGGTTGTTGTCTTTTTTCTCTTGTCCTCCCTGACCACTCACCCATATTATTGTCTTCTCCTGTTGTTCTCATCTTAATTTAAACTGTAAGCTCTTCCAGGTAAGGACTCTGGGAGAAATTCTTGCCTTTGTTGAAGTCAGGGTGCTATTTTGCTAATTCATGCTGCTGGACTGGGAAGAAGAGAATGGGGGGAATCCCTCCAGGGGTCTGATCCAAAGCCCATAGAAGTCAATAGGAGTTTTGGATCCAGCAGCAGCACAAAAAACTGAAATTTACTTAGGACCTGATATAGCAACTCATATCCATATGAGTAAGGGTTGCAGGGTCAGGCCCGTACGTACAGTTATGTTAGATCTTGCATTATGCCTTCAGTATACAGGCATTTGTAACAAAAAGCTTAATGCCTTAATTGAAACAGACTACTTCTTATTAACAGTAAAAGCAACAGTAGGAATACTTTTTATCCATTCAAATATACCTCAGACCCCAAATCTCCATCCCTAAGCATCTTTTTACTTAGTACTTGTTCATATAGTCAATTTAAAAGTTGAGTTTTTCCTTTTTTCCCCCCTTAGCTCACAGAGAGCATCATGCTTTTGAAGGTGGACGTAGAAGACATTAACTGCACCCTGTAAAAAACTCCGACTTTGTAGTCCAAGTTTGGGAAGTGGTCTAAGCAGGGAGATGGATGGGCAGAAGCCTTGCAGAAGCACCACATCTGCTGGTCAAATTCAGTTTGTTTCTAATGCTTTCAAATTGGGCCATTATTACTCAAAATGAGGAAAATGGTTGCCTTGATTACTAAACATGGTGCTCCTTACTTTTTTGGCTTTCTACGTTCTCAGTTTAGTTTCCTTGTTGGGAAAAAAAAATGTGGACACTTGTTTTTCTTTCCTTCAGATTGTATTTGTATTTCTGTTTTGTTAAACTTATAAGACTTTCTTTTCTTTTGAAGTAGTTGTACTGTACTTAGTAAAATGCAAATATGCACAAACATGATATGCTGCTTTTTCTAGATTTGCTGTACATAGAGGAATCCTGGCTTGGTCAAACATGTGTTTTCAATATTTGTTTTGAAACATTCCTATCATGTTAAGATTTACTCGCTGTCTTTGTCCCAAGAGAGAGAAATTGCACTGCATTATTCTAATATCAAGTCATGTGGTCTTGCACTGATAATAGCACACATACTGTAAAAATAAATAATAATCACTGAATGAGATCCTGCAAACGAACACATTTGTATTGGGACTGACTTATATTCTGAGTTGTTGTTAACCAGTGTTTAATTTAAGCTATCTCAAAACAACACATTCAGCCTAGAATGAGAAATCTTTCAGTAGGAAACCCTTCACCTCTTATTATAGAGGAGATGATATTGAAATAGTTTTGTATGCTTGCTTATGAAGTTTTTAGGTTCACTCACTGTCACGGAGTGTGGGGGAGTCCGGCCCTGCACCCCTCTTCCCCGGATTCACTGGGAGTCTCAGCCAGCCAGTAGAACAGAAGGTTTATTAGAGATGGCAGGAACACAGTCCAAACAGAGCTTGTCCGTACAACCAGGACCCCTCAGCCGGGCCCTTCCGGGGGGCAGGGAGCTTAGACCCCAGCTCGGGGCTCCCTGCATTTCACCCCACAGCTCCAAACGGAGGCAGGGAGGCCAGACCCTGTCGGCCTCTCTCCCCTCCTCTCCCGCCAGTTCCAAACTGAAACTCTCCAGCCCCTCCTCCCCCTTTGTCTGCTTCCCGGGCCAGGAGGTCACCTGATCCCTTTGTTCCAACACCTTCAGCTCTCACCTTTGCAGGGGAGGGGCCAGGCCATCTGTTGCTAGGAGACCGAGTGTCGGCCCTTCTCTGTGTCCAGGCCCCTCTGTAACACTCATGCACACTTCTCCCACCACCTAGCTACTCAAGCACTGCATAGGGGAAACCGAGGCACCCACACAGTACTCAGGGAAACCTTAACAACAGTCCTAGTTCGTCACATCTCTCCCCCCTTCGAGACCGAACTGAGCGGGGTCACTTTAGCCAGTGACCTGGGGAAGTTCGAACCTGGTCACACCAGGCCGTTCCAGTTCCACGTGCTCCCTTAGGTTGGGTGGGCTTGATGGCACCCGCAGGCCGCATGTGGGAAGGTTTATGCGGCCCGTGCCCTTTTTCCATCCCAAAACCCCTGGGGTTCAAGCTGAGATCAGGTCTTTTCCCAGTGCTCCAGTCTGGAGGGCTGTAATTCGGGCTCTCTTGGTTAAGAGCCTCCCTCTTGATCTGGTCCCCTCTCTGACCACGTGTCTGTGTCACCAGCCGCTCGGCATCGGCCCCTTTTCCTGGATGCAGCCACGTCGGGGCGAGGTGGTGACTATAGACCGTAAAGCGCCACCCAAATAGATCCGGCTGCTGCTTCTTAAGGGCCTGCCCCATGGCCAGGCATTCCCTCTCTATGGCCTGACCGTTCTGCCTCCAGGGCAGCAGCTCCTTGCTCAGATACCCGATGGGGTGTCTCCCCCGCTTCGCATAGGCCTGCATCAGCACCACACCCAGCCCTGTGTCTGAGGCTTCAGTGAACACTGTACAGGGCTTGGCCTGGTCTGGGTTTACTCGATTTATCGGCCCCTGGATTAGAGCCTCCTTCAGCGCACAGAGAGCCCTCTGGCCCTGCTCGGTCCAGACTGCCTCGTCTGGCTTCCCCTTCTTACCTAGCTCTGTGATGGGGGCAGCTAGGGAGCTAAAGGGGGGTACAAACCTCTGGTAGTACCCCGCCATCCCGCTAAAGGCCTGGTCCTGTTCCTTGGTCTGGGGAACAGGCCAATCTCTGATCGCCTCCACCTTGGCCAGCCCTGGGCTGCTGAATGACTGGATCACCTCTACAGCCAGCCTGTCCTTGGCCTCTTTCTCCAGGTTCTGGGCTCTTTTCCCAGTTACTGTGAATGGGGGGACACCTGATGGGAGGATGGGCTCCCATCTCAGGGGAGAGATCCATCAGGGGGTCTTCCCCCTTCTCCTCCCAATCGTCCCTTACCGGTTCTAGGGGTCCCCTTACTCTCCTCCCATACCACAGCTTGAAAGGGAAGTCCCCTGGTGATTCCTGGGGCACTTCCCTGTGCCATCGGTGGGGCAGGTACTTGTCCCAGTCCTGTGGATGCTGATTTATACAAGTCCTCAGCATCAGCCTCCCGGTCCCTTGAACTCTCTCCACCAGCCCGTTGGACTGAGGGTGATATGCAGAGGCCCAGGTGGGCCAGACCCCACCTTTCTCCCACACGCCCCGGAGCCGGGCTGAGATGGCCTCGGATCCCTGGTCTGTAAAGACCTCGCTGGGGACCCCCATTCTGCTGAAGATGGTCAGCAGCGCGTCTGCCCCGGTGGAGGACAGAGCCACCACCTCTGGGTAGCGGGTGGCGAAATCCATGACCACCAGGATGCATTTCTTCCCTGACCAGGTTGCCCTGCTGAGGGGGCCCACCCTATTCATAGCCACCTTCTGGAAAGGTTCCTCTCTGATGGGCAGGGACCTCCAGGGATCTTCTCCCTTACCCCGGGCCAGGTACAATAGCCGGTGATGATACTTCTGGGGCCCCACCGGCTGCCTCATGATTCCCCACAGTTCTACTTCCCCTTGGGGAGCCCATTCCCGGCGCAGGGATTCCTTCTCCCACAGGGATCTGTCTCTGCAGTCTTCCCCAAGGGGGTTTGCAGCGCTGTGGCCGGCAAGTTCCCTCAGCTTCTCCAAGGCGGGATCCCTCTGCAGCTCACTGGCCAGGCCTGGGGTCACCGCCCCACTGAGCCCTGTCCCTGGTGGCTCTCTCCCTGCCGTGGAATCACTTCCCGGCCGCACCTCTGGACCAGGCAAGCCTGTTTGGCAGCTGTCCTGCCCTGCCTGTGTGTCCCCCGACTCAACTGGGGTCTCCGCTCCCCCCGTGCTCAGCGCTGCCCTGGCTGTCCCTGTGGGGCCAGGCAGCGAGCTCGCTGCTTTGCTCTCTGCATCAGAGATTGCCTGAGCCACCTCTCCATTGTGCAGGGGGGTGGGGAGCATCTCTCTGTCCCACCCCGCCCTAGGGGTCTGGTTACAGGCAGGCAGGTAACCGGGGCCTGGCAGCTCCTCCCCCCTGCCAGCCAGGTCATTTGCATTTTCACTGACCATTTCCCTCTTAGCCAATTGGTTCCCTGAGTTCAAATTCAAATCCTCGGCCGTTACAGGGCCTGGGCCTGGATCCTGGCCCAAAGATACAGTCACCCCCCAACAGCACCTCACCGCTGATATCCTGGAGAACCCCAACAACCAGCCAGCCCGACCCCTCCTGGGTCTGCACAGGGATCTGGGCCATAGGCAGGGCGAATGGGTCCGTCCCTGGGACCCTCAGCCAGGTCACACAGCCCCTCAGCATCTGGTGGGGGTGCACCACCCGGGGCCTGACCACAGTTCTCTCTGTCCCGGGATCTCGCCACCCCAGGAATGTCTCTCCATTGACCATCACCTTCCGCTCCCACTGGGGGTGCATAGGGCTTGAGTCCAGGGCCAGGAGTGGAAATCCGTCCACCATCCCACCCATCTGGCTGGCGGAGTTTATGGCCTTGGGACCCAGCAAGGGGGTTAGATCCCGGGGCTTTTCCGCAGGGACTCCCTGGTTCCAATCACCAGCCTGCTCAAAGGCAGTGAGGTGGGCCTCCACATCCCCACCCTCCTTAACCAGGGGCAGCAATTTAGGATCGAGGTTCCCTGCGGAGCTGGCACCCCGGGATCCATCCCCACTTACCCCTGGCCAGTCCCCTATGCCTCTCCGTTCCACCATCGCCAGTTCATGCTGCTGCTCATGCTTCTCCTGTAGATCTCTCTCGGGCTCTCACTGTCTCTCACAGTCCTCTTGCTCTCTCGGACTCAGCTCCAGTTCCATCCATCTCCGATCCCCTGCTGGGGAACCCGATCGTGAAGACCCCCCTCTGGTTGGGGACCAGACTCTTGGGGATGCCAGGCTACCGCTCCAGCTGCTCCCAGATCCTGCTGTAGCCCCATCGGGGTCAGGAATCTGCTCCTTAGAATGGTCATCCTCCTCCAGCTGCACAATTAGCTGGGCTTTAGTGAGCTTCCCAATGCGTATCCCTCTCTTTTTGCACAGGGTTACAATGCTTCTTTTAAGGAGAAAGCGATATGCCATCACTTCACTGCTCCCAAGTTGCTGTGGATTCGCAGGCCTGTGTGCTCTTAGCTCCCTACGGTTTCCAGGAAGAACCCCAAGTGTGCCAGCCCTTCTCCAGGTCACCGCCTCTTTGCCAGTGTCGAGCCGCAGCTCCTCCGCCCCTGGGTCCACTCACGGCACCCCCAGGGGAACCCTGTCACTGCAAAAATCCTTCTCTCTCCCAGGGCCAAGCCGCAGGCTCCTCCGCCCCTGGGACTGCTCACTGCAGCCCCCAGGGGGACCCCATCATTGCACAGTCCTTCTCGCTGGTCACACACTCCCAGGGGTTAAGCGTAGCTCCTCCGCTCCCCGAAACCGCTCCTCTGTGAGCCTTCAGCACGCCTGGACCTCGTTAGCCCCCCTTCGTTCTACTGCTCCCCAGTTACTTACTGCAGGAAGCGCCTTCCACGGGGTGCAGTACATCCCACCGCTGCCACCAGTTGTCACGGAGTGTGGGGGAGTCCGGCCCTGCACCCCTCTTCCCCGGATTCACTGGGAGTCTCAGCCAGCCAGTAGAGCAGAAGGTTTATTAGAGATGGCAGGAACACAGTCCAAACAGAGCTTGTCCGTACAACCAGGACCCCTCAGCCGGGCCCTTCCGGGGGGCAGGGAGCTTAGACCCCAGCTCGGGGCTCCCTGCATTTCACCCCACAGCTCCAAACGGAGGCAGGGAGGCCAGACCCTGTCTGCCTCTCTCCCCTCCTTTCCCGCCAGTTCCAAACGGAAACTGTCCAGCCCCTCCTCCCCCTTTGTCTGCTTCCCGGGCCAGGAGGTCACCTGATCCCTTTGTTCCAACACCTTCAGCTCTCACCTTTGCAGGGGAGGGGCCGGGCCATCTGTTGCTAGGAGACCGAGTGTCGGCTCTTCTCTGTGTCCAGGCCCCTCTGTAACACTCATGCACACTTGTCCCACCACCTAGCTACTCAAGCACTGCATAGGGGAAACCGAGGCACCCACACAGTACTCAGGGAAACCTTAACAACAGTCCTAGTTCGTCACACTCACGAAAAAAAAAGTTTCACAAGTCAATTCTAACACATTTTACTAAATAGATCCTTGTGTCACTGTGCTTTGATCATATTTGGCCTCTACCTGCACCCATAAAGGTAAGTACCAAAACTCCTGTTGGCTTCAGTGCAAACAGATGACCCCCCACTGTATTTAGTTTCAAGCTATGGCGGCACCTTAAGTGAGGTTGTTCTTAATTTAGAAAAATTAAGTTGATTAACATTTTACAGCATGAATGTGAATATTTACAATGTTAAACTCCAATTGTGTTTTTGTCTGTATTAATTATTGGAGGTTTCAGTATGTTTTATTATAGTACCAAAGATTTATTGAGTTAGTTCTTTTTACTAAAGGAACTACAAAGTAGAAATGAATGTATGCTCCACTGAGTATTACTGGATTGTTGTGTTTGTTTGGAAATTGTTCAGATGGCACTGATTTCCACATATTTAGTATATTAAGAGGCAACCATTGGAATTAATTACATTTATAAATAAAAATTCCCTTTGAATTTTTTTACAACTTCATCTGTATTTATGAATTATCATTGTGCAGTTAATGAGGATTATTAATTAAACAAAATTTTTTCTAAAATCAAATGACTCGCTTCAATAATTGCTTTCTGAGATTGTGTTACTAGAACTGCTTTCTTAAACTAGATATGTTTGGATGAACATTCATCTCCAAGAAACTATACATCTAATCCTGAACATATTTGAATTTTTAAAAATAAATATTTCGATATATTTATTTTTTGTTGAAGTATGAAGAAAGAGCATGTTTGATTAATCTTTATCAGAACTGTCTCTTGTGTATTTTCAGTAGTAAATCTGATTTAGGATTTTCTTTATTTTGAAAGACTTGTATTTTTTTATATGTCGTATTAAACTTTGCATGTAGTTTGATGTTCTGAAATAAAAGCAGAGAGACTTTATGCTCATCTTATGACTTGATATTTTAGAGTTCGCATTGTTTCAGTGTCTCAGAATATGAAATGTACTAGTTTCTGTTGTTTGTCTAAATGAGCTTTAACACTTGTGCTATTCTAAAATCTAGTTACAAATTGCAAGGATTTCCTTCCATTAAGTTGAATTAGGACCATATCCTCTCTTGGTTACCCCAGATCTGTCTGAAATCTTTAAATTTGTTTCAGAAATTTAAAAATTCAATATTTAACTTCCAATAGACTTCAGACTAAAGAAGCTGTTTAAATTATTTCTAAGGTTTCTTGATATCACAGTAGCTTTAAAGAAGAGACTGTCTTGTAGAAATGCAAAGATGTACTTCGTGTGCCAGGTGACCTGGGTCCTGCTTCTTTTCTTAGGCCCAGATTCAGCAAAACACTTAAGCACATCCTTAAATTCCATTTGCTTATGTGCCTTGCTGAATAGGGATTGATTTATTCACATGCTTAAAGGGCCGTTATCTTTACCTATGCTGTGAGAGAGAGTAGTGTCCGCTTTCCACCCCCACCCCCAGGAAATGAATAGAACCAAGCCCCAGAAAGCCAGAGCTCCTGGTTCTGCAAAGGCTGATGTATGCAGATTTGCAGGATTCGGGCAGCTAAAAAGAAAAACCTCCAGCTCTACGGTATGGAGTTGCAAATCAATTTCAGAGAAGTGGGGAGGACGGACAACTCATGCAAATAAATTCTTAGTGACTTTCAAAAATGAGTACCTTTCCCCCATCTGAAATACATTTCCTCCAGAGTAATTCAGAAAAGTGACTGAAATACTAGTCAGAAATTAATCTCACACATCACCCCTCATTTATTTCCACCTGTTGGAAACAAATTCCCTCTACCCCATGTTTGCTTTGTGAACTTAATAAACCCTGCTGGCTGCCATTCCGCTGACTTTAATAGGATTGCACCTAATGACAACAGGTAACTAGAATTTGGCTAAATAGCTAGAATCTGCTAATCTGACATGTTGGATTATTAATCCTATTGAAGCGAACTGTCTGTATGCCAATACCATGTAGTTTGACATTTCCTGGCATGCCACATTTTTCTTATTTTAAAAGTCTTTATGCTGGAACATCGAAAGAGACATTGTCACAGTTAGCAGGTCCGTATTTTGGCCTACCTCTGCCCACCTCATCTCATATCTCCATATGGGCCATCCAGAGTCCACTGAAGTCAGTGGAAAGACTCCCTTTGACATCAGTCCCTAAATGCTTGCAATTCTTATTTGTTTTTCCATCCTGAAAAGAAAGTAGCTAGCAACATTATTCTAGTACTGAATTTTGAGGCTGTGCTGAAAATGCATTGACTGGCAGAAGAAATTTACCTTTCTCTCCCTCTGAAGTGTACTCATTTGTGTCTAATAGGTGAAATTTATTAGAGATACTGCATTGTTCTGAATGCCCACTATATAATGAACTAGTGTATGATTTCTTACTTACCAGCTTTGGGTTTTTTCTGTTTGATTTGTGATTGTGGCAAAAATTCTTATTTTTACTTTAATATTATTTGTCAGGTTTATTTAATACAAGGTTAAATAAATTGATAAATTAGGGTGCAGTCCTGCATAGTGCTTATTCTGTACAGTGCGTATGTGCATTGATTTCAGCGAGCCATCGCTAATTAGTGTTTGCATGATAATGCAATTGAACACTGCCAGCCTAGCACAATGCTTCTACTTAGGGGATTGCATTTAGTCTCTGAGCTAGCATGAGTTGGAAGCTATGTGGAAGTTAGACGTTCAGCTATCCTGCAAGCAGCGTAATATATCTTCTGTTTGTCCAGCATAGCTGAATATTCGGCATACTGCTGGGAGGAAGTGGGTAGACCACTTCCTGTTTTTACTAATTAGAACGGGCTTAATCATTAACTATAAATTTCCATGTTTTTTAATATTTCAGCCAGACCGTCGGTATCCTTTTCACTTTCATTCTACGCATTTCTTTCTGATTTTAATAGACCTATATACAACTTCCATAACATCCACAGGTTAACTTTGGTTCCGGGACTGAAATGAATAAGGATCCTTTCATTCTAAAATGTAGGGCTTAGGCTACCATTCATTAAATTGCATGTCTGTAAATTAAAATTAGGGTTGGATCAAAATCCATAAATGTAAGTCTACATGACAACACTGATGTTCATTTTATGAATGTTTTTATGCTTGCAATACTCAGGGCATGTCTACACTAGAAACTTAAGTCAACCTATGGTAGGCTGACTTACAACCACAGCAGTAATTATTATAGTGGTTGATGCCCACGCTACCCTTCTTCTGTCAGTGGTACATGTCCTCACTAGGAGCGCTTCCACCAACTTTCAGCCCCCCACACTGCCCCTCTCAGAGGGGAGCTCGGCTGCCCCTCTCAGCTCCCCGCCTCGGGAGCCCTGCTGGCCCTGGGCCCTCCGCTCCCTGCTGTCGGGAGCCTGGCTGCCCCCCCAGGCTCCCAGTGGGGCGCTCCCTGCCTGGAGTCCGGGGGGCTCCCAGTGGGGAGCCAGGAGCTTCCAGGCAGCACCCGGGCTCTCTGCAGGGAGTGGAGATACTCTGGGCAGCAGCTGGGGGTCTGAGCAGGGAGCCTCCAGGCAGCAGCCCAACAGGGAGCCGGGGGGCGGGGGCGCAGGCCGGATCGGAGGGCGCAGGCAGCAGTTGAGCTGGGAGTTGGGGGCTGGGGCTCGGAGGGAAGCTGGGCTCCGAGTAAGGAGTGGGGCAGGTGCAGCACAGGTGGCAACGGGGAGCCCGGGGGCAGTCAGGCTCTAGCTGGAGCCCCCCACCCACCCCGGTGAGAGCCCCACTTTCCTGTCAATTTCACGGCTCCATGACCAGAATGACAGCCACCATCCAATGTAAGTAATGTAGTGTCTCCACAGACACTGAATCGCCCTAACTATACCAGCATAAGCCCGACGCCTCTCGTGGAGGTGGGGTTATGTTGGTGAAGTGGGGCACTTACATGGGAGCAAGGCTGTGGTGTGTACACTGCCATAATTAAGTCGATGTAAGCTGCCTTATGTCGACCTAACTCTGTAGTGTAGACCAGGCCTCAGTCGAGCGAGCTTACAGAATTTGAGTCAATTGGTCTTTAGTTCAGACTGATCTATCTGATGTTTTCTGGAACATTTTACAGGAATGTTCAGAAAAGTGGACACTCCATAAGTGCCATAAGTATTTTTTTGTAATGTCTTATTGTACCTAGAGATCTGCTTCACTGAACGCGATTAAGCGAACATTGCACTGCTGTAAAATAACCCCAGACTATTCAAAAGAATCTCAAAATAGACCATGAACAAATTCCTAGTAAAACTAATTGCCAGTTCTGATAGTAGATCAGCTAAGTATTAATAGCACCAGAGATCTGCCATAAATATTCCCGAAAAGGAGGAAGGAAAAAGAAAGCAAAGGAAGTTGCTGCTGTTGTCAAGAGGTGATGGCTAGTTGCCTTCTCTGCAAACTGTTCTTACCATCTGAGTAAGGGGGCTACCACTGCAGCCTCCAACTGAAGAGAGCCAGGAGCTGAGCAATCTCTGCAGGGGTGGGAAGAAGAGTAGAGCTTAGCTAGGGAGTGGTTACACTGGTTGGAGAAGTGAGGAACCAGATGTATAAGGCAGGGAAGGGGAGCAGGGTGGATCAGTGTTCTGAGGGGAGACTGCACAGCTGCGTGCAGAGGGAACAGAAGCCTGGATCTCCTGCTGGCTCCCGGCTGAGCACAGGAGTGGGAGAGAGAAGGGGAAGGCCCTGTGGCCTGCTGCTGAAGCAGATGGGCAGGAAGGGGAAGGAGTTGCACCGAGGAGAACCGAGGAAAAGGGGGGAAGAGGAACAGCCTTGGAGGCTTATTTTGAAATGTAATCGCTTGCGGTAGTTGCCCCAGCAATGGGTGGTGGCAGGGACTTGCTAGGGAAGGTTGGCCCCTCTTGAGGAGCTGCCCAGGCTGTCGCGGCACGTGATGCCACCGGCGCTAGAGCTCGCCCGTTGGCCGTTCGTGATGCATGAGCTGCTCAAGAAGTCCCTGCGCATTATGCTCGAGGTAACCGGGAAATCTGCGTCAACTCCAGCCCCCAGGAACGGGAGCAGCCAAAGCAGGGACTGCTGGATATCACACCTCTGGGCAGAGCTGTAGGAATTTCAGGCTCTCTCTGCCCGGTGCTGATGGACAATTTGCTCCCCCTCCCCAACCCCACACCTCAGCTCTTCACCTCAGCTTCACTCTACACCTGCCCCTCCTACCCTCTCTCCTCTACCCTACCCCCCACCCCCGCTTCACTTCTCTTTTCTTTCCATGTAGCTGATCCCCTCCTAAGTAAACCCCACCCCACCCCCCAAAAATTGTGGACTCCCATGACATTTGCTGCCATCCCATTGTTCACTCTGCTTGTTACAGCTCCTCCCCCACCCTGTGTCTGTCTTGACTACTGTAGACAATATGGTCTCAGTGTTTCCTTGTAATCTCCCATCTGTCTGTATCCATCTGTTGTCACTTGTAGGCACAGACCATCTTTTTGTTCTCTGTTCGTTCAGCACCTAGCACAATGGGGTCCAGGTCTCTGACTGGGGCCGCGGGTGCTACCATAATACAAACAATAAATAATAGTAGGCATTTTCCAGGGGACCAAAAGAGACCCGGCGGTGCTGGTTCTTAGTGGCCGTGTTTAAAGCTGATGATCATCCTGCTTAATGATTAGTGATGCGTGGGATTTCTGCTGTTTGTCTCACGTTATTCTGAGCGTGAGCTGCTATCAGCTTTGAATCCTTCTCTGCTGGGGTACGTGCAGAACGAGGATCATTGGCTTCCCCCCCGGTCTTACCCTAGCTGTTGTTTTGCCCCTTCCACTTTCACATCTATATTGGCTGCTGGCCCACCAAGCCGTGTACCAGTGGCCAGGCAATAAGGCTGGTCTACACTAGCCCCGAAGTTCGAAGTAAGATACGCGACTTCAGCTACGTAAATAACATAGCTGAAGTCGAAGTATCTTATTCCGAACTTCAAAATACTCACCCCTGGTCCACACGGCAGCGCGCAGGCTCCCCCGTCGACTCCGCCTGCTCCGTTCGTGGAGCAGGATTACCAGCGTCGACGGGGGAGCACTTCCTGGTTCGATTTATCGCGTCTAGACAAGACGCGATAAATCGAACCAAGAAGATCGATCTGACGCGTCCGACAGAGCTGGTAAGTGTAGACTAGCCCAGTGCTTCCTCCCAACTTCCTGGGCCTCTCTGGATGGGCTCTTCAGCGCTCTAGACAGCAGCATTACCGCTACTGTGGTGACTGTTAATTGTCAATTTCACTTCCTGGGGCTGAAACACTGTCTTCTGGGGCAGCCCAGTTAACAGGAGTCTACTGTAATAAATAAGGAGCAGTTTACTGAACACCGCTTATTTGATGAAATCTGTGAAGACGTAAGAATGAAGAGGCAGGAAAAGGCCACTTTGCCTTAAAACCTCAACTCCCAGCTTGTCACTTATCCTTTAATCCTCCCTTCCCCTAAACGTATCTAGCTGGGTCTGTTTTATGTATACTTTTTCAGCAATATTATATGACAACATATTCCCCCTCTCCTGCTGTTGGAGCAGGAGCTTTTGATATGGATTCTTCTCGGCATTTTAAATGGTGCTTGGGTTTTGAACTTCTTGAGCAAGTTATTCTTCCTCCATCACCTGGTATCGGTTATCCTCTTTGTTCACGAATGTCTCGATGAGCAGTATTATTACCAGCTGGATCACCTTGGTAGCCTTGTTGTGCAGTGGTACCTGCAGCCAGTACTGCCTCTGGCTATTATCACATCTCTCAAACTAAACAAAGTCAAGCCAAGGCAGTACTTGGCTGCTAGTCTTTTATCCAGGGGATTGCAGGAAGTTGTAGATGGTATTTCTCCTTCTAAGTTCGTGCTTAACCAGTGTCCCAGCATGGTGCTAGAGGGCACTATAAGTGACTCCACAGAGCTATTTGCGTGATCAGATGTTAATACTGAGGGATGTATTCCTGGTTCAAAAAATCCTGACCTCTTTTGCAAATTTAATGGTGTTAGCCCTGGGGTTCTTGCCAGATTTGCGTTTGAATAGCTGCATTTTGCTTACCCCATGTAAACGCAGTGGTGGGGAGAGTTTTCTCACACAATTAGCACTGTAGTGTTGTGCAGTGTTGTTTTGCACTATGAAACATTTTACTCGTCTCTCGGCTCAAACCAGGTGAAGCGATGCCTGTATGTAACTTATAAAGCACATTACATTTTCTTCAACAGGAGGCGCTACACATCTGCAGTTATCATGGATTTAAACAGGACACAGCCGCATACTGAGCCTTGTCTCCTCCAAGTCAACTCTCTCAAATGTTGTGCTGTCTGTTTTTTAACACAGGCTTCTGCAGACTGAGTAATTTGTATGGGAACAGGAGAGTCACAATATTAATGGCACCAGACCACTGGTTTCCAACCTTTTTTTTCATTTGCAAACCCCTTTGCAAATCTTAGACATAGTCTGCGGACCCCAAGCAGTTTGCAGACCACAGGTTGAAAACTACAGTGCTATGGTAACGACGCCCTTTCACAGACCCATTCGACGTAGCGTGCGGATCCCCCAGTTGAAAACCACAGCCCTAGACTAGCGTTGTTTGCAGAGTTGAGACATTTGTAGCAGTTTGCGTTTATCTTTTCCTAGATAATTTATGATTGGGGCGGGCAGGGGGGAGTGGAAACTAACCAGGCAACAAAAAATGCACTTTACTATTGGTGGAAGCAATAGTAGAGGGTCAGGTGCCTAGGAGAGAGAAACCAGCTGATCGAGGGAAGAGTACGTCAAAGATCAAAGCAAGCCTGTCTTTAGGTCAACTCTTTGTATTTTCTTTGACAGGTCTTTTCAATATTCTTAACAGGCGTGCTCAGAAGAGATCTCACATTTTCATTAGCGCCAATTAATGAAACTCAGCTCTTGTACATGATGAACACAAAACAACGACTGCCCTTAAGGGTTCAGGCAGTATACTGCTTCTTCCAGTTGATAGGTATACAAAGCAGAACAGCCTTCGTATTCCGCCTGCTAAAGGATCTACCAGAGGGGTGTGAAGGAAAAAGGTCTTGTTCAATCAGACAATTTTAAGTGGCGAACGTTCCCAACACACTAACTCTTTTATTAACATTCTCATCTGCACTTAAATGTGACACTGAATCTTAAAAAAAAATAAATAAATAAAGGAGAAAATTAGTAGGTTTCAGTTGGAAAACAGTTCATTTCTTAATTGTCTCCTTTAATTATTTATCCTAAGATGGTGGATGATGAGGAAATTAGATTTTAAAAATAGCAGGAGATCCCTCGTTTTGGTTAAAAAAAAATATCTGCAGTCTTAACGGCACTTTAACTCTGACCGGTCTCATAACTTCCTAATTTGACACATTAAGGAAGAATGAATTATTCCAGAACTCCCAAACCACTCACGACAGATTTAAAATATGCTGGGGGGTGGTGGGGGGATGGAGGAATGAGTTTACCTGTCTGTACACGCAGTTTCCAAAAAACAAGACCCCTCCTTCCAGTCAGGTTGCGTAGCTGTTCAGCTTCTGCTGAGGAAAAGGTGCACATAGATTGGAAACTTTTGGGGGCAGGGATTATCTTTCTGTCCTATATACAACACCTAGCACAGTGGTGTTTCTGTGGAAACTTTTGGGTTTCTGGTCAACAACCACATAGATAATATGGTATTTTCATTGTCCAGTACTCACAGAAATGTTACTGTGATGTGTATGAAAGGATTACACACATACATATCGATTAATATTTGGCCTTTTGGTATTGTTTGCATAATCACTGCATTGTTTCCTTACAGATTATGGACTTTGTGCACAAAATGGACTGTAACAGCGAGCCGAGCCAAACGGATCTGTAGAAGTCAAAGTACACGTCATTGTACCTCCTGCATGAAAGGTACCAGAATTTTTAACATTCCACTTTCAAGGTAGATTGTCCAGTGAGCGATGCAACGTTCCCCTATGTGGAGAAGGCTTATGAGAAAAGTGAGGTATGTTCATCCATCAGTGGTGGTAGTGAAGAGTAAGAAATGATCCTGTCCCTCAAGCAAGTCATCCTCAGCAATGACACTAGCACCCGGCTCCATTTAAAGCGGCAGGGAGCCTGACCAGCAGTATTTCATGCTTTACTGCTGCCCAATTTCCTTTATCAACTGTCTGCCTCTGTATCAGCACCCACAGCTTGTTATCTTTTGATGGAGCTGCCTAGACAAAACGGTTTCCGCCAGAGCGGCTGTCAATAAAATGCCATCAATCAGTGAGCCAGGGCAGACGGACAGCAAAGGCCAAAGTAGGCATCATCGATCACGCAAGGCGGCCTGGAGCATGTTCATGCTCCTAGTCTGCAAGGGAAGGCAGGGTTATCGGTAGGGAGGGGCTGAATCCACTTACTTTTGGGTTGTGAATCTGGGTAATCAGCATGTCAAACAATGTGTATGAAGTAGTGGGGCGTTTTTGCCTACAGAGATCACTCACAGCTAGGGTTACAAGCCAGGGCCTAGCTCCTAGGAATGCTTCATAGTTTAAAAAAAAAAATAAAAAAAAAAATCTCGACGTCCGTGTGCAGCATCAAACCAGGGGTTAGTTTTACAAGTAGTAGCTGCTGCATATAAAACAACACCACATGGAGGAGGGGGGCAAGGATAGCTCAGTGGTTTGGCCTGCTAAACCCAGGGTTGTGAGTTCAATCCTTGAGGGGGCCATTTACAGATCTGGGGCAAAAATCTGTCAGGGGACAGAACTTGGTCCTGCTAGTGAAGGCAGGGGACTGGACTCGATGACCTTTCAAGGTCCTTCCAGTTCTCGGAAATTGGCATATCTCCATTTCAAACAAACAAACAAAAAACTCAGGCTGCCCTCACCAGGCCTGGTCGTTCTTTCCTGACACACTGCCGTTGTCTTGAGGAAAGCACTTAAACCAGAGCATCCAGTAACTAAGCCACACGGCAGCGTCCCGTTGCTGAAGCCCGCCGATGCAGAAGTGACACGTTCATTTTCGTTGTCTGGATGCTTTCGTGCAGCACCTCTGGGCTTTTGCCAGCCCAGGCACCTGCCACCAAGACAATGGCCAAGCGTCTGTGTGGCTTATGGGTGTGAACTCCTCGAAGGGCTTGAAAATACGAACAGCTGGCCAGCTCCCTCTGTGGCTACACCTTTCAGCTCCTCCCAGCCGAAAGAGAGCTGAGCCCATGACACAGTATATGTGGCACTTCACCTTTACTGCTACATCCCATGACAGCTGCCGGACAGGGAGGCCTATTCCTGCTGGTGGCTTGCACGGCCTGGAAATACCATCGCAGAGGCTGAACAGTTAAAAAAACAAAAGCCAGCTGGCTTCTGACAGAGCCGCATTGATACGAAGTTGCAGGGGATGGGCAAAGCCCTACCCGCTGTACACACCATAGGCACCGACAGCTTTCACCCTGTTGCAGGCAGCATCTCCGGAATCACATGAGGATGCCTTTGGCTGTCTTCCCAGGACTGAGAATGCCCAGGGAAATCATCTGAGATGGCAGGAACTTGGAAATCTCCCACTGCAGGAGAAAGGTTGGTCTTGAAATCCATAGGGAAACATTGTTCTGTTAATAATAATAGCCAGCTCCTAGAGGGCATTTTTCATCCGTAGACCTTGAAGCACTTGGCAAAGGGGATAAGTATTGTCCCCATTTTACAGGTAAGGAAACTGAGGCGCAGAGAGGTCTAAGTCATTACAGGGTCCAGGTGCCTGTAGGGAGTCAAAATGAAGTCCTGGCACTAAACAGGCCTGGGTCAGTTAGAGCATGTGGCATATGATTCTGAAATTCCTACGTTATCAGGGAGCCTGCAAAGATTCTCAGGCCTGCTGGTACAGATCCAAAACCTCAGTCAAGGATTTGGCACAGCCCCAAGTTACAGCACCACGTATCTGTGTGATGGATTGCTTAGTTTTTGGGGAGAGGAGAGCTAAAATATATTTTAATGTACGGCCCAGTCCTGCAAAAGGATCGACTAGCACGGTTCCTTTAGCCCAGGCAGGGCCCCATTGACTTCAGTGAGCTTCATACAGATTTGGCGCCCTATGAGTGAATTCCATTGAAGGGTCAGGGGCATAATTTGTATCCGCATACACTACCCACGTTAATATCAAGCTAGTAGCTCCCCTGGCACCAGTGTAACCATTTAGGGTCACAGTTTCAGAAATCAGAGGGGTAGCCGTGTTAGCCTGGATCTGTAAAAGCGGCAAAGAGTCCTGTGGCACCTTATAGACTAACAGACGTATTGGAGCATAAGCTTTCGTGGGTGAATACCCACTTCTTCATTCAATTTCAGATGCTTCTATTTGTGGGTGCTCAAATGGGAGGCACCTGAAAGAGGTCCCATTTTCAGAGGTGCCAAGCATCTACAACTCCAGCTCATGTCCACAGGTTCTCAGCCCCATGGGCAGACAAGCCTGGGGTCTCGAGTAGGGGGCACCCAAAATGAGTGCGCACTTCTGGACCAGGACTCCCGGGTGCTAGGTGCTGTACAAATGGATAGAACAAAAAGTCCCTGCCCCAAAGAGGGTAGAAATTCCAGGGTAGAAAACCATGTACCTGAGTGAGCGCCTCCTGACCATAGGTGACCGTGCCAGTGAGGCTGAATAAGCGTGACTCAAAGTGCACTTGCTTTGTGACCAGGTTCTTGTGTAGGTGGGAGCGTACAGGTGTATAAGAAAAGAGGCTGACCCATGGCCAAAACAGTCAATCCGGGGAAATGATCAACAAACGTTCTCTGCAAAAAAACAACAACAAAACACCCAAGTTTGTTTGTTTTTTCCAGCTGAGAGTTTGCAAATTTCTCAACCAGCTCCCTGAACTTGTCTTCTCTACAACCATTAGCTCAGGTGGTCTGCGCTCCAGCCGCTCTACTGGAGCTAGCCTGGCTCAGAAGAGAGTCCCCCCTGGGGAAACCACTCCACAGACTTGTCTGGATTAGCAGCTGAGCGAACGTCATAACTGGAGCAGCTGTATGAGCCCCGCTGCGTGATTAGCTCCAGCATCAGCAGCACTTGCGCTGCAACCCACCCTCAGCAGGTCTGTTAGCTCAAGCGAAAAGCACCACTCCACTCAAGTTAGGGCAAGTCTACGCTGCAGTAAAACACACGCAACTGGCCCTTGTCCCCGGGCTTGGGCTCACGTGGCTTTAAAATGGCAGCATAGAAATCCGAGCTCGGGCTGGAGGGTCCCGGAGCCCAGGATCCAGCCTGAGCCTGGATGTCTGCACTGCGGTTTTATAGCCCCCCGGCTTGATGAGGTGGGCCAGCGGTGGGTGTTTTATGGCCGTGTTGACAGCCCCCTTGAGATGTGTGGGTGTGGACGGGCATCAGGTTGGGGCAAAACGCAATTTGTAGCTCAAGCTGATGTGGCGGAGAAGACAAACCCTCAGGCACTTTCCAAAGTGACACGCCCCTTCCAGGAGCAGCTGTATAACATGTCTGCCTTATTATCTTACAGCCCACGAAATACTCATTCCTCTTACTAATGATATGTGTTGCTGGGATTGGGCCAGGATTTTCTGAGGGCGGGGGAAGGATGGTCCCGTGGTTGGGGTGCTGGCTTTGCCACAGACCTCCTGTGGGACCTTGGGCAACTCACTTAGGCCCAGCTCCTCAAAGGTATTTAGCATCCTATTGCCCACTGAAGCCAGTGGGAGTCTGGAGCTCAGCCTACATTGTTGCTGGGAGACGTGATTCCCGGCCTGGGGAGACGGGCTCGAGCCAGCGTGCTAATGCAGCAGCGTGGGTGCTTCTGCACTGGAGGTGACCTGGGCGAGCTGCCGGAGTCCAAACCCACCTGTCTGCTGGATCTGAGCTCAGACAGCGGCCCTGCGCTGTCACCAGTGTGGCAGCATTCTTAGCATGCTAGCTTAAGTCTGGCACCGGTGATGGGACTCCCACCTCCCAGCTGCAATGTCGCTCTGCCCACCGTGCCTCAGTTTCCCACCTGTAAAACGATGGTGACAGCACTTCCCTGCCTTGCAGTGGTGGTGTGAGGATAAATACATGAAAGACTAGGAGGCATTCAGACACTATGGTGATAGTGGCCAGCAAAGTATCTAGAGTAGATTGATTGACTGCTGGATCTCAGGGCAGTCTAAATCAATAACCCCAAAGGAAGCAACATCGTCTTGCTGTCAAGCTGAACCCTGGCTCTCTCTTTGCAAAGAAGTCCACCTCTCCGTTGTATCCTGTTCATATAATAGGGGCCATAGATCCCAGCAGGAATAGGAATGCCATAGAAGAAAATCTACTAATCCAATTCAGCGGGAAGCCTCTTGACTCATCTCTACACCACCCGATTTAGAGCCAATGAGCACCACTCGTCAGGATCAGGGCTACTCCGTTTTAACGTGGTGAGGGAGGACTGAAGTGCTCACTGCTCTGAGTTTAACAGGACGCTGCTTCCCACCGTTCTCTAAATCTCCCAGTGGAGTACAGTGTCAAGCCCCCCACTGCGATTCTTCCTGCCAGAGGACAACATGCCCAGAGCTCTGTACGGGGAGCAGTCAGCGTAAGAAGAGCTCCCAGAAGTGAATGTGCAGGCTTTGCCACAGGCCCTGCCGCTGCCTGGGGTTATGTGCAGGGGAAGGAAACTGTGTAGGGGACGGAGCTGGGAGCTACCAGCAGGCCCATGCAGCTCTAAGCTGCAGCCAGCTGTGAAATGCTCATCCCGGTTGGCATCTCAGCAGGTGTTCAACCTTCCCCCCAGTGCAGACAGTGTGTTACTGGAGCGCTCTCCTCGCGATAGTATAACATCCCGACGGGAACATGGTGGGGAAGTGTTCCACGCATTTGGAGCTGGCTTAAATGCACTTGATTCAGTTAATCATACTGCCTGCTTTGCTCCTGCTTTTCTTTCCTCCTCCCATCTGTCCTGTTCCTCTCTCCCCCTGCTCCTTGGCACTTGCTTCTCTGCCACCTGCTCCCCTTCTCATCCTCCGCACTTGCTAATGCGTCCCTGATGCCTGGTCCTCCTCTTCCCCGGCATATGCTTCTCTGTCACTTAACTTCCTTACTCCCCCTCTGCACATGCTGCCTGGCCCTTCTCGTTCGCCTCCAAATCTCCCTCTCATTGGTAGCTCAGGGCTTCAAGGGCAAACCCCCCTACACCTCTGCTGTCTCTCGGATGTGCCCTGACCCCTGGCCTATTGAGTTGTTCTCGCGCTTTCTCTGTCCCAATTAAGATTTGATTCAATTATTTAATTTAAGTGGAACAATTTCAATAGGAGAGATTGAGGCAGACCCACATCATAAATACTCTGACCGCAAAGGACGGCATGTGAGATCTTAAATGACAACAGCCCAGTGGTTAGCGGTCTTCTCAGAGAGGTGGGAGACCCCTGTTCAAACGCCTTATCAGTCAGAGGTGGACTTACATGCGGAGTGGGGTGTCTCCTGCTTCCCGGATGAGCGCTAGAACTACTAGGCCCAAATTTACACCGGAGGGCTGCTTAGGGTTGTCAGGCATTCGGTTTTTGACTGACCTAGAGGCTCCGGTCAGCACAGCTGACCAGGCTGGTAAAAGTCTGGTTAGCCTCAGTGGCCAGCTCCGCACGCCTCCCAGAAGTGGCCAGCATGTCCCTCCGGTTCCTAGGCACAAGGGCGGCTAGGGGGGCTCCATGTACTGCCCCTGCCAATGGCACAGATGCCGCCCAGACTGCTGCCCCTCAGCTCCCATTGGCTTGGAACTATGGCCAATGGGAGCTGCGGGGTTGGTGCCTACGGATGGGGGCCGCATACAGCGCCCCCAGCCTGGAGCTCCCACACTCTGATCCTCTCAGCCCCACCCCGAAGCCCAGAGCCCACTCCTGCCCCCCAAACCCCTCATCCCTGTTCCCTCACCCCCAGCCGGAGCCCTCACCCCCTCCCTCACCGCAACCCTCTGCCCCAGCCTGGGGAAAAGGAGTGAGGGTGGAGGACAGCGAGTGACGGAGGGAGGGGGAAGCAGCGGGGCGGGGGCTCAGGGAAGGGGCAGGGCAGGGGGTGGGGCAAGGGTATTTGGTTTTCTACAATCAGAAAGTTGGCAACCCTAGGACTGCTGCCTCCTCCTCCCCCTGCCCAGGTGTTTTGTGTGGAGTTAGGTGGCTTCTGAGCACGCCTACTGAATTCAGTCCTGCATGCAACTTAGGCAGAGGAATGCCTGTCTTCCCCCTGGAGCATGGACTGCTCTGGAATTTAGGTGGGAGATAGCTGAATTTAAGTGCCTACAGGGTTTGGCAGTAGCTGAGCAGGGGTTTTATCGATTGCAATGGCACCTAAAAAGGATTCAGGCACATACATCTTTGGGTTAAGTGCCTAAGTACCTTTGCGGACCCAGGCCTAAATCCATTAGCAGTATGTCGCTTAACCACCAGAGGGCAACAAAGATCCACATTGTCCTTGGTTGGTTACGCGCGTACACACACGCTGCCCTGAGCCGTGTGCTCTTCTCTTTCCCGATATGATCATTATTCTTCTGAATCATTTTCATCATGCATGTGGCAACCAGGATATCTTGGCTCCGGGACCTACCGTGTCTGGCTTTTGGGCCGAGCCGGATGAAAACTTTGAAACATTCTAAATTTCAATGAGAATTTCTTATGGAAAAGGGGAAAATTTCTCACATTTCATTTTTTTTTTAAATATCGGTTTCATTTTAGGTCAAGTGGCAAGTTCAGCCATTGCTGCCGGAGCATTGCACCACCACAGCCCTAGCAGGACCCTGGTGTCACCAGGTGCGGCACTGGATTACCAGAGAAATCGGTACCCTAACAAATGAGTTCCTATCATATTTGGCTTTTAAAAAGCATCGTTGACTGTTCCTTGGAAAAATCTATTTTTGACAAATGTGTTGCTTTTTCAGACTGCTTGGTCTTTGGCTGAAAACGCCCCTCTCTTGTGATTGTAGACTGAATATCACTGAGAACCACTGGTCTAATGGGCTGTACGTGGAACTGTGAGTCAGGACTCCGGCATTCTAATCCAACGATTTATCTGGCCTTGAGCAAGTCATCCAATTTCTCAGACGAAACCATATTCCCTCTCCCACAGGGTGTTTGTGTGCACTAATTAATGATTAGATATTTATTAAGTGCCAAGTCTTGTTGTTTCACTAGCGCTGAAATCAGACTCCCGGGACTAGAGTTGTTAAATCAAGATGGGCGGTGAAACTGATGTTCTCCCCCAGGTAATGATGATGCCAGCATCACAGAGGAAATTGTCAGGCAAGGAATACAATTATTTTAGAGCAACATTTTTAAAGTGGGCGCCACTCTCTGCCCCATTTCACATGAGCCAACAGAATGATTTGTACATCTAACGTCTTGGTTTGTGCAGACGGACAGGCAGTTAGACACGACGAGGATCTGGGCCCACAAATTGCAGCAATTGTTTTGAAAGACAGGACAGTTAGATTACTATCTCTTTAAATATTTGTTTTGGGTCTGGTCTTGGAACTGCTAGTGGTTATGTCTGTAAGTCTTAAGAGAGAGAACGTATGGAAAATATTTGTAAATTGGATAACACCTTTGCATTATTTTTGCACACCGACAGGCACTCCCTACGGGGAAAGATGTTTAGAGAAGCAATATAGCAGTAACGTCACTTTCCTGGTATGCAAAAAGAAAATAAGAAAGAAAGAAATACTTGTGGCACCTTAGAGACTAACAAATTTATTTCAGCATAAGCTTTCGTGGGTTAGAACCCACTTCATCAGACGCATGCAAGTGGGTTCTAACCCACGAAAGCTTATGCTGAAATAAATTTGTTAGTCTCTAAGGTACCACAAGTATTTTTCTTTCTTTCTTATTTTCTTTTTGCTGACACAGACTAACACGGCTACTACACTGTTTCCTGGTATGGTGTAGCACTGTGAAAGGTTTAACTTGTATACTGTATCAAAAAGGTTGCTGACTCTTCCCAGCATTCTACCATGGCTCATCAGGCAGACATACATACATTTTACTGAATTGTCAGTCCAGACCCTTTGAGTTATATTCACCCCACATGCTGGAAATATTGCACTGTAGCCTAGAACATTGCTGAACTGAGCTACAGTAGAACCTCAGAGCCATGAACACCTCGGGAATGGAGGTTGTTTGTAACTCGGAAATGTTCGTAACTGAACAAAATGCGATGGTGGGTCTTCAAAAGTTTACAACTGAACATTGACTTAATACAGCTTTAAAACTTTACAACGCAGAAGGCAAATGCTGCTTTTAACCATCTGAATTTAAATGAAACAAGCACAGAAACAACCTCCTTACCTTGTCAAATCTTTTTTTTAAACTTTCCCTTTGTTTTGGAGTAGTGTACATTTAACACAGGACTGTACTGTATTTTCTTCTTTTGGTCTCTGATGCCTGATCGCCTACTTCAGGTTCAAAATGATTTTGGGTGTTTGACCAGTCAGTCTGTAACTCAGGTTTTACTGTGCTTAATGGAATAACGTTCTGAGTAAAGCTGGCTGAAAAACAATGTGATGAAATATTTCACCATTTTGAAGCTTTCTTTTTTCAGGGTTTGAAATATGTTTTAGTATTTCCAGTCTTCCCCCCAATATTTTTTATTGATCAATTTTGGGGGTTTTAGTTTTTACCTCCCCCTCTTTTTAGTTCCCCACTTTTTCCCCCCATAGACAACTTAAAAAATTAAGTGTGGGCTTAAATTCTATCCTTTTAGCTGTCTTGACTCAGGGACTGCAGCTGCGCAATGTTGGTGCCAGCCTTACACCATTACTCGAGCAGTAGGGTGCGACTCAGTGTAACAGTGGCAGAATTGGGCCCTAAGACAGCAAGACAATCTGTAAAGTAACTATGCGGAAATCTGCACTGAAACAACCCATCCATGTTCTGAAACCGGGGCCCCACTAAAGTCAATAGGAGTTTTGTTGTTGACTTCAATGGGGCCAGGATTTTGCCCACAGCATTTTGACAGAGAATACAGTAGTTGTTTTGTTTATTATTAACAATAGCTCACACACAGCTATTGTTTGCTCAAATTGGATTTAATTTTCGTTTGCTGCAGGGAAACTTATTTTCTTGGCTCCAGTGTTTCTCCTGTAATTAATTACTGTCCATTTATTGGGATGAGGGAAATCCTATTGCCTCAGCAAGATTCCTGGGGGAGTTGCTGCATCTGCTCACTCAAGTTGTTTGTATTTAAAGCGGTGGCCCCAGCTGATACTAATGTTCTACACTGCTGAGCTTTTGAGTAGAGTTTACTGAACACTGCTAGAACCATTCTGTCACTAACATCTAGTCTATTGCAATGTTGTTTGCCTTTCTTATCAGAGTTCAGGGCTGGCTGGAAAAAAATATGTTTTCTTTTCCTGTTCTATGCCTTGATGTTTAGGCAAAACACCCCACCTGAGCCAATACTGTGCATGCACCGCTATATCAAAAACCAGACTTGTTTCTTCTCTCTCCCTTTTTGTTTTTATACCTTGTTTGCATTTTTTACTGCAAATCTTCCGGATTAGGCCGTAAATTATTCTCTACTTCTAGGAAGAATTAGGTTGAGTTCTTGAAGGGAAGCTCTTCTGAAATTTAGCTTTCCCAATACCCACGATCAACCTTCAACCACCGATTCAAATGGAGCTACTTTTGAAGTACAGTGCTACTCACTGTGAATATGAATGGCACAATAGGCACTCTTATAGCCTGAAACTTTTGACATCCATGAAAACAAGGAAACCTCCGATTTGAAACACTTTTTTTCTCTTTCATGTCTGTGGCAGAATACACCCTCTGTATTAACATCCTGCACACTACTGTAATAATCTTTGTACAAGGTATGCCTTGTAAGGGATCATTTCAAAACGTATTTGCTGGTCGGTATTCTGGTAAAATGTGTGTGGCGACATTGTATGTGAAATGATAAGATTCCCCTCTATGATATTATTAACATGTTCCAAACCCCACAGCCCCAACCACACAGAAGTCAGGTCTGTCCTAAACAAAGGAAGGAATGTGTGCTTTCCTTCATTTGCATTTAAGTAGTAAACAGAGTCATCAGGAAGGGAGGAGAAACAAAGAACAAGCAGCAGGGAACATCCTTCCACATAGATTCTTAGTCTCCTGTTTCCAGCTGGAAATGCTCTTCAAAGAAGAACAGGAGTCTATAAAAAACAGGGCAAACACCCTGAGACACCCTCTCCCCCTGTCTGTTTCTGGCATTGCACCTAAGAAGATAAAGGAAAACAGGTGTTGGACTTAGAGGAAGGGATCCTAACCTGAAGTTTGGTAAGTAATCTTTCTGGAAGTACACGGTGAGAAATTTTGCTTGAATATATTGTAGTTTTGTCAAGGTAGACACTAGTAAGGATTTTATCTTTATTTTTCTTGCAACTCTTTCTGAGTTTTATGCCTCATAGCTTGTACTCACATAAAATGTCTCCCTTTGAAGTCAACAAACTTGTTTTAGATAATCCGGTGTGTTTAAACTGAAGTGTCTGGGTAACTCTAGTTAAGATTATAAACTGGTATATTATCCCTTTCAAGGAATAATGGATTTAAAATATTTGTACTGTCCAGGAGAGGGCTGGACAGTACAGGACACACATTTCCAGGGGAAAAGCCAGGACTGGGGGTGTGTTGGGGTCACCCTGCAGTATAACCCAGGCTGGTGAGAGCCAGGGTGTAACTGGCAGGCTGCAGTTAAACACAGACACTCAGGGTGTGGCTTGCATGCTGGAAGGCTGCTTGTGAGTGGAACCATGTGGGAGCTACTAGAGCAAGTCATTGTAAGGCACCCAAGGTTGCAGGGTAGGGGTGACTCAGTTCCCCAGTGGTCTGAATTGTACCCCGGTATGTCCGTGTCTCCAAAGAATAAGTTTCCAGACTTCTAGTAAATCTTTGAACCTTTGTTTCAGCAGAAAAAAATAAAACCGAGAAACTGCAGCTACATATAGTCAGTCTCTAATATGGAAGACACACGTTTGTGCAATATTACACATCTTTATTTCCAGCAGTTTGGATGAGAAGGCAGCGCATCTTCAGATAAAGAGGTTATCGGCTCACTGCTCATGTCCTGTCCTATAACTTTCTTTGGAAGCTCTTCGCTGTTGGTAATAGGGTTTTTGGCAATAAAACTTTCTTTAATTTTTATGTTTGGAGTCTAACAGACCAGTGGGGAAATATCTGGAAAGCCTGGTCTAACTGAAAATAATGGAAATAAAGCTACCATAAGATGGCACTATAACATAAATTATGGAGCAAGTCAGCTATATGCTATAAGGACTGAAATAAATACAACTGTATTTATCCTACTCATTTACATACACAAGTATGCTCCCTGCTGAAAAATGGCAAGAGAGAAAGAGAACATATGTAAGAATAATTCTGGAATGAGTCGGTGAGACTTTCTCATGGAGCTCTGGGCTGGGCTCTTCCTGCTTTTACTAAATGCATAATGCATTAGGAATCTGTATAAACAGCACAGAAAAGAGCTATGTAGACAAAGCAAGGAAATAGATTTGCTTTGGAAGTTGCCAGCAATTTCAGAATGCATTTGATTTCAGTATCCTTGGGCGAATAACTGCAGAAAAGAAGTAGCCATGTCCTGGGGTGAAACTAGATTGGTGTATTTGTCCTGTGATGGTTTCTTCTTTTTACCACATTAAGCTTAAAGTAGCCTTCTAGCAATGGGGGTAAACTTGGAATGGACAAAGTAAGGACCGGATTTAGGCATAGGTCTCCCTCGGGGATCGGACACTTCATCCCCTAGGACATTCCTGTACCAAAGGGGAAAACTTCTTGTGCCCACTTCTTTCTGTGCATCCATGCAAGGGCCAGGGACTTATGTTTCCCAAATGCCATGAAACAGGCTGTCCGAAAATTGGTTGCAATTGTGGGACATTCTTACTTCTTGGCTTTGTATTTCTTCTGCAAAAGCAACATACGCTCTGTACAAAAGCACGACATTCTGTTCCGGGGGCGGGGGGGAAGGGCATCATGGGGGTCGGTGAAAGCGGAATTTGGCCCCAGATGTCTGACCCCCATGTTGTCAACAGCCATTTTTCTGAAAAGTGGCACTATTTGCCACACGCCTCTGGGAATCCAATTTCAGGGACAGTAAACCAGTTGCAATTCGATTTCAGGTACTTCTGTGGCCCCCTCGCCATGCTATCTGAGCCCCTCATGACTTTAACGACTCTATCCTCACAACTCCCCTGTGCAGTAGGGCCGGGCTATTCTCCCTAATGTGCAGATGAGGGACTGAAGCCGAGGGGAACATTTTCAAAATCACGGAGGTGACTGAGGCGCGTAAGTCAGTGAGAGTCAATGGGTCGTAGGCTTCTAAGTACCTCAGTCACGTGTGAAAATTTTACCCTAAGTGACGTGCCTAAGGCCACACAGAAAGTTTGTGGCAAGGCAGGGAATCTAACTCCATGGGAATCTTTCTGCTGACTGGAGGGGGAATTGGACTGGGCCCTGGAGATGGTGTTATGACCAAATATCTCTGCTGCTTTAATAATCTCTCAGAGTGGGCTCCCACTCCACCATAAAATGCTTGTCACATTCATGAGTCCCAGATGTCTGACAGTTCAGTATTTCAAATTACACCTACGTTCCTTCTCATACCCAGAAGGCTGGCTTGCTGCTTTTCTTCGGCTGAACACAACCGCGGCCTGCTCTTCTTTTACTGCACTAGCTTTGCTCTTCAGCTTTGAGACGCTTCCTTGGCTCTTTGTGATTCTCTGAGAGCAAACCAAGGAATGTCAAATAGCTTTCCCCACTGCTAGAAAGTAATAGAAGGCATCTCTACGGCCTCCGTACTAAACTGCCATGATCAGCAGAACTTCTGGCGGAAAAGGCTGCATAGTAAAAAATAATACATGTAAATAGTCTTGCTGCCAGTCAAGGGGCAGACTGGGAAATAGTTATAGCTGGACATCGCTTACAGATCCTCTCACTACCCCAGACTAGCTGGACTTTTCTGAGAACACGATCAGCAGTGGGGTATTTAAATGTTGATATTTAAATTCCCCCCATTAGGTTTCAGAGTTAATACCCCATTGAACTGACGGGGAGCTCTTCAGGTCTCTCACAGAGGAGGTTACAGGTAGTCTGCTGGTACATTGACACAGCACTGCAACCGGATCACCTTCAGAATCAGAAACAACCAGAAATGTTAGAAATGCAACTTTTAAAATAAAGCTTAAACTGATGGGGTCATCTTAGACCCGCTGCCGTGGCATTCTGGCTCAGTCTGATCCCTGCTACAGCTATGCTAGGGAGCTGTTTGAATACTACACCAGTGACGTCCACCTGCATTAAAATACCCCATCTTACTTGTTTGATCATTGTTGGTCTTCCCAGGTCTCCCTTTCCCGTCTTTAGTTTTCTTCCTCCTCTCTTGTCCCAGGCTGAGTGCTGCCTCTATCGGCTGCACAGGGTTTACATACTATGCTGATAGGTGCCTTAGAAATACCTAAGACACAGGAAGGAGCTTCAGAGAGCCAGTTCAGCATAATCACAGGACCAACAGCTCCAGTCCGTGGATTTAGAATTAATGGGGGGGCTTTGAACCTGAATGCTGCAATATGCTGCGGATTTTCACCCTGTCTGCAGTCAGTAGGGAGGGCCCTTGTGCGGCCACAGAAGGAAAATTACTCAGGTGTCACCGCAGTTTCATGAAGATAATAAGCTGCCCTATCTCAGTATACTTGTATGGTCTCACCTATACAAAATTACATCTGTAAACAAGGGATTCCCCCAGATCCCAAACACCTGCTTGTAACGGAAATGATCAAGATCGGCTCTTCTTGGGTAATATCTTTGCCTATAAAACCTCAGCTGCCTGCATTTGACCCACTTTCCCCGCCCCCCCTCCCAAAGTAGCAGACTTCCCCTCCCCCATCGGAGTAGCTTTCATGTATATTGGCAGTGCTGAACTGCATCTCTAACTTCTGTTTGCAGAAAACAGCTTCTTCTTGCATTTTCCGTGCCGATGGATCATTGTTATGACATGCCACATCTGGCCGTCTCCGTCACATTCTGTTATGTAACAGAACACTGTGTCAGACATCACTGTATTTGGCACAACACAGCGATGATCCCGCAGCCAAAGGAGCTCTAAAGCCAAGCACGGTTGTTTCTGAAAACAGCAGTGGAAATGCCACTGTGGAGTCTAACTTGGTTAGACAATAAGAGAGGGGGTGTGTTTGGTTTATTTGCTTGGTTGGTTTTAATTGCAGGCAATGTCTGCAAAACTCGTGCTTAGTTTTAATAACTGGAGTTAAGACCAGACAATGAAAATGAAGGAAATTCTTAATGTTGCTGAAAATGAGTTCCTCCAGCACTTGCTGTTTGTTCTCTTGTGTTCCTTGTCGCTTTTGAACTCGTTAGCTCCTAACATACTCATTGGGCTAGGAATACCTTTTCTTGGGTCGATAGTTGCTGAGCCTGGCTCACTATGGCGTTGAACTGGTTGGTCAGTTGGGGGCTTTGTTTTGTTTTTTCTGGTGGGAGTTTGGAACCTAATTGTCTCTTGTGCCTGTGAAAACCTTCTCCTGTAGTCTCAGCACCGCGCTGTGTCTACACTAGCCGTGCACAGAGAGGGCCTCGTTATGAAAATGCAACGAAAGGATAATGGCATAAGTATCTCCTAATCTGCAACTTGACTGACGGTACTTAGCGCAAATGGGCCAAGGGTCATGTGATCAAATCTATTGCCATTCGGGATCCCAGCAGCTATATTTTCGCACTAGCCTATTCATCAAAATAAAATGCCAATAAGGAAAGCGTTGCAGTGCTTTCAGAGGTGAGTGCGCTAAGGAAAGTAGGGAAATCCTGCCCCCAAATGGCTATTCAATCTTATAACAAGCACTGTGTATTAACAACAAGAGGAAAATCTTGGCACCTTTCCATGCTGCAGTCGGGTAGCTAATGGTTTATCCTCATTACCTTTTAGCTTCTACTCATAGCTCTGTAGCATGTGAACAATGAAATCAGCTAGCTCACTGTGAGCTAGTCAGGATCTGCCCTCTGAAAAGTGGGGCCCGTATGTAGTGTGGATGAGACCCAGCGAGGAATCTTCTACATTGCCAGTGCCTGCACAATTCCGTGGGTAAAGGAGCCTAAAAGAGTTAGATGCCTAATTCACATAAAAATTGAGTGGGAGTTGGGACCTTAGGCTCCATTCAGAATCCCAATTTTAAGCTCTCTCTCTAAAAGACTGGATAAGAAACCCTGGTGCCCATGAGGCTCCCATGTCTGCTCTAATTTGTACTCTCCTGTTGATCAGAGTAGTTCTCTACACCATGGCAGTAAAGATGTCGGTGCCTTATCAGCAGTAATACCCAGCTCTTTAATACAGTGCTTTTCATCAGTAGATCTCAAAGCATTTTATAAAGGAGGTCGGCATTCTCCATTTTACAGATGGGGAAACTGAGGCAAAGAGGGTGACTTGACTTCACCAGGGTACCTAGCAGTCAGGTGGCAGAGCCCAGAATAGAATCTAGTGTTCCTTTAGTCCTGGTCCAGTGCTCTGCCTAATAGGCTACACTCCTCCCTCCACTTTTTTTTTATTAGTATTTCCTCCAGTGTAGTTGACCTACTAGTAGCAGTAGTGGGAAATTTTAAGTGGGGAAGAGCTAGCATGGACAAGCCCTACTATATACAGGTCAATAGCTATTACTTCATACTAACAGCGCATAACATCCCTCTGCAACATGTGCGTGCATTCTTCATCCTTGTTGAGCAATCAGTACATAGCTGCAAGAACTGCTAGTAACTCCTATTTGTGCTGCGTTCTGACAAATGCATTTAAAGAACTTTGACTCTTACATTTTCTGCTCTTCCCCCCACCCTACCAGTGAAGTTAGCCAATCATGGGTCTGATCCTGTAGGCACCTCCTGAGCATTTAGTGTGATGCCTGTGGGTCAACTTAGTTTCAGGGGCCCACATCCCTAGATGTATTATTGCTCACATCAAATGTTAAAGCAAAAGTCAGGCCTCTTACTATTTGCCTTGTGGGTATTGAGTCCTTAGGTTCATATTTTCCAGCTTTTTCCCCACAAAAGCTAGACAACTTTTTTTTTTAAATGAAAGCAGAGATTCTGTTGTGATCACATGACTCCAGGAGCTGAGGCATTAAGAAAAAGCCCAAATATGGCGGATTCACAATAAAATTACATGAGCTGACAACGCTGCATGTGGCAAGTTGAAATTTTGGCGCGATGCCACTTGGGAGCAGTTGCTGCATGCTTGGAACCTTTGAATACCAGGCAACACTTTTAGGTAGGTTGCTAAATATTGATTTAGGGGCACGGCTGATGGGAATCAGGCATAGTTGGGGCACTCCTGCATCCTGGTGACTTCTGGCTGCCATAGCAGCCACGTGGGGCTGTTGGCAGCCCACACAAATTTGTAAAACTTGACTAACTTGCTCTGGGGGAGGAAGATGGGGCAGAAAGGAAGAATTGCCTAGTGGCTAGGGTACTAGCCCAGGGCTTTGCAGATCTAGGTTCAGGTCCCCTGCTCTGTCACAGGCTTCTGGAGTGACCTTGGGCAAGTCACGTATTCTCTTGGTTCCCTATCAAATACGATGGTAAGGGGCTGTGTAAGGATAGAATGACCACGGGGTTGAGGGAGTATTCAGGTGGCTTAAAGTCACCTTTGCACCATCCCTCTTATCAAGTGCTCTGAGCTCTGGCTGGTTGCAGCTAAAGATCTGCTCCATCATGTCAATACTGTGTGTTGATTTGTTCAGAAGTTAAGCATTTCTTTCTTTATTCCAAATACAAAACCTGTGCAAACTGGCGTCTTTAGGGGCAACTTTGAAAGTGACTTCTGAAAACAGACATTTACAAAACATATTTGGAAGATTAGCTAAGCAGGCTGAAACCAAGGCCTGTCATCCTTTCTCCTCCTCCCCTCTGCAAAGCGCACACCACCAACGGGCAATTTCTTTACTATATTCCATTAGGGCCAACCATCCTCAGAGCCCCATCGTATTAGTCACTTATAAACAGACAGTAAGAAACAGCCCCTGCTTATGATATAAATAGACAAGACAAAGGGTGGGGAAAACAAAGCTTGCTCAAAGTCACGCACAGGTCTGTAGTGAAGTTAGGAACAGAACCTAGGTTTCCTCAATGCTAGGACCTAGCCACTTGACCACACTGCCTTTCGCATCACTAAGCGGGATTTAGTGTTTTTGAGCTAGACTTTTCTGTTCCTTTTGAAATCTACATGCTGGCTTTGTACAGTGTTCATAAATCTGCAGCTGCAACTTCTCCATTCCCCCTACGCATACTTTAACGTCTGCATTTTCACCCCCTTCCATTTTCCTTTTGCCTCTTTGAGACTTCAGAAACCTTTTTTTCCCCATGAAATATTTTCAGCGAGTTAATTCTCCAAATAAATACCGTACGGCATAATGAGATGCAGTTCGTTGCTCTGCCTTCCACTCATGCTGAACTGATTGTTGACATGCGCTCATGCTGACATGATGCGTGCGATCAATTTGGACAGCACATCTCTAGTCCAGACCGGCCCAGATGGAAGTGAAGTCAATGGTTAAATAAATGCGACGGCTGCCTGTACACAATGTGACAGTACTTCCAGAACAATGGAGCAAATTATTTTAGATTTGATATCTGCTATCAATTGAAATTGAAAATATCGATCCAAACTGATTGCAGGGGACAAAAATAAAGTGCAAGGGTAATTGACTGTCATGTCCCTCATCGATTGGGTGCCACAGTTCACAGCCACTAAAATTATTTTCAAGTACTTGGGTGCCTCATTTCTAATAAAGAAGTATAGACTGTGAGTAACAAAGTGATTTACATGCATCATTGCAGTGTGGGTCTGAATCAGTCCTCATCCTGCGTCGCTTCTTAGAACAAAGTCAAAGGTGCTGTCAAATACAAGGCTGTCAGTGTTATGCCTGTGTAGATATGCATGTAGGTATAAATGTGAGACAACACGCTGCTTTAAAAACGTTTAATTCTTCTTTGTTGTTTGACTGCAGTACCTATTAAACAATTGCCTCAGAGACAAAGGAGGCACTGCATACGGGACATGTGCCAGAAGTATGTGACCTTGTCTTGCTAGGTCACTTAAAATGGTAAAGCAACAAATATTTTATAACATGTGTTCCATCAGTGCGCTCGAGCAGCTGATCCAAAAAATCTGTCATGGGAGAGGAGCAAATTGGGAAGCATCCCAAATTATTACAATCAACCCCACAAAAAGCGCATATAAAATTTTTACATATAATCAGAAGGGAGGAAAAATTACCTTATTCCCCACTGTGCACTTCAGATTAATATAGCCAAACATTATTCAATCCTAATGCATACGGTGACCATGAAACACCTTCCTCCACTTATTGGGGAACAGGCAGATGTAATGGATAGCCTTCTAAAGGACATGCACCTGCTGTTGGTTATTACCAGGGGAGGGAAGTGCCAATTGAGACAACTTGCTGAAAGCCCATATAAAGTTAAACATTCCAGTTAATATTTGAGAGCAGATTGTCCTGCCTCAGGGCTAAACATCATGGCTCAGACCATCAGTACTCAAAATCTACATAGTTCCATTGACTTGAGCAGTGATTTTTCACCAGCTGAGGTTTTGGGCCATATATACTTCGACTGCAAGTTCTTTGGGGCAGAGACCATGTATATGTCTGGTGCCTAGAGGAATAAGGCTTGAGCCAGATTGGGCAAATCACTGAACGGCTCTGAGCCTGGCTTTCCCCATCTGTGAAACAAACATTTTCTAAAATGCTTTGATGGAGGTAAAATGTGTTGCAAGGTCTCAACGTTGTTACACCTGTTTGCACGTAGAGGAAGGTAAATCAAGACTCTAGTAGCTTAATGACATCTCCATTTTAAAACAAACAAAAGCATTCACTAACGCAGGCTTCAATGTGAATTATTTCTGCTAATGATAATTAGTATTGTAGTTTAATACAGTTTGTATTTCATTGGCTGCTCTGATTCATTACCCCGGCTTGCTTTGTCCCCTCGTGTTTGTGTTGTTGCCGCAGCTCATTACATTGATTTTCCGTCTCAACACTCTATTCTGCAATGTTTGGACCATTGGTTCAACTCCCCTCACTTCTGGGACAGATTCGGAAGGGAGAAGCGGAGCTGGACTGTACTCGTTTGCCCCAGTACAGTACATGCCCCAGTAAAACAGTTGTTGCGTTGCATCCTAGAAGTGGCTGCATTTCAATCACGGGTGAGGTGAATGGGTCTGGAGAAGTGCTTTGGGACACTTCTGGGTGAGGAGCCGTGCACATGAATACATACGCTCAGCCTTGCGTAGCTCTTGCGTCTGCAGCATTGCGATGTTCTTCACCCACAGTCCTTCAGGACAGACTTTGTATTTTGGATTAGCCCTGCTAAAACTGACTCGAATCACTGGCCCAGAATTCCTAGTTTGTATTCATGACCCTTATGGGGAGGGATAGCTCAGTGGTTTGAGCATTGGCCTGCTAAACCCAGGATTGTGAGTTCAATCCTTGAGGGGGCCATTTAGGGATCTAGGGCAAAAATTGGGGATTGGTCCTGCTTTGAGCAGGGGGTTGGACTAGATGACCTCCTAAGGTCCCTTCCAACCCTGATATTCTATGATACATTTACTAGGACTCTGTGCCCCCCTCTAAGTCCCTTCCCTCCTGAATAAAATTAACTGCATTTTTGCAGTTGGCCTTTTCCAGAGGGCAACCCCAAGATAACATGATGGTATGAGTTTCAGGAGCATATAAAGTGAAGGTGGATTGTGTTTAGAGTCTCCACAACCAGATCTTTGTCTGCAGGTAGTCAGTAATCGGATGGGGACTTTTGTCCAGGTAGGCAAAGCAATGTCCTCTAACTGCCTGGAAAATACTTGTCAATCCGTGCCCTATGCGTGTTGGAGCAAAGGGTAGACTGCAGAGGAATGATTATATTTTTGACTCTACCCCAGACTTCTAGTGTGGCCAAGGCTGCCACGGCTAGGATTTGCAAAGAGCCTGAAAGTCAGGTAGCTAAATCCCATTGAAATGGGACTTGAGCACCGAGCTTCCTTTGAAAATCACAGCCAGGCGTTTTTTCTTTCTTTCTACATCTCTTGCCTCTGTTCTCCATCACCTGAATAGGGAGGGTGCTCTCCTAACCTCGTGCTGTGTGGCTGCATCTATCTACAGTGGTGAGGTGCTGTTGTGATAAACACTAGCAAAAAAGAAGTGCATATACCGTAGCTAGGATCAAGAAACTGGAAACAGCAACATATGTTGTTGAGATTAGGGTATTGAAGGGCCATACTCTTCACGGTGTAACATTCACATGCCTTTCTTTCTCTTTCTCTAGCTCTTCTTTACTGGAAACAATGAGACTTAGATGGGTGTCCAGATTAATCTCAGCAAGCTCATTAGGCAATGTATTTAAGGAGGGCTCTTTCTTCCCTTTCCATTGGTAACTGCTCTTATCCTTCTGTATCATTACATTTTGTAGGCAAGCAGCCAGAAAAAGGGATGAGGGTCTGGCCTATCATCTTTAACTTCTGGAAATACACCCTAACAATGTAAGGTGTGCATATTATCAAATGTTGCTATTTATATTATGGTAGCACCTAGGAGCTCCAGTCGTGGACCAAGCCCCCACTGGGGCTGTACAAACATTGAACGAAAAGATGGGCCCGCCCCTACCCCAAGGGGTTTACAATCTAAGTAACAGCCTAGTCCAGGGTTTCACTGTGCAATAGAAGCACAGGAATTGCCATAGTGGATCAAATCAAAGGTCCATCTAAGCCAATATCCTCTCTCCAGCCGTGTCCAACAATCACGGCTTCAGAGGAGAAACAAGAGCCCCTGCCACAGGCAATTATAGCCTGTCCCCAGAGGACGTTCCCTCCTAACCCTAGAGTGACCAGACAGCAAGTGTGAAAAATCGGGATGGGGGTGGGGGTAATAGGAGCCTATATAAGAAAAAGATCCAAAAATCGGGACTGTCCCTATAAAATCGGGACATCTGGTCACCCTACCTAACCCCACTAGTTAGAGGTTGGCTTAAGCCTTCATGCATAAGGGTTTTATATTTCCTTTATCCCATTTTGAAATATTTACCATTAAACCTCTGTCTATCCTTATTATTTCTATAAGCAAATTACCATTAATATGTTCCTGACTTATAGCAACAGGCTTCGTGCTATTATGTTCATTACCATGGGGGGGGGCAGAAATTGGGTGAGCCAAAAGTTATCACCAAAGAGCACAAAGGACACCACCATTTTATTTACATACCTATCTTGTCAAATTAATTGAAACAAAAGAAGCCTTTCTTCTTTGAGTGACTGTGTTACAAGACTCTTCAGAACAAGCCGGGATGAATGCCGTCCCCAACTTCAGTATAACAAGAGTTAAGCAACATCAAATTATTCCCTGTGATGGATCATTAAGAATGTTGTGTCTGAACGTGCAGTAAGATTACGGCATCATGCACCTGTTTGTGTAGAGAAACCTTATTTTGCATATTGGAAAGCACATAGATAACATCTAGCAGCAAACATACATGCAAGGACTAGAAATTCCTATAGAAAATGCACAACAGATAGTTCTAAATGGTGGATTTTGTGGGGTGAGGTGGGGATAAGTGATCTAAATTGTGTGTTTGGATTTTGAATGCCATGGTGTATCTGGCAGTATGACCTCTTTGATTTCCCCACTGGTCGTTGTTTACAGGGATGAATAAGTGGCTGGTGACATGGGTTAAGCAAACAAGAAATGGTGGAGAACTAAGTCAACTTTGTATATTTCATAATTTTTAAAGGTGTACAATCTTGTAACAAAATGTGAGGCAACATTCCTCCTGCTAATTAGGTGTTTCCACAGTGCTGCAAAGCCTACATCTGTACGAAGATTTCGGGAAAAGCAATCAGCAGCACAATTAAGCAATCTGCCATAATGATAGAACACAACATTAGTGCAGAATAATCAGAAACATATTTTTTTCCCCTTGATTTCCCCCCCACACACCCCTCGCAACCATCCAATAATTTGCTTTTGCAGTCTTAAAGTGAATCAAGGTAAAATGCCCTTATTTACTCCTGTCTACTACAAATTTCGTGTTTTGCTTCATGGAAAGTGGCAACATTAATTCTTGCCAACCAGTTATGGCAGCTTTCATTTTTACTGTATGTTGTTGCAAACCAGAGTTTCAACTTCCTTTATTCTGCTATCCCCTGCTCTCGCTGTCTCATTTAAAAGGAGCCTCAATCTTTTCAATTTGTAATCACTAGACCAATGAGATAATCTTTTGCTGAATATACTCTGGGTCAAATCTTTCACTTGGTTACTCTGGTGTAAATCCAGAGTAACTTCACTGGTATCCTGTGCCTTTAAAACGGAATGTGGGGATTTGTTACAAGGCACTCTGTCTCCATGGTGTTGGCACAATGTCTCCAAATCAAACCATGCTAGAATAATTTGGACATAGAGGGCCAGATCTCCAGCTGCTGTAAGTTTTAAAATCAATAGAGTTATTCTGGATTTACACAAGAGTGACTGGCAGGCTTAGGCTGATGGGTCAGATTCTCAACGGCTGGCAATCACTGAAGCTGCATTTAAATCAACACAAGCTCAGGATCTGGCCCCTAATGTGTTCTAAACTACTCAGTGATGGCTAGATTTTTTTATTTTATTTTATTTTTTAATCCTTAGATACTAATGGAATGATCCACAGGTGGTTATTACAAAGTGCCATGACTACACTATAGCTACACTACTGCTAATAATAAAGCTGCTGGGCTCTCAAGGACATGTTTTAAGAACATTTGCAGGCAAACTTTACTATTCAAAGGTATCTGTGTGCTTTGTGCATAGCTACCTCTGAATTTCCTCTCTCTTACTCTGTTGCTTTCTAGCTCTGCCTTCTCAAAAAGGACTGTAACTTATCTCTGCGAAGTGTTCACCATGACTCTCAATGAAGAGCTTTGTGATCATTTGTATAAAGGAGCTAGGCCAACATAACCTGCATAGTGCATTTTGATCACGTAGCTATTTGATACACTTGAATTTGCTGGTTGTTGCTTTTTATCTAGACTATCATATAAAAAGTGTTTTGCTCTTTATCCCTTACCACAGAAATTTTGACCTAATTAGAGGTGTGGCTTTTGTGGTGTATGTGTGATAGTCGAGAATGCCTCTGCTCCCATTTGCTCATGAAAGGAGGAAGAATGGCCACAGAGCTGCTTCATTTGCATAAGATATTTTCCCAGAATTCCAGATGGACAGGCGCTCCAGAGGGGAAGGAGCTCTCTGACCCATCTATTAGTGAATAAGGGTAGTATGGCTACAGAGAGAACTTAATTTGCATGAACGTTCTACCCAGAATTCCTCTAATTACACTTTGTGAGTCACCATAATTGGACACAAATTCAGAATTGATTGGGTTGTGGAACTGAAGTGAGACAGGAAAGAAGGGAAAAGGCTCTTATCTTTTTTAATAAGGATTCTGTTCAAGAGTCATATGTGTTACCGGTTCTTCTCAGCTGAGGATCTTGTGTGTGGCTGAAAGGGGTTTTTCACAGAGACTGCTCCTCATTGGGTTGCAATGCAGAGAGGGCTCTTTGTTGAAGCTATAGAGTATAGCAGCAGAATTGAGTGAATTCTTGTGCAATTTCTTTTACGCAGCTACTAAATGAATCTGAAATCATCATAGCTAGGTTAGGCAATGGAGCTTCAGGACAGGACCAGGCAGCACTTTCCAAAGGAGTGAGTGGAGACAGGCCTGCCCAAGTGCACCGCAGAACTCTTTGACTATGCTATCCACTGACACCAAACTGTGAGTGGGGCTTAGCAGATGGACAAAGGGAGAAGTAATGTGCTAAAGGGACACATGCCTATTGGATGTTCACATGGGCAGGTGGAAACCCCAGTTAAGACAACTGCCAAAGTTACCACTGGGGAGTGTGTTACTTATCATCTGTTTAGATATAGTGTTGCTGTGTTCCTTTTTCACGTAATAAAGCTTTCTGTGTTTCATACACAGACTCAGTGCTTTCGAGTGGGGAGGTGTTGCCTTTTACCCAGGGAAGGTATTTAGTGATCCCAGAAATTCTAGGGGGCAGGAGCTTGAGTGGGTTTTAATTTCTGAGAAACCCCCTACTCAGACCTGGTTGCTGTCAACAACACCTGGCAGAAGTGATATACATATATGCTGCATCTAACCTTTCTAATGTAAAATGTGTGTGTGTGTGTGTGTATATATATATATATACACACACACACACAAATTTACATTAGAAAATATAAATGTTGCAAGTTAGTTCTTCTGCCAAGTTTTTGTGATGAAAAGAGAGAGAAGTTCTGTCTTGCATCCTGTCTCCCTAACTTAATGGAATGACTTAGCAAATAACAAATTCGAATTCAATAATTAAAAACTCACATTAAGGGGAGTTGGAGCAGCTGGGAGAGTAATATCTTTGCAAATCACTTTACTCATTGTCTAAATATAGCCATAAGGTAAAACTTTTAAACCCATCTCAGAAATCTAGGAGCCTAACCCCTCGTGAATTTCAATGGAATGTGAGCTCCTAAGTCACTTAGGCATGGCCAACATTTTCAGAAGTAACTAAGAGCTTAATTTTAGGCACCTAGGCTCAGATCCACAAAGGGACTTCAGTGTTACGATGCTGAGCATTGCAGCACCTAACTTTTAGGGGTCTAGAAAGTCACAGGAGCAATGGGATTCACAAATCCTGAAGTAAGGCTCCCCATATAATGGGGTAAAGGGGCCTTAGCTTTTGTGGATCTCATTCTGGCACACAAGGTGGGAGCTGCCTGTGCTAGCCAATAGGAGACCCCAACAACAGAGGTATGTGCTAATCCCCTTCTCCTGGAGACAGGCATCCCCTGCAGCCTGGGCAAAGGTGCCTAGCTCTGTTTAGTGATCCATGAACAGAAACCTCACTCCTGGAGTCAGGTGACTTAGGTGCCTAAGTAGTTTCTTGTGGGAATGAATTAGGTCCTTTCTTTGCTCCTCCCTAAACAGCTCCTGGTGCTGGAGGAGGAGGTGGTACTGCTCACTGTATAACTTTTATAACCTGTGTTCTCCTGGTTCATGGATCAATCTGGGGCTTAGGCAGGAGATAGGTTTCTGGATGCCTACATTGGCAGTGCACATGCCCAGAGGAAGGAAAGTAGGCACTCAGGGAATTGTTATCCTGAATTCGTAGGTGGCAAGTGCCTTTAGATGCCTACGGTGTTCAAGAGACGTTCTGTGGAGTGTAAACCTGGGACCTATGTGCCTAAATCTGGAGATTAGATACCTAAGGCTCTGATCCACAAAGGTACTTACTTTAAAAAAAATGTTCGCTCTACTGCCGAATGCAAATTGAGATATGCTTTGATCAATGGGCCAAAATCTGCTGTCACTTATGCTGGTGTCAATCGAGACTAGCTCCCTTGGAGAATCTACGATCACCGTGATCATCTAATCAACTCCCACAAACTGTTCTACACTACTGGAAGTTAGAGAGCACCAGAGACCAGGGAATGGCTAGGTCCTTTTCCAAAACCTGTGTACATCTTAGAAAAACGTTAAATGCCTAGGGACTCTGGACTGATCTTATGGGTCAATATCAACTGAGTGTAATGTACACCTTGAATTAGTGCAGACAGTGCCTGTGCTAGTCTGTAGCCTATACATATTTTAAAATTTTGTTCTACTACAACTCAATAAAAATATGGGGGAAGGTGCTGCTGGCAACTTGCTTTTTGTTCAGCGTAAGTGCTGTGTCTCAGTAGTCTGAAAGCTTCTCAGCATGAAGATATTGTTACATCAGAACTACTGTAGGTTTAACACCAATCTCAATTTGCAGGCAAATGGATATAGTGTGCTGCCGGCTTACAACTAGAGGACTGTGCAACTATAAATTACAACCCAGCTGCATTCTCTTTCTTGGATTTGTAGCTGTACCTAAGGATTCTCACCTGTAAGAAAATGGCAGATACCTAAAGAAATTTGGCTGCAAGGAAAAGGACGTGGACAATGCCAAAGATTGCAGTTTATACATTTATTCGTGGACATTACATGTTCTCCAAAATGTGATGGACTACCCACTTGGGGTGATCACTTATGGTGAGTAAACAAACGCGATCAACACACAAGTGACCTGGGAAGAGCAAAGTCTTACTATTTGAGTGTGAACACCACACAATTCCAATTCAATGTAGAAGTAGTTTGGTCTTTGTATAAGTGGATTATCCCAGCATGCAATTGGCTCAGGAGGGTTGGAAAAAAGGAATAAATCCTGCCATGATGAATGGTGGACAGGGACACAGGGTCCTCTTGAACAGAGCCATGGACTAATTACACCCCCCCCCCACACACACACACACCTCCCTTGCCACCAAAGTATCTCTATGGCTGGTTTCTCTAAAAGAAGTGATTATGAACTACAACTTGGGCCACATCTCCAGGGGGTGTAAATCAATGTAGCCCCGTTAGCAGTCAATGGAGCCATGATGTTTTACACCAGCTGATGATCGGGACTCCTTTCCTTTTAATGTGTTGGGATTGGCTGGTTGCACTGGGAAGGAATTAGCCTCATTTATAGTGCAAAACAAAGGCACTCTGCGGTAAGAGTCAAAATGTGACTGCAAGGCTAATGTCAGCCAAGGTTCAAAGGAAAGAAGTCATCCCCCTTCTAACAATCATCTGTGAAGGAGAAATGAGTTAAGGGAGCCACCCATTTAGCTTTCGCAAGCTCCTTGGACCCTCTTTCTCCTTGCTGGCTTCCTTCCTCTCCTCTTAGGGGAATCAGTCATGGGAAGCCACCAGAAATTTTCTGGAAGGGATGCTGAGCAGCCAGATTACTGACTGTGGGGCCTGTGGTTGCCTGGGACAAGGCTCTATAACTTCTGTCTTACCAGGCACTGTGCAGGATTCAGGCACCCTATCTCAGTTATGGAAAGTTTCAGTTACATAATCAAAATAAATGTAGAAGACCATTCAAGAGCATATCTAGCAGGACTTGATGTAGAACTTCCACCTCTAACAGAACAGCGTGCTGGAATGACAACTGCATAGTGTGTGGGCAGGCAGGGCCAGTGTGCCCACTAGGCGACCCTAGGTGGTCGCCTAGGGCGCCAAGATTTGGGGGGCGGCGGGCAGCTGCCTCCCAGCTCCCCGCTCAGCCACTGAGCAGGGAGCTGAGAGGCAGCAGTGGCGAGCCGCCCCACTGCCCCTCCGCTCAGCGCCTGAGCGGGGAGCCGCGGGGCAGCCGCAGGAGTGGGGAGCCGTCGCGAGCCGCCCTGCTGCCCCCCCCACGCTCAGCGCCTGAGCGGGGAGCTGGGGGGGCAGCTGCAGGAGCGGGGAGCCGTCGCGAGCTGCCCCGCTGCCCCCCCCACTCAGCACCTGAGCGGGAAGCTGCGGGGCAGCCGCGGCGAGCCGCCCCACTGCCCCCCTGCTCAGCACCTGAGCGGGGAGCCGGGGGGCAGCCGCAGCAAGCTGCCCCCTGCCCCCCCACTCAGCAGGAAGATGGGGGGCAAGCCTGAGCAGGGAGTTGGGGGGCAGCCGTGGCGAGCTGCCCCGGGCTCCCCGCTCAGCTCCTGTCGCCCGTGGGTCACGGGTGGTGGGGGGGCTGAGCTCCCGCGGGCGGGGGAGCTGGCTGGGGCGGGTCGGCATTGCAGGGGGGGCGGCATTGCGGGGGGGGTGCAGGGCTGGTGCAAGGAAGTTTCACCTAGGGCGCGAAACTTCCTTGCACCAGCCCTGTTGCAGGTACACTGATACCCATTTGTAGTATCATTCTGGACTGTTAGCAGCAAATAAATGGTATCACGGTACTCCTTCACTTCCTTAGCAAGGATCAGGATTAACAGGAGTGGAATGCTGACCAACTGAATGAAGTAGGTCCTTATTTCTAGCTCATGCAGTTAGGGGTATGAGTTAAAAATTTGCTCCATTCATCTGAATAGAAGATTCCTTTTGGATTTCTTTGGTCTACCTGGGCAAGGCAATGACAATCCATTCTGATCAGTATCTAGGTGTTAGCAACAGAAATTTCCAGGTGTTCTGCCAAACCACTTTACTTAGGATAGGCAAAGCACTGTCATAAGCTGGAAAACCATTCATGGCAACTAAAATGCATTCGCTCAATGCAGTGATCTTCTGTTTGATATTCGACCCTTCCGATGTCGGGATTGTTTTTAAATGGAACCAGTGCTAACTTCATCTTTAGTTTGAAGGAGGGCTCCATTTCTGAAGCCTCTACACAGGCAAACACCCATTGGATCACAGGAACAGAGTACATTGGTTTCTACAGCACAAATCTATGGTGAACCGTTAACATCTATCTGGTTTTTACTAAAGAAGAAAAGGAAGTGGTACACAGAAATCAGCTGACCTCATCTGCACTTGGAGCCAACGTTGTAGAAATTTATAAAGAATGTGCAAATTGTATTATTGTGGAGAGGCACTTTTTTGACATTAAACTCTTCAAAGCCGGGACTGTGTCTTCTACTCTCTTAGGAAAGTGCCCAGAACAGGTGCTCGTGCAGTATAAATTAGAATAATTAGCAGCTGTTAACTTTGCATAAAGGAGACTGAAATCAAGCACACTGTGCTGGTTGAAGCACATCAAGCAATATACAGTGCATAAAACCACGTTTATTCTTTGTGAGCTAGTGAAAGGAGAGCATGAAGAGTTGAACTAGTAAACAGAAGATTTGTCTGTCCAATTGGATTTCTTTAGAAAAGGGGCTGGGTTTTGAGATTCCTGAGCATATACGCATATAGTAGATTTTTCAAGCTCTACAGCATTGTATCTTTTTGGCACTCAAAAAGTTGCATGGGATCCAAGAAGTTGCATGGAGAAGCAGAGTTATGCTGTTATCCAAGAAGTTGCATGGAGAAGCAGAGTTATGCTGCCAACTCACCTTGAGAACCAGACTAAGTAGTTCTCATTAAACTCAAGTATAAAGTTGACAGCCTATAAAGGAAGAGGTGAACTTGAGACAACGTACACAGGAAGAAGCTCAGACTAAGATTTATGTTTGTTCTTAAATTTTAGTTTAAAAAAGGAAAAATACAGACAAAGGAAAGGAAGTTGGGAGTGGTGAGTTTTGGACACTAACTTAACCATTAACTGACTGACTATAGGAAGAAACTTCCCCTATGCCCAGGTTCTTCCATAATTGTCTACTCTGATGTATCTTGAACCTTCTGAAGCACCTGGTACTGACCACTGTCACACAGGATATTACCCTAGATCAGGCATCGGCAATCTTCGGCACGCGACTCGCCAGGGTAAGCCACCTGGTGGGCCAGGCCGCTTTGTTTACTTGCCGCGACCCCCGGTTCGGCCCATCGCGGCTACTACTGGCCGCGGTTCACCGTCCCAGGCCAATGGGGGCTGCGGGAAGCAGCGCGGGCCGGGAGATGTGCTAGCCACTGCTTCCTGCAGCCCCCATTGGCTGGAGACGGCGAACCGCAGCCAGTGGAAGCTGCGATCGGCCAAACCGGCAGACGCGGCAACTGAACAAACCGGCCCGGCCCGCCAGGGGGCTTACCCTGGCGAGCTGCGTGCCGAAGGTTGCCGATGCCTGCCCTAGATGAACCACTAGAAGAAAGGGGAGGTTACAAAATAACCACCAGAACGGTTCCCAATTTAGAGTTAATGAAGACAAAGTCTATGACTTAAAATGGAAATATCACCTGACCTAGCTCAAATAGATTTGGAGTAAATCACGAGTTTAAAATAATACAACAAAATTAAGGAAGGATTTTATAAATGAGAACCTGGTAAATGAGTGAAATCTGCTGTGCATGTGTTTGAACTTGAGTATCACCTTTGTCTTTCTGTTCTTATGGACCTGATTTGCCAGAAGTTGGGAATGGGTGATGGGGATGGATCACTTGATGATTACCTGTTCTGTTCATTCCCTCTGAAGCATTGGTCACTGTTGGAAGACAGGATACTGGGCTATATGGATCATTGGTCTGACCCAGTATGGCCATTCTTATGTTCTTAGATACTCCCCATCATCTTTCTTTGACTTAAGTGAGAGTTTTTCCCAAGTGGAGGGGGGTGAAATATTTGTAGTGAAATGTGTTTTTTCTCTAAATCTGTCTTGGAGTGCATAAGACCAACAACTTTAATAAACATAAGGATGTTTTTAATGCTGAAATTCTGCATAATTGTTTTTGCTAGTTTGGTGACCAAAAACATGAAAACTTCACATCCTTTCCCCAAGTTCTGAGCTGGGTTGCTTGGTTGAGGTTTGTCCCATAACTCGTGAGATTTTACTTCCAGCATTGCTAATTCTCGCAATTTTATTGCAAGCCTCACAATATTTTTGTTGATATTTCTCGATTCCAGCAGCTTGGGCTTTAAGAGATCGCATGAGACTCTCAGCATCATGTAACAAAATCAAATTCACAACTTACTCCGCTTCAGCTGAAGCAGTGTGTATTTTGAGAACACAACAAAGCACCTAACGTGTAAGGAGCCAGGCAGCTGTTGCATTGAGCAGCTGCTGACCGGCACTCCCTGAGTTCTTAAATAGCTAGTGTGGGCAGCCTCTGGTGGGCAACAACCAATTGGGGGTAAGCAATGCTAATTCAATTACAAGCCCTGCACAGGCTGCATGAGTTCTTACACTCCACTGCCTTTTTTTAAAAGTAAGTTTCTAGCCCTTGTAGTTGTGAGAAACACTTGTTAGTCTCTAAGGTGCTACAAGTTTTTCTTTCTTATTTTCAACTTGTAAATCTGATGCAAGTTCAGCCTAAAGGCTCAGAAACCAGACGCCAAATTAAAAAAATATTATTTTAAAAATATTCTCATGATTTTTTTTTTAAAAAAACCAGTATTGTAATTTTGCGGGGAATCCAGCTCACAGTTTTGAATGCTTAGGTTTGACAATGCCATAGTTGCCAGGCTGTGCTGACCTCACATGCTGTGGAGTGTTGAAAGAAGCCATGTGGACTCTTCCTCTCAAAGGGAGTGGCTGTATGTTATGTTCTTTCTCTGAGCCACTCGGGGAAAAAGATTGTCCGAGGCAGCAAGAAGGAGATGCACTGTGCTTTTCTCTGCTGCAGTGCAGGGAGAGGCAGGGTGGCTTTCACAACCCCTGACAGCGATCTAGGATTTGAGGAGCATTGTGGGAGGAGAGGAGTCCATCCACTAACAGCTCCAGGGAAATAACCCGCTGGTCCTTTACCTGTATGGAGACCATGTCAGGTAAGGGTGTTCGGGGAGAACAGAGAAGTCAGAAATACCTTACGCGGGGTCTGCTTGTGTGGAGAGGGACTGTGTAGGAAAGGAAGACTGTGAGGCCTGGTGGGGTCCTCCACAGGCGTCGGTGGTTTGGCTCAGCATTCAAACTCTGCACCTCTTGAGGCTCCCCATTGCTAGGTTTAATATTGCTATGGTGAAGCTGAGGGTTGCATGTTTGCTTCGTTCGTCTTGTAGCCCTAGTGTAGATGCTGCAAGAGTCTGTGATGCTTGGGCGCACCGTGGGAAGCAGGCTGGCTTGTCGTCTGCTACAATGGCCCAGCCACCACTCTGCTCTCACACTGGCTCAGCTTATCCTGGCTGCTCAAGGCTCCAGTTTAAAGCCGCGCCTCTTTGACTGGTTCCACCTGAGCCTGTTTGTATCCCCGTGGCCCGTAGCAAGAAGATGGGGGAAGTGGAGCTCACAGCGGCAGAATCAGTAACAAGGCCAGGGGAAGAACCTATGAATGATGATGCAGCAGGAAGTGATCAGATGCCCTGCAGCTGGCCTGTCCATCTGCCTCAATCAGTGCCAGCTTCTGGTTATCCAGTGCCATGCCATGCTGAGTGACAGCCACCCCACAGAGATGGAAAACCACTCTCTCCTTGGCCATTTCCTGATCCCATCTCAGATGGAAGACCAAGTGCTTTCCTGTTGTCACTGCGAAAGCCTCAGCATCTTTCTTTGGTCTGCCACCTTGGCAAGACCAGAGAATGGGAGCACTTGTGGATACTGGACCCGGTAAGAATGCCTTTATGACTTATGGAGGTAGGATCAAAATGGCTGGTATAACGGCCCTGACTACTGTGACGGGGCAAGGCCAGAGGGCTATAGGAAAGTGGTAAGGAACCAGTATGTTAGCCCCAGGCTAAACAAATCCCTGATACCTTATGGCAGTTGCTCCAGGTTAATCAAGACACCTGGGGCCAATTAAGAACTTTCCAGAAGGCAGGGAGGTTGATTGAGACACCTGCAGCCAATCAGGGGCTGGCTGAAACTAGTTAAAAGCCTCCCAGTTAGTCAGTGAGGGGGGGATATCAGGAGCTGTAGAAGGAGGTTGCATGTGAGGAGCTGGGAGCAAGAGGCACTAGGAGCTGAGAGTAAGAGGGTGTACTACTGGAAGATCCTGTGGTGAGGATAAAGAAGGTGTTGGGAGGAGTCCATGGGGAAGTAGCCCAGGGAGTTGTAGCTGTCGTGCAGTTGTTCCAGGAGGCACTCTAAACAGCTGCAATTCACAGGGCCCTGGGCTGGAACCCGGAGTAGAGGGCGGGCCCGGGTTCCCCCCAAAACTCCCAACTCCTGATCAGACACAGGAGGAGTTAACCTGGACTGTGGATTCTACTAGAGGGGAAGATCTCTGAGGCAAGCAAAATCTGCCAATAAGCTCAGGACCCACTGAGGTAGAGGAGGAACTTTGTCACACTACATATGTCCTCACCTGATTCTGTGACTCTGACTCTGTCCTTCCCTCTCTTCTCTCCACAAGTTACCATTAACAACCGTGTCTGCTGTGGCAGTCTCAGATGACATGTCCATGACTGAAAAGTCCAAACTGGGATTGTAGTTTGCAGGAGTTACTACAGGGGGAAAATGTGGGTCTTCAAAACTTGGTGAAATTTGGAGGATGCAGAAACCGCACCAAACAGATTGGATTGGCAGGATGAGGGGAGAAGCTGTTTTTTAAAAAAAAAATGTTTTCACCCTCCTTGAGCCCACTGGTTAGAGCAGATTCACAGAGGAGGGAGAGTTCTCCTGCCACCTGTCACGGAGGAAGAGTTGCTGTGAAAAAGCTCTGCTTTTCCAAGCCAGGGAGAGGCAGGGAGATTCACTTCTGCTTTTAACAGATCAAGGGAAGTTTTGCTCCCACTATCTCCAATTTACACCTGCCTGTGCCTGCAAGACTGGGTTAAAAGGACTTTCCTGACTCCTAAACAATCTTAACAACCCCGTCCAACAAAGCACATGAATGAAAGGTACAACGTGTACAATCAACAACACAGTTGCTGGCAAAGTGGCATGCGGGAAGTGTTTGTCTGCGTAGTTGTGAAGCTAGTTGTCTCACCTGCGGGCACATTTCTCTGGCACCGGAGTTTGTGTCTTTTTTTGTTACTTTGAAGTTTGTGTGTTCAGTGGCATTGCCACTACCCTGGGAAAAAAACATCAGTGATGCCAAAAAGGAGAGGCTTGTGGAACATTACTTGAAGTCAGGTACAGGCAGATCTTGGGAGGCGACTACAAGTTTTGGTGTGCCTGCTGCAGCGCTTTCCCTCTCTCTGAGATTGTGGGATGTTGAAAGGGGTGACTGAGCTGGGATTCCACTTGGCTTTTATAGCAGAGGGGGAAAGAGACTCTCGACCAGATGGATCACTTGGGGGGGTATGTCTAGACTGCATCTGGCAGTCCGCCTCCCAGCCTGAGTCCATGGATTTGGGCTGGAGGGGCTCACACTCCCATGCTAAAAACAGCTGTGCGGGCGTTGCATGCTAAAAATAGCCGTGTTTCATCTTGGGCTGGAGCTCAGGCTCTCAAGTCTGGGGAAGGGGGAATTGGGCTTGAGCGCCTGAGCGCCTACCAATACCTATGCAGCTATTTTTAGCATGCTAACGTGAGCCCTGCCAATACCAGGCTGCCGAGCCGGGCTGTAGGGATCACTCCTAGATGCAGTGTAGACGTACCCTTGGTCTCACAGATACTGAAGGTTCTGCTGAATCTAGCGTGAAAACATTAAACACGGCCACCCAGTGAAAGTGGAGGAGAAAGCATAAACTACTGTGCAGTGTTACCAAAATAATAATAATCTGAACCCTTGGGAGTGCTGGATAGTAAGCTCTGACACCTGCGGCGGTGTGGGCGTGCCGGGCCATTTTTAGAAGGTGTCAGTGGCCTAAAGACAACTTGGAAAACTCTCTTTGTTCACTAAATTTCATTCTCCTGTACAAGTAGCAAGCGTGTTTTGGGCTTTCCGGGCTGCGGAAAGCTGGCCGTGATGCTGCAGCTGTGATGAAAGTACTGTGCTTCCCAAACCTGGCTACGTGCTTACTGCGGTGCCCTTTGGAGATAGGGATCAGGTTTCACTTCAATGGAGGTGATTGCAAAAGTGTTTGTGCACCTGGGCCGGTGCGCACTTGTGTTCTACAAGGTCTAACCAAGAAACTACTCCAAAGATAAGTGAATGACGTCAGAGGGTTGGTGGCGCTATGCCCATTTGCTCCTGAAGGGAATTTGGCCCAGAATTTTCCAGTCATCGGGTAGTGCAGTCGCCAGAGAGTTACCTTGTGTGGAGATAAACAGCCGAGAGGTTCTTGGATGTGAAAACGCAGGGTTAAGCCATCTTTCACTGGAACGCTGACTGTGAGGGTAATAGGCCTCTTGAAAGTCTAGGTTTAACCTTGCTGAGATTCTATCACATTGTTCTCTCGCTGGGGAGGTTTTGAGGCTGCACAAGGAAGGCAGGGGACACAACGGTCGAACCATGGAAAGCCAGAGGATTTGTGGCTCCAGCCAGGGCCAGACTCATGTGACTCTCGAGGAAATTGGAATATTCTTTGTTGCTTTTGTAGGCCGAGCTGTCGACCCACCGAGAGAGAGCAACATGTGATGCTGCTGCTTGTGATGTGTGTGAGTAGTAGCAAGGATCACGAGAGATTCCTCTGCCTGCAGCAATATGGGGTGGGGGAGGCGTGGAAGGGGGTTACAGACACCTCTAGTCCCTACGCTCAGAGCCGCTTTACCCTCCGTTTGTTCATTAATCTGCCCCCATCCCCTTCCTATCTGACTGCAGAAGGTTACACTCCTCCCCCAGCCTTTTCAGGGAGCCGGGAAACTTGTGATAACTGAGCCTACAAATTTACTCCAATTCTGAGCTTAACTGTGAAATGTGAGTGAAAGTTCATAAAATGTCTCAATAACCTACAACAAGAAATGTTGATGGGAAAACATGGGGCCAACTTCATGGGTGCTCTGGGGCTGGAGCACCCATGGAAAAAAATGGTGGGTACTCAGCACCCACCGGCAGCCCTGCCGATCAACTCCTCCCCCTCCCCGCTAGCGCCTCCCACCCCCCGCAATCAGCTGTTCAGTGGCGTTCAGGGGGTGCTGGGGGGGAGGGGAGGAGCGGGTACAAGAAAGGTGGGGGAGGGGGCAGGGTGGGAGCTTAAGGGAAGTGGTGGAGTGGGGGCGACGCCTGAGGCAGAACGGGGGTCAAGCACCCCCTGGGAATTGGGGAAGTCGGCACCTCTGTGGAAAAAGGTACAAAAGAGAAACAGACAGAATGAATTAACGCAAGCAAACAGACCTCCTGATATAAATCAAAGTCCGTGTTTAGATCTGGTAAACAAGAAAAGTGTTGGACTGAAAACCAATGAACAAAATTGGCATTGTCAGAGATGAGGCCTAACAGGTGGACAAAGTAACAAGGGGATGGGCAATTCCACTCACCACTCCCTTTTGGGGTCCTTAAAAGAAAAGATTTTTTTGTGCGGGGGTGGGAGGGGGGGGAATTAAGAAGCTGTTTGACCAACCACTACTGGGTTGGGAGATGGGTAAACCAGAAGAAGCAAGCTTTATCATTATGGCTGACTCTGTCTCCTGGACCCCATTGTTAGGCCTTTGTAGTCCTGATCCTGAGAGATGTCCTGACCAGACCAGGCCAGGGAGAGGGACCTAGATGACACTGCCCCCTCCACTGGCTTTGGCTAAATCTGGACCACCACCTGAGATGGGAGACTTTGGTTCCTGCTGGCCACTCTTCCCCTGCCCCCCTTTGTGTTCTTTTCCTTCCCCACCACATTTCTTCTCTTCCCTATTCCTCTCCTTGTGCCGTCTGTCTAATAAAAAGTGGCTCAGCCAGCCCAGACTATATTTAGCAACACTCCTGGGAGCCTGTGACCAAGGAGGCAGATAAAAGCAATGCCCTAAATAGCTCCATGCTGGTACAAGTTTGCCAAGTTTCGGCGTGGCTAATAAGACCGTGTGCCATGCGTGTGTTTTTTCCAGCAGTGAGGTTGCAAATGAGAGTCAACACCAGAGTTGCATTTTCTCCCTCTGCTGGTCTTTACTCTCTGTGCGTGGGCTTGTCTTGTTCTGTCTTTTAGGAAACACGAATGGACTTTAATCAACAACAGCAGCCCCAGCCCATTTCACCTCACTTGTTCTCTTTTCCCCAAAAAAGGGCAGTTCTTACCGAGAGTGTCAAATCAGGGGGTTCCTTCTAAAAACTCTCTCCAGCTAAAGGGTAAGGGAACAAGGGAGATCGTAAAAAGGAAACACTTATTTAATATGTTACATTTCCAATGCTTTAACTCTTTCCCTCTCTTTTTCTGTACCTTTTCATGAACGGTTAAAAGATGTTTAATTGTGTTTGCCATGGTACTCAGCAGGCGGAGGTCTCTGTATACCAACCCCTGAGCCTATGTAATGTTGGACGGTGATAAGGTCATGTTAGCACCTTTGACTTGTTGGGACCATTTATTCCATTGACATTAATACAACAGAACACTGGGGACTCTCTAGGCTTCCTGCCACCGCTCAGCTTAGCCATGACTCCCAGGCTTCTAGGCTCCCGGCCCGTAGGGAGTCCTCTGAGCCACAGCTGAGTTGGAAGTCTCAGAGCTTGGGCTCCCAGGGTCCATTTCCCTTTGAATTTTTTTTAATAAAATGTTTTGATGATTTCTAAATGATTTTTTAAATTCCCTTCTGCAGGAAATGTTGAGAATTCTCCTTTTTGGTTGTGTGTATGAACAACATTGGTTCAGACTTTCTGCGTTTCTTGCAGAATGAAAATTGTGACTTTCAACCAGCTCTCACCATGAGAGAATTGCTGCTATGGCATTGCACCAATTATTAGCGCAAGCTGGCCTCTGTCCAAGACGTTATGTTCATTTATTTAGATAGCAGTATAGTTTATAATCTTCTTTTGAGTATGAACAGTGGCAGCACAACCTACTGGTGTTTCTTGGTAGGAGTTGTGGTTTTGGTGTATTTCTCTATTTTTCTTTTGTTGAGTTATGTATTATCTAAAGGTGATCAAAATTTCTCAGCAGATTTTTAAATGAAAAATTGCCATTTTTATTTTATTTTTGGGAATCAAATTTTTGCTTCTGTCAAAATATGCCTTTATTTAGATGAAAGGCTGATTGGGGGCGGGGGTTTTGGAACAAAAAAAAAAGGAAATTCACACAAAAATGTACGGGGAGGGGGGGAAAGAGAATTTCAATTTCTTCCAAAATATTTTTTGGGGGGGGGAAATGCTCACCATATTCCAACTAGATCTAGTGTGACCTAAAACAATGTCTCCCCCACTGATGTAATGTTACACTAATATAGGTTGCGTTTTGGTTGATCACATCTGGAGACGCGTAGTTTGGTGCTTAGAGAGTAGCCACAGGACTTTTTGGGCTCCAGGTCGCTGAATACAAATTCTCAGCCCATTGGTGACCCCGATGGTGCCGAGGTACTATAAAGCCAGCTTAATCAGCTTGTGACGGGTTGGGGTCACAGAGACCTGCTTGGTGCTGCCACCTGGTGTGCCAAGGCTACTTCTGTCCCTGCTTCCAGGCCTTTTCCAGCTTGGGACTCCCAAATCCTGTCTGTTTTGAGCCAGATTCCACTGATCTGCTACAAACACAGTCCCAGGTCCGAACCAAGTCCACTAACAACTGTAAGGCTCCTGGAAGCGCTCTTGCCTTTGACACCCAGGTGCCCAGATCCCAAAGAGGTTTGCACCCTTAATAAATCCGTTTTACCCTGTATAAGGCTTATACAGGGCAAACTCATAAATGGTTTGCCTTCTATTTCAAAGATAGAAAGATATGCACAGCTGTTTGCCCCCCTAGGTACCAACTCGTACTCCAGGCAACTTAATAAGTAAAAAGTGATTTTAATAAGTACAGAAAGTAGGATTTAAGTGATTCCAAGTAGTGACAGACAGAACAAAGTGAATTACTAAATAAAATAAAATAGAACACACAGTTCTATGTCTAATCGCCCTGTGTACAGATAAAAACCTCACTAGGTCCAGTAAACAGGCTATCTTCCTTCTAGCCTGGGTCCAGCAATCACTCACCCCCCTAATGTCTTTATCCTTTGTTCAGTCTCTTTCAGGTGTCCTTGTGGGGTGGAGAGTCTCTCTCTTTAGCCAGCTGAAGACAAAATGGAGGGGTTTCCCAGGGGTTTAAATAGATTTTCTCCTCTGGGTGGACACCTCTCCCTCCCACTGTGTAGCATCCAGTTACCAAATGGAGTTGGGGTCACATGGACGAGTCACCTGTCCATGCACAACTCAGTTCCTTCTCAGACCAGCCACATTCCTGGCAAAGCTCAGATGTGGATTGGTGTCTGCAAGTTCTATTGTCTGTTAAGTGCTTCTTGACTGGGCACTTAACCTGCACATTCCTTTCTCAAGAAATACAACCAATATTCATAACTTCACCTACAACAATGATACATGCATATAAACGGGAGGAATAAATTCAGTAGGTCATAACTTTCACAGAGATATGTTACATGGCACATGTAGCATAAAACACAGTCCAGTTACATCATGTATACATTTATAAGCATCTCCCCATAAAGTTTTATGGGGTACACTGTCACACAGCTGTCTGGAGATTTCTTTGAATTCCTCTTCCCAGTTCTCCTCCCACCCAGCCCTGGCAAAGAGAGCTATGATGGCAGCACCTTGGTGAACCAGTGATCTCCAGTTGTTGGAATGACCCCTTGGGAATGTGAGTAGCCAAGTGCAACTTAGACAAGGTCTGAGTCTGCTCTACTGTGTGAAAGAAGCTGAACTATCCCATACTCAGCTCTAGGCTAAGACACTTTTATCCCCTCTCACTCTTTTACCAACTTCTATGCCATGCATGGCTCAGCCAGACCAGAGAATCCAGCCCATGATCTTTCCTTTCCAACATGACAGTCAACTTATCACAACAGACCAGACGGCTATAGTGGCTATAGTGGCCATTTAGCTGTCTCTTTTTGCATCACTAATTATTATTAGGTTGGTTTTTTTTTAAGATGGTCTTGGTTGGTTAGTCTGTACGTCTTTCACCAATTGAAAATAGGAGTTAATTGACTGAAAAATGGTACAGATTTTAAACAGATTAGGCCATCTGCTCTACCCCTGTGTGATGGGGGTTTACTCCCATCACCTATTAGACAAGGGGTTAAGAGCCAATTGGCGTACCTGTGATTGACTGCTTGCTTCCTGGCCTCAGGAGGGTAGGGTTGCCAATTTTGGTTGGACGTATTCCTGGAGGTTTCATTGCATGACATAAACTGTAATTAAAGATTAATCTTTAATTCCCAGAGGCTCCAAGACAATCCTGGAGGGTTGGTAACCCTATCTGGGGGTGGGGGACAGAGCTGCGTAAGGATCATTATGCACCTGGGAACTCTAAGGAAGCTGAGGGGACTCCACAGGCGGAGACTGCAGAGAGGAGGGTGGGGTGGAAGAGTGGTTAGTTCAGCAGAGAAAGGAGGGCTGGGCGGATCTAGGGAGAAGACAGATGTCTGAGATCCAAAGGGAGTCTGTGTTAAGCACAAGCTGGGAGGAAGCAATGCAAAGGGGATTGGCGGTAGGTAGTAGCCCAGAGAAACAGCACCACCTAAGCAGAAGCAGACCTAGGTGCTTATATAGGGTCCTTGGGGTGGAACCCAGAGTAGAGGCTGGGCCTGGGTTCCTCCACCAGCTCTAAGGTGGGGCATGCAAGCCCAAGGGAAGGAATATTGCACCCAGGGTGAGGGTGGAGCTGAAGGTTCTTTCAGGTTGGGATATTTTGTGAACTTTCAAGCTGGACCATTTTGTTACCCTGGAAGGGGACTGACCTTTATGTGACTTGGCTGGAGGTCGAGCCTCAGAAGACCTGGTGGGAGGCAGATGGCCTGCCGGAGGCACTGGAGACAAGGGTGCCTTGCAACATTGCACCCTGCCAGAAGGGAGAGCTATTACGTATGGTGAGCATGCTACCTTACACCCTGTGAGTGCAGGATTGTTCCCGACAGTGTATTTCCTGATCTTGTTTTAAATGCTCCAAGCAGTGTGGTTTCCTCCTAGGCCATAATATAACAGATCTTCCACTCTCTGGTCACGTCTGCTTTTCGTTATTATGAAAAATGCATGTAGCGTAGAGCGGGTTAGAAATTGTATTCTTGCTGCAAATTTTGATGAAATCGAAGGCATTTGTTTTTGTTTAAAAAAATATTTTTCAGTCAAACCCCCAAACTGAACAGTTTGGGGGTTTTCAGGGTTGTTGTTTTATTAATTAAAAGTCAACATTTTCTGTAGAAATCAGCTACTTCTAGGAAACAAACTTTCTGTGAGTTGAAAATTCAATTTTCTGTTGAAAAACAGTTACATGATTGATGAACATAGGGCCTGATGCCCATCCTTTGTGGTTAGTGGGTCTCTTGACAAGTATAAGGCTCTGCCTCGATCTCTTTGTAAGATCATGACCAGAGAGAAGACATTCTGCGACCTAAAGAGCTAGACAATGTGGTCTAGTCTATATAGGATACCAGACTGAGATTCTGAGCTCTGCCACTGAGTGGTGTGTGTCCTTGGGAAAATCACCTCACTGCTCTGTGCCTCACTTTCCCTGTCTGGAACACTGCCATGGTTGAGGTCAACTGTGGTTCCTGACTGACACCTCCCTTGGAAAATGAGAGAGCTGGCAAGGGATTGCCAGTGGGGCCTCTGACTGGAATTCACCCCACGGACGTCAGTCTGAAATAGTCAAAATAGTTTGGCCTCTAGGTTATACTGCAAAGCCTGTTCCTTTGACGTTTGACTCTGCTCCCATTAAAACAAATGGAAAGGGAGTGTATGGGGAGTTAGACTGGGAGCAGGGTGAGATGAATGGCTGAGATGTGGAGGGTTTGTGTGGAGCTGTGACTTGGTTCTGTGGACCAGTTTCTTTTGTGCAGAGAAAATGCCATTGCTTTGCTAGAGCTCCTACTGTTTTGTCTTCATCGGCGTGTCTTTATAATTATCTATCAAGATGCCCCAAGGCTGGGAAAGGTGATGTTGATAAGTTGAAATCAAATAAATTAATTTATCATTTTGCAAGCCAAGAAACAAATTTACTTAAATCTATTCAATCTGAAACTTCCCCCCAGTTGCATCACATTTTCTGTCAACATCTGCACAACTTTTGGCTTAAATCTGACAATTTTCCACCAAAATGTTCATTAGGTTGCCAGGGTCCCTGGTCATGTGAATTTATCCATTTAGAAGGAGGACACAAGATTATCCTACTTAGCTCTTTTGGACAGTCGGATATCAGCCTGCAAATGCTGGCAATGGGCCAATAAGGAAGTTGCATATCACAATTCATACTGGCAGCACGGAAAAGAAGATTAGTGCACTAACAGAGGAGGCTGCTCTTTTGAAAAGAGGCTTGAAATGATTTTTCGAGAACCACCACGATATTATGGTTTTTACATAAATAATAATAAATTACATGTAAATCAGACATTCTCCCACCCCCTTCCATTAGTAGCATCTTTGCTAAGCTTTTTGTCTTGTTTCTGTCCATTCACTTTGACTAGCTGAATGGCAGCAGACATCATTTGCAATGCTAACGTCAGATATAGGTCAAAATGGACAAGGAGAACACAGGCCAGGGTCCCACAATGTTAGAACAACCAATTCTGTGGAGGGGTGGCAGCATAGTAGGGTTTAACCTGTTCACTGCCAGAGGGCTACAACCACCAGGAATGTGATTTTCTTCTCTCTCTTCTCCCAATCTCCAAGATCTGTTCCCTTCTCCCCAATCCCTCTTATTCCTGGCAGTTATTCACCAATAACCAACATGTGTTGTTCCAATGGAGACACGGGTTGCTGTTTTCACGGACATGTAACTGCAGCGAAAGCGTTAATGGTTGATGCAGGACCATAGGGTTAAAAAAATTGCCATAATAATGCAAGACTTTAAACCCAATAATATCACAGGGTGCTGTGCAAGTTTGAGATCAACAAGGACAAAAAAATGGAAAAAAGGCAGATACCATCTTTAAATTACCATGTTGCCATCACAATTAAGCTTATGGGAAGTGTAGTTAATTAAGAGAATGGCAGGGTGGATTGTGAAGAGACCATCACATTTAATTTGTACCTGTGATCTAATCAGAATTTGAAACTCCACTAGGTATCCAGAGGTAGTTCATTGCATGTTGCAGGATAATGGTTTTGAACTGCCCTATAAATGCCACAGTAATGCAAGATATTTGTTTTCATCTTTGTCCAGTTATAATAGTCACTTCCAAGGAGGAGGTGAGAGACTAATGCCATGTTTAATAAGTATTCAAGGGTCAAGTGTGCAATAGTCCTGCCACCCTTAGTGTCTGGATGGGCACTCATTTCAGTCAGTCTGCGCAGGTGCCTCAATATAGCTAGGGCTGATCCCAAGCTAACTGAAGTCAAGAGTGAGACCCCTGTGGACTTCAGTGGGCTTTGGATCAGGCCCTCTCTTTACCCTGTGCATGCCCAGGAACTTAACACAGATGTTACCATTGTCATCCTCATACTAACATATACATAATCTCTCTTGCATGGTCTTTACCATGCTGGTAACATGATACCTATCTCCACTGCTGGGTTTGTAAGGATCTCCTCAGGACCAGTGTGGTACATAGAAAAGTCTGAGGAGATGGAGTAGTGTTTGAATAGCTGACTCTAGGCCAAAAGCAGTTAGGGTGACCAGATAGCAAGTGTAAAAAACTGGGACGGGGGTGGGAGGTAATAGGTGCCTATATAAGAAAAAGCCCCCAAAAGTGGGATTGTTCCTATAAAATCGGGACATCTGGTCCCCTTAAAAGCAGTACTACTGCTTTGGAGCTTCCTTACCTTAAGGAAGTGGCAATTTAAGTTTACTTGATCAAGCTAGTCGCTGAGAAGTATTAAAGGATTCATATTAAAGCATAAATTCTAGTTAAGGTGAAAAGGAAGACAGAAAAGAGCAGCGGGCTGAGAATTGAATCTTGGAGGACTCTTTACAAAAAGGATGTTTGTTGCAGAAGCAGTGCTGTCATCAGAGACAGAAAATTAATGAAATAAGTAGGAGGGGAACCACAAGAATGAAGAACCAGACAAAATTGCACGGCTATAGAGCTGGTGTAGAAAGATACGGTGGCCCATAGTCTCCAAGGGTGAAATCTTGGCCAATGGAAGTCTATAGCAAAACTCCCGTTGGCTTCCAGTGGGGCCAGGATTTCATCTTAAGCCAGCATTAAGGTCACCTATGCCAGAAGATGACTGTTGCAAAAAATCTACATTAATGCAACACCATGATTGAGGATTTAACCATGAGAAAGTCAGGAACTGAAGTTAATCTCACTGCAAAGTGAACTTGGCCACATTACTAAATATTTGATTTGGAAGAGTTTAATATTGCAATGAGAAACTGAAAGTTTTTATGTTAAAAAAGCTGTATTTAATACATTTCTTTCATACTTTTCAAAAAGAGAAAAGGGTGGTGGTTTAACCCTTTCACTCCTATCCACAGCATCATGGAGTCACATCACTGTTTTGTGTAACTCCATAAATTTTAAACTAGATACTGTATATGAGGGGTTACAATGCCCTACTCTCTCTCCCTTCCCCTGCCCCACTAGGAAAAGTGGTCCCATTTTCCTGAAGAATTCACCTTTTAAAGATAACTTTTTTAGTAAGGTACAAACCTGTGAAATGGGCTCAAATGGAATTTAACAAGCAGCCATTCTGTTTTGCTATTGCAAAGGCTATAATAAACCAGGTTAATAAATATACATAATTTTAGGCTAGGTAGATGGCAGCTTGTCACAGAGTAACATGTAGCCAGTCTCATAACCTTTGTACTCTCGCCAATTAACTCCTGGCCTAGCTTTGAAAAAAAACAAACAGGCTTTAAGGCCTGAAAACCTAATTGTGAAATTATTAATAAGCTAAAAAAGAGGTGACAGGTGTTACTAAAGCCCTGCTGCAGCAGAATAATCATGGGAAACTGCTGGTGGTCTCCTATACTTCCAAGCAAAGGGAGTCTCAAGGACAGAAGACCTGAATAGCACCTCAGCAGGGGGAATACCATCCACACCAGCATTTGTCCTCTTGACCTTCAACCAGCTGCAAGAGATGGACCTTACGCTGCTCTCCAGGAGACTGAGCTTCACATGGACTATAACTAGAGGGAAATAATAAACACAGTTGATTATCACTGTCAAGGCTTGTGTTGCATTACTTGTTTCAACAGCTGTGCTTCCATAATATGAATAATTATTGTTCCTTCACTTACATATATGCTTTTGTGCTATTCCTCTGGCCCAGAAGTATGATGATTATGGGTACCTGACATTCCCTATGGAGTGCTGAACTTTAACACGCCTGGCCTGGCGTAGCATGGTCAACTATGGTGGGAAGAAACAGGGCTTAGGATATGACATGGTTGATAGGAGATTCATTTATTTTTAATACGAGGACAATGACTGCTTTCTGAGAGGAACAGCACACAAAGGTTCATGGGGTTATCAAGGAGGAACTGACCTGGGTATGCCATAGCTTGTAGAATGTAACAGTATGTCTTTGGACACACAGGCCTTCCCTTCCTTTGAACATATACCCTAGTCTCAAATAGAGCCAGGAGTTGGAGATCCTGAAAAATGTGTCCGGGGAACTGCTGTGATGAACTCGCTTGAGAGGAGAGTAAAAACTGTAGCTTTTGTTTTTAAGTTCATATTTGGCCTACTACTTGTAAAAAAATATGTTGAGAACGGTTTTCTTGTAGTCTGTTTTCTCCCTGAAATCTTTCCCTTTTCCCTCCTAAAACAATCCCTTGCTCCCTGCAATATTTATTTCCTATCCTATATTTGTCTTCTCTCCATCCCAGTTTGCTCAATAAAGTAAGATGGCTCAGATTAGCATTTTACACATGTTCAATACTGCAAGAGGACCTGACTTGTGGTTTTCCAAATGAATTGGTCATAGACTTACTATAAGATTGGATGTCTTGCGGTGTTTGCCACTCCATGTACAATACACCATATACTTACATTCAGGAAGCAATAGGAATTGAGACTGATATTAATTCCAATGAATATGCACTGAAAAACCTCCACCAAAATGGGACAGATTAATACTCTGACTCAAATACAATAGCTATTCCTCCCCTTTCTTTGCCTGCCAGGAAATGAAAATACCTATTGTTTGGCAACCCAGAACAACTGAAAGTGTGCAAGTTAGGGCAGTTTTTGTTAGACTTTAAGTCAATGGGACCACTCTAGGAGTAATGGAATATCAGCATGAGCAAGAGTATGAGAATCTAGCCCCCACAATCTGCTAGGATGCCCTTAGGACTCCAGGGCTAAATTCCATTCTCACTCATACTAATGCAACACTGACTTCAGTGGAGTTACTCTGGATTTACATCAATGTAATAGAGACTAGAATTTAGGCTACTGCATGTACCTGCCTAACTGCACTTCCACGAAGCTGTAAACGAAAACTGGCCTCCAGCATGGTTTCCCTTGTAAACACCATCTAATGGCAGAACAGAGAGACCATTTGTGTTCCTCATGACTCTGCTAAATCTCTTCTCTCCACTCAGCTAGCAGTCCCTTATGTTGCAGGGAGAGTGCAGGGGGCTAATATTCAGCTGCAGTTAGTATATCCTGGTTAATTGGAGCCTGATTGTGCCAGGTGCTAAGCATTTCCCATTAACTCTGTTGTGAAGCGAGGATGCTCGATCGCTTTCAGGACCAGGCCTTCAATGCAGACCAGGGGATAGACTTTTAAAAGTGCTCACCTCCCACTGAGAACAATGGGCTAGACAGAATCTGAAAACAAGGGCAGATGCTGGGTCCTATGCGCTTCTGAAAAACGTGGCCCAGGATTTTTAAGTCCATGTTCGTTTTATGTCAGCAGCTTTCTTGTGAGGGAAGGACATAAACCACAACTTAATTTTGAAAACGATCTAGCTTTGGCTATAACTCTTATTGGCGACAACTATATTTTCTTGTCAGACAAGCCAGTTTGAGATCCTGGCGAAGATCCCCACCCCAACCTGCTTCCCCCTATTAAAATGAATATTGCCCCCATTGAAGTCAATGGGGATGTTGCCTATGGCTTCACTGGGGACAGGATCAGGCCCTTACTGTGGGGTTTTATGCCTTTGTAAAACTTATCACCACTTGGATCACAAAGCTGAGCCTTCACATCCCAGAAATTAGCTGGGCCAAATAAATGTCTGGCCTTATTTACCTTCTCTCATAAACAGTCCGACAGGCAAGATTGCATCTTCTGTCTTTTTGAACAGTATCTATTGTCATAAGGAGCTGACTTTCTTCACAGTCGCTTGTTTTACACTTAGAATTGGAGAGGTTGCCAACATCAAACTTTCTTTGCAGCAGAAATCTTCTTGTGAATTAATGGACATGACTACTCACAGGTTCTCTGCTCTAATTATGCCTCCTTAGAACGGTGGCATGATTGAATTAAACAAGCACAAAATATAAGACAAGCTGCAAAACCAACACATTTCATTTGTCAATGTGCCTATTTGTGAGGTACCATATAGCATTTATTTTCATACTCTATAGACAGAGACAATAATATGGTAGCCATTTGTGCTTTGTGTCTAAGTAAGACGCAAGGAAGCCCTAACTTATTTCCTGTTCATTTCTCATTGTGTGCAACATACCCTTGTTGATGTATTCTGTATATCCTCATAAACCAGTGACTAAAATGGAAAGGATCTGAAGAGGCATTGCTCATGGGATGCTGGAGGTGTGGCTCTATAGCAGCTTCGAAAACATTCTGACTTTAAAACAGTAACACCTATAATTACAGAGGCGTCATCACCTCCATAATTTTTTTCTTTTTTACTAACAAGCTGTAGTCATAGCGTGTGTACACCCTTACCAAAATCTGCCAAGCATTTGCTCCAGGGATAATGATGGTGGTGGTGGGAATATCAAGCATCTCTTTCTCCAGGCACTTGTAAAACAATACAGCAGTAAACAATTCAAGTGCAATTAGCTGCCTGCCTTGGTGGAGTGGGGGAGGGAGAAGTCCCATTGCTCTTATTGTCTATGGAATTAATCACATTTTAGAGAGTTAATATACTGATTTAAATTTGCATAGTTAAAAACAAGAGCCAAGAAGTTTACAATAAACAAAGTTTATTCTGGGTTTAAATGTATAACATAAATACCTCTAAAGCACTCCAGTAAGAGAAAAATAGCTTCTATTTATGTGCAAGCTATGGTCTAAGAATTGCACTATATATTTTCTCCTGCTGTAGTTTCCTATCAGAAAACAATGAAGTAAAATAGAAAAAAAGTGAAAAAGACCCTAATTATATTACAAAAATGTAACCTGCCTCTTCCAGTCACACACCCATCTATAACATATTCCACTGTACGTCAAGTGGGTGGGGTAGATTGTGAAGGCTAGTATTTTGTTGTTGCTTTTGGATAATTGAGTCTATTCAGTAATACAATGACATAATGAAATTATGTACTTATTCTCTTTGAAGATTACTCTTAAAGTACAGCTAAGCCATCTTTGTCTTTGCAAATATTTATTTGCAATGATTTTCCTCTTAATTATTTAAAATATAATGAATTAGGCATAAGTACTTTGCCATTAGTGTAATTTAAAGTGTAATTGCACATCAGAAGCATCTTCGGAATATGCTCCTATTTACTTTTTCTACCAAAAGGTGGCGTCCTACTACCATGCCCTTTCTTTTGTGTGAAAATCTTCCTGCTTTAATTTGCCAAGAAGAAACTTCCACTTGATTACTGATCAAGAAATTAAAATGTGCTCTATATGAATGCAACGTGACAGTGTTGAAAATGAACAATATGTTAAGAAGCAGTTAAGTTCGTAAATGGACATGCAGTTCTTCACCACTTCAGCTGACTAGACATTGAAATATACAAAATCATATAGAGCAATATTGAAAATAAGCTCCCCCTCTTGAGTGAGAATCTTGTTTCAAACCTGCTGAAAGCCAAAAATGAGGTGAGTGCAATTACCAAAAAGCAAAGGAATGGAAAAAATGAGATTATTAACAGTCCCCACCTAGTTGAAAGAAAATAGTTTCTGCTAACCAAGTATGTTGCTCAAATAATTCCTAGAATCAAATTGCCATCTAAATTGTTCTTTACAGAATGCTGCAGAATTGCTGTCACACTATTACACTGGATGTTTCTGGGTCCTTAGCACCTCTGAAAATCAGGCCACTGATTTAGATACCTAAATATTAATTTAGGAGCCTAGCTTTAAGCACCTTCTTTTATAAAACTGGCCATTATCTTTATTTCTGAAAGGGTGTGATGCTTCAACACATCACTTATTGTAGATATGCTCACAGGGCAAGATGAACATTTTAGAGTTGAAGGGTAAAATGTTCATCTCCAGTCTACGCAGCTGATCTCTGCTGGGCGTTCTGTATGCAGCCCTCTCAAACATCAGACACCAGTGGGCATTCTTCACATAGAATAAGTATAAAATAGATTGTGTGTGTGGGGGTTAGCAGAAAAAAATCTACATTTATAATGTTAACTAGTGGGATTGCTACCACCACCCAATGGGTGGGGTTTGTCAGTTCCTCCATTTGTGAATTAGGGCAAAATCCTGGCCTGTTGAAGTCACTGGCAAAACTGCTTGGAGCTTGTTGATCTCTTGTCCTCTTTGCAGTGTCATGTGCTAGGTCAGACACACAACACTTGTACAGGAGTAACTACAGTAACACTGAACTGAACAGCAGTCGTCCTAAGAGTCCAACTAAACTCCACAAAGGAAATGCCACTCAGATATAGAATAAATATGGCAAAATTACAGTTCTCTGTTTTAACTCTCTTCATTTATGCCAGTGTAATTCATACCACATAAGAGAGTTATGCCCAAGTACCATTTCGCTTCGGTATTAGTAATACTTTCTTTCACACTTGAAACAATTGAGTGATTTAAAACAATTTCAGCTCTTTTTTTTTAAATGTTTTACATTTTTACCACGAAGCTGCTGAGTTAATGAGTTTTACTATTATTGGTTGGATGGACACTGAGGATCCAATCCTGCAGTCCTTCCTCAATCAAAACACCTACCAAGATCAATGGGAATTTTGTTCTAAACATGGAATGCAGGCTGAGGCTCCTGCTGCTGAGGCAATATCCTGTAAGGTCTCAAGTCATGCAGCAATGGGCCTTCTCATGGGAGTATGGGCATCCCATGTAACACTTTGTAGGAGTGGGCTTTTGGTTTACAAATGGCCTACTTTCCTTTGCTGGGCACTGGTAAAAATAGGAAAATATTTATTGGTTATTTTAAACATATTATTTATTAACAACAGAGCTGTGCAAGTCTGTCTTTATATGAAGCACTGTGGCGAGGGAGTGCTTAGACTGGGGGATCAGGAATACTGGATTCTATTTCCGGCTCTACCACTGACCCATTGTGTGATTTTAGGCTGTTAATGTACCCTCTCTGTGCCTCACATACCTATCTATAAAACAGGGTAATTTTTCTCTACCTTACAGGGATGTTGGGAGGTTTAATTTTTTTTTTTTTTTGCACAGTGCCCTCATAAAAGGCCCTGAATTATAATTAATAGTGCAAAATTATTACTTTTCAAACGGGTTATAAATGGGATTTTTTTAAAGAAAGGTCTGGATCATGTTATGGGTTAATATTAAATAAAAACGTTTACAAAACACAGAGGTTGGTGAGCAGCAAGACTGCAACCTCACTGTTCCAAAGTGGATTAATGAAAGAAATGCCAACATACTATTAACTACCCACGGCTGCTATGGCTTTGGTCATAGGAAGCTTCAGTGGTACCCATCCTAGTTCCCCCCCCACCCCCTTTTATTTTTCCTTTTTTCAGGAGGGGAGTTAATTTAGTGCTAAGAGTTTAGAAATAATGCAGCATTTATTCAGCATCCCTGGACTCCTTTTATTGGATTTCTCTCAGGCGATTTAACTTCAAGCCTGGTTGCAACACACTAACAAATCTCATCCCTTCCCCCCCCCCTTTTCTTTCTGAGCACTGGATGTAAACTACCCCCCAACACTTTCCTCCTGCCCGGTATCTCTGCAGCAGCAGGTAACTTTGTGTCACACCACGCATCGCCCCCAGACTTTTGAGCCTGTTCCTAGAAGGAGCAGCGAAAGGGGAGGCGGGGAAAACAAACCAGCGACTCGCGATCTGAAGGCACCGTCTCCCAAGGGCGCCTTGCCCCGGACTCGCCCCCCCCCCCCGCCGCGCGCGTGCAAGCTTGCTCCAGCGCGCTTTCCTCGCCCGTTTCCCTGCACGCTGGGGTTTGTCCTTCGGCTGAACTTTCACCTCCCGAACTCGCCGGCTTTCATTGGAGCAAGTGCCGAAACCCACCCCCCCCCGCCCCGCCCCGCCCCGGGGGGGAGAAGAAGCCTCTCGGCTTCAGCGCTGCCTCCCGACACTTTTCTGCCCCGCGCTCGCCCCTGGACGGGAACAAGCCCCCCCCCCCCCATTGCCCCAGCGCGGGGGTCCCCCCGTCTCTGCCTCTGAGCCGAGCTGCCCTGCACGCCCCGCGGCTGCGCCCCGCGGCTGCTCGCCCTCCTTTGCCACTGCGAGCTCGGGGCACGTGCGCGTGTTTTCCCCTCGCACCGAGCCGCGTTGTTTACCCAGCAGGTGGATGTGACGTCAGGGACGCATAACCGCAAAAAATAACAACATCTCCCTCCGCGGGGGTGTTATTTCTCCCCCCCCCCCCGCCCGCCCAGCCCAGCCCCTCCGCTTTCTCCTCCGGCGTTGCCTCCGTCCTCCTCCCTGTCGCCAAACTCCGGGGTGGCCGCGCACGGCGGCGGGAGCCGGGACTCGCGGGGGGCTCCCCTGGAAGCTAGTCCCCCCCCCCCTCCTCCTCCCCCTCCCCGAGCGGAGGGCTCCATTGTTATTGATTGTGCGGCTGTTGCACGCTGTGCCCGCTGCCCAGGCTCGGCGCATGGGGCTGGCCCGGCTAGAGTGCAGGGAGGGGACGGGCAGGCAGACTCACCCGCGCTGGGGGGGGGGGGGGGAGCCCGTAGTGGGCACCGACAGGCCGTCTCCAGCGGGTGAGTTTGGCTTTGCGGCTTTTCCCCTCCACTTTTCCGGCGCCTTCTTGTTTGTTTCACTTTTCTCCCTCCTCCGCCCCCCCCCCCCCGCCCCCAAACTCCTTCCACCCCCCCGCCCCCCAGCCTCCACGTGCCCCCCTCCCCCTTGCCCGCCTGCTGCCGGCGGGGGATGCGCGCCGGCCGCCGGTCTGTTTGCATAAATCAGAGCCGAGGCACTGGGCGAGGCGGCGGCTTCACCCCTGGGGCTGCCGCCGGGGCAGCCCCCCCAGCCGCCCCCCCAGCGCAGCGCCGGTGCAAGTGGGAGAGGGCTCCGCTGGGGGGGAGGGGGCAGAGAAGGGAGCTGCTGGGGGTGGGGGGAGCGCACGCCGTTCCCCCGGCGCGGGCGGGAGGGAGCGGGGGGGGGAACTAACTCCCCCCCCCCCTTTTGCTCTCACTTTGGAAACTTTTTATCCGTCCCCCTTCCCCGGTGAACTTCAGCGCACGGGCCCAGGGCGCACACGCCCCTCCGCGCACGCAGCGGCTGGGCTCGCGCCGCGGTGCGCTCCCGCGGAGTGGCGCGCGCGGGCTGCCCCGGGGACCCAGCCAGACGCGGGCGGCGGGGGGTGGGGCACCTCCGAGCCCAGCCCAGGCGCACGGAGGCGGCTGAGCGGCCCCCCGGGCTCGGCTCTTTCCCCCGGGGAGCCGGGGCTGCCGCAAGGCGGCGGGCGGGCGCGATCCCTGGCCCGGGGGGAGAGGGGGGGGGGGAGTTGCGCGCGTGCGGAGCGGGTGGCTCCGGCTGGAGGGGCGCGCAGGCAGCGTGCGGAGAAGTTGCGGCCCGTGGCTGTCGCCCCCCAGCGCAGCGGGGGCTGTGATCTCTCCCCCCCCCCCCCCCACTGACAGAGCAAGTCCTGCCTCCCGCATCCGCCGCCACCTGTTGTGGCTGCCAGAGCCCTCGGCGCCGGCGCTCCCGTGCGCCCCGGCCGGTGTCGCACCCGCACAGCGAGCCCGGCACCGCGCGCCGTCCCCCGCCGTCGGTGCCTGCTGCGTGGCCAGCCCTTGCGCGCCCCCCCTCTCCCCCCCAGCCTCTGCCTCTGCCTCTGCCTCTCTTCGGAGATGAAGTGTTTGAATAAACATTTGCAACGCCAGACCCAACCCCGCCACGTCTTGGCCCCTGGTGCAGCGCTTGCAAGCGCAGATCCCCGCTGAAGGGTGATGAGGGGAGATGTTCAGCTCCTGTTCCTACCGCCGAGTCCTTAGATCGGGTTCCTGGGCCCGTTTCTTGCAAGTGTTTCAAGGCTCCTCTTCTGCCCCCCCCTCCTCCTCCTCCCCCTCCTCCCCCTAAACACAGCACATTTCTCCCCCCTCCTCCCCCTTACCAAACCTGCCTTCTGGAGACTCTGTTGAAAGAACCCCTGGTTTCTTCTCGACCGTAGAGCCCAAAGTTTTCCCTGCCGGAGCAGCAGCAGCCTTTGCTGAGGAGCTGTGTACTGGCGATCATTCACTCAGAGCCTTTCTCACTATCTCCCGGTAAGTATAGGATCATCGGCGGAGGCTTTTACATATAAGGATATAAAGGACACCCCCCACCCCACCCCACCCCACACACTTCCCCACTCCAAAAGCAAACTCCCAAATAAAGAGAAACCAGGGGAACATCTATCCTAAAGGGTACAGCTCAGCTTACAAAGGGTACAGTTTATTTCAGGGCAGTGAAACCGAAGGGGGGAAAAGTACATGCTGCAGGATGTATTAAACATGGAGTTGTCTTTTTTTAACAAGAAAACGTGGGATCAGAGTTTAGCTAACAGTGTAAGTGCTGCTATAAAATACAGTGACATGCTTCCTTTCCCTCCCCCATCCCACTTTATAACTATTAATTATTTCCAACTCATTGTGTTTAAATACCATTCCTGAGCTGATTACCAAGTGTATTGATTTTAGCCTGCCTTCATTCTAGGCATGGGTCTTAAATTTTTGCATTTAGTGAACCAAAAAACTCATAAAATGGCACTTTAAAAAAAACCCAATATGACTGTCAGTGTCAACTCTTCAGACATAAGGAGCATTAACGGCTACAAGTGTGTCTGAATTCGACTTCTATAGAGAGTTCTGGCTTGATCATCTATCCTATCAGAAGTTTAGGGTTTCACTTTTGGTAACTGTTCTGTGAATGAGTAATGTGTACAGTATTCGCACAGTGTGTCTGTACAGTAGATGATTCTGAATCCTTGAGTACTGAATACTTATACATATTTTTTTAAAAATCTGTAAATGAACACTTGCTTTAAATTTAGCCTTTTCTGTTCTTGCGCATTTGCTTTGGTTATCTGACTTATAAAACATCAGTATAACTCATTACATTTTCTTAACTAGGCAGATAGTTACATGTAAGTATGTCTTTCAAGAAATCTACTACTCGTACTCCTTAAGGTAGTAGTTTTCTTTGGTTTAATTTTGTTGGAGGACAGAAGTAGATGTTTGAAATACTTAATAGTATTTTACAATTTATCTGATTGAGAAGGCAAATCCTGTGTTTTTCTTCAGTGTTAAGCATGAGAGGTTTTCAAATATTTTGAGTTCTACAAGAACAAAGTGGATCTCAAGGAAGAAGTGTACTATGCATCTTTGAAACCAGATTGAGGGGATCAAGGGAAGAAGGGGAAACTTGGACTTTTGGTTTCAAGTTCTCTGTTCTAAATCCCCCTTCCTGTCCCAAATTTTATTTGAACTATTGCACCATTATATAGAATGAAATGGGAGTGATGGGTGGGAGAGCAATCTCCACTAGTCACCATTCAAAAGGTGTCGGCTAAAATCTCATTGCAAAAAGGTATTGTAGCTTTAACATCTTGCATTGGCAGCATTCTTCCCCCTTAGTCTTTGGATTAGTCATTGTATGAGAGAGAGAGAGGAAAAAAAATCGCTTTTTTGAAAAAAGTAAAGTAAACAGCCTCCAACAAGTGAACCTTGACAACCCAGATTAAGGAAGGCAGTAGAGATCAAACAATCTGCTGCTGGGCTGTTGTCAGGAGCTGCCTCACTGAAAGCTCTGGACTATTCGATCAGGCAGCAAGGTTATATGTTCACTTATCCAGAAATGGACCATTACAAATGCTGATCTTTGTTGTGAAACCAAAAGATAACTTTGAGGAAAAAACATCTATAGTATTTCAATTCAGTGTTTTTCTAGCTCTTCAGATTCTGACTTGCAGAATGAGTTAATTAATCAGTCTCTGGGACTGTGTTGGATTCAGTTTTAAGTTGATTTACAGTTTGACTCATGCTACCTAGAATTGCAGAGAAGTTCACTAACATCTGTTAGCAAAAAATTAAAGTTTTTATGAAGTTCACCTCTGAAGTTTTAGAATCTGAATGGTCAGGAAGCGAAGTGTGCGCGTACGTGTGAAGGTGTTGTTCTGATGTGGACTAGAACAATTTTGTTCTTTTTTTGCCTTATTTTTAGGGTCACTCGGTTCTTGGAATTTAGAAAACAAAAAAGTAATTTTCTAAATATAGCATCTAACAATGAGGTTTCATGTTTTGGCCATGTCCTGATTTTTACAAAAATGTTTTTGTCGTGTCCCTTTTAGTCTACTTTATATAAACTTAATTACTATACTTTTGTTTAAAGAAAGTTGTAGTACCAAGTGTCAGCATAGCGTATTATGGTTTTCTCAAAGTAAAACATAACAGAAGTATCAACTAATCAATTAGATTATTTATATTCCTTTAAACCTTTTGTAGGATTCTGTACTCATCTTCAAACACTTCAGTGTAAACGCTGCAAATGTTATTCACCACCTAGTTTCTTGCTATAAAATATCCTAAAACAATGAAAATAGAGATTTTCAAATTCTGAAGTAAAAAGATGCAACGTTAATGTATACAGGAAACAACAAGTACACATGTATTGCCTAATAAAAAACCTGTATCACTTAAGTATTTCTTTAATTAGCAGTACAGACACACAATAAGCATGTTTATACTTTTTTTATAAGCCAAGGTTTCATCACCATGCTGCACAACTTATTGCAAAGCCAGTAGTTTTTTATAGCATATACTTTTTATTATCTAATTAAAGTATGCATGTTAAACATACACATGTATGCTATTAAGTCATGTTGGGTAATATGTAATGTTATTAAACAGCTTTAAACATTTTCTCCTTAAATCAGTTCCACCAGGAATAGTAATAGTAACCCAGCTGGTTTTTATACTGGTAAGAGAAGGAAAGAGTTAAATGAAGAATTGTACATTCAACACTGTCGTGTTGCAAATGTGGAATAATGCTGTTTTATTAAGGAAGATCGCTGTTTAACAGAGCTTACATTTGCACTAACATCATTACTATGAGAATACCGTAAACATGTAAGCCTCTCAAATCCATTTTGTTTCATGATATTGTAAAAATTAAGGGAAAGGTTAGTAGTAAACAGCAAGCTTTTTCATGGAATACAGTTAAGTATTTAATATTCTTATGGCTTGTGGCCATTTATATTGATTGTTTGAATTGGATGACAATGTAATTTCTTCATGAAATATTTTTCTCATGTGTGTTGTGTAAAATTATAGAACATGTGCACTCATGTAGAGTGTGTATTTATAATATGGTTATTTCAGCAAGTCTGTTCAGTTATTTATATTTTGTGATGGTGCTTTTCTCTTTCTATATTTTCTCAGAGATGCTTTAATAAAATTTAAATAGATCATATGCTGTCAGAAAATAGTATAAATTTTGTTTACGATTCAGTTGGTTTAAGGTACTTATACTAAAGAAGCTCATTTAACCCCAAGACTGAGTAGCATTAAGTGGTGAGAAGTCTCATGAAGAGCTTCTGCTGCCCTTTGCTCTTATGATAATCTTGCAATTAAACTGTAGTAATTTAACTTCAAGGGACTGAGCTGAAATGTTTTATACAGCTGAGAAAGGGTTGGAGAAAACTGTAGCAAGATTTGCACAGGTAGTTGGTTTCCTTTGAACAGGAACTGCATTTGTTTAGGCCTTGTTTTACCTTTCTAAATGCATGTGGCACTGTAGTTTCATGTAAGGGCCCATCAAGTTTGCACAGAAGTAAAAATCCAATAGCAAAACTTCGATCAGACTTCAGTGGGAGCAGGACTGGGCCCTTATAGAAGCAACCGAGTTAATAGGTGAATACATATTTTGCACATTTACAATATTTAAATATATATGTGCATTTAAGAAAAGATCAGAACCACCCCCCAAAAGATTCTTTACTGTCTGTTTCTCATAATCACTTCCATAAGAGGGATTTTCTTGGGGGGAAGGTTTTTTTAAAAACCTGAAGAAAATAATGTCTGGTTTCAGTATTAAGGTAGTGACAACAAAAAAATGGAAAAATAACAATTATAGCTTGCACTCTGTCTGTCTGTACTGCCGCTCATTCCATTTATGACTAGGACTGCAAGTGTCTCAGACGAATATAACTTGCTATCTCCCACATGTGTCACAGTACTTATTAAATGAGTAGTCAAAGACACTCATTAAATGAGTGGGTCAAATTGGTAGACATTTTGCATTGGACTCTTGCAGCATATTTGCAGTAAAGGCAGTTATTCTCATAGACCCTGACCCAGCAAAGCACTGAACCTCAAGCTTGTGCATAACTTAGGCACTAGTGGTCCTATTGACTTCACATGCTTAAAGTTATACACGTGCTTAAGAGCTTATTTGGATCCTGGCCATAGTGAAATTAAATCATGATTTGAATTGTTTTGTTAGCTGAATGCTTTTCATGTGTCTTACTGCAGTAGGAAATTAACAAGATTGGCTGTCTGTAGAATTGTTCTTTTTTGCCCTAACTAAAGCACTTGCTCACAGTCTACTGATCTCATAAACTACTATATAGCTTGATTCCCATAGCTATTACTGTGTTGGTAATTGCAGCTACAATAGGTAATAAGATGATGTCACTGGGTATTCTGTATGGAGGAAGTAGAATGGAATAAACAATACAGTAATCAGGAAAGACTTAATTACACGAACTTTATCGTTTCATTATTGTTTTTATTAATTATTTAGATTTTTTGGTGTTCAAAGATTTAAGGGGCTGCTTCATTTTTAGAAGCTCAGACACATATTAATTGGAATGTCTTGAGTACTTTAACATCCTTTCTTTTTCTTACTCTTTTCATAAGTCTACTTAATCACAGAAAAAATTAGCTTGCGGACTTCTCTACAAGTGTACTCTAGGGTTTTGTCTTTCTATTCTCCTGGCACCAATCTGCTATATACCTGAAGTGCACGGTATTGGGTATAACAGGGTGTTTGTGTGACATATACTCAAAGTAAGCTGGATAGTTATTTATTCAGTCCCGTTCTGAAAATGAAGATGTTCCATAAACAACTGAGAATATAGAAAAGCCTGAACAAAACCAGCTTCTGTTCAGAAAGAACCTAGCACCTGAGCAGGACTAAGTGATTTCCCCCTTACCCCACCCCACACACACTGACCCTCCTTATGCTATTCAAAAAAAATCTTGATTTTTAGTGCCTTGAAATTGCAATTAAGTTGTAGTAATTTAAGATTATTGCAAGAGTGCAAAGGGCAATAGAAGCTCTTTAGAAGTCTCATCTCAACACTTAATGCTACTCAGTCATGGGGTTAAATGAGTTTCCTCAATGTAAGTACTTAAAGTAACTAAATCGTAAACAAAATTTATTCTATATTCTGACAACTAATAATCTATTTAAATTACATTAAAGTATGAGTGTGAAAATTTAATTAAATATAGAAGTACTGTCAAGCCCTGTAAATATCTTGACAGAGCTACTGAAATGGAAGCCATATCATGAAACATTTACTTATGTCTGGTATGTTACAATATTTCAGGGAATGCTCTTTGGAAAACTAATTGTAGGCCTTTTCCAGTCCCCCGTATGGTGGGTATGGTCTCAGAAAATAATATGAATGAATAGAAAGCTTTATTCAAATGATCCTCAAGTGTATTGTTTACTGTTAATCAGTCTTTCCATATGGTACTTGTCATTGTTCTGTTTTTTTATTACAAGTGGCTATTTCCCTCAATAAGTTAGCCTGTTCATTCAAATGTAAGGCTGTTAAACTTTTGAATTTAAAAATTCTGTTAAAACAGACATCGTATGCGATGGAATAATATTTCATAGTGTTCCAGGTGTGATGGTGATGGATGCATAATTTTTAAGTCTACTTTCTTCTGTCTTTAACGAAGATTGAAATGGCGCAGAGCACAGCGCTGCAGTAAATGCTGTTATTACTATGGTTGGTTTAACTGATTTTTCAGATAGAAAATGTTTTTTACAAAATAAAGTGAAACCATTTTGTGTTGTGTGTATTTAAATACACATTCCTGATTGTCCCCTCTCATTCCTGTAAACCAGGAGTAACTCCACTGAAGTCCATGCTATGCTGGTGTAAACAAAAGGAGACTCGTGCCTGTGTACTGTGTTCTGTGCCAGCATGTGGGAAAGCTGAGTTTGGGTGAAACTCTTGCACTCCTTAAGGCTTTGTCGGGCTGTAAGTGTTGCCAAGGTAATGCTATCCTCCCTATAGGGAGTATGCAGCATGAGTCTTGCTTTCTCATGCCTTGGTGACTGGTCGAAGGATTGCTAGGGCAGTCTGAGCAGCAGACTGCTTGCTCTCCCAGGCTCCGAGCAAGTGCTTTGATCTTGGCAGCTGAGTCACGGGGAGGGAGGATTAAGACCTGTGAAGAGGGAGGGGAAAGAAACGTGGACTAGAATAGAATAGTCTGTTCAAAACCTCTGGAACTTCATGTGGGCTGGCTCATATCCTAACTCATGGAAGTGGTGTGTGCTGGGTGAGGAGTGAATGCGTTCCTTTGGCAAACACTCTTGTCTGGGCAGTGGGTTGAGGGGATAGTCCATGCTCAGGTGGCATTGGCTTCTCTGCTACTAAAACAGAAACTTAAACAAAAGGTGGCATAGTTGGGCAAGTTGATTTGGAGCCACTAACATACTTATTAGTTTCGCCCCTAGAATCCAGACATTTCCTTTCATGTTGTGTCTTGGTTTGAGCTGTGCTTCCCAATTAGTTTTGTCATGTTGTTGCTAGCAATTAGGGTCAAATGTCTTTCCTTGGGCGCTCTCTACTTTTCTTCTCGGTATCCCTCCCCCGGGTTCGTAATGCAAGCTGTTTATTCATTAATTAGTAGATTAAGCATATTAACACATCAGTAAACTAAAGCAGTCATACTTCCCAAGGCATCTTGGGAAACCCTCTGTAGTTTTATGTGATTGGACGTGCACTATTACTGGTTTAGATAGCAGAGCCAATAATGGCAAAGTGTTTTAAAGAGAGAAATGGAGTGAGCGTGAAAGTAAGTAGAATGTCATGTCTCTATTAAAAAGATTGCGCTAAAGGAAGATAAAATGGTGAGGTGATTTGGTTACATGGTCAGAGCTTCAGGTAATTATGAAAATCAACCTTTTCAGCATCCCCTTCCCTCTCAACAAAACCAAACCAAACCCACTTTCCAATGCAATAAATGCTGGGCGGCCTTCACGTTCTCTGGTTGAAAAGGGGCAGTTTTCAACAGTGCCAGAGGATCTGTCTACACACCAATTAGACATCCGCAGCTGGCCCATGCCACCTGACGTGGGCTGCAGTGTAGACATTCAGGCTTGGGCTGCAGCCTGAGCTCTGGGATCCTTCCATCTTGCAGTTACGCAGACAAAGTCACTGGCATGGGCCAGCCGTAGGTTTTTAATTAACTGTTTTAGGATATACCTAACACTATACATAACAGAACACCACTAGCCGTCACCTTTAGCCCCCAACTAAAACCTCTCCAGCGCATCATCAAAGATCTACAACCTATCCTAAAAGATGATCCCTCACTCTCACAGATCTTGGAGGACAGACCAATCCTTGCTTACAGACAGCCCCCCAACCTGAAGCAAATACTCACCAGCAACCACACACCATACAACAAAAACACGAACCCAGGAACCTATCCTTGCAACAAAGCCCGATGCCAACTCTGTCCACATATCGATTCAAGTGATACCATCACAGGGCCTAATCACATCCGCCACGCCATCAGGGGCTCATTCACCTGCACATCTACCAATGTGATGTATGCCATCATGTGCCAGCAATGCCCCTCTGCCATGTACATTGGCCAAACCGGACAGTCTCTATGCAAAAGAATAAATGGACATAAATCTGACATCAGGAATCATAACATTCAAAAACCAGTAGGAGAACACTTCAACCTCCCTAATCACTCAGTGACAGACTTGAGGGTAGCAGTGTTGCGACAGATTAACTCAAAAAACAGACTTCAAAGAGAAACTGTAGAACTCGAATTGATATGCAAACTAGATTGCATTACCTCAGGATTAAATAAGGACTTGGAATGGCTCGGCCATTACGTTAATTGAATCTATTTCCCCTAAGTTAACGATCCTCATTCACACCTGTGTGACCATCTTGTTTATCACTTTAAAGATTTTTCTTCCCCTGCTGTTATGGTGCCTCTCAATTAATTAGCCTCTTAAGGTTGGTCTATGCACCTCCACCTTATCATGTTTCTCTGACTGTATAAATATCTGTCTACTGTATGTTTCATTCCATGCATCCGATGAAGTGGGTACTAACCCACGAAAGCTTATGCTGAAATAAATTTGTTAGTCTCTAAGGTGCTACAAGTTTTTCTTTCTTATTTTCATTTTGCTAACACTGTAGATACCAATCTTTTTGTAGAAGATTTTGAAAATTCCAACCTGAGACCAAAATAGCCTTCCCTCACAATCTTTTAAAATACATGCCTCATTGCTATCCAAGTTCAGTGTAGCCTTACCCAGTACTTGCTGTAAAGGTTATTCATGTTCTTCAATACTCACTCCAGAATAACAGCATCATTTCTCCTTTTACATTTATTTTTAAGGGCATCACAATTAATACCTCATTCAGATCTGAGGCAAGATTCAAGCTGACCCATAGTGCTGGGCTACCTCTTTGTTTTCGATCTCAAGGCTGCGCATGTCTGGAGCGTGGCACTCAATTTCACAACAACGAAACAGCGAAGCAGATATTTGTGTCAAGATGTTCAAGCGCCTTTCTGATTATGAGGCTGAGTAAAGTGGAATATAGAACTGATGAAGGGAGGGGAGGCAGCAGAGCAGAGGAGCAGTGTTAATGTCACTGCTTCATCAATGAAACTTGCAGTGTAATATTAAATGTCTGCTGCCTTCTTTGTTGAAAGAATGTTAATCATTTCATTGAGAAGAATTAAGTAATTAACTGATATATCTTTAGGAAGCAGCGACAGACTTTTCTTAAAAAAGCATCTTATTAATTAAATACTGTCATTAGGAAGTTTACCACTTACTTTACTACTACCAAAGGGTAACTAAGGATATGTCTATGCTGCAGTTAAAACCCCATGGCTGGCATGTGCTAACTGACTCAGGTTCAGGTGAAGGGGCCGTTTAATTGCAGTGAAGATGTTCAGGCTTGGGTCCGAACTCTAGGCCTCCTCCCCACTCGCAGGGTCCTAGAGCCCGGCCTCCAGTCTGGGCCCGAATGTCTAGACTGCAGTTAAAAAGCTCCTTAGCCTAAGCATAGCAATCCTGAGTCAGTTGGCATGGGCCAGCTGCAGGTGTCTAATTGCGGTGTAGACATACTCCAAGTATGGCCTTCAAAGTTATTTATTACTATGTTGCTGGCATAGTAATAAATAACTTTTTTTGTGATTTAAAATATGATATTCTAATAGAGAATACAACCTGCAATTAAGAGATTTTTCTGGCTTTTGTCAGCTGTGGTGTTGCAGACCTTATTTTCAGAGTGCTCTGTTTGGGGTTAAGAAGCAGAAAATCTTAATTTTCCCCTTTTAAAAAAAAATTAAATAATGGCTTCTTTGTTACAATTATAAGTTAGTTGACAGTGAGTCATGAGCTTGGTCTTCTTTGAATGTAAGATGAACTTTTGTTAGCTGTAGAATCAACTCATTTTGTTTCTTAGGACTCAGTTCCCACATTATACTCAGGGAGAAGTTCCACTGAAAGTGGTCTAAATCCTACCCTTCCTCTGGTGCAGAAGTCCTCTTAAAAGTAGTTTATACGCTGTGGTTATGCTATGCATGATGAGGGATTGCTGTGCAGGGAGACTCTGGGCACCATGTGCCCTGTAGAGTAAGGCTCAACAATAGCTGTTTCTACAGTGATTTAGGCTAGAGCAAGGTAGGAGTGCAACAGGAGTGTGGCAGCGGCATGGCCAGTAAGATTACCAAATTGGTGAATCCCTTGTCAAGACCAAACTGGTGGGTGGGGAAAATGGTGAAAATATTCTTCACGACATTTGTGTATCAAAACTTCAGTTTTATTTTTTGTCAATTGACTGGCTCTAAGCAAGCTGTGTTTGCAGGAGGAACAGTGGTTGGGAGCATCTATGCTAGTGTACTGTACCTGGTTTCCCTACACATGTCCTCTACTTAGGATCGGGCCCTCTGGGAGATCTGTTACCTCTGTACAGAGTGCAGGGTGTGGCGCTAGTTTGTCAGATTGCTATAGTTTCTTTTCTAATTACAGCTGTTTCTAATATCCTGGCCAGTGGTCCTGAAATTTGACACAAGCTTGAGTCTATCTTGAGCCAGGTAAATCACATAATGTAGTAGCAGCAGTTATATCAGTATTGGTACATTCTACTTCCATAACTACGCTTCTTCCAAAAGAGAGGGCTTCTTTTCTTTTACCTGAAGGCAATGTAATGCAAACTCTTTGTCAGTATACAATAGATTTTTAACAGAGTGGGTGAACTTCGTAAGTAGGTGCATTTCAGTGCACGGGATATATAGAGACACGGCTGAATTCTGTTCCCAGTTATAATGGCATAAGCCCAAAGGATCTCCATTTAAATCACTTGCACTACTCTGATTTAAGTGAGACCAGAATTTGGCCAACAACCTTGATGCAAATACAAATTATAAAGACGTACTTGGTCTGTCTGTCTCCTAGTGGAACTCTGACTCCATTGGTGTTATGCCAGCAATGGATTTAGCCCAGTAAGTTTTGTAACATCGAGATATTAACATAATTTTACTTTTTCTAAAACCAAATACTTGTGACCAGGGCCTAGTCCTGCTCCCACTGAAGCAAAACTCTCTATTGATTTAAATGGGGGCAGGGATAAGGCTGTCTGAAATTGTTCATGGTAAATCTCATTTGTCAGTCATAAACTATACTGTTCATTAACATTGGCAGTGTACTCAGATGTTGTGTGTGTTTAAACATTTTAAAAATAAAATGCATTTTCTAAGAAATCATTACTTGCTATTCAGAATGCTTTGAACAATTATGTGTTAAAAGCTTGCAGCTCAGTTATGGTTAGTACAGATAACTTACAGATGTACTGTAGGTAATACATTTGTGTGTTTGTTTTTTGAGCATCTGTTGTAAAAACAGTTATCTTCCTTCACAGGACTGATTTTTTTTTTTGTTTTTTGTTTAAATCCTTTATTTTAGTAACAGAATGTTGTTTGAGATTCAGACATTTACCTCGGTACACTTCAGTTGGTGTTGTGACTTGTTGTGATTGAATCCACCCCCGTATTCACACCCTACACACTATTGTAATAATCTCTGTACAAGATATGCCTTGTATGGTGTCATTTGAAAATTCATAATTTGGTGGTCAACATTGTCCTGTTAAAATGTGTGGTGACATTGGATGGGAAGTTATAAGATTCCCTGGTATGATGATGTTAACACATGTTCCAAAGCTCTGCCCAAGCAGAAGTTGGCAGACGGGTCTGTTCTAAACAAAGGAATGTGTGCTCTGCTTAATTTGCATTTAAGAAGTAAACAGAGTCATCAAGCAGGAAGGGGAAAAAAGAAAGCTCAAAGAGGTGAAAAAAACAGCAGGGAACATACTTCCATGTCGACTGTCTCTTGGTTCTCAGCTGGATATGTGTTTTTAAGAGGGGGATTGGAAAAAGCAGGGGCAAACACACCAAGACACTCCCTCTCTTTCCTTGTCTGTCTCTGGTATTGCACCAAAGGAGACAAAGGAAAACAGCTGTTGGACTCGGGGGCGGGAGGATCCTGACCGGAAAGTTTGGTCACTAATCTGCTGGAGCATGTGATTTAATTTAATAATGATAAATGGAGATATGCCAATCTCCTAGAACTGGAAGGACCTTTCAAGGTCATCGAGTCCAGTTCCCTGCCTTCACTAGCAGGACCAGGTACTGTCCCCTGACAGATTTTTGCCCCAGATCCCTAAATGGCCCCCCTCAAGGATTGAACTCTCAACCCTGGGTTTAACAGGCCAATGCTCAAACCACTGAACTATCCCTCCCTCTTGATGAGAGAGTTTGCTTTGCAACTAAGATAGTTTAAGTAGATATTAGTAAGTGTTTTCTCTCTCTTTTTCTTGTAATGATTTTTTACTTTTATGCCTCATGACTTGTACTCACTTAAAATCTCTCTTTGTAGTAAACCAACTTTTTATTGTTATTTCTAATCCAGTGAATTTAAATTGAAGTGTCTGGGTAACTCTATTTAAGGTAATAAAAAGGCATATTATTCCCTTAGAGGACTAGCAGACTTAAAATATTTCTACTGTCCAGGAGAGAGCTGGTCAGTACAGGACATACATTTCTGGTGGAATATCTGGGACAGGTAGTATATTGGGGTCATCCTGCAGTGTAACTACTGCTAGTGAGAGCCAGGGTGTAATTGGCAGGCTTCAGTTACACACAGACATTCAGGGTGTGGCTTGCATGCTGGAAGGCTGTTTGTGGGTAGTCCAGGTGGAAGCTACTAGAGCAAGTCATTGCAAGGCACCCAAGGTTTTAGGGCAGGGGTGACTCAGTCCCGCATTGGTCTGAATTGTGCCCTGTTGCGTCACACTTGTATATCTGTTCTGTTTTCACTGCTGTAAAAACAGTATCTACTGTGCTTAATTTTTTTTTTAAAGCTGAAATGCAATATAGTACCTGTGAAGTAAACTTTAAAATATTAAGCCTGTTCAACATATTTCTACTATTTAAAAATCAAATTGGAGAAGACTAGATATCCTGTTTATTTTAAAGATTTACTTAAAGACACACTTCCCAGAAAAGGGTGCTTGGCCAATTTAAGTAGCTTACTGAGGGTTATTGTTTTTTTTGACTGCTTTACATTTGCTTATAAATTCTTGCAATGCATAAGCAAATTATTGGAAATGGAAACTTATTAACTAGGGTTTTTAGAGAGTATAATAGATACCATTAGATTGACTAGTTTACGTGAGTGAGAGAGTGAGTCTATCTGAACAATCTGAAAAATAGTAGTTACAGGCTTCTAGCTCTGTTATCAAACTTGCTGCATAAGCCAGAGTTTATGCACTGTGATAATGCTAATGACCAACAGAACCAATGATGCATGACTAGAGGAAATCAGTGGTATAATCTGTGAAAGTTATCAGTTTTTTGTCATTAAATATTAGTGATAAATAATACACTTCATTTTGAGTAGATTGTACATCAGAATTAAATATGTTCTGAGTTTCCAATTTAATAAGGGTCATTGCTGAGTAAAATGATAATCTTTTGTAATTTAAAAGGAAAGATATAATGCATTTGTTTCAGCATAATCCACTGGCTCTGGCCATCCAGTAATGTTTGTCTTGACCGGCCTGTGATTGCTAGATAGTGGGTATTTTTTGTGCAGCAACTTGGCTTGCCTGTGTTTTTTTTATTTAAGCGTCTAGTTTGATTGAGCCACACAAAAAGCTGAATATATGAAACCCCAGCCAAACCGGAGATTCTTAGTTTATACTAATCACACCCTTCCATTCTTTATTTAAACTTCATATTATGGAAGATATATGTTGCCCAAAAGGTGACCTGATATTATTAGGGCTCTCTTTATACATGGCAGTTTACACTAGGAAAAAGTCTGATTTTGTTAAAGCAAATACTGTATAGAGAAACACAATGTCACTGTCTCAACATTATCTAAATTATTGTACGCTCTTAAAGACTTCAGCCTTTCTTTTTTCTCTTGTGAATTTGTGCTTCTGAAGGAGAATAGCTTTGGCTTGAGCCAGTTGGAGGGTGGCAGCCTCTGTTCAATTTTCCTTATCTACACCTCCGTTCTGATCTGCAATAACGTTGATATTCCAGCCTGTGTCTGACTTGGACAGATTGCCAATGGCGCCAAATGGGTGTCTTTGTGATGTGGACAACTCAGACCGCTGCTATCCATATTCATGTCCAAACCCAGAATCTGATCTCAGGTTCCCAGAATTGGAAGTCCAATACATTTACTCATTGTGCCTTCTAATTGGCCAATCTTTGCATCATCTCTAACTGCCCCAGGTATTGCAGCAAATCGTGTTGCCTTAACTCAGTCCTCACTCAGTCAAATCTTCCACTGATTCAAGGCAATTGCTCAATTTAAGAAAGGACTTCAGGATTTGGCCCATACCTCACGAGATGCAACCCCCTCAATACGTAAATATAATGGGCCAGATTCTGCCTTTGCGTAATACAGGCAGCTCCAAATGACTTCAGCGGGAGTTGCACGCATCTGAGGGCATTTCAGCCGGGGGTCATCCTGTATTGGAAGTTTTATGAAAATACTTTGTTCTAATCACCTTCAAATATTAATTTTCTGGTAGGATGATTTCTCTTGTGTCCCCCCCCGTCCCGCAAGCAAGCAACACACCTTGCTTTCTACCTGGGGGCTCGAGCACATGACTTATGAGGAGAGGCTGAGGGAACTGGGATTGTTTAGCCTGCAGAAGAGAAGAATGAGGGGGGATTTGATAGCTGCTTTCAACTACCTGAAAGGGGGTTCCAAAGAGGATGGATCTAGACTGTTCTCAGTGGTAGAAGATGACAGAACAAGGAGTAATGGTCTCAAGTTGCAGAGGGGGAGGTTTAGGTTGGATATTAGGAAAAACTTTTTCACTAGTAGGGTGGTGAAGCACTGGAATGGGTTACCTAGGGAGGTGGTGGAATCTCCTTCCTTAGATGTTTTTAAGGTCAGGCTTGACAAAGCCCTGGCTGGGATGATCTAATTGGGTTTGGTCCTGCTTTGAGCAGGGGGTTGGACTAGATGACCTCCTGAGGTCCCTTCCAACCCTGAGATTCTATGATTCTACTCCTCCTCTCATGATATAACTTCTAGTTCAAAGTCCTTCCACATCCACTCACCAATTAAAGATAAAGTGTATTGTTTTGTTTTTTACAGGTACCTTACACTGGTTATGGGGACCTACCTGTGCAGGGAGCTCTTTCTGCTATTTTGACTGCAGGCCCTATCCCAAAGAGTTAGTTACGTTAAGCAATCTGCACAGTGCTACAGACCAAGTGGGGATGGGGGAATGGAGTAGTCAGGATAGCAAGTGCTTCAGGAATTGGAGCACAAATTGCACTCCCACCATACCAGCGATTAGCTAGGTGCCACAGACTGACTGTGTGTGGGATTTAAAAAGCTGTAATATCAGGCCAGTGTCCTGCAGTCCTGTGTCCTGACACAATCTTTCTCATGAGTGCACTGAAAGATAAAGGTGATGCCCATAAGATAAGGGTGACCCAACCACCCATGCAGTAGGTGGAATTGGCACAACTGAGTAACGAGAAGCACTCCTGTCAGGCCATGATAAGTTTCCTAGATCCTTGGCAAAATTGTTTCATGCGCAATTTTTAGAATTCTCCAGGTTTTTCTGCCTTTGCTACTTGCTGCCTGGCTCATGCTGTGCTAAACTGGACCTAATGGTCAGTCAATTGGAGAAGAGGGCAAAAGTTGGTCAGAGAAGAAAGTGTGTTAAGATGGGCTGTCTGTAGAGTGCCTGTAGCATGCCAAGAGTTTCATGATCTATATCCAGGGAGGAAAGTTATCTAGTTTCCTTGCAGTTATTTAACTTTTGCAAAATCTCTTATCCTCTTTGAAGATGGTCTTCTGGGTTCTGTAGAGAACCAAGACCTTAATACTGAGCAGTTTGCAACCTCTGTAATCCCTTCTGTTTCCATGAGTGGAAGAGAAGCGATGTCTAGCAGTGGCACCTTTGTGGCATATTCCCCCAGCAGGGTGGTGGGGGCAGAGGTGAGGTGAGAGCCAGCGGGATCCTTTGGAGTCTTCCTTTTCCAAACCTCCAGGAGGAACCAGGACAAATGTGAACTCCCCCCTCTTGGAGTAGGGCTTCAGGAACAGCTCCATTTGAGACGGGAGAGAATGTTGGAAGAGTGTCTGGCTCCTGGAGCTGTGTCCTCTGGGGCCAAGGAGCAGGTGGGTTGGGTGAAAAAGGAAGAGTAAAGACCATTTAGGTGGATGGCCTTTATTTCCTGGGGATCCTCTAGGAATGCTAAATGACAGCTCTAAGGAAAAGAATCTGAAATGTTTTTAAAGAGTTTCCTACTAAACTTTCAGGCCTTACGTCACAAGGAGGCAGTAAAGGGCGCAAGACCAATTTTTGTTGTCCATGACCCATCGCCTTCAAACCCTACAGGTATTCCCAAAGCTGCTTCTCTCTTGTGCTTGCCGCTGCAGTATACTTCTGCCCTAGGCAATACCTGTTGATAGTATCAGGGCTACAAAGCTAATGCAAGCCTGGCTCTTTTTATTGTTTCCTTAACAGAGTTCTGTCCGTTACTAAGGTCACTGGTGTGCATTGACTCAAAACCTAGTGTGATTTTTTTTGTTTTCTTCACTTGCAGAATTTTTTTTTAATTCTACTACTTTCCCCTTAAGGGCAAGTGGTTAGCTGGTCTGAAGATTAGCTCTTCCTGACACGGGCTGACTGTTGATAATTGCTGCAGTCGTCAAAACCTTAGCTGGATGATAAGCACCTACAGTTACCCATGTACCTATAGAACAGCCTGTTAACTACTTAGTCTAACTTTCAAATTAAAAAAAGAGAAGTTGGCATGGAAATACAGGGCCAGGTCCTCTGTTGGTGTAAATGGATGTGGCTCCCTTGAATTCAGGGAGTTACTCTGACTTGCACCATATAAGGATCTGTTACTTTTTATTCAGTGTGTATTTTGTGTCTAAGAAACTATGTAGAATATTGGCTAAACTGGAAATATTGAGAACATGATTGAAACTGGAGGATTATTGCTCCTCCATTATTAATCCCTCTAGTATTTGTGCCCAACACCCTCTGCTTGGCCCTGTATAAGGACTCGCTGTAGATGCCAGGTGTTCAGTGAGTAGCATGGATGGTCCTTAACGTAGTGTTAGGTTTGCTCAGGCTTATGCTGGGTTTTTGAGTAAAGCTTTAAATATGGTTGATGCTTTTATTGCTTTTGAAATTGGTGCAGGTGCGTGTTAACAGGAAGTGAAACTCTAGCAGTCCTGTGGGAGCTTCATTCAAATTGTGCCAAGCAGGTACAGTATACAAGAGCTATCACCTTACTGATAATCTGGCATAGTGCGGGTATTCACACGTGTCCTAGGGATTATAGGCAGTGAAGTCATACTGCAGCTTGGCACAGAGCTAAACCATTTGTGAGACGGTGCAGGAAAGCTATAGTACATAAGCTCGATGTTTCCTTGCTTTTCTTCACATGTGAAGCAAAGCTGAATAGGAGTTTTATTTGTTCAGGCTTCCCTTTCACTTGGAAAACCAGTCAGCTGTTAACAATGAATAGAATATATATATCTGAATCAAAAGGTACTGTTAGACTATTTTAAACTGATCAGTTTAAATCAGCCAGCAGATGCGGTTGCTCCGTGGCACAGTGACTTTTTTAGCCTTTGTATTCGTGACCTGTTTTTATGTTGCTCACAAAAAGAGTAAATTAGATGGTGAAAATCTAGTCCCTAGCTGATGTCACGCTGTCTGGAGTGGCTCACGGCTGTGAGTGCCTACCCCAGGGCAGACTGTCAAAAGTAGGGCAGACGCCCCAAACTGGTGGTATGCTATGCTATATAATTGGATTTCACCCACCCAGTACCAAATGTGAACTCCCAAAGTACTACAATAGTCTTTTAATGGAGTCACAGACAGTTACCTTAGACCAGCGGTTCTCAACCCATGGCCTTCATGCGGCCCAATTAACACACAGCTGCTGCCCGGGGCAGGGGTCTGGGCTGCCCCACTGCCTAGTGCGAGGGGTCGGTCTGCTGGCCAGCCCTATGGGGTCGGGGACTTCCTGCTGGCCTCGAGGGGTCACAAGCCTTATTTCTTATATTCAGATTTGTTTTCTATACCTTCTTGAGAGTTTATTCAAGAGAGCCAATAAAACATATAGACTTTTCCATTACCCAAAGCTGCATTCGGAGTGAATGTCCAAACAAATAAAAACCCAACACCCCCCACCCCCACCTCAAGCCATTGCAAATTTAGTGCAGAAGACACGGAGGAAGATATGAAGCCCCGCAATATCCTTGGACTAAGATATAGTGGTTTTGTGATGTGCACAGATGGGAACTAGAATCAGATTTCAGTTTTAAGTCACTTATGCTGGGTTTTTCAAAGGAACCCGAGTGAAGCTTTAACTTTGTCTCAGGTTAGCACATTTAAAGTACACATGGCCTTGGCTAGTACGTCCAAAAAATCTAGTGTAGACAACACCTTATAACAACGCACTTTTAAATCCTAGTTGAGATAAAAAGGAGGGCATTTTAGTTCTAAATTAAATTCTAGTTCCAGCTCGTGAGGATGCACATGCTTATATTCTATCTGAATCTGGCTGTAGGATTTGTAATTTCCCACATCTAACAGTGGAATGTTATTGAGTCTGAATTTGCTGTTCATTTCTGGATATCACATTTTTGCCATTGTAGAGGTAAATGCAAAACTGAAAGTAGATTGGATTATTCTGTTCCATATTGAAAACAAACCAGTAGTGGGGGGGTCTTTGCTTTTTATAGTTCCCTTTAGTAGCTGTTACTTCCATAAAACACTTTTGTGTTTTAGGGTAGTGATTTCTTGGTGGGCAGCTTAGAGTGCTGTTACACCAGTGATCTATTCAGTAGTGACAGTAGAACTTGTGCTTCTGGGCCTACGGAGGCATAATGTAGAGGTGATCTTAGCGAGAGGTGTTTTACGATGCTCTCAAGTGCTCTTTGGTGACTAGTCAATCCATGAAGTGCTCTCCAAAGAGGTTGAGTGACCTGCCCTCACTGTCACATGGGCAGTGTCCTGAGCTCAGCTGTGCATTGTATGCTCTGAATGTGTTTATACTGTGCATTTAGAGGAGGTTGTGGTACACTGGGGGGAGAAATGCATCTATTTAGTATAAAGAGGCAGGTGGAAATCTTACGTTCACTTACCCAGTAATGAGAATCCTTGCATTACAGCAAAGAAATTGAAGAAACCGGGGCCAAAGAGTCCAGAATCTATGAAGTTCACAAAATAGAAAGCATTTTCTAGTCTCTGTTAAACGCATGTAAAATTTGAGGCAACAGTAGATTCCCACTTGGTTTTAAATAAATATAACACTGGTTTTAAAAAAAGGAAAAGCCCTCTTGAAATTGCACAGCATTTATAAAATTATACACTGGGATTTGAAATGTCCTCCATTGGCACTCTGGAAGCATCTGTCATAACTAATTCATTTAAAATATACTTTATGATGAGTACAGTACTATACTCAGTGTGTGCTAGTTAATCGTCCACATGCAGTGCAAGGAAAGAAATGCACTTGTAGTCTATCTGATAATCATAGGAAGGAACGTATTTTCTATGAACAAACATGTTTTCCTTAGTTGTTGTCTTTGTAGGACCAAACCTGTACCTGTTGTGCTGAGGTTGTTGATGGTAACTTTTTTTGGGGGTGGGGGTGGGGAGGTGAAGCTTATTTTGATACCCTCCAGTAGATCTAGAAGGACTAACTGTGGAGATGATTGTACAGTGTGTAGTACTTCTGTGACAGTGAAAAGAGCATGATGGTCTTGCATACAGTACATACAATTACAAATGCTGAGATACTTTGGTGTTCTGAATTTTTAACCATTTCTGAGTACAAACGCTTTAGGTAATCTATATTTTTCCAAAGGATAATTTGGTCAAGTTATGGAAGGTCTCAGGTCTCCTCCCCATAGAAACAATCAAGAGTATTAGGCTTATACTCAATTAGAGTGGTTGAGAATGCACTGTAATTATCAGAACAGATACAGGTACAGCTTAAAATATTGTGCAAGATGGGATTTGTTACCAAGGATGTTGCAGTGTCTCCTAAGTTTCATTTTCTCTGCACTGAATTGGCACTTGGCCACTATGCCCTGGAACAGTTGCTAGCATCTCTCCTTTCCTCTGACAGTTTTTTCCTCCCCTCTCCATGTCCTCTGTTTCTGTTCTTTATTTTCATTTTATCTTCCTCTCTCACCTGCCCTGCCTCCTTCCCCTCCCTCCGATCTCCCTGCTTTATGACCTTGGGATGGGACTGTCTTGATTTTTGTGTTTTATACAGTGCTGAGCACACTGATGCTTGTGTTTTGCTGGTCGTTTGTGATCAGGCTACATGCTGCTGTTGTGAGGTGTGTGTTGGCCTGTGATATTAGCTTCTGAGACAATGGGTTGTGGCGTGACCTGCAGCCTTGTGCACGTGAGCCGCTCCTGTGAGAGCATGGAGCTGTCTACTGATTTACTTGCAGTGGGGTGCAGGATGAATTAATGCAGAGTCTCTGTGTCCCCACGGGGCTAGTCTGGTGCCTCCTAGGTTTTGATATCAAGAACTGCATGATGATGTTGATGGAGAAGCTTGCGGAAAGGTCATTGCACAATACATAGTTGATCCACTTGAAAGTGAAAAAACAGTGTCTGTTGTGTTAGAAAGCATTTAAAGAGTTAATCCTGCAGGTCTCCCTGTAATGCTGACTGTCCTCTGTCACTTCCAGGTTATTAAAGCACTTGCCTGTGTTGTAACCACATCATCATCTGTGTTTCTGTTTGCATCACAGCACATATAGGATTCTCCATTGCTTTCTGCCTGGATGAGATGCATTTTAGGCTTTCTGTCTCAATGTTCATGCAGGGTGTAGGCTCTGCCAGGGCTCTTATACCTCAAAAGAGGACAGCTGCAAAAGTAGGGTCTGGGGGAGTGTGACAGAATACACCCTGTATTCACACCTTACACACTATTGTAGTAATCTTTGTGCAAGGTATGCCTTGTAAGATAGCATGTGAACATTCATAATTTGCTGGTCAGTATTGTCCTGATAAAATATAGGTGATAAACACTATATATGAAGTGATAAGATTCCCCTGTATGATGATATTAACACATGATCCAAACCCCGCAGCCATGCCCAGGCAGAAGTCCGCAAACAGGCCTGTCCTAAGCAAAGGAATGTGTGCTTGCCTTAATTTGCCTTTAAGCAGTAAACAGTCATTAAGCAGGACGGAAACAAAGGAAACTCAAACAGGTGGGGAAAAAACTGCGGGAACGTCCTTCCACATAGACTCTTTGTCTCAGCTGGAAAAGTTTTTCAAGAGGGACTGGAACTATAAAAAGGAGGGCCAAACACCCCGAGGGTCCCTCCTCTCTATCCCCTGCCTATTGCATTCTCTGTATCTTAGAAGAGAAAAGAAATATCCATTGGACTGTGGGGGGCGAGAGGCTCATCCTGACTTGAAGAGGTTGGTCAATAGTCTTGCTGGAAACGTGGTGAGAAATTTTGCTTGAATCTAATATAGTTTAAGTTCGGCGTTAGTAAATGTTTGATCTTTATTTTTCTTGTAACTATGTCTGACTTTTATGTCTCATTACATGTACTCACTTAAAATCTCTCTTTGTGGTTAATAAACTTGTTTTATCTAATCCAGTGTGTTTAAGTTTCGGTGTCGGGGTAACTCTATTTAGAATAACAAGCTAGTGTGTGTTGTTCCATTCAAGTAATAATAGACTTAATATACTTGGACTATCCAGGAGAGAGGACTGGGCAATGGAAGACGTACATTTCTGGGGAAAGTCTTGTACAGGGAGTGTGGTGAGGGTCACCCTGCAGTATAACCAATGGTGTGACTGGCAGACTGCAGTTACACAAACGCATCTGGGAGTGAACTGCATGCTGGTGCATGCTTGTGAGCAGTCCAGGTTGGAGGTCACCACAGCAAGGCATTTCAAGGCATCCCAGGTTACAAGCTGGGGTGACACAGCCCCCCCACTAGGCGGGATTGTACCCCAGCATGTCACAGGGAGACTTGTGCTTTTTCCACGTGCCCTGTCATTCTGGACCACAGTTTCTGATTCCCCACTGTGCCCTATTCCTCTCCCGTGCTGGTCTGCACCGGAGATACACATTGGAGGCTGCCACTGACTGAGAGATGTGCTATATGAAGAATCCGATGGCACTGCATTTATGTCCCACTCTCCGAGGCTCTCTGATGCTGTCATGTGTCGTCAATACTTGGAGCAAGTTACTATTGAACTTAAGTTTCCCACTTACCATCAGTTGTCTTTAATTATTTCTGCACTTCAGAGCCCCGTTTCTGACTTCCTTTCAAAATGTAATAAGGAAGGATAAGTCTGGCTCTGTAGAAGTCTAAGAAACTGTAGCCCATGTTCAGTAAACTCTGACCCTCGGACTGTGTTCTTTGCTCTTAGCCATTAATCTAGCTGAAAATGTTACTTCTGAGTTTATAATGCAGACCCTTGTTATCTTTGTAATACAAAAGTGTAACAGACCCAGCATGGGCTTTTCCTCATAGTCTGGGAAGAAGATTAGTGTCAAGATATGTGTGTGCAGACAGCTTTATATTGCTAAGAAAATTGGAGGGGGGGGGGCAATTGATTACTATTGGTAACATAATTTACTGAAAACTTGAGTCCCAAAGAGAAACCCACTTCAAAAGCTTTGGTTTTTACAAAGGATCCGTTCTAACTCTATTGCAGTGGTCTACAGTTTCAGCCACTCTCTTTGATACATGTGTGTGAAAGCAGTTGTGTTAGACAGAAGGAAATGATAAAATCTAAGAATTAAAGCATAGGATGAGAGGGGCAGTAAGAAGCATGAAATTGAAAGATGTTCAACTCTAACAAGCATTCCCATAAACCCACCATAGTTCGTCACCTCATTACAGGTTGTCATTGTTTGTTTGATCTGTTTAATGGATTGGGCTGGGTGGCCAACAGAGGTGGGGGGCTTTATGTTTTCGATCTAGCTACCCTTGTTAGTACAAATTTTTTTAAAAAAAACTTGATTGCATTTGAATTACCAACATCAGAGAAACTTCTAAGCTCACATTACACTATAAATTTCTTTAATTTATTTTTAAAGTGGAAATTTTGCAAGCTGATGTTTTTTTGCAGCATGCGTAGTACAATTTGGCTGACAGCATTGTCTGGCAAAAGAAATAACCAAATTATTATTCAGTCATGGGTTTTTAACAGCCACAAAGCAAGTGGATGTTAACTAAATGATGCAATTTATTCCCTTCCCACTTATTGCCAGCTTGCCTATTACAGAGAGACTGCCAGCTTTAAATAAGTGGTACCCAGATGGTCGTCGCATGACGCCCACTTGGTTACAGAACCTAAGCAGGGAATAACTCGGCAGCCACTACAAGCTGTGGGTCAATTGAGGGGGAATGCCTGTTGCTTCACAGTTTTGCATATGTAAATCTGTTAATGTTATGTCACTATTGTGCGGTCTAAACACAAGCATTGCCTTTCTCTGGGGCCCAGATGAACTTGGATTACAGCCCAGTTAATGAGGATCTAAGAGAGAAGCTTCAGTTGGAGAATGCTGCTGCAGTTTGCTTCCTCAGTGCTTCCTGGATGCTCTCATTTTCTCCACAGCTGAAGTTCTATTCAGGAAGTTTCCTGTGATAGGCTGACTCCATAATAGGAAAGACAGACAAGGTTTTATAAGGCTGGGCGAAGAGATTGTATAAGTGTGAGTGTGTGTCTATTTTTAGTGCCTGTGTTGAAGACCATTCATTTGGCCCAGCCTGTGTCTGCTTCTCTCTCACACTTTCTTTCTCTGTCTGCCACACTTCTGCACTCTATTTCATCAACTACAGATGTGGCACACAGCCGTCTCGGAAAAGTCATGAACTGTGTCATCTGCACAGTTTAACAGCCAACATCTGCCGCGGCAGCCTGATGGAAATGGCATGGAAACAATTTTAGGGAAAGTGCTAAAGTGCTTTAACATTGTCTTTAGTTTGGCCCCTACAGACAGTTCTTTTATATCAGTTGCATCCAGATAACAAATAAAAGAGCTGGTTTCAAATCTGATTGTCTTAATATTTTAATAGTTGCAGGTAAAAATGTTTGACATGGGAATGCTTTTTATTGTTGATCATTTCTTGTTCTAAAAAGCTTATTACAATGGGTAAAAACAACAACCAAAAATATTCTTAAAGAGGCAAGGGCTGTAATATGCTTAGGTACTTTTTAGCCTTTATCGTGTTGGTTTACCCAATGAAAACCTTCCTGGAGGTATTGTAAATTTAATGTACCAGATGAAAAGAGTTAAGTGTGGGTGTGTTTTTCATGGGAGAAAAATGTTCTGATTTTTAACCATTTTGTGAACTATATATGAATGTTATAATACTGCTCAAAAAGTTTTGGATGTGTTCGTGCAAAAGCTTACTCATGTCAGTAAGTCCCATTGGGTGGCTCACATGAGAGGGGAATCTTAAAGGGCTAGCCCTCTGGTTGTATAAATAGTTCTAGAGCATTCTGCTTGAGCATGGTTTATCATCTTACCCATCGTCATCGTCGGACTCCTCGCTGTCACTGTGGATCTTAAGGTAGAGCTCGACTGCCAAACGTGACGTGCTGGCGAGACTCGTCAGTATTTTGCTCACCAGGTCGGGATCCATTTTCCCGCTGACCGAAACGGAGCACAGATCGCGCTACAAAGAAACCGTTGAAAGATGGCGCAAATTGTGGCCGGAAACACAGGGATTGCTGGGATTCGAAGCGATGCATCACGGGGTGTTGGGACAGGACCCAGAATGCACCATACCCCACGCCCCCTTCCCACAACCCACGGTGCCAGAATTGGAAGAGGGGTTCTGTGGGATACCTGCCCATAATGCACCTCTCCCAAAACCGCTGCAAGTGCCGCAAATGTAGTCACGTTAGTGCTCATTACTGCGCTGGCGGCTGCCAGTGTGGACAGGCTGCAGCGCTTTCCCTACTCAGCTGTACGAAGACGGGTTTAACTCTCAGCGCTGTACATCTGCAAGTGTAGCCAAGGCCTTAATGTATTGTGAGCTAGTGTTTAATATATTGGACTTGGACAACTTTGTGTTCATTCAGTGATAGGACAGTGCCCTATGGCTAGCACGGGTTTGTAAGGTATAAACTTGTGCGTGATGATATGAAATATTGTAAATAGAAAAAAATGAGGAAAAGTCAGCTGATTTAAAATGTAAACGGTGAACTTCCCCATTCTTCTTAGTTTGCTAATTATTTATCATGGTGATACTCGGTGTTTGTTGTTTTTTAACTCCCCTGAAAGTAAATTTTGTGACTGATGGAAATATTCCTTCATTTAATATTCTCCAGCTACAATGTTTCAGTGACATTTGCTGGTATGGGTTGTGCAGATTAGGTATGTGATGGGCTACTCACATTTCACGTCAATAGGCTTTGTTCTCTGGGACCAGATGGAACTCTGCAGATTGTTCTTTATCTCTTATACTTTGCACTGTAACCTGATCTCCAGTATAGCTAGACATCTACCCAAAATTTACAATGTGGAAATAAACTCAAGGTTCAAACTATAGACCAGCAAGAAAACAAAGTGTTTTTTGTTTTTTTTCATAAAGGACCCAAAAGCACATTAGGAAACTCCTACAAAAGGTTTATAACCTACAGGAATCCTAGCATCCATATAATCTCTTAGGCTTTGACAGTGATTTGTTGAGCATTACAATCTACTTTGAACTGAAATTTCTTAGCAGATTTGAAGAATCGGTAGCAAATTGCTAATATTTTCAAATTAAAGCAAGCCATGCATCAGTTTATGTACAGTAACTCAGCTCCTTATATTAAGAGTACAATAGATTGCCCTCTTAAAAACTTAATTGAGCAAGCAGAATATTATAGTAGCAGACATTTACAAACCCACCCTTTTCAGGACTAGATCCAAATTAGTCTCTGAGTTAACTTGAGTTATATTAGCTATTTCTAATTTTAATATCAATTTTAAAAAAACACCCTTTTTTGATGATGTGGTTTGCTACATTTGTGCCCCAGAGTGAGCTCAGACTTTAAGGTGACAGATTTTAGTGAAAGCCTCAATATTCTTCATGTAGTGACAATGTAATCCCTTTAGCTCTATGGGACGTTATGTCAGGAAACTTGCATATAATGTTTGGAAGTTGATTAAAGTCCTTTAAAAGAAAAACCAACGTGACACAATCTGTTTTTGCTATGAAATACTCAGAGAAAAGCTAGCAGACTTGCATTTCCTCTGGAAGAACAAATCATCGTGTGTGTAATATAGTTCAAATTTCAATAACCGTTTTTTTGAATGTCCCAGACCATAGCTGCTACGCAGTGTGTGCTTTATTCAGAAATAACAGTAGGAACAAACTGCAACAGATTGTTTAAACAGTCACAATTATTTTTTGATGCACTGGGTCCTGGACCTTTTTCTCTACCACCTCCTGGCAGGGTGTCTCCAGTTAGCGTGTCTTAAAAATTAGGCTTGCTTTAAAATATTGATTAATTACAATTCCTGTTTTCCTGGAAATTAAAAAAAAAAGTTCTTAATTTTTCTTAAATGAAAACAAGGTACTTTCTCTCCCCCCCCCCTTTTTTTTTTTTAAAGAGGGATCTTTGTCTAAGGGTTCGAAGTGTAGACTGGAAGTCAGTAGTTGTGGGGTGTAGTCTCTAATTTGCAACTAATTTCATGCTAGTTCCTTAATAGCTGTGTGTCTTTTGCCTATAAAAGAAGGATAATTTTTGTTACCACAACACTTCATGGGCCAGAGCTCCATTGTGCTCAGTGCGATACAAACACAAAACAAAAATATGGTTCCTGCATTATACCTCCGTAACGGTGTGTTAGAGCACTTAAATAGTGTTCCTCAAGTGCTTTGACTAAACTTCTGTAGACGAATATAGTATTAGTATTTTTATTGATCATTGCCCTTGTTTTCTGTTCAGGAAACAGATATTTTTTCTCTTGTTTCTTCCCCTTCCCTCAAACTGAAACAGCTTTAGTGATATTAGCACAGCTTTGGAGATACGAGTAGCTTCTTAACTTGGCTTTATCCTGCATTGGCTGTTGCTGCAATGAAGAAACATGTCTGCATGCCTATGGAAAGATTCCCTAGCCTCCTTCACTCCTCCCCTCCCTGCATCCCTCCTTGTACAATCACCACCAATGGCGGATATAAAAATAAAATACTTGTGTAAAGTTTCGAGAATGTTCCTCATCAGCTCGTAAGAGTGGTGTTTTTTGTTTTTTGTTTTTTTTATTTAATGTAGGTCAAATCTTGTGCTTAAACTACATGTCTTTTTTAAAAAAAACAAAACAACAAAAAACCCCAAAACAAGAACATATTGACTCCGTTGGTGGACTGGTAAAAATGAGTATATCACAGAGACTCGATCATAACATCTCTGTATTGGGTATAGAATTCAAAACAGACGTAAACCTTTATGTGGCAAGGGGAGCAGGACTTGCTCATCCAATGAGGGCAGAGTCCCAGAAAAGAGGCGAGTGGTTAAAAATCCTTTTAGCCTTTCATCTCTTTATGATGGGGCCTGCCCCTTCACAACAGCAACCTGCAGTACTAGTGGGTACTCGGAGTGTAACATGATCAAGGGAGCTTGAAAGGTCCTCTCCTAAGCAGAGAGAGATTTAGTGTGCTTCTCTGTGAGGAGATCAAACAGGAAGTAGACTGGTGGTTTAAGGAGAAAATGAAATTGGGAGCTTAAATCAGGGATAGGAAGAAGAGGATTTCTCTATTATGACCAAGATTTCAAAGATGACTAGTAATTTTGGAGACTCATCTTAAGATATTGTAAGAGGGGCCTGATTTTCAGAAAGTGAAAATCAGGAATTTTAACGGTCTCACATGTTTGGCTTGATGTTTGGATGCTGCTCAAAATCACTAGTCGTGTCTGAATACCTTGGCCTTTATTATTTATACTGATAGAACATTTGACCATCATAATGATTAATCCATCTACCCATCCTCCTGTGGTGTACTATACATAGTATTCCCATCTTAAAAATCATGAAGCTGAGTCACACAGATGTTAAGTGACTTGCCAATGGCCACAGAAGGGAAAATCGGTGTCAGAACTGGGAATAGAATTTAAGAATTCCCATCTCCTCGTCCCATTCTCATGCAAGATCAAAACAGCAAATTGTGTTGACGTACTGGCTGGTCTGCCAGTCTTCTACGCAGTAAATTATATCTTAACAATTCTGTATGTGAGAGCATCTTCTGTTAGTGGCTGTAGTGCATCAGGTTTACAACACTGCACTCATAGTTTTTTACAGCCTCATGTAACTCCTCAGGCAACTCTTTGAGGAATTGAGACTTCAGCAAGAAAAAGAGTTTCAAAATACTTCAGCAGGCTTTGGGACTGTTAATCTATAGACTCCCAGTTGCAAGGATAGATAAGCTTTTTACCATGCTTCTATAGCTCTTGCTTTATGGGCCATAATAAAAAGAACTACAAGGAATAACATCTCAAAGTTTTATAGACGACAGTGTTGTTGAATGGCTTTAGGCACTGGGTTGAGTTCTGTTCCCAGCTCTGCTACTGATCTGCTGTATGACCTTAGGCAAGTCTCTTCATATTTCTGTGCCTCTGTTTCCCCCTCCTACTCTTTTTGTCTTTCTAAGTCTCTACCCCAAAGGGACAATCTCTGACGATTGTTTCTCACCTCAGATCCTGAGGCGGGTGCCTTATTGGAGGGAGGAGAAGAGGGTGTACTTGCTTTATTGCCCAGGTAGAGGGCCTCATGGTACAGGCAGAAGAGCCGTAGGAAGTCTATAGATTGCTCATAACTGAGACAAGGGGCTTGTCTACACAGCAAGTTGGTGCGCTGCAAGCCAGTTGTGAATCTACAACACATCAGCAGCTTGCTGGGCATAAACACGCTACAGAGAGGTGAAAGACCTGCAGGGTGGCTTAATGCAGTGGTTCTCACCCAGGGGTATGTGTACCCCTGGGGGTACGCAGAGCTCTGCCAGGGGGCACATCAGCTCATCTTAATATTTGCCTAGTTTTACAACAGGCTACAGAAAAAGCACAAGCAAAGTCGGTACAAACTAAAATTTCATACAGATGATGACTTGTTTATACTGCTCTATATACTATTCACTGAAATGTAAGTACAAAATGTATATTCCTGTTGATTTATTTTATAATTTATATGGTAAAAATAAGAAAGTAAGCAATTTTTCAGTAATCGTGTGCTGTGATGCTTTTGGGGTTTTTTTAATGTCCTGATTGTGTAAGCAAGTAGTTTTTAAGTGAGGTGAAACTTGGGGGTACGCAAGACCAATCAGACTCCTGAAAGAGGTACAGTCATCTGGAAAGGTTGAGAGCACCTGGCTTCACCTACTACTGCTGCATTCTGGGACTTTCCCTGTGCTGTAGCAGTGTCCACATGCCAAGTCAGTGCGCCGCATGCTGGGGCGTGATAGCCTCTCACACCCTGGCTTGTCTACACAGCGAATTAGTGGGCACCAAGTGTAAAGTCTAGGACTTGCTAGCTATCTGCAAGATCAGGGAACTCACTTGGTGACTAATGCTCCATTTAACTAAACAATCTGAAGCCTTTCCCATTCATTCTGAGTAATCGTAGTGTCCTCCCAGCCCTCAAACCTCTCTCATTTGTGGTCTTTAGTTTTGTCCTGTTTTTTAGAATCCGCATGGCCAGAACACTGAGAGCACCTATGGGAAGGAATGACACATGGGTCTGTTGCACAGGGTTTTTTAACATTTTTGCCTCTGCATAGATTAAAGATAAATTATTCCAGAAACAGCCCCAAACAAACCCAAACCAAAAGTCTATCAGGAATACCTATTTTAGGGGATTGTCCTGTAATCCTGAACTACCCTATCTTCCCAGAACCACTCTGCGCTCTTCCCAGTTGCCAGAAACCTTCCAACTTCACCCCGTCCTCTCTGATGCAGCCAGGCCTTCTCAAAGCATTGGCACTCTGAAAGAAGAAAATGTGTGGGCAGCATGAAATAAATATAACACTATCAAAATAGCAAACGAGCTAGAAGATGGATTCATTTTCACCTTTACTTAAACCTTCCCTTTTTAAAAAATGTAAATAAACGTCCTGTTGGATTTCTAGCCAGCTACATCAGATTGTTGCAGAATCCAAGAACTATGCTTCAGCATTTGGGTCCTGTCTGTCCTGGAGTACACTGTCCCTTGCATATAATCCAGCAATATATTAAAAACTGGAGCATGTGTGTTGTCACTGAGCAATAGATCTAATGATGAACTGAACATGGCTTCAGGCAATTTACTGCTCCAGCAAGAGGTCCCAGCAATTGCTTTTGGGATTGCAGTTGGAGATACTGCTGATACTCTGGTTGCAAGCAGTCTGGTAGTCAATTGGGCATCAGGAACATATTGGACCAGGTGAAGGGAACAGCTGTGTGCCCAATCGGCAACATGCACCTAGAGGTGGGAAGCAAAATCAGCAGCAGGGAAGATACTTTTAAAAGAGATGGATCTACAGGCTAGAAGAGCATTCTCCATAACTCTCACTGCTAGTCCCGTTTCAATTTCCAGCTGAAGAAAGTTCAGGCCCTTGGGGGTGAAAGGAGCCCTTACCTTTCTGGCTAGAACCTGAGATTGAAGAAAAGCCCTACTTTTTCCTCCATTGGACTGGCAGAGAACCATATCCCTTTCCAAAAAGCACCCCCCCCCCCCAACACACATACACACACCATTTTTATATTTATTTTCCTGTTTGGGCAAATAATTGGGGAATGCACCATCCCATCCTGAATTGAAAACCCATTGTGCAGCTTCCGTTTCCTGTTTGAATAGCTGCCACGGTGACAATCCCAGGCCAGTATTTTTGCATCCTCCCTATGGGGTTAATTGACAAAAATGTTTGTGTGCTGGAAACCGTTCTGGTGTTTTGGGTTCTGTAGGCTATCAAAAACACACACTAACGATGATGTCTTTGTCTCCTGTCATTGGTAGCTGATACCTTGATTTGGCCCAGGGTAAAAGATTTTCTTCTGTCATTGAATCTGAATGTAGCACCAAGGGCTTTCTTGAAATCCCTGATCAAATCACACCCTTCTATGTTTTTCTCCACTTCTGGCCATTTGCTTAGCCTTCAAAGTAAGCCATCAGCATGTTTTCTTTTGTATTAGGCCATCTCTTGCTCTTCTCATCCAGGATAAGTGATACTTTAGGGAAGAGGCTAGATAGTGGTGGCAGGCTCTCTGGAGTTGCAGAGCTGTTCTGCTAATTCATGCTGGAAGTCAGATCAGATAGGTCTTATTAACTGATCCAAAAGTACAAAAGGGGTTTGTGTGTGTCAGAACCAGAAGGAAGTGAAGCAAGAGTTCTTGCAGGCAAAAGCCATGGAAATGGCCTGCTTGCGAGTGGGCTTAGGCTAAATTTTATGTTTATCTTCTTAAAATTAAGTATAAAGAAGAGCCCCATGATTTTGAGTTTTGTACCCTAACCCCGTGTGTGCGTGCGCATGCTCTACTGGCGTGTTTACATGATCTAGTGAGCTAATATTTAAGCCTTCCCCTTTTTAGAGTCCCGGATTCTGATGATGATCAGATGGCAAGTAGAGTATTAATAAGGAATTGTGCAGCTCTCATTCTTCCAGTTCCCAGAGACTTCCTCCCACTGGCCTAGGAGGTAAAAATCTCAAATGTGACTTCTGCAGTTGGTTTCCCATGAGGCAGGCTCAAAAATCCCACCACACACCTCCTTGTCTCCTCCCACCTCTTAAACACCATTAAATAAATAATTACATAAGCAACAGCTATAGTGTAAATACAGGAGTTCATACCAATTATTTGAAACCAAAATGACTAATATTCATGCAAGTAGATACATGTGCACAAAATATCTTTTGGCTTCACCCTAACACTTTTTAAAAAATAGACTTAAAGGAAGATGAGACCTGGAAACCATTGTAAAAGAAACCCATAAAAGCTGTCAAATACCAGCTAATTGTTGAACATTTCATTCTTGGGCATAATACAGCTTTGATAATATCTGATTCGTTAAGAAGTTGTTTTCGTATAACACAGGAGCTGCTTTTTCAGCTAGTTGCATATAAAAATAATGAGGACTTCTATCATGAGTGTCCAGTATAAACTCGAAAGTTGCCCCAGGCAGCTTGTGTACTTCCCTGTACCAAAGCGGAAGGCGGGTTCTGCAGGGAGGGGATTGGAAGCTGTGCAGCAGAAAATTCCTTTTCCTCATCCTGCCGACTCCACGTTTATAAAAAAAGAGAGCGTGCCAGCTGCCCATCTCATCCCCCCCCCCCCACCCCGCTTGTTGCATCTGAGACTAGGGCACAGAAAAGGTGGGACATGGTTCAGGAGTATCTGTTGGCATACGAGGATGGGGTAAATAAGAAGAAGCAGGGTTGTTTTTGTAGGCCTGCCATCAGAGTTCCTATCTTCAGGGAATCTGCTCCAATTTACATGTGACTTTAAAAATAAAATCTTCAAACCTTTCTTTGTCTTCCACACCTCAGCTTATGAAAAATCTTTCCAGTGTCTGAGAACTCCCTGACTTCCAAGGCTTTCTAGCTAGTAATGGTGGCTTTTAAGTCAGACAGGTATTCAAGGTGTGGCTTTATGTTGAGTCATGCTCTTTTTGGACGTTTTTTCCCTTGAATGGCCAATAGCTCATTACACGAGATCAGTAGAAACTTTCCCTAAATGCAGATCTAACTTCTCTTAGATGACTTTGTTTTATTATAAAATAGAAGCCAATTTTTCAGTTATTGAAAATGTCTAGCTCTTTCCATTGTGAAGATGCACCTTTCCCTTAAAAATCCTACAAGGGTCGTATGTCTGTACTCAGACATACGGTAATAGTGGCAAAGCTTATCTGAGCCCCCCTGGTGGCTCATCAGTGAAGGATTCACTTTCACCCCTCCCCCCACACTCCAACTAGTCTCTTAAGTTCCAACATTAAACCACCTTAAAGGTTTTCGAGTAATAATGTCCCTTCTTACTTTGTTGGTAGAGCCGGTGAGCAGTAGCTTTGTCCACTGTCGACTCGGGATGCTAAAAAAACCCCACACTGAGTCAAAGTCATTTAACATAAGTCTTGTACTTTTTAGTCTCATCCCTCACCTCTTCTAATTTAACCCTGAAGAGTGTTTTCTTCCCATCTGTTCTTGAAATAGAACGGTCCTGCTTAACTAGATCAGATCGGGGATTTTATCTACCCCAGCCATTTCCTTTTAATTTCCCAATTTCCTTTTCCTTGTAGCAATCCCAGTGTGATTTCCTATCACCAGCTAAGAGGATGGATGGGTGGGTGGCTCCCTTTTTAAATGATTGTACGACTGTTAAACAGATCACCTGGAAGGTAAGGGCAGTTGTGAAGTGTCCCTGGTCAACCTGCAGTTACCTTTGCAAAACCCTGTCTGTTAGTATCCGAAGTCCAGACTTGAAGTTGAGACTCCTGCTTTGGTACCACAGGCCAGGCTAAGGCCTTGAAAAAGGATGTGTGTGTTTAGTGTTACCTTAAGTTACCGATCGTACATGAGCTATCCTGAAGTACAAACCCAGTGAGGTGAACTGGGTAAACTAGATGAGGACCAACCTCAGGCAGGGTATAGGGATGATCTTGATGAATTTATGGCCTGGTAAAACTTAAGTGACTTGTTGTCCCCCCCCCACCCCCCCCCGGCCTTTTTTTTTTTTTTTTTTTTTTTTTTTTTTTTTTTAACCTCCGGATAGCTTGTACATGTTAGTTATACCCCGAGGTAAAAAGCCATGGCTTTTTTAGGAGTGAAGACAAGGCCTAAGTGATTATATCTTCCTCACTTCAGCTGTGCATTGTGCGCTCTCTTGGGGAGGGTTAAAAGGGTAGGGGAGGAAGGCCCAATTAACCACCTGAATATTAGATAATAAGTAGAACTTAGAGAGTCTGTTAGGAAATATGAGACATAAAAAAAAATTATGTGAATTCAGCTTAAAAATGACAATGGATCTGCTTTTCAAATGGACACGTGCAAACAAAAGTAAATGCATGCCTGACTTAGGGCTGGTCTATACACAGTTTAGACACAGATCTAATTAAAATCAGTCCATCCCTACTGTCAAAGAAATTACCAAGACAAACTATAAAGTTAGGAACATTCTGCATCCACAGTTGGGGGTTGTAAAGCTACATTGTTGAACAGATATGGGGCACATATACCTTGATGTTTGTGAGTTGGTACAAGCACATAGCTATCTGTGTGTGGGGAAACCTGACTTGTGTGCACACATTAAAATAGGATGCACACATTTAATATTTAGCCCAGTATTTTTTCTGTGTAGATTTCCTAAAGTTTGTTTGTCGGTGTATTATTGTCTAACTGCCTGCCCCAAACAACTGTGTTGCTGTATGCTACTTTAAAATAATATTCCTTGTTCTGCCCCAGAGGCAGCTGCATTTTAGTGATGAGCAAAGCAGTACCTTACTCAAGGATGTTGTGCTGCTTGTTTAATGCCTATTAAATGCTTTCAGAGCCCTGGCTGAAAGGCAATATAGAAGAGCAGAGTACTACAAATCAAAGAGCTGAGTACAGGGAAAAACTAGGTATCAAGATGGTTTTCAGGTAGGCTAGTTAACTGATAATTCTTGACAAAGATGGGCCCTTGCTAGAACCAAACCTCACACTCCTGAACTTTGGAGCAGTCTTGATTCTATTGCTTGGATCCCTCTCTATATATGTACACTTGTGGGGTCTCTGAGAATATCGAACTGTCACTGGGACACTGGGAGTGCAACTCTGTGGAACAAACACACGCATGGAGATGGCCACAGTGGAATGCTCAGACAGCAAGTGCATCAGGGATGGAGCTGAAGCTAACAATTTCAGTAGGAGAAACTAGAGTTGAGAATATTTCAACTTTGAGGTTAATTAAAAAAAAATGGTGAAGTTGAGCATTCACACAGACACAGACAAAATGTGACCAAACTAACAAAAGCCGGTGAATCCATAGTCACAGCCACCATCTCCTCCTTAGCACATGCCATTGTGACTCTCCCATACTGTCTAAGGTACAACATTAATCTTTGAAGTTCTCAGTGCCTTTCTTTGGTTGTATTAGTTTTGAGACTTTGGTGTTTGGATTTTTTTTTGTCTCCAAAAAGTGTGGAAAATTGTTCATGGGAAAAGTAAGGAAAGTAAGTGTGTGTGTGTGTGTGTGTGTGTGTGTGTGTGTGTTTATATTGCAGCATTGTAACTTTTCATGACAGTTGTGCCAGCCCAAGGATAAACCCTCTACTTGCCAACCCATTACCATGATGGGTCTAATTGAGGTTTTCATTAGTGTCAAATTATTTTTCCGTCAAAACAAACAAAATTGCCCTGTCACTTGGCAAGTAGAACTCCACATTATACACAAGTTATCCAGAACCATTCCTTTCTGTGTTGTACAAGTTCTTATCTACATACCTCTAGACCCCACTCCATATAGTCCAAGGAGCAGGCAAAGTAATAATTTTTTGGCGGCTTTTGCTGCAACCATGTTAAGTACTTCTGTTCAATGTAAATCTCTCCCTTTCTATCTACTCTCCATTGGATCTGTTTCCTGCTAAATGGGTCAACATAGTTCCTCTAGTGTGAACTGTGTAGTTGAATAAATGTGAAGCGTTCCATCAATTTTTCTCAGAAACTATGTTGTGTGTTCAAATATATTTTACATTACCGGCTGACAGTTTTGTTGTAAACATGTACCACTGTTAAGTTGGACTGTGCATTATTTACCCAATATTATAACATATCATAACTGTTCCTATGTATCTGATAAATTCCCACTCAAAATCAGGCAAGCCAAAATGGGCATTTAGCCATTTAATAGATTTTGGCCTGGTAAACTGTAATGACTCAGACTTTGTCCGTATCTTATGTGGTATATCTAGAGGTTAAAGAACCTCATGAAAGTCATTTTGGAAAGAAATGGAGGGCTAAATCTTGTAGGCTAGCCTTCATCCATTCCAGTGAGTTTTACTTGGGTAAGGACTGAATAAGAATTGTAGAATATGATGCATAGTACATAGCACATGCTGCTTCCTGCACAACGTCTCCAGGATTGGACCTTTTTTCCTACCAAAACTTCTTTAAACCTCTGATTGCCATACTTAAGGTGTAAGACAAAATTTCCTTCTCTCTAGCCTTGATCGTATGCCTTCAGCCTCTGCTCACTTTATCCCCTCGCCAAGGGCCATTTAAAATGTCGCTGCTAATATTGTTATCCTCCCTCGTCACCACTTCTAAGTCCCTCCATTGACTCCTTCGCTGAATCATACACAAACTGCTTGTCTGTACCTCAGATCAAGCTACACTGAGAAGGGCTTTATCTGTCTTATTATCTTATCTCCAGATTCGATGCCCACTTTTGCTGCCAGCCTCGATTGTCCACAACTCTGACAAGCACTTTCATGCTCTTCCCTTTATGCTTGTTGTGGGGGGAAAAGCTCTCAGTCAAGATTTGTAATGCCACGCACTTTATCCTCCTCAGAACTCTCACCTCTGCGGTAATGCATACAGGAAACTACAGCCTGATAAGAGCTAGGCAAGTTGTGATTACTACTCCTGACTGGCTGACAATTGCATACATCCTTTTTATTTTAACCTCTCATCCACCTGTTGCATTTTATTTTTTACATTGTAAGCTCTTTGGGGCAGGGACGGTAACTTGCTGTGTTTTACAGTACCTAGCACAGTCTCTTCCTCATACTTGTTTGGCCCCTAGCACTATAGTATCTGAGCACCTCATGATCTTTACCCTGCAAGGTAGGGAAGTCCTATTTATCCCCATTTTAGAGGTGGAGAACTGAGGCACCAAGCCCTTCCACCTGGGCATCTCAGTGTCAGTCACTCACTGTGGCAGCCTCTAGGATCAAGAACAATAAAAATAAAACTGAAAAGCGTACGACCAGCCAATCTTCCTTTCCTTATACGCTTCCTTTCCTTATATGCAGTAATTAGGGAGAAGTGGAGAACACAAATCCTTCTGACTTAATTTTACTTATATAATTATGATACTAGGCCGATACCATGGTACTAATACTAACACAGCAAAAAGTGTTTTTACACAAATATTTTTTGATGGATGTGGATTCAAGGCCTAAAGAATTTCAGTATTAATCCCCACCCCAACTGTTCTGGATTACTAAGAGCACCAAAATCCACCTTAAATCGGGGTGGGGGTTGGCGGCAGCGAGAGAAGCAGTTTAATCTTTGTTATGGAGCAACTTTTAAAATGGCCTCTGAATATTCATTCATAATTCTGCACATATGCAGTTCTGTAATCATTTCTGAGGTATTGTCTTCTGGGGGCGGGGGGGGGGGGGGGAGGAAAGAAAGGTGTGCTAATGCAAATAATTAATAGGCTCCCCCATTGTCTTGAACTGTTCTTGCTCTGGGGAAGCCAAATCTTTTAACTTGACCTTACTACTTCATGTGAAAACTACTAAGTGCTTTCTCTTCACTGTGATTTGACCTTGATAGTGTTAACTCCACATTAAGTACACGCTTTTTTCCCACTGAAAACACAGCTTATGTTTGTGTAAATTTGCTGAATACCAACTATTAGTTGGTTATGGTAGAGGTAAATAGATGTTAATCAAAATTCTGATGGGTGTATGTATGAGAGAAGGGACTGGCTGTGAAAAGTTACATGTGTGAATTACTTGGACATGTAAAGGTTAGAAATGAGGTTGAGACCATCATCATTTTTTATCCTAGCGCCAAATGAATTCCTGTTACCCTGTCCCCAAGTTCATAAAATAATAAATATACCAAACATTGATTCTACTTGGATAGTTTGCTGCCCCCTCTCCCAATTTCTGACGAGAAACTCCCACTTGCAATCAGCCACCTCTACCATACTTTTCATACCTTTTTGTACTCTTGATAAAATAATGAATGACTTAAAAAAAAAAAGCCAGAGCAGGTTTCCCCTCTCCCCCATTCATCTCAGGGTATGTGTGTGTTTGTGTGAGAAACTGTCTTAAGTTAAGACGATGGATGGCAAGTCAAAATCCGTGTGTGTGTGTGTGGGTGTGGGTGTTTTTTGTTTTGTTTTTAAACAGTCAAGCTATAAACCCCTAAAATTAGGGGTTTCTTAATGGGCCTGTGGACATATCCTTTTCTGTACAGCTGTCCTGTGTGTACAGTGATATATGGCAAATGTTTTATATGTTTACTGTTTGACAGATTAGGGCAGATGTAACATTAAAAACATTGATTTGATAAAAATCTGTCTCTATTGTCTGGTAGAAGCCTTTACTCCCCTTTTTAACCCTATCTGCAGTCAGAGAGAAATACAATTTTCATTCAACATTGATGTTTCCCTTTCATCCCCAGAGCTAAATTTTTTTCCCCTGCAGCAGTTTTGGTGAAATTATGTATTACTTGTGATAATTCATTTTAAAAATTCCTCAGCTGTGTGGCGTACTTTCATGAAAATTCATTTAGATAAAATTAGATATTATTGTTTAATGAGGTGGCATTTCAATTTAGACCTTGCATCATGCATATACCAAGAGTTTTTTATGGAATAGTTAGGTTCATTTGAGTAATAAAGGCTGAATCATGGGGGCTTTAATTCTTAATCGCTGTGAGGATTGTTATCTGTGGGATGTGAGCTGTCTTAGTGGTATTCAATCAAGTGTCCACTTAGCCGTGACCAGAAGTAATTGCTCCCAAGTGGGTTGCACAATGACCTGTTAATACTTGCTTTGACCCTGTGACCTTGTCTGGCCTATTGTTTAGGATTTTATAGCAAGCAAGTCTGCATTTCTGTGGGGTCAAGTAGATATCTGAGGTCAAACATTTCTCTGATTACTACATAGTGTACACTGTAAGTCTACCAGATGCTGTTGCGTAGCAATAGTCATTGCTTTATAGTGGAACATGAAGGGTTTGAAAATTTGTCTTCCTGACTGCATGTAAACAGTTTAATATTTTACTGAAAGAAGTTCATCCTGTAAATTAGGTATGAATAATACATTTGTAATTACTACTCATGCCTTTAAACACTTGTCTTAATTGGCTTGGGTATTTTTTTAATGTATTTGCATTGTCAGGGAAGTTAATTTTAACTTGCATAGATAGATGGTAAGTTGCATAGACCAAGAACATTCATTGCCCATATTCTCTTGAGAACTTGAACTTGGGTCTGTTTTACTAGGTCATTTTAAAGTGGGGGAGTCTTTAATTTTTGTTTTAGGCAGTTCTACATATCTATCCCAGTTTTGATTTGATTAACCTACTTGCTGATGGTCTTTTAACCTTCATGTAGTCTGTGTCCTGTATTTATTCATAATATTTAGCATGTTCATAACGGTGCCGGTGGTGGTGGTGATGTATCATATTTGTAGGTGAACAATATTTTTCTATGTGTGGTGAAATAGCCGGATTGTAAAAATGAAGCCTTGATATTGTTTGTATGTACTACTCCCTCTTTTCATGTTGTGTTTACTAAACTCACTAGTCAAAACACTTTTTTATGCACGTTCTAGCCTTGTAGGTCATCTTTGCTCTAAAAAAAGAAAGAAAATGCTGACATCTTTCTGCATTGCATCAGACTGGAAATATTTTGGTTTCAGTTCTTTAAGCAGGCCAGTGGTGGTGATGCATAAAGCATTTGGATTGATATATTTTTAAGCAAACAAAGCTAATATACTTCTGGGAGTGGCTGACTATAGTAAACTGAGTAAGCAAGAGATGAGTGATACAGAAAAAATTATATAGCACACATGGAAAAAACAAAGTGACTCTTTCCACTGCAAGAACATTTTAAGATTTATTTTTTTGAAGTGTTTTAAACAGCTGATCCTATGATTTTTAGCATGAAAGGCCATTGAAAACTTTCTTTTATAGTTTTGAAGTTGGTAACTGCTAAACAGTGGTCACCTGTTGACTGTGCTTTGTGGGGCTGGAGACAGGGGTATTGGTGTAGGGTCAGCCACAGCTGTGTATACTTGTCACTCCTTTCGTTGGCCTGGATCCTCTCCTAGAGATCAGGGCGTAGAAACCCTCTATGTGTGCAGTTCTCCTCTCTTTTCCAAAGTCGGGTGTTTCTTACACAGCAGTCCCTCCTTCCCCTGCTGCTAGCAGTAGCCAAGACCCACTGTTCTCCTGCTCCTGAGGCTGGTCCTCTATGTATTACCTGTTCCAGTTGTCCAGTTTTTGCTAGCATGGTGGTCCTCAGCAGTGACTTCCACCACACAGGGCAGAAGATGCCCATGCTGCAGATCAGTGTGATCTGCATCAGTGGTGGAGTCCTTTTTTTTGCCCCAAGTGCCTCCCCTCCCTCAGGCCAAGGAGTTTGGGAATCCTCATCAGACATCCATTCCCCACAAAATATTGTGTGGGATACTGAATGTTGCAGCTCGGTGAGGCCCTCAGATGGGCTGCCCAGGGGAAAACTCCGTGGTAGTTGTTGACTTCGGTAGCCCTGTGGAGCCATAAAAGGACTCTGATCCCTTCCCCCTGTGGCAGACCACCTCTCAAATCTACTTACCTAAAAACTTGTAGTTCCTCACCTTACAGAGAAACACCTGTTTGCCGGTGGTGGTGGAGGAGATAGATCGTCCAAGACTCCTCCCTGGATGCTTTCTCAGTCTTGGTGGATTGATGGCATGTTCTCATTGCAACCTCCCTTTCCCCTCCCCCACCCAAAGCATACTGGCAGACCTGCACCCCTATGAGGAATCTTTTGTCCAAGAGACCCTCCCAGCCCAAGAAACTCCAGGAAGTCTGGGTTGCCTCTCTTTCCACATCTTCCGGTGCATCATGTGACAAGAATAAATCCTTTCCTGAGCATGGAAACCTTAAATTCATAAAGGGGGGATGTGAGTGGGTGGAAAGATTTCCCCCCCCCCCCAAATCCACCCCCAGCAATGGCTTTAAAGATCTAATCAACCTGTATTATTCCCGTTTGTGGACTGAGGAATGCATTACCCCAGAGGTCCAAAGGGATCTCTTTTAAAATGAAGCAGGAGAAAGAAGCTTCACTTCTTCTTCACTTCCCTTCGGGGGGAGGGATAGCTCAGTGGTTTGAGCATTGGCCTGCTAAACCCAGGCTTGTGAGCTCAATCCTTGAGGGAGCAATTTGGGGATCTGGGGCAAAAAATGGGGATTGGTCCTCCTTTGAGCAGGGGGTTGGACTAGATGACCTCCTAAGGTCCCTTCCAACCCTGATCTATGATTTTCGTGTTGTGTTGTGAGAAAACTATCCTGGACTCAGGGTGGATGCATCTGGAATATAAAAGGTCTATTAGTGGATCTTCATCCAAACTTACTCAGGTGCAGTGGGACAAAGCAAGCAAGATGTCAGCAGTCTTTAATATGCACCCTTCTTTTCTGACAATTAGTCAGGATAGGGATGTATCCCATTAAGACCCAAAATTTAGTAGATGGCTTGGGAGTTCCGAAGGATTTTGTAAAATGGGTTTTGAGGTCAGCACCACTGGCAGTGTGCTGCCTTGGCTTTGGCAGATGCAGCACCCCCAGCCCTCCTCCAGGTCTGCTTGGTACTCCATTCCAAGAATGACTCTGACTCTGAAAGAGGGATTCCATAGAGAACCTTAGATCTAGCTCATCAGTTCAGCTGTTCCCAGTTCCTCCAAGATTGAGAGCCCAGGGGTCAAAATTCAGGCTCTAACTGAGCTATCCTTTTGCTCCCACCCCAAACATCCTCTGGAACAGTCATTACATAGTCTGGATGTCAGTCTGGCTATCCAGCCTGTTTATAGAGCAGCAGAAATTGGATGTTCTGTTATCTCACGGGGAACACGCGAATGAGTATTTAATGCTTCCAAACCCCCTGTTTTGCAGTGGTTAAAAGTAATTTCCCATGTCTTTCAACAATATTCCTCCTCAAGGATGATATGGCGTGTCTCAATGGCACAGGGGTATGGATCATACCATATCCTGGATGGAGGAAAAAACTCCAGAGCTCCATTTAAAGCACCCTCTGGTCTTCTAAGCTTTAGGACAGGCCTGCACAACTCGTAAAGCGGCGAGGGCCATATTACCCCAAAGAAAACAGCTGAGGGCCGAAGCCCTCCGGCCCCGCGGAAACACCCCCAGCGCCGCTGCCTCCCCGCTCGGCCCCTTCCCTGCCTGTCCCCTCCCCACTCGGCCCCACCATCACACCCCTCTTCACCCCTTAGCCCCCCGCTGGCTTGCTGCATCCCTCCTAGTCCCCCACCCACCACTCGCCTCCTTTCACCTCCTCCCTCCCCTACCAGAAACCCCCATGCCCGCCCCTAGAACCCCTGATGGCTTACTGCTCACCCTGCCTGCCCCCCCCCCCCACTGCCCGCCCACTCGGCCATCCCCCCACCCCCACCCCCGCTCGCCTCAGCCCCTCCACCACTGCCCGCCCGCTCCTCCCGCTGGGGGAGAGCGGGGCTGCAGGCGGGCATGCCTCCCTCCCCGCGGCGCTCCTCTGGCCGGGGGAGAGTGGGGCATGCCGCGCTCTCTCCCCGCCAGCGCTCCTCCAGCTGGGGGAGAGCGGGGCCCCCACCGGCGCTCCTCCTGACGGGGGAGAGCGGGGCATGCCGATCCACTCAACCCCGCCACGGGCCGCACAGTAGGCATGTGCGGGCCGCATGTTGTGCAGGCCTGCTTTAGGAGCTCAATGTACAGTCCTCGGAAGATGCAACTTTTGGCCACAGGATCCGTCAGTCTGCTCTTGATCTGATTTAACCAAAAAAGAAGAAAAATGTTTATAATTAGGGCATTGAAGCCTATTGGTTTTATTATTTTTCCATATGGAGTTCTCTTTATTACTGGCAATTACTTGCTACTCTTCAATTCCTTCATTGCTGACGTCGGTGAATAGACCATAAGAAAGGGAAACTCCTCATTTCATGCTAGTAATTTTAATTTCTCATAATAGTACCTACCATCTATTCTTAAGGGGGTCTGTCCTCCTTTAAGTGGTGTTCTTGTGGCAAGGAGGATTTATCCATGATCTGCTTACACTATGCTCATTGCCATGGCATCCAAGTGCCTTGAAGACCTGGGCCTGCAAGGTATTGCTGAAACTCCCCTTAAAGTAAATGAGAATTGAGGGCACTCAGCAATGTTCAGAAGCACTTGGCACCTTGCAGGATTGAGCTGTCTTTTTACCATGAGATGTAGTTATGCAAATTGTGACCTTTAAATGCATTTTGTATTTGGATTCGAGTTGCTAACACGTTCTTTCCAAATTATGTTTTCCAGTATAATTCTGCTTTGGATACGTCTCTTTCTATTGATGCTGCAGTGTAGTGTCTTTCCAGCAGAGAGAATGCAGGAGTTGTTAAGCCAGAAAAGCAGCCCCCATATTCAAAGTGATGGGCAGGATACCAGTCAGTGAGGAGTCCATATAGGTGGATTTAATTTCTTTGAAGGGTCTGAACCATGTAACTGGATGACAGATTCATCATTAACTAGATGGATTAGAATGTGTATCATGGCTGATGCCTACTTCGAGTAATACTTTTAAAAGCTCATTCCACTGGAGATATTGGACACATCTTGGGTGGAGGAGAGAAATTGGCTTCTGCAGCGGATATTTGCAGAAAGTCATACTTCCACCATATGTTAGCACAAGTCTCTTTGGATGTGGAATTTGGATGGCGTTCTCAGTGTTGCTGTAATCTAGTTTGTCCTTTACCCACCACTAGTTCTGAATCATATCAGCTACTGGGAATCTTCCCTGTGTTTCCTGTAGGACAGTAGGAAGGCTTTGCTTGCTCAGCTGCTTTCCACTCTTCATTTGCATCTCACTGAAAAAATAAGAGCTAGGGACCTGAAGTCACAATATCATGTTGGGGAGGCACGGTGGTTGTGTTCAAACCCTAAACTTCTGCTCGATTGTCACAAAAAAGGGCAGGTACCGTAAATCTCACCAGTCTGGATTGGTACATCTTCTGTGTGACAAACCATTATGTAGGAAGGGAAATGTCCCTTTAATTTTTAATAGCTTTGCAGTGAAGTTTTATTAGGTAATAATCTGGTTCTTAAGTGGATAAAAGATGAGATTAAGGCCCAAGAAATTTTTTTCTCCAACAGCGGGGGTGCCCTCTGGAGACACTGTTGCCTTAAAAAGCACAAAACGCCCCTTCTTAATGCTATACGTTTTCAAAAAATGAGTGTTTGCAGCATTATTTCAGTGTGTAGGTAGCGAAAGAAGTGTCGGAATAGAGAACGAAAGGCGTATTGGAGTAGGAACAGAAAGGGGGAGGTGTGAAAAGTGCTTGGATGGTTTAACGCACATTTTGAAGTTAACTTCTCTGCACATACCAGCTTCAAGAATCTGGATGGATTTACCACCTCCTCTGATATTTCTATGAGATTTATATTTAGAAGGAAGAGAGAGAACAAGAGGGTCTCTTGATGATGTCTCCATACCATAATGTCCCCAGTGAAGTTAATTATTTGCAGAACAATTTATTATTGGGGAACAACTGGACTGGTAGTGAGACTGGCTTGGTCAAGTATCTCCATTTGTAGCTTTAAAAAGATATTTCCCTGACAGTACAATAGACATTTCACTGACAGTTAATAAAGTGGTATGGGATACTACTTGATAATATAATCCTTATGCCACTTTGGTTGCTAAACCCATGAGACCCTCAGGCAATTGTAGACAAATACATTTTGCATTGTTACTTACTTTACTGGTGTCTCAGATGACTAGACAGCATTTCCATCATTTTAAGACATGTTACAGACTCACAGCATCACAGATAGTGCAGTATGGAATTGTGACTTGCAGGCATGTTGGGCCTGATTCCGATTTTACTTATTTACCAGCAACCCATCTAAAGTCAATGAGAGCCAGTGGTGCATAGCACCTCTGGACAGCAGGTGGTTTAGAGCTACATTTGTGTAACTGAGAATAGAATCTGGTCTACTGTGTGGGATTTTTTTTAATCTTTCTTTTCTTTTTTTATCTCTCTTGGGCGTACCAATCTTTGGCTTGTGTGTAGTAGCTTCTGCCTCCTTTGCAATAAGCATTCCAGTTATTATTGGAGTATCGTTGAATGCTACAGATGCCACTTGGAATTTAGGAAACCCCATTTTCCCCAGGAGTTTATAAATGAATTAACATACGGCGAAATTTGGCATTCGGATTGGCACCCTGGATGTATTAATCTGGCTAGTCCAATTCTTGTTCGATTTTAAAATAGGGGGGGGAACCCTGATAATTGTGTGGGCTGTAGTGTGTGGTTGGTTGGTTGGTTTTAAATAATTTTAACTTTAAAAATAGTTGCTTGGTTTTTAAAATCATTTTCCTTATGTCGTTCTTGTGGGCTGGCACCTTTTTTATCTCTTATTGTAAACACCTGAGCAGCTTCTCTTCATAATGTGGTCTGGTCTTTTTTTTCCAGGTGAAGTCCATGGGAGGAAACTCCAACTAGCGTCGCTGGGTGCTGGATTAGGCCTATTTTATAATTTTATACCATGTAGTCTTGGCCTTGTGGCTGGGATTCTCATTCAACTCCCATTGATTTACAAAATCCCAGCCTACATGTTCACTGTTTTTTAATATACATTTCTCTTTCTATTCTCTTCCTTGAGGATAATAGCATTTTGTCCACAAGGTTACAGTTAACATTGACTGGATGTGATGGAAGTGTTACAGTGATTCTCCTTCATACATCTGTATCAAATGCCGGGTACCTCAGAAGAAGTCCTGATGCTGTTATCCCAAATTCAGTCCCATACCAGCTCTGCGGTATTTAATGGCAGCGTGCGTGTCTCTGTGTCTCCTTCTTTTCTTCTTTTTTTAATCCATGCGAAAACTGGTCAAAAGGAAATGTGAATTTCATATAATCCAGTATAAAGGGATATTGTTTTTCTTTAGGAAACATTTTTATAGCATGTCAGACTTTGGAAAAAATAACAAACAAAATAAAATGCAATTTGAAATTTGACCTCCAAATACAATACAATGATGATTACAGACATTTTCCTCTGAGGAAATAGAGATATTATGTGGTTTGTCTCTCTGGGCAGAATATACTACATATAGGGCAGGTGAATTGAACAATAAAAATGAAATAGACAGTGGTGGTAAAGCTAAATACCGAGGAAATGATAAAAATCCAATTGACAAAGGAGGCTGTTCCATAAGAGCCCCACTATAGGTATTTGGATACAAGTTTGAGAATGGTACCACTCCCTTAACTACAGCTACTCACATATCTCATTATTGACAATACTATCGTACAGCACATTTTAGTGTTTTAAGGCCACGTCTCCACTACAAATTTCTGCCAGCATAGTTCTGTCAATCCAGGGGCATGACGAGGTGTGATCCCTGACTGACACAGCTGTGCTGACAGAAGCCCCTAGTGTAAATGCAGTTACACTGGCAAAACTCTGCTTTTGCTGCTGTTGTTTATTTTGGTCAGGGGGCAGGGGAATAAGCAATACCAGCAAAAGCACAGTTTTCCCAGTGTAAGAGGAGTCTGCCCTAGAAGTGCTTTGCCGGTATAGTACACCAGTCTACCTATACCAGCAAATCACTCCTTTCATTGACATGGCCTCAGCTGCAGAACTATTCTTTACAATAAATGTTCTTTTTAATGGGACTTATAAAATGGTGTTCAAAACACACAAGCTAATATATAATAAATAAATATATTGTATATAGTCCAAAGGGAGAAAAACACCGTACTGAATAGAAATATGGAAGCTGTGTAGTGTACTTTGCCTTCTGATGAATTTTGTATTGAACTCAGGTTTTTATGTGAATACTTATGTGCAAGAAATTCAAATTAATGTCATCTGGAAGTATAATAATAATACTCAGCATTTATACAGTGCTTTTCATCTGCAGATCTCAAATGCTTTACAACTATGCTAGGTATTACTGTCCCCATTGTCATAGATGGGTAAATGTAGGCAGAGAGAGGTTGGTTGATTTCTTGCCTAAGGTCACACAGAGTCAACGACAGAGCTGGAAGTAGAATCCAGGTACCTTGAATCACTGTCCAGTGATCTATCCTATAAGAGATTAATAGGTTATTAAGGTTATTAATAGGTTATCTCTTATAGTCACTGTTAAAGAGGTACCTTGATTCACCGTCCAGTGATCTATCCACTGTACTACTTTGCCACCTCAAAATATTTTAACGTTGAGTTGGTTCTCCACTCTGGGGTGGATTTTAACACACACAAGCAATCCAACTCCTTGTGTCACATACTATTGTATGGAATACAAAGTGAGGTCTAATAGAGGCTGTGTCTGTGTGTCTGTGTGTGTGTGTCTGTGTGTGTGTCGCTCTCGCTCTCTCTCTCTTTAAAACCAACGTGCCTGGACACTTACCATATTTAAGACCAGCATGTAAGGAAGCCAGACAGAGCTGTGTATGTTGACTTACTAAGTTCTCGCCAGTATTTTAAAAATCAATTGCACTTAAAGAATTTACAACTTTGAAGTTTAGTAACAGTACAGAACTTCATATATCTAGCTATACTCCTATGAATAGCACATACACACACTTTTAGTTTTTTGAACACTACATCTTGCATTACTTACCTAGCCTTACATGGCACAGACAAAGCTGTTTGCATGTTGGGATAAATATTTTTTGATTAATGACATGACTTGTAGACTTGTAATCAGGAGTGTCTTATCAGCAGCTTTTCAAAATTTGACATTTCTTCATGGAATGTGCCAGGGGTGGAAATTTAGCACTCAGTAAATGCTGTTACAGTTGAATTCCACACACATGAATTATGACAAGTTAGGCTGACTGTTCTGTGGTTTGTTGTGTCTGGTTTGGTTCCTACTTTTAAAGTTGCAGTTGCATTTGGTCATTTGAAGCTTATTTTCATAGTCTGGCCAAACCAGCAGGATCCCCGTGCTCTGCAGGGGAACATAAAACATCAGCCTTTAAGCTAAAGTGCTCAATAGATAAGAATGTTAAGTCTCTGTTGCATCATGCACTATGTCTTGTTGGCTTATTTGGGCTACTCCATTTGATTTAATTTAGATATTGAAGTATTTCTCCTTATTGAATGGTCAAAAGAAAGTGCTGTACATTGTATTTCTCTCCCCTTCTCCTCCCCCCCCCCCCCGCCCCGCCTTATTCCTTTAAGGCAAGATGGTGGGAAGTTCCGAAAAAAATCTGTAATCGTGTTCCTTCCAACCATGAAATAAACTTAGTGTTTTCAAAGTGTTAAAATGGATTTTTTTCTGTGTTGCTTTATATGTGGAATTAGTCAAAAATAATCTCTCATTGGGGTTTGGTTTATTTTTGTTTTTCAGTTTACTAAATGTAAAAAATAAATTTCAACCTTGTAAAGATAGTGGAATCAAGATGCAAGAGAGTCCATCCTTGTACTAAATTAGTAGATTAGTCCGTAGAGTTGCCCGAACAGGACACGAAAATAGTCTGTGGCTCTTCATTTCCCTTGTGCAGTATTGCAAATATAAAGTGTAACTCATTGACTGCTATTGCTAACATTGGCTCACGTGCTGACGTGTAGACATCTCTCTTGTTAAAAGGTTTGGTTTACTACTTGTTTGTACTGGAAAGACTGAATATCGCTTGGGAGACAGAGGTTCTGTTTGGATGGCTGTCTTGGGAGATAAGGAAAACCATAGGGAAGTGGCTTGCTTGCATCTTGCACTGGAATGCTGGCGGTTCTGGAGGTTAGCCTTTGGTGGCATGGCTGTTGTCACAGTCTTTTTTAGAACCAGCGACAAGTGACTAAGATTGCGGCACAATATAGATTAAAGGGATAAGAAATTGAAAATCTGCTACAAAAGGTCTTACTGTGACAAAAAATGGGAGCTGACGGGATAAGTGAAATGTTTTAGTCATAAAGGTAACATGTTTATAAGTTTCTTGAAATGTCATTTTAGTTGTTTCTGAAGATAGTGTGGCTTGCTAAGATGTGTATCTAAGGTTTTCATGGTACTAAGCAGATTCGTGCACCAAAGGCAATGACCTTTTCCTGAATGTCTTCCAAACAATACTTCAGAATGTGCCCCTAATTTACAATAATGTTGCACTCTTCTAAACTCGTTCTGGTTGAGGATAGTAAACCTTTTGTAGGTCTGTCGACACCCAGCGAAATAGCTTTCACTTTTAAGTTCACTTGAGACACCTTGAGCCTGATTATTTGGTTTTTTTCCCCAAAGGTACTGCTCACCCACCTTTCTAGCTGAAGCCCATGGGAGCTGCAGGTAGTCAGCATCGCTGAAAATTGTGATAGGTGTGTAAAAAGTTGGTCTCCCAAAACTTGTGGCACCCTGAGTTAGTGTATACTTTTAAAAATTTTGCCCAAGGCTGTGTGGCAGAGTGGGGCATAGTCTGGAACTCTGGGTTCTATCTCCAAATCCGTCTTTTGAGTTCAATGGGATTTAAAGATGTGTTCAATTTTTTTTTCTTAAAAACGGATGCATTCGTGAATGGGGGCTCTGATTTTAACCACTAGACAGTGCTTTTGTGCTTGGTAGCAGACAAGCCCAGTCATACTGTATTTGTGTCACTAAGTCTGTGAGTTTTGACTTTGCAACTAGTGAGATATGCTATTGATTATTCTTTCTCTTGTTATCGAAATCAAAACACTTGCTACTGTCCTTGAACGTTAGGCTGGGAAGGATTGCGTTCCCATGATGCAGCTGGTGGAATTCTGCAGGATACTGTGGGATTTCATCCGTTTTCTATAGCACATCTGCGATGCTGCTCAGAACACTTCGTATAAATTCCAACAGGTGAAGCCAGTTTATCATTTCTCAAAAAAAGAAAAGAATTGTTTATGTTTTGATTCAGGGATGAGTTTAGACCATTAAACTTAGGTTTGGGTCCAGTTTTCAGACACTCCAGGTGGTGGTGGTGGTTGGATCAATATAAAAATAAGAACCATTTGCAAAATGTAGATCCCTGTTTTGGATTTTGAATTGCAAACCCTTCTTACCACATCCTGTCCTAATGTATAGGGATGTTTTTGAAGCACTGTTTTGGGTCAGTCTGTTTGTTAAGCAAGCCTCAGTTAAAAATGAGAGGGGAAAAATGGGCCAGATCCTCAGTTGGTGTAACTCTGTTTAGCTTTGTTGACTTCGGTGAATTTAAATCAGCTGGGGATCTGGCCGCGTGACTAGACTGCTCGACAAATATTGGTGCCGAGTGTGCATGCGCTCCATCAGGGACCGTCTTCGGTGGAGGAAAGAGGAGCAGAAGTGATAGGAAGGGGCGGGATGACACGCATGCAAATATGTAAAACATAACTGAGAGGTCTGTGGTTTGCATGTGATGAGACAATGAGGTGCTGCGGGCCTGGGGAGAAGAATGATTGATGCTCTTGTTGCAGGGGCGCTGAATTGCAAAGGAGTCTGGGGAAGGGATCCAGAGCCTTGCACCCCGAGTTCATTTCTGGAAGAGATCAGTGTTTACTATTAACTGGTTGTGTTAAAGTCATGCCTGGGAGCCCCCTATAATGAACTGCAACAGAAAAGCTTCAAAAACAGACTCCAACGAGAAGCTGCTGAACTTGAATTAATATGCAAACTAGATACCATTAACTTAGGTTTGAACTCGGACTGGGAGTGGCTCGTCATTATGTTAATTGAATCTATTTCCCCTAGTTAAGTATCCTAGTTAAGTATCCTCACACCTTTGTGTCAACTGTCCGTAATGGGCCATCTTGATTATCACTTCAAAAGTTTTTTTCCCCCTGCTGATAATAGTTCCTCTTAATTAATTAGCCTCTTACAGTTGGTATGGGTACTTCCACCTTTTCATGTTTCTCTGAATGTATAAATATCTGCTTACTGTATGTTCCATTCTATGCATCCGATGAAGGGGACTGTAGTCCACAAAAGCTTATGTTGAAATAAATGTGTTAGTCTCTAAGGTGCCACAAGTACTCCTGTTCTTTTTGGGACCCTATGGTGCAGTGCCCAAAACACACACACAATCAAGAGATGGTCCATGTCCCAGAGTTTAGGGATCATAATGCCATTACTAGCTCTTTAGTTTGGGACTGTTTTTTTTCTTTTCTTTGCCTTGTACAGCAGTGAGCAGAATGATCCATCTGTTTGGTAGCTCATATGAATTGACCAGATTGCATCAGTCCAGTTCCTAGTGCCAGAGCACACTCTTCATCAAGACCACCATCAAAAAGGGAACGAATTAATATATCCATGATTAGCTAGTGTTCATTATGGCTTTGTATAGCTGAGAAGTGCTGATGGTGTTGGAAGAGTTTGTGCCCTTTAACTACACCCACAGTATTTTTTCACACGAGATACATAACTCAACCAACCTTGAATGGCAATTACAATCATGTTCACACACAACAAAAGCACTGATGGAGATAGGAAAATGGAAGAACAGATAGCTGCGGTAAAACCCACTGGGTATAAGCTTTTTCTACAGCATCATGTATACAAGGCTGTCAGATATAATATGTAGTAACTGAGTGGTAGGAGTGCTGATTTAACTTCAGTCTGCTGGGTGGACTGCATTGCGCCTTTTACGAGCTTTCAAAAATGAAGAGAAGCATAACTTCTTCCACTGGGGAAAGGGGTGTTCTCCAGAATTTCCTCTTTAACTTGTCCCCTGTTGAAATGGTGAATTTATATACCTCACCATGCCTAGAGAGAGTGCATACATGCCTCATTTTGAATGTATAAGAGTCGTTATGTTTCAACAGAATTTTTCATCTCACCTCTCAGTGTTTATACAGCTATGGTACTTTTTACTTTCCAACCCTCAACGTCTGGAACTCAGTTTCTATTATTAAAAAAATAAGAGGTTAAAATCTGCATCAAATGCCAGTATCTCCACACATGCCACAATTTTTAGCTGATGTCTGGTATCCTTTAAAATCTCAGAAGTTCTAAGTAGTCGTAGATTTAGTAGCTGCCTTTTCCCACCCTGTCTCTTATGGTAGCCATCTTGAAATCTTAGCCATTTGTTCAGTTACAGTTTTTCTGGTCGACACCTTTCTAACTGAGGATAAAACTAAAATGAGTAATCCAAATTAAGAATGAAAAGGAGAGCGAGAAAAGTAGCTCATATGCAGAGCTTCATGCAACTCCTGCCTTCGTGTTTCTGGGTTGTCTCATTGAAAGGATTATTGCTTTATGGTCATCATGGGCTTCATTTTTCTAAGGTACTGAGTACCTGCAGGTCCTACTGCCTTCAGTTGTTGCTCTGGGTGCTGAGTGCATGTGGAAATCAGGCCCCATGTTTGTACAGCATTTAGGGCCAAATGTTTGGGGAAAAAAAATCTAGCTCCAAGCTCTTCAAAGCGTTCAACACCCACAATTAGGGCTAAACTTGGAGGGAAAAAAATCGGCTCCTTGGCCATCTCAATAAGGGTAAGTGGTGCCCATTGTGATACTCAAAGCTAGGTTTTCAAAACAGCCTATCACCCTATGTGCCAATTTTTTTAGTGCCTAAATGAGAAGTGTACTTGAAAATCTGGTGTGTTGCTGGTGCTGAGTGCTTCTGAAAATTCCGGTGAGGGTAGAGAAACCGTTCTTCCTACCTCTGTCCCTTTTTTATACTTTCTATAGCATTTGGGGAAGAAAAAATAAATAAAGGGCGAGCAGGGGGGAATCAGTTGAGTAAATTAAAGATATGTGTAAAGGGGAGGGAGGCAGTGGGCAAAATCAAGCGTGCTTCTTCCTATTACATGCCATAACCTGTTTTTAACACATAGGCACTTGGCCTTATGGGACCCAGAAATAATAGAAACATCTGTGCAAGCCACATGGCACGCTTCTGGTGATAGCCTCTGTTGTGAGGAATTCTGTTCTAATTGCAAATCAAAGCTAGCTAGATTATTCTTGAGTCGGCATCAAAAAGTTGAGGTAGATCGTAGCTGATTGCTTGGGGGTGCTGATGACAAATTTTATGGCCTGTTGTAAAGTTTCCTCTGTAAACAATCCAAATAAGGTTTGAAAAGCTGTTTTGAGCCCTGTTGCCTAAATCAGCAATTTGTAAACAGAAAGCTGGTTAGCATATTAGTGCATGCATATCTTATGACTGTGTTTAAAGAATCTAATGATTTCTCAGGAAACTGAAGCACTGTAATCCAGTTGTGATGGAATATACCCAGGTTCACATCCTACACCCTACTGTAATAATCTTTGTACGAGGTATGCCTTGTAAGGTATCATTAGAAAACTCATAATTTTGCTGGTCAGGACTGTCCTGGATAAAATATGTGTGACAACATTGTATGTGAAGTGATAGGATTCTCCTGTACAGTGTTATTAATGCATGTTCCAAACCCCACAGTCCTGGCAAACAGAAGTCAGCAAACAGGTTTGTCCCAAACAAAGAAATGTGTGTTTTCCTTAATTTTCATTTAAGCAGTAAACAGAGTCATCAAGCAGGAAGGGAAAACAAAGGAAACTCAAACAGGTGGAAAAAACCAGCAGGGAACATCCTTCCATGCAGATGCTCAGGGTTCTCAGTTGGAAATGTTTTTCAAGAGGGGGACTAGAACTGTAATAAGGAGGGGCAAACACCCTAAGGGTCACGCCCTATCTCTCCCTTCCCATTCATTCTCTGCGACTGAAAAGACAAAGGAAATGACCATTGGACTTGGGCTGCGGGGGAGGTCTGACCTGAAGAGTTTGGTCAGTAATCTTGCTGGGAGCATGTGGTGAGAAATGTTGCTTAAATCTAGTATAGTTTGTAAAGTTAGGTATTAGGAAATGTCTTTATTTTTCTTGTAACCATTTCTGACTTTTGTGTCTCATTACTTGTACTCAGTCTCTCTTTGTATTTAAAACAACAAAACAAGTTTATTCTCTAATTCAGTTTGGTTAAATGAAGGTGTCTGGATAACTCTGTTTAGAATAACAAACTAGTGTTTATTCCCTTAAAGGAATAACAGACTTAATGTATTTGAACTATCCAGGAGGTAGCTGGCCAGTGCAAAACAGTAAATTTCTGGGGAAAGTCGCAGAGTCACCCTGCAGTAATGAGGTCACTTTGCAGTATAACCCAGGGTGGTGAGAGCCAGGGTGTGTCTGGCAGGCTGCAGTTACACAAACTGCATGCTGGTGGCTGGTTGTGAACAGTCTAGGTTGGAGGCAACAACAGCAAAGCATTTCAAGACACCCCAGGTGACACAGCTCTCCCCCACTGGTCTGGATTGTACCCTGGGATGTCATACCAGTAATATATAATATAAATGGAGATATGCCAATCTCCTAGAACTGGAAGGACCTTTCAAGGTCATTGATCCAGTCCCCTGCCTTCACTAGCAGGACCAAGTACTGTCCCCTGACAGATTTTTGCCCCAGATCCCCAAATGGCTCCCTCAAGGATTGAACTCACAACTCTGGGTTTAGCAGGCCAATGCTCAAACCACTGAGCTATCCCTCCTCCCCCCCTAATACCAGTGTCAGGTATTAACAGGCATCAGTGCCGAATTAATGGGGTTCTATTTTAATTTACACATTTATTAACTTGTTTCTGCCAAATAAGTTGTTGAGAAACAAGCATTTTTTAAAATGCAAATAATATTCTCTCTTTATTTTGCTGCTGGGTGGTGATGTTTGGTAAACAGCCTGATTGTTAGGCTTTGGCCTTGGGGAACTTGCAGCTGCTCCATCCACGTTCCCTCTAGACACTTGTGCAAAGTGGGGATTGCTGAAGGGGGAAGATAAACAAACAAGAAAATGGTGTAGTTATTATCTCTGCTTGTAACCTGTTTGAATGCAGTAGTTATTTGTAAGGACAGATCCTAGTTTTGGACTATGCATTTTACAGACTGTATTGTTTTAAACAGATTCACAAGTCATCTAGCTGGGTATTAACTATCAGGAATGCATACATTTTAATATGTAAATAGGAAAGGGTGTTGGTTTTAATCTTTTTTTCCAATGGTACCCAGGGTGATAATGACGGTTTTTTAAATCCCTGCGAAAACAGATTGTATATGGCACAATTAATGTTTCAACACTTCCAGTATCTTCTTTGAAATAGTTTGTTTTAATTGTACTTCTCGCTTAATACTGAGAATGGTGGGATGTATTCACAGCTTAACTGGTGGAAAGATGGCTTATTGTAATTTTAAAACTGATTTTAAAAAAATTGTGTACACACATACACAATTGTATTTATTTGGAGGGATACATTGAAAATTAATATACAAGATTTTGTGTGTGTGCGCGTGCGCATAGTGTAGCTGAGAGAAAAATCATTCGATTAAAATAGTCTAATGCGGTTTCATTGCAGTTGATACACTTGAAAGGGCAATGGAGCCTAAAAAGGATTAAAGTCCCACCTTTAAGCAGGATATAGAAACTTGACATCAAATATAGTTTCAAGTTTTTTTGAGCAAAAGCGATTTTAGTGAGAATCCAGCTGGCATGGGGGAGATAGGATCACTTGTGCACCAGCAGCTGCCACTGGAACATAATGAGAAGAGTCCTTCCCTCAGGAGCAGTATCCTGAAAAGCAGGTGATCTGGTGGCTTTGCCACATATTCCAAACAGGAGGCAGGCATATACTGGTGGTGATATTTTGATCACCCTACTGTGCTAGCCATGGTTGCCCAGTTGTCTCTTTCTCCCACAAACACCATCCCGGGCTGCTCCACAAGCATGGGGGTGAGGAGGGAACCCCCCTGCTTATCCGCCTTTTCCTCCTTCATATCCTTCCTTTGCTGTGATGCGCACAGAATAGTGACTTCGGCTAACGGGAGCAGGTAGCTTGTTGCGATTTACTGTGACTGCTGCTACTGATTTGGCTTATAACGTCTAGGAATGGTGCACACATTCCAAAACATTCTGTGTGAAATTCTGGCCTCAATGAAGTCCGTGGCAAAACCTCCCATTGACTTCAGTGGGGGCAAGGCTTAAGGTTACATCCTCTCCCAACCTGTCCTGTCTTGTCCTTTTCAGAAGGCAAGCTCTTTGAGCAGAGACGGTTGTTTACTACGGGTGGGGTTTTCAAAAGTCTGCTTCATATGTTTGTGCAATGCCTAGTGCTGAAAGGTCCCAACCTGGTTGAGGCCTCTTGGAGTTACCACAATGAAAACACTTAATGAGCATGATTACCTCCAGGGTTCTGGCCGGACTCCCAGCTTAATGTATGCGGGGGAGACCTTCTGAAATGACTTGCATTTTCTTCCAAAGCCCCAGCAAGAGCTTAATGTCTCCTTGGACTTAAATAGTAACATTTTCAAAATGTGTTTACAAATAAATTCTAAGCCTCTGAAGTTAATTTTTGTTGGGTTCAAGGTTGTGGCCGATGCAGTGCACAATAACCTGAGGATCTTGGCCTGTGCACTATTTGACCAGTCTACCTCCACTGCTGCACCAACTAAATTTCAGACCAAGCAGTTCTGTTGTGTTCTCTTCTATCTAGATCCTCATGTTCTTAAGGAAAATAAAAATAACCTTATGAAACCAGCAACTGTCCCAGATTTCAGGTCTAAGGTGGCAGACATGAGACATCTGTGATTCTGTCTCTAGACATGAGCTCTGCGGTAGAGAGATGATCCAGTGGTTAGGGCACTAGTCTAGAACTTGGGAGACATGAGTTCAAGTCCCTGATCCACTCCAGGCTTCTTATGGATATACTGGCATTAGAAAAGGTTCAGAGAAGGGCAACTAAAATGATTAGGGGTCTGGAACGGGTCCCATATGAGGAGAGATTAAAGAGGCTAGGACTTTTTAGCTTGGAAAAGAGGAGACTAAGAGGGGATATGATAGAGGTATATAAAAGTATGAGTGGTGTGGAGGAAGTGAATAAGGAAAAGTTATTTACTTGTTCTCATAATAAAAGAACTAGGGGCCACCCAATGAAATTAGTGGGCAGCAGGTTTAAAACAAATAAAAGGAAGTTCTTCACACAGCGCACAGTCAACCTGTGGAACTCCTTGCCTGAGGAGGCTGTGAAGGCTAGGACTATAACAGGGTTTAAAAGAGAACTGGATAAATTCATGGAGGTTAAGTCCATTAATGGCTATTAGCCAGAATGGGTAAGAAATGGTGTCCTTAGCCTCTGTTTGTCAGAGGGGGGTGATGGATGGCAGGAGAGAGATCACTTGATCATTACCTGTTAGGTCCACTCACTCCGGGTCACCTGGCTTTGGCCACTGTCGGTGGACAGGATACTGGGCTGGATGGACCTTTGGTCTGACCCAGTACAGCCTTTCTTATGTTCTTATGTTATGCTATGACATTGGACAGGTTACTTAGCCTCTCTTTGCCTTGGTTCCCTGTCTGTATAATGGGTATAAGAGAACTTGCCTGCTTCGGGGGGGGAGGGGGATAAAATACACTGAAGGTTGTGGGGTGCTCAGCTATTACGGTAACAGGCGCCGGAGAGATCCTGCACAAACACAGTGCATGTAGGCTCTAGTTCAACTACAGACCTGTCAGTGTATCCAACAGACTCAATAATAAACCTAGCTTTCCTAGGCATTTCTGAAATACTTCCTTAAGAAACCTTGAAAACATGTATAAAAATATAACTTGATCTAAGAGTAAGGTCACTTTTGGCCTGCAGGTATTGCAGCGTGGTTCTGAGTCTCTGAAACTGAGGTCATGTTTATTGTAAGTGGTGGCGAACAAACTTTTGGGTTTACTCATGTGCTATCCAGAGCAATCTAGTAATAGGAGCCTTTCTGGACAATGTAACACGTTTTCTGCTTCCATGCATTTTATATGAGAAATGGAAGTTCTAATCCTTTTTGCAACAGGGAAAGGAGAAATCACTTTGGTTAGAGAAGTACCTTTTTTTGGTCCCTTGATATGCCATTCAGGTATTGCTGATATAAAAACTCTCAGATGTGCCTCAGGAAAACTTGGTATGGAGTGTAGTTGTAGCCTTGTTGGTCCCAAGATATTAGAGAGACAAAAGGTTGAGGTAATGTATTTTATTGGACCAACTTCCGTTGGCGAAGGAAACAAGCTTTCGAGCTTACACAGAGCTCTTCTTCAAGTTTGAGAGCGGAAAAATTTGGCCGCCTGCCAAAATAATTAAACACACGAATATTTGAAAGCTGGGGTCATGCTGCTGCCCAAGCAACATCCGATATTGCCCAGGGAATGCCTGGGAGCCGCCAGAGCAGCTCTAGTGCAGGGGTAGAGGTGGAAATGGATGACGATAGCCATGTCAGGTGGGTATCTCTCTTTGAGGCACTATATGCACCTCATAAGGCAAAATTCTCTCCCCCTAGTCCATTCAGTCCCTCAGACCTCGCTCCTCTGGCTGGCAGATCAGTTCTGCTCTACCTGATGTCACTCACCTAGTCTTACTGGTTGGGCCATAAAACTGACACTCTCACTTGCCCAGGCCCTGATTAAAAATAATAATAGATTCATGCATTCCAAGGCCAGAAGGGATCATGGTGGTCATCTGGTCTGACCTGTATAACACAGGCCATAGAACGTCCCCCTAATAAGTCCTAGAGCAGATCATTTTTAGAAAAAGTCCAGCCTTGATTTAAAAATCTCCAGTGATGGAGAATCCGCCACAACCTGTGGTAAATTTGTTCCAAAGATTAATTACCCTCACTGTTAACAATGTACACCTCATTTCCACGTCGTATATAGGCGGGTGCTTAAGTCCCACTGAAGCCAATGGGATTTAAGCATGTGATTGATTCGGGACAGCAGTCAATCACATGCATGAGACCCAGATAATGCTTCTCTTTGGACCATGCTCCAGGACAGTAGGATTTTACCCAGCCTGGACGAGACGCTTTGTTAATGAAGAAGATACAAAGTGGTTTCAAAGTAACTGTTAGTAAAATGACTGTTTAGTTAGTGTGTACAGTAAACAGCATCCTTAGAGCTAAGCTTAAACTCAAATATGTTACTATTAGCAGGGGAAAATATCAAATTTGTATTTTCTTAACTACTGAAGTATCCTGTGTGCAAGTTTTACCTCTCCTCCTCCTCCCCCCCCAGCAGCAAACAGTTTTTTTGTGTGTGTTTTTCCTTAGAAGAAAGATTATTGCTAAAGAGAGATTTTGTTTTGTTAAGGTTTTGTCAGGACGAAATGAGCAAAGGGAGGATAAACATCCGACAAACTCAATGACCCTGTTTCATTTTGATAATGCAGGAGTAGGTTAAAATCTCTCAAAGTCCTGAAACAGCACTGCGTTTTCTAACAGAGTATCTGCTAGGGTGTTGACTAATTTTGGTATTGAAAATGAACATAAACTTATAAATCAGCAGAGAAAATTAGATACTTGAAATAATAGCACCTTTTAAAAATGCTGCCTTCCTGCCTTAAGTTTCAGTGTTATTTATAGCGAAAAAAGATCTTTATATGACACAATAACATTTGATTTATTGCAAGAATATTTCAATAGGGGGCTTTCCCCACCTTCAGCATTTATACTTTCCTCTTTGTTTTCAAGTTCAGGGAAGTGGTGGGCTTGGGCTTAGTTCTAGCTAAGTGAAGTTTTAAAACATGTTTTTGTCTTTCAGTCAATCTCCTGAGAACCACTTTCTGAGTGATTCCAGCTTCCGAACATGTTTCCCATGGTAGGGGTTTTGATCCCTTGCCAGATTTGCCCTGAGCCATGAGTGAATATGTGTAATGCCCACAAGTAAAACTGGTGAGTCAACTAACCCAAGTCTGTAGTAATTTTTTCCCCCTTGTTACTTGGTATGCTTTTGTTTTTTAGTATTGTTTGTGCTTAAAAGTATGTCATTAGTTTTCTGCTGTATAATATTATATAAGAATCTGATTTAATAATAGAAAAAAAAACCCCAAAGCGTGCATGAAAATGTAAGATGTTGTTGTAGATCTTTGGTGGTGGGTTTGGCATTTTATGGTATAAACAGGTAATGTGAAAAACTGAAGCAGCGTTGATACGCATGGTCTAAGCATGGCTTTGCAGACACTGCATGTCACAATTCAATATGGATATGTAAAGGTCTTTTTTTCCATGGCATCATTACTGCTTTGCTTCCAAAGGAGCCATAACCAGAAAACAATTAGCTATCACTGTTTTACCTCGCTTGTATCCCAGTGACAAAATGGTGTCACTGGTACACAAGAGAGCTGTCTTATCACATACTCCTGCCTTGTTAGCTTGGCATCCCGTAGCACAAAGTTTTCCATTGTTCAAGGTGAAACCCTAGATACCAAGCTTGTCTTCTCCACTGATGTGCATGATCCAGCCTACATAACCGGTGGGTGGGTGGGAGTGGGGGTGTGCCTGTTTCTCTATTAATGTAAGGTTGCCATTTGTGCCCGTTACTGTCCTTATGCAGTCCCCATTGTGACCCCTTACCTGTAGCTGTGGAGTAATCCGGCTAGGCCCCTTTTGGGACTGGGCTGTCAGTTCCACTCTGTGAATTGGCTGGCAATTGGTGCAGAAAGAGTGTTGGAGCTAGTACTCTGAATTCCTCCCCGCAGCTCCATCGGCCTGGAGAACAGGGTTCCAAAGTCACTGACAAACTGGGATCACTCACCTGGCATCTCCCTCTTCTCTTTACTTATGAACTGGGTGGGATGGGGACAAAACAAGTCAGGAAAACAGGAATCATTTTACTTGCAAGAAAATCAAAGGATACGAATAAGGAGGCTTTTAAAAGCAGGAAACAAGAGTAATTAAATTGCACTGGAGATGGGGATATAAATTGTTTCTTGAAAATAAATTTGGGTTTCTGGCACATGTTTAATAATATCCCTCTGTGTATTAGGAAACCCATTTCCATTCAAAGATTATGAAAACACAGAAATTCACACATCAGTGAATTGTGATTTTTTTTTTAAAGGTTCTGTGCTTTTTCCCCACCCCCCTTTCCAGAGGTAGCATAATTACCATGTCATTTAGCAAAGATTATAATAACTGCTCAATTTTTACCGACTGGTGTAGTAAACAGTTGAATAAACCCATATGGCATCTCGAAGTGTGTATGTGTGAAAGAGAGAGTGAGAGAGAGATTTCTACCAGTTCCTTCATATATGAATTATGAACCTTGCTAACGTGATTGAGATCCTAAAATGGGGAGCAATTCCAGATTTCTCCAGTAATGTCTAGCTGGGCAAGAAAATCCTCAGTGCTCCATAGCAAACTGGTCTATTGACTTTAGCGATGGTGCTAGCTAATTAATTTAGTTTCCAATAAAGCAGGCATGGAAGACTTGTATAGGTATGTGGAAGATATTTTTTCCCTTACTAAAGCTCTCCTTCTGTATTTACTTAAATCTCCTATAATAACCATAAATACAGAATTTGTGGAGTCTGAGTTGTGCTGTGCAAGACTTTAATAAATATCTAGGCTTCTCTGAGCATGGCATAGACTAAATGCAACAGCATATGCTATTATGATAACCCTGTGGCATTACCTGTAATGGGACTGTGTCTGTTCTTAGCAATAACACCCAGAAGAACTGAGAGACTTTAAAATGTATCCTTGAGAATATAGGTTGAATTATGAAAGTGAAAACCTGTGGTTGGCTAGTATCCCGAATAGAGAAGAAGTGTTCTAGAGACCAGTTCTCTCAGTGGCTTTAGTATTAAAAAATTCAGGATTCTCTCCAAACACTGGACCAGACAAAGAAAGGCATGCCCATATTTCTTGTAAATCCGGCTGCTTTTAGTCCTCATTTAAAATTTCATGTCACACAATTGAAGATCTCTGAACAGAATCAGCTCCCTAAACACTTAAAAAAAAATCTGCAAAATAATAACATAAAATGAGCCAGCCATTTCTGAGCAACCATTAATTGGAAAGGAGGAATTTGCCAGAAATGGTGCTGACACACTTATTTTAACCCTTATCCTTTTTCTAGCTTCTAGTTGCATCATTACATCAATGTGTTATTAATGCCTTTCCCAGAATTCTATCTAAGGGTGGAAAGCTGCCTGGCAGTGTACTGTGGTGTGTAAGGGTGGTGTAAGGGTGACTTGCTTTTTCCATCTTCCCTTTCCTCAGCCACTAGAGGACAGCTCTGAGGAGCAGAGCAGTAAGATCCACCTTTAAATATTACTGCTGCTTTCCCCCGTTGAGCCTTCATGATGATGTCAGGAATTCATTCACAGCCTGTAGATTTTAGAACTTTCCAGCTTATTGAGTAACAAAATGTGATTCCTGCTAATTGTGTTGACTGAATACTTAAAGCCTTTGGAAAAGAAGAGTTCTTTTTTTAAAGCATAGCATCTACTTGTGTACTATTTTATGGCAGGCAAAGGTCATCTGGGGCAAGCAGCCAGAACAGTGAATTGCCTCATTGCAACGCGTAAGAAAATGAGACTGGAAGAGATGGTAAAGGTTTAAACAAATTGCTCATTGTTACAAATTTTTAAAGTCAAGAAATTGGTGCTGTATACGTTTTTTTTAAATTGGAGATAACCATGCTTGCCCAATAAATTGGCTTAAGAACAGAACAAATCAAAATAATGGTTTGGTGCTTAAAGTCTGGATTTTCAGCAAGGTTTTGCACAGCTTCACCAATTCAGTTCAGTGTTCTGAACCCCAAGCTAATTGGAGAGTTATAAAACTGCTACTTTTCTTTTCAGCTACTTAGCATCCTTAGTTTAGAGAGTTAGTGTATTTTATGAGCATTCAGAGCAGACCTTCCCATGTAGGAAGGGGTGCTGTAATCTACATTACAGCTGCCATTATTCCAAAAGAGGAAATCTAGATGGGACATCACTTGGGTCTGTCATAACCGGTTCTTAGTTATTTGTAGGGGTTCATATTGTTTACAATGCTCCTTTGATGGCAGGGAAGCAAGGGATCTCATAGCTCCGTTTCTGGTCATATTCACACTAGGGTATATATCAGGAGTAAATTTACTGAAGTCAGTGGAGTTATACTAGCATAAACCCATGGAACTAAGCTTGAGATTCAGCCCCAAGGCCAGAAGTTCAACTTGGTTCTCCTGCATCACAGTAAGGGGGACAGCCAGTCAGCTATTGGGGTAGGTCTTAACAGCACATACTTCTAGGACAAAAGTGCTCTCTGTCTCCCTTACTACTGCGAAACATCAGTGGCTCAAGAAACGCTTTGTTTTGCTCAAACTTTCTATCCATGAAACTTTTCTACTTGTGGGGAAAAGTAATTTTAGTAATTTAATATACTACATAATATGTTTTATAAGCTGGTGTGGATGATCCTAAGTATTTTGGTCTTTTTCATAACACAATGAACCTAATATTGGTAAAAATACAGATCTTAGATGCCACCATAAAGAGAAGCTAGATTTAATAAACAGTTATGAATGTTGGCAGCTGCCTATCAGATTGTATAACATCGCTATAGCACACGAAGACCGTGTCAACTTACATTTTATCTCCGAAGTGTTTTCAAAGCATTTATTTTGCTTTCTCTTGAGTCCTTAACCTAATTTAAGTTATATAATTGCCTGAATATTGTTCCACAGAGCTAATTGGCTAGTTGCCAGCGTGGAAACCATTGTCTGACTTGATGATGATCAGAAATTAACATGACATTTGCGTGGTGGTAATGGAATATTAGTAATGTAATTCATGACTGTAAGAAAGAGACCATCGTCCCCCACCTCTGATCAGCAGGAGGGGCTCAGAGGATGATGAAGTGCTCCTAGCAAGCACCTCACAGCAGTGGCTAGCCAATCTCTATGTCAAATTTAGTTTTAAATTCTTCAGACAAAGCTGTAATGCTTACCAATTAATTACCGCAAATGTCAATTAAAAATCTTACCAAATAATATGGTAAGATTAAATTTCAATTAAAAAAATTACGTTTAACAAAGAAGATATAACATTATTTTAATGAATTCTGTTGAAGGTGACAGTTTATCTAGATATATTTATACCGTGTAGGTGGATCTGAATTCATTGGATAATGTTAACCGTGTTACTTCATATACAAATTAGTTGTGAAAATTATTTCCACTGTGGCTATGTCCTGGAGGAGATGGGGCATCAAGGGGCATTTCTCATCCTGAGAAGAAAGGGGAATTTTGAGCCTTTTAAGTACAGAAATCTTTTCACACTTAAAATGAAAGATCTATCATAAACCTTCTTATTAGCTGAATTCATGGTATATCTCAGTGCTTTATATTTATAAAACTGAATATAGATTTTTGATAGTGGAATAGAATGAGACCCAGCTTTGTTATGACTGTTTGTTTATTTTCTTACAACAGTTTCCCAATTAAATCTGCTTTGATGTAGATGTTTTCCATTCTTCCTATGAGTCTGCTAACAGAATTATTTTATGCACATATCTGCCTGTGAAGGTAGTAGATTGTAAATGGTGAGCAGGGTTTTAGTTGTATGGCCCCTAGCAAAGACCCCAATTCAGCAAGCTACTTAAGCATGTGCTTACATTTTAAGCACATGAGTAATTCCATAAATCAGTGGGATTACAAATGTTTAAAGGTAGGCATATGCCAAAGTATCTTGCTGAATCGTGGCCAAAATGGAACTGGCAAAGTAAAACTCGTGTACCATTATAAACTTTTGTATTTACTTATATATGACAAACTTTTAATAAAACAATAACGTATTAGAACCAGAATGTTGTTTGTGTTTTCTGTGTTAATTTCGTAACTGAAATTATACATCAGAAGTAATAGGATGCTTTATTCAACATAGAAAATCTGTTGTCTCCTAATGGATGTAATGCATAAAGTCCTTGAAATCTTGGGTTAAAATGCAAAGGTATGGAAAGCCTCTGCAGTCTGGAGGGTCCAGAGAGACCTGCATTCTGATTGGTGGAAGTAGTCTCCACCCAAGCATAGAAGTCATGAAGGTATGGAGGCACACAATTGAGCGCTAATATTTATTCTCTGTCCTCATAATGCTAAACATCAGGGAGTAATTTAGGACACTAGAGAGAGTGTATTCAACAAACCTGATTTCTAACCCTAGTCTGATTTATTTCCATCAGCTTTTATTACTTCCTTTTGGCACTGTCCTATCTGAAATGGCATGTAGGGAACAGGACATAATAAAGACAAGTATTTTGGATTGTTTCAAACCAGAGATGGAAAAATCCACCCTACAGTAGCAAATGAAATGCCTTCTCTTGGTAGTGTGAGGGCCCGAGGCACCAGTTTCAGCAGGATTTAAGTGTCTTTCTAAAAAATGAAATTCTAACCCCCCTATGGCTGTGAAGAAAAATTACCAAATATAAAGTAATGCGTGTTCCTGAGTCTGCAAATAAGCAGCTCCGGTAGCTCTACTGCTGCTCAAGCTTTGCCAAGTGGTGGCTGAATGAAACTGACAAGACTGTGTTTCATTCTTGCTGTTTAGAAGTGCCTATGAGCAGCAGTGACAGCTGTAAATCGATCCCACGTCATGCTACGGCCTGATAAAGCTATAAACAGCAAAAGAAGAGGACACTGCTGTTTCTCATGAAGGTGGCAGGGCCCAAGGAAATGGAGACTGTGGAAGGAATAGTGTTGCAGAAACATCTTCTCACCCTCTTCCAGCAGTCAGTGGGCTGGGAGAAAGTTAGAGAAGTGCAGACTCCTATTCTCTCAACAGCAACCAGGAAGTTGTAAATGGGAGAGAAAGCTGTTTCTCTCTTCCAGCAGCTAGAGGGGGAGTGGAGGTTCACAATTACTGGATGCCTGTTGGCCAGAAGCTGACACAGCAGCTGGGCTCTGAAGCCAGCTCTTCTTAAGGATCTATCTTCCCTGAGGCTTTTTGCCTCTGGACCTAGCTTGCTCTTCTCAGTCCTGAGAATGTGCTTGTGCCTTCAGGTTGACTTTCTTGTGGCACTTGTCGAACAGTACCTGTATGTGGGTGCCCTGAGACATGTGTAATCTTGGCACTTTCCAGACTTTCAGAAGATGTAAGTTATATTATCTCCAGGAATTCTACCTCCAATAGGAAAAGGATTTTCCCTCTTTATATCAGTCAACTAAGCATTTGAGACAAGAACATTCTTCGTTTTCAGTTGGAAGCACTTCTGTCTAGTGAGCCCTTTGGTTGCCCGGTGTTAGGAAGATCAAGAAGCAGAGGTCTTCAGTAGCCTTATTAAATACCTTTGGTTGATGGAAGGATGAGCCCTTCTGATGTGACCTTTGTTACAAATTCCCTTTTGACCAGTGACATTTTTTAGTATAAGCCATGGCAGCTGCAGTGAATCCCAGGAAAACTAAACTGGGAGAGGACGTCAAAATAAATTTCTGCCATGACCACCCACCGTTATTTATCAGGAAAATCCAAGTTTGCAACCGTAAGCTGAGTCTTACAAATATGCAGACTTATTTTAGGGAAAAATCAGTGTCAACTGCAAAACCTTCCATTCTAAAAAGACAAAAATTCTCCTATGTAGCCTATATTAATTCAAGTGCCCTTAAGAGATGGATAACTGTTCCCACCAGAACATTCACATGACAGAACCACCATATCAGGTCAGAAGAGACAGAGGTCACTGACAGAATTTATCCGTCTTCACACTCTACACACTGTTGTAATAATCTTTGTACAAAGTATGTTATGTAAGGTATCAATTGAAAACTCATAATTTGCTAGTCAGTATTGTCCTGATAAAAGTATGTACGGCAACATTGTGTGTGGAATTAAGATTCCCCTGTATGATGTTATTGACCCATGTTCTAAACCCTACAGCCTTGTCCCAACAGAAGTTGGCAAACAGGTCTGATCTAAACAAAGGAATGTATACTCTGCTTACCTTACATTTAAGCAGTAAACATAATCATCAAGGGAAGACAAAGGAATTTCAAACAGGTAGAAAAAAACAGTAGGGAACGTCCTTCCACATAGACTTTGTCTCCTGGAGAAGTTTTTCAAGAGGGGGACTGTAACTATAAAAAGGAGAGGCAAACACCCCAAGGGACCCCTCTTATTCTCCCTGCCCATCGCATTCAGAACACCTGAAGAGACAAAGGAAGCAGCTGTTGGACTCTAGGGGACGGGTCCTGTCCTGAAGAGTTTAGTCAGTAAGACTGCTGTAAGCATGTGGTGCGAGAGCTTTGCTTTGAATCTAATATCGTTTGTTGAGTTAGGCGGTAAAAAGCATTTTACCTTTTATTTTTCTTGTAACCATTTCTGATTTATGTCTCATTGCTTGTACTCGCTTAAAATCTCTCTTTGTAGTTAATAAACTTGTTCTATTGTTTTATCTAATCCAGTGTGTTCAAGTTGAAGTGTCTGGGTAACTCCATTTACGGTAACAAGTTGCGTGCATATTATTCCCTTAAAGAAATAATGGATTTCATATATTTGTACTTTACAGGAGAGGGCTGGGCAGTGCAGGATATACATTTCTAGGGGGAAATCTGAGACCAGGAGTGTGTTGGGGTCACCCTGTGGTAATTTGTAAGGATGGAAAGAGCCTAGGTGTGGCTGGCTGCAGCACACACACACAAACACAGCTGGGTGTGACTTGCCTGCTGGATGCTGTTTGTGAGCAGCAGGGCTTGTAAAGGGCACCCCAGGTTACAGGGCAGGGTGATACAGGTACTCATTGGTCTGCATTGTACCCTGATATGTCAGTCACACAATGGTAGAAAGGCAGCACAGTTTGGTAGATGTAGTCATACCATGGCTTACAATACACAGACATGGGGGCAAACAACATAGGGAATGTTTGACTCCGTGAGAAACTTGAGAAAGTTCTCTGAGCTGCTCATGGGCTACCCTCTTAGTAGAAGCTACTGGAAGTTTTTCTGTTGGCTTCAAGGAATGCAGGATAAGACCCTTAGTCCTAACTCTGCTGCACATGGTTGGAAAGGGGTCTGAAGGGTTCCTTCAGTAGGAAAACATGAGACTTGGGTTACTCCCACAGGGATGCATTCCTTATACCATCATGCTGATAAAGCGCCTTGGGGGACAATATGCAGCTTAAATGCTTTTATACTCCATTAATATTCCTTTTCTGCAGAGCTTTAAGAGTTGTGGGTTTGTTTTTTTTCATGATTTCAGTGCATGAACAAACTTAGCTGAGGACACTTTGCCAGGAAAATTCCCGTTGTAAATAGTTATGGACAATGTCCGTTCAGCATGGTTGGGCAGTCATCAACTAGCAGAGGGGTTTTTTTAATGTAAAACCAAGTGGTAACTTCCAACGGATGTGGGCACTCTGCCAGCCCTTTTGAATGTGTCCCTTCAGCATTGCTTCCAAGGCCTGTTATTCTAAGTCTTCATGGATTGAGCTCTCTCATATCTTTGCCTAGACTTATTTATGAGGGGAATACCCCTTGGAGAAGACAGAGATACCCGTCTGCTTTTTTTGATAACATGCTTCAGGGACACAGTGCAGTCCCTGAAGCATTTTGGGTTCCTTTGGTATGAATGATGTACTTTGAGCCTGAATCTCTTCATGGTGAAGTTAGTGTCAGATGTTTTTCTATCTAGGCAGGTACTTGCATGGCCCCATAACTGAATGATCAAAGTGTCAGTGCCCCATTGACTTGAGAGGCAACAGGATCTGACCCTCTTGCAGTCAGAAATTATGTCGGAGGTTTTTGCTTTTTATTGTTGCCACTGAAGCGCTGACAAAAGCAATAATGCAACTGCTGCTGTTCTGAGGGGGGAAAAAGACTAAAGTTGAAGGAGAAAACATAATTTATGAATGAAAGAAACCCCAACCTCATTATTTTCCCCTTAAAAAAAACATGTTGCCCTTCTATTTGTTTCCATGTGGAATTCTGTTTGGGATAGGGAAGCTTTTCTTCCAGGTTTACTTTAAATAATTTACAACAGTCCTGTTTAAGCTCAAATCCTTAGGTCTTTACTCTGTATTTTATGCCAGCAAAATTCCCAATTAAATCAATAGGGACTTTTTTCCTGAGTAAGGCATGAGTCAAGACTAATTCCCGTTGAGTTAATTGGGAACTGAGCCTGAGTAAATGTAGGAAAAAGCCTCAGTTGTGGCTTAAAAAACCCCTTTCCTGTTGAATACTTGTCATGTCAGACAATGTGATTGTTGATCTTTAATGCACTGGAAACACTCCTCCACACCGTGGCTCAGCTCACACCTGAAGTGTCTTTGGCCATCAGAGCACATGGGCTTTTGTACCTTATCGCTTAGTTACTCACTTTTTGGAGACTTCAACAAAAACTCAGGCACCATTCAGTGAGTTAAAGACTGTGTCATTTGTAGCGATTTGGCCTTAACCTGGAATTTCCATGTTTTTGTGGGTTTAAGTCAAACCTTAACATTACTTCTGTGTAATGTTTTTTGTGGTTTAATGTTCTTAGGTTTTTTTTTTACAGTATTTCTTTTCAGTTCTGTCAGTGAAGTGTATGAAAGTTGACAAGTGTAAATATGTAGTTAGACAATTTAAAAAGTGTATTATTTACTGATCGACCATAATGGCTCCTTGGAGCCATTATACTCAATCATATCATGTCAATCTACCACAGTTATTATGATGGTAGTACGGATATGCATATTTTTTTAAAGAGAAAAACATCGTGCTTGTGTAAAAGCTGGTTTTAATTGTCTATATGTTTTTTTGTTTTTTTTTTTTAAATAGCCCTACTATTGGCTAACCTATTGATAACAGCCTAAAAAGGTTAAGAATAAGCTTATGGGAAGACTTAAAACAGCTATCGCTGGCATGTCAATGTGATGGCTTATTTCTTGTATTCTAGTATGGCTGGTTTATGTCATCCACAGTTTTAGGGGAAAATGTAGCACCCGTAACTCGGGCCTTGGCAGGTATAAAGCTTTCCATTAGATCTCTGCAGTTTTTGGTCTCTTCCCGTATAGTCTACCCTTGATATCCTGGCTGTGCTTACGACATTAGCAAATGGCTGCTCTGAGAATTCAGTGCCTATATTAATGCTGTGTTCTTCCTGTAGTGTGCCACAAAAAGCACCTTAAGGAGAGCTAGGCTTAGGAAGAGAGGAAAACAAACTGTTGAGTTGTGTGAAATAAAAGAAAGCAGAGACAGTGTGCTGAAGATGTAAGTAGTAGACTAGTATGTAGTAGACTAGTTTAATTGAAGAGAGAGTTGGAAAGTAGCGAAAGAGCTAAGTAGTGGCTTCCTGGCTAAAGGGAACAGGAAACCTTTAGGAGAGGAGATCTGAAGCGAAGGTCCAGGAACTGGTGATACGGAGGTAGGGAGCAACACAAGTTTCACCTAGGTGGGGCACCATAGGTGACTAGTAGACCCCCCCTCTGGGGTATGTTTCAGGGAAGTCCTTGCCACAGGAGCAATGGTCCAGGCGAAAGCTAGTGTTTGGTTATTGAAGGTGGAAAATGTAGAGAAGTCAAGAAAGCTACAGACAAGGGGCCAGCTCCTCAGCTAATGTAAACTGTTGATGGTCCATTGTCTTCAATGGAGCTACCTTGATTTATGCCAGCTGAGGATCTGACCCTTTGTTTTCAAGGCCTCTGTAGCGAAGCGAGACTCACCGGTGCAGCGCCTCCTGCTGGTCATCTTGGGAATTAGCTCGATTCCAGCCCAGAGCGCCCTCTGCAGGCCAGTGGCTCACCTGCCTCAGGCCCCGTGTCCCTCCGGAACCCCGGTGCCCCTTTTCCTTGGGGTTCTGCTCCCAGCAGAAACCCACAGTCTCTGGGTCTCCCCTCCCAGGGGAACCCCCAACTCTCTGTCCCTACCTTGCCTCAGTGGCTACTGCTAGTCATCATCTAGCCCCCGCTCACTGGGGCAGACTGCAGTCTGTAAACCACTCATCACTGGCAAGGGGGTTTGGACCAGCTGCCTCTGCCTTACACAAGGCCTGCAGCCTTGGGGAGTTACCAGGCTGGAGCTCCCCAGCTCCCCTTGCCTTTCCCCAGCACTACTCTACCTCAGGTACCCTTCTCTCCCAGGCAGCCAGGTCCTCCTCTCTCCAGAGCCAGAGAGAGACTCCTCAGCTCCTGGCTCACAGCCCTTTTATAGGGCCAGTTGTGGCCTGATTGGAGTGTAGCCCCAGCTGGGGCTGCTTCCCCAATCAGCCTAGCCTTTTCTCTCAGGAGCAGGGTAACTGCCCCGCTACAGCCTCCATGGTGCCACGTAAGTGGAAGTTGTCGTATTTTGGGAGCTGTACACCCATTAAATGGATAGGAGGCTACCGGATGCCAGATACGCAATGAGGCAGCTTCCATTTTGTGTTTAATTTCAGATGCAGACGTCAGAGCAGGTCGTATTCTCTGTCTATTCGGCTCAGATTTTGGGACAAATTCTGCTGTGGTACATTAGTATCAGTTTTGTTACCGTGGATTTACACTAGTCTAAATTAGACCAGAAGCATATAAAATGTTTCCTTATTCTGAAATAATTAATCTCCCACTGAAAATCGGGTATTTTGCTCTCTGAATATGGGGAAATATAGCTAGAGGACACCGAATTGAAATGTACTCCTAGCATGGTTGGTAGCTTGAAGTTCATATGCATTTGCATATGTATTTGCAAATCTTGCAAGAAATTCAGAACATTACACTGGTCTACAATTTTTGAGAAGTCGTCTGCTTCAGAGATAAAATGTGCTATTTAGTATGTATTTTGATGTGCTGAATTCAAATATGACAATTAAAACAACTGATTGGCTACTGTTTCTAAGATATTTAAGTTTTTACATTTTATGTCTATGTATATTGTGTAGATAGTAGAGTTTTAATCATAATTTGTAAACCTAGGTCTTTTCATGTGTTTATGGTTGCTTTACATGATACTATTTCACCTGTCCTGTTTATGTAACACTTTAAAAATCAGCAAAGGGGTTATATAAATAAAATTGCTTATGAAACAAAAGGCAAAAAACTATTATGTACATAGTTTAGTCCTATTCAGTGTCTACTCGGCGCTTCTTGGCTTGTCTCTTGTATTCATTAAATGGAGCATCTCTGGTCACTGTCTGCAATGTCCTGGTGAAATCGCTCGCCGTGCTCGTCGCTCACTGCTCCGCAGTTCGGTGGAAAAAAATCTAGATGAGAGTGCAAAAAATGTATCTTTAGTGACATGTTGCAACCAAGGCTTTTGTATGCCTTGAGGAGGTTTTCCACCAACAACCTGTAGTTGTCTGCCTTGTTGTTTCCGAGAAAATTGATTGCCACTAACTGGAAGGCTTTCCATGCCTTTTTTTCCTTGCCACGCAGTGCATGGTCAAATGCATCATCTCGAAGAAGTTCACGAATCTCAGGACCAACAAAGACACCTTCCTTTATCTTAGCTTCCCTTAACCTTGGAAATTTTCCACGGAGGTACTTGAAAGCTGCTTGTGTTTTGTCAATGGCCTTGACAAAGTTCTTCATCAGACCCAGCTTGATGTGTAAGGGTGGTAACAAAATCTTCCTTGATTCAACAAGTGGTGGATGCTGAACACTTTTCCTCCCAGGCTCCAATGACTGTCGGAGTGGCCAATCTTTCTTGATGTAGTGGGAATCTCTTGCATGACTATCCCATTCGCAGAGAAAACAGCAGTACTTTGTGTATCCAGTCTGCAGACCAAGCAAGAGAGCAACAACCTTCAAATCGCCACAGAGCTGCCACTGATGTTGGTCATAGTTTATGCACCTCAAAAGTTGTTTCATGTTGTCATAGGTTTCCTTCATATGGACTGCATGACCAACTGGAATTGATGGCAAAACCATTATGCAGTAAAACAGCTTTAAGACTCGTCTTCGATGAATCAATGAACAGTCTCCACTCATCTGGATCGTGAATGATGTTGAGGGCTGCCATCACACCATCGATGTTGTTGCAGGCTACAAGATCACCTTCCATGAAGAAGAATGGGACAAGATCCTTTTGATGGTCATGGAACATGGAAACCCTAACATCACCTGCCAGGAGATTCCACTGCTGTAGTCTGGAGCCCAAAAGCTCTGCCTTACTCTTGGGTAGTTCCAAATCCCTGACAAGGTCATTCAGTTCACCTTGTGTTATGAGGTGTGGTTCAGAGGAGGAGGATGGGAGAAAATGTGGGTCCTGTGACATTGATGGTTCAGGACCAGAAGTTTCATCCTCTTCCTCGTCTGACTCAAGTGAGAATGATTCTGGTGCATCAGGAACCGGCAGTCCTTCTCCGTGGGGTACTGGGCGTATAGCTGATGGAATGTTTGGATAATGCACAGTCCACTTTTTCTTCTTTGACACACCTTTCCCAACTGGAGGCACCATGCAGAAGTAACAATTGCTGATATGATCTGTTGGATCTCTCCAAATCATTGGCACTGCAAAAGGCATAGATTTCCTTTTCCTGTTCAACCACTGGTGAGGATTTGTTGCACAAGTGTTGCAGCATATGTGTGGGGCCCACCTCTTGCCTGATCTCCAATTTTGCAGCCAAAATAAAGGTGATAGGCTTTCTTAACCATAGTGGTTATACTGCGCTTTTGTGATGCAAAAGTCACTTCACCACAAACATAGCAGAAGTTATCTGCACTGTTCACACAAGTACGAGGCATCTCTGCTCACTTTGGCTAAACAGAAATGTGTCCCTTTGCAAAATCAAACACTGACAAATAAGAGAGCACGACACTGTATGATTTCTAGAGCTGATATAGGGCAATTTGTTCAGCAGAGTGATGTAAGCTTCGTTATGATTGCATCATCCATGACTTCTAGGAATAACATGATGCAATTCATATCATGTATGACACAATACCAGCTTCAGATTGCATCATTCATTGTTTTGCCTAAAAAGCAAGTACTGTCCAAACCCAGTCATAGATTTATTCATAGATCCAGTCAAAGATGTATTTTAGTCATTTCTGGTTTAAATTGAGATCCCGTCCCTTTATAACTCACTTATCCTCTGCCATTCCCAAGTCAAGGGTCATATATACTGACCCAATAGCATGTCTTGAAAACTAGAGCCAATCAACAATTTTAAGCATCATTTTCGTTCTCAGTGACCCAGAATTAGTAAAGTTTGACTACATTTATTTCAGAAGCATTTTAGCTGTAGAGCAGTGTTATCAGGGCAACAGGTTTTAAACTTACCAGAGCAACAAAGGATTTTTTTGTCACTTCTGGGGTAATCAACTCTATTTTTCTCCTGGAATTTTGATAAAAATACTAGGTTGCCTTTAAAGCAGTGAGCAAAAAGCAAGCAAAAGACATTGCCTGTCTATGGTCTCTACCCTGGCCTCAGACACATGGTCACATATTTGAGGTCAGGAGTGAATCTTACATTTGTGAAAACTTGGCCAATGGAAGTCAAACTTAGAATTCTTTTAAGATTGGCCTTTCTCCCCCATAGCATTTTGAAAAGTTACTCCTCGAAGTTTCAGTAGCTAGAATCTGAAATACCTTGAGTGCTCCTACTGGGGTCATTAATTTAAATTTACCATTGAAATATTATTGTGTAGCTCTGTCTGATTTATTAAAGAACTATAAAGCATTTACACACTCGATTCAAAAAAGGAGTAGAGTAATTCAGTTTTTGGACTCCCTCTAGTGCGATTGGCTTCGCTTCTGGGGAGCTTATTTTAGGGAAAAATCAGTGTCAACTGAAAAACCTTCCATTCTAAAAAGACAAAAATTCTCCTACTTGTGAAAATGTGTCTTGGCAGCTGCTTTAACTTCTGATACAAGATTTAACACTTTTCACTAAACATGCATGTTTACCATGGCAACAGCTACCTTACGGGCCACATGTTGGGAGTTTTATACGGTGTTGCAGAAACTTGTAACCAGTTGCATTTTGATGATTCCTTGTTTCTATTGGCAGAAAGCACCTGTGGTGTGTTGTTTTTTTTTTTGTTTGTTTTTTGGGGGGGGGGGGGGGTTCATAGTTGCTCCTTGCATGGCCTTCTCATTGACATCAGAGCAGCTGCAGAATTAAGCTGAATGTAACTAGTGCCATGCATAGAAAAAATAAAACCACTTTACATCAGAATATGCTGATCAGATGTGCACCGTCACCTCTAATTTTCTAAAATCTTTTGTGCTCCTTTTTAACATATTTTGTTTAATACGTTAGCTTTGTTAGCTCTTTCTGTACCACCCATCATTGGGGTAGTGAAGTGTTGGGGTTTGTTCAGCTCTTAAGTGAAACTTCTCTAATAGCAGAACATGTAGAAGCTCCTCGGGTCTCCTTGATTCCACAGTTGTTTCCTATCCTGAGCAAGACTTCCTCAATCATCCCTTTATATAGTGAAGGCCACCATATATAGCCAATTTTGGTCTTGCAGAAGTGTTCTCCCTCCTTGTCGAGGGGTCTGTCTGCTGTCTGCCCATGGCTTCTTACCATTCTCTCCCAACTCCTTGTTCCTTCTCATTTTCTGATATAGTCACATTTTGGGGGAGATTAATTCCATCGCACTTCAGAGGGACTTAAGAAGGTGAACTAGGCAGGTGAACATGGCAGCATGATGTCATATGAGATTCCCCTTTTGACAAACACAGAGTAATCCACATTGGAAGGAAGAGTTTAAAGTATTGTCCTAGACGTTGCTGGGTTCTAAATGAACGGCAACTACTCAGGGAAAAAGACCTGAGTGTCACTGTGCCACAGCTCAATGGAAACGTCTCCTCAGTGAGCAACAGCAGGCAAAAAAGCAAATAAAATGTTAGCATGTATAAAGAATGGGACAGAAAATCTATAATGCCATCTATAAATCAGTGGTATGGCCTGGAATGTTGTGGTCTCTTGTGATTAACCTATCTTAAAATTAAACAAAAGTCCAAGCTACAATTCGGGGGATGGGAGGGAGGGAAGCAGAGATTGGTACCAAAAAGGACTGGTCTGGAGAGACTTCCATCGAAGGAGAAATTGAAAAGCTTGGGGGTGTTTAGTTTTAGAGAGGAGGTGAATCAGAAGGGCAATGATCCAGGCAGACAATGTAACGAACTGCATAGAGGAGGTAAATAGGGTGCTGTTAGCTATCTTTTCTAATAACACAAGAACAAAGAAACTAAAATATAGTGATTTTTTTTTTTAAATTGATGAAGGGAAATACTCCCCCCTCCTCCCGCCATTGCATAATGGATCTGTGATGGCCACTGCATGTTGTTGAGATCAAGAAGTGGATGAACTTGAAGAAAAGGATGAGAAGTGTTCGGTGGGTTGGGGGGGTTGGTAGTTGCTCCTTGCATGGCCCTCCCATTGACATCGGAGCAGCTGCAGAATTAATCGACATCTACAGTTGCATTAAATAGGAGTCTTGTTTAAAGCTAGAAGAGATAGAAACCCGCATGCTTCAGGACAAAGTCAACCTCTAACTGAAAGGGTTAGGATGAATCCTCCCTTATGTGCAGGTTATTTTATAAACAGCTGTCTACAAAGGGTTTTCTTACCCCTTCCTCTGAAGCATCTGATTCTGGACATCTGAATACAGGTTACAGCGGTAGATAGACCATTGCTCTGGACTGTCCAGTAGTTCCTATTAAACCTTGGTGACTTAGCTTAAAATGCTTTGTCTAAGTGCATGTCTTAAAAGGCTCTAATCGGGACTTCTCTTGCCCTCTCCTGTCCCCCTATATAGGGGAGGGGATTTGACATCCTCACCCCCAGGCACTAGTAAAGGGGCTTTTTCTGCCCCTTCTTAGAAATCATTAAGCTGAATAACATTTAAAAAGTTCTGCAAAGCAGGAATTGAACCCACAATCAATAACTTAGTTTACACAATCTATAGAGCACCCTAACCTCTAATACTATGGGTCTGATTAATAATCATCATCATAATAATTAATAATAATCCCTCTTTAGTGAGCCCTAGCATGGGCTGGCCGTGGGGCTAGAATACTCTGCTCGTTCCATGATGCTAGCTCAGTGCTCCTGTGATCACAGTTGACTCCTATCAATTGCTTTTGGTTGCTGGTTTAAATTTTGGCCCTTACTTGATGGTGTGAATTTGACAAACTGCGTTGAGCCAGAAGTTAAGTGATTTTGTTTCCTTTTTTAGAATGGTGGCTTTCCTAACGTGTTACATTTGTTTCCATTTTGTGGGAAATTAAAATTAAGTGCTTCAACTTTGTGGATTTTATCCTGTACAAATATATCTGTTAAAATCACTTGAGCCTGTATATGTGTGACTAAGAAAAAGGCAGCAGAGTAGGAAGAAGAAAAATCTTTTTGTTTTACTTAAATCAAATACCCAATTGGGATTTCAATTATACATGAATATGTTACACTTGTTTGTTACTAAGGTGACTGGAGTGTCAAGGTTATGTGGATGTAGCACTATTATAAACGCAAAGATAATGCAAAAAAGAAAAATAATAATGTTGGCTAAAATCATCATACTCTTATATCATAAAGTTGCACAGCATCCTACATTTCAGATTTGGTTCCATTAAATTAGCTATTTAATAATTTGAATCCAAAGTTATTTTTATATTGCAAATGTGTGACTGCAAGGTTATTTTAAGATATATTTATTAAGGGAATGAATACAATAAGACAAGTCATTGCAGCCCACATAGCTTCTTGACTTTTTTCATTTTTATGATGTTTCAATTGCATATGATTACTGAATGTAAGTTTTAACTTTTACTGGGGTTCATTAGAGATGCACTTGTGTAGAAAGAAATTCAATAGAAATGTGTTTTTTTTCTTTTTCTTTTTTCTTAAAGCATTAGAAATGTAGTGAGATATGGGGTAGCCTTAGTGGAACATAATGCCAGGTGCCTGGGGTTTCAGTTCTGAGGTTGGACATTCATTTCTTGGGTCGTCAAGGGCTGGACAGATTGGGGAGGAAACTGCTCATCACCTGAGATGTCGGGTTAAGTAACTGTGGAAGGAGCGACGTCTGCTCTGATCAATGCAAGACTTCTGAGTGGGGAAGTACTGGGGGATCCCAGATAACTGGCACTCACCACGTGCTTCCTGAATAGGGTGCAGGAGAATGGTGTTGCCCTCCGCCAAAGCGGTGGAACAGGCTAGGATGACTAAGTGCACAGCTGAATGCTGATGTTCATCATGTGCCTTTTGAAACTGCATGAACAAAGTGTCTAGTGAAAAATGAGGGTTCTGTGCACCTATGGAATTCTGCTTTAATAGAGAGTTCCTAATAAAACAACGGACCTGTTCCATTAAAACCAATCTTAGCAGGCGAGTGCTGGGAAAATGATCATTGGGGGCATGCTTAAAGGAATAAACGTGATAAATGAATGAATCTACCCTGTGGTTAAAATAAATGCTGTGATGCTTTGGGTGAATGCTAAACAGAAGTAAATCACATACAATATTTTTAGCTATGTTGTTTATTAGTATGATTTTTAAAAAAATCTATAACCAAATAATCCTGTCTCTAATAGGAGGAATTTTTGTATTCAGAACTAGCTGTGACATTAGCTGTTCACTTATTGTCTATTCTGTGTCACGGGCTTGTCATTTCCAACTAATAATTTCTCTTGTGATTGGAAACCTGAGAGGCAAAGCAAAGACAAAGTGAAGTATTTCTCCCACTCTGGGTAGAAGAAGGGAGCAAAACCTTCCTCCTCAAACGTTATACAAGGATGCTGTGTCCTCCGGGGACTAGTGGAGCCAGTCTGCATCCACTGCTCCAATCCCACCCTACTCCCAAACTCCTCTCTGCTTTGCAGTTGGCGGGAGCCCCATGCAGAGTACAGCTTTATGGTTTTCAGAGAACATAAGAACATAAGAGGGGTGTGTTTGTGTGTAAATCTATCTCCTGGGCAGGATTTCTACCTCCAGCCCTTTCCTCCAACCAGTAGAATTATACCAGTGGTAGTATTGCCCAACTCAGTCTACCCATTCCACTGAAGTAAGTGGGAATCTTTAGAGTCTCTGTTGGGCTTTGGAATGGGCCTTAAATGCAAAATTTTGCTCTCTCCCCCCCCCCCATGGATGAAAACTAATGGCAGTGATTGCAGAGGTATGGATAAAACAATATGAATTTGGAGGGCGAGGGAAACTGGAAAAATGCACGGTGGAAAAGAAGACCCTACCTTTTGTGAACATTTTAAATTGGGTACTTGATAGAAATCTCAAATGCCTGAATTTTATTCTCATAACTCAAAATGTGTCCATCAAGCGGGACTGGAAGAAGACAGAATTCACTGGTTTCCTGCAGGCTGTGAGGTTGCAACACGGTCACCCCCCCTGGGTGCTCTGTGTAATCTCCTTGGGAGTTTGGCCCACTTTAAGAATTGCTCTTGCCACCTGCCCACTTTTAATAGCCCCTGCTGTGCTGGCTTATTTGGAGCTTCTTGGAGACCTCCATTGGTATGTGAAGCCCTTTGGGCAGCTGCTTTGCTCACACAGTCTTAAGAATTTTTGCTGTTCCTTTGCACCTGGATGAGTGTTGCCATTACTGAGAAGGGTATTAAACACCTGTGGAGAAGAAAGAACTAAAGTTGACTTGTGGATTTGTTTTAAAGCAGTCGTGTGCTTCTCTAAGCAGTGAAGCAACCATTGTTTCTAACCTTCTTGTTTTCTTGAACTGGTTGTTGGTGCTTAACTTTTTTTTAATTAGTGGTAGCTGTTGTTTATATATTGTACTTGCAGCACCTGAAAAGAGCAAACTGTCAGTTGTTTATCAGGAAGAGTGTACTCCATTTGGGCACTTCATTCAAATAAAGGTAGAAGGAGTTGGTTTTGTTCTGCAAGAGTACGATAGCCTGCCCCTACATGGTCTCCAGAAATGTGGTTTTCCTTAGTTTTACCACCTCCCACAACAACAAAAACTAGCTGAAAAGCAATGAAGCAAACAATTACATAATGAAAAACAATAAAACTGCACCTTCTAACATGTACTACCAGTGACCATATAACTTTTTAATAAAAACTGAATGTAATTATATTTCCAGGTATTCTACTGTACAGCAAACTGCAGGAGGAAGTGAACAGTAACTAAGAAAGAACAGACTTTGCTTAATATAAACTTCAGATTTTCAAACATTCCTGTCATGTGTCCATCTAACAAATGAGGTTTGATCAGTTTAGACCAGACTAGAGGGTCACTTCTGACCTTCAAACCCATGTATCATTTCATGTTCATTTCATCAGTAATACCTTAAGCTTGTGCCTCACTCTCGCAAAAGAAAGATTTTGCCATGATGCCTACAAATCACTCCTGTCTGGCAGTGGTTAGTCAAGTGATGAGCTGTGACTTCCGCGAAACTATGTTTGCTTTATGGGTCTCGTTCTTGGGCTGAGGCTAGAACAGGAGGGACCAGAAGAAGTGGATGTGTTGACAGGAAGGTTGCATGAGGGGGTGGTAAGGATGGGGATGGAGGGAAGACCAGGACTGGGGCAGAAGTCCTTAGAAGCAAGGGGGAGGTGGATGTGAGTGTGGGATACAGGTTTGGGCCGGTGGAGGGTAGAGATTGGGAAGAGGTGGGAGAGGGGAAGGAAGAAGAGGCAGATCTGATGGCTGCTGTAGAAGAGAGAAGAAGAATCAGAAAGACAAGAATCAGGATAGAAAAGATACAACTTCTTTAATAACCACGGTTTGCATCCTAAGGGGAAAAAGGGGAGATTCAGAATGCACCTTAGCTATATTCAGTTCCTATCTAATTTAATTATGGTCCAGCTCTGGACAGACACAGCTTCTAAGGCTGCTGAGCAGTGTGATGCCAGGATCCTTTAGCCCTCTGAATTCTGAGCGCTTCCCAGTCTGTAACGGGGGAAAGTAAAGAATGGATTCTCCTGGAAATGTTATCCACACAGATTAAATTCCAGTGGCTAGATCTGGAGCCAGGGGAAACGGGAGATTTGTACTCCCCTGTGGATCCCCATGGGCACTCTTCTCTGGTATTAGCAAGGGCTGCCCTAACTGTGGCTGTGGTGCTGCTGCTCAGTCCCTAAGAGCTAGCTTAAATTTGCTAACTGAGAAAATAAATTAATTGATACAGGATGTGTTCTGATTTCCTTCCAGTTACTTCCCCCATATATTCTGTTTACTTTTTGAGCTAACTATCCAATCCCAGTGTAAGATACCTCACTTAATCTAATCCTTATCCAATTACTCTTCATTTTTATTCTGATCCTTAACAAAATTTATTATACACCTCTTGGATTATCTTCCCCGGAAAACAGTTCCCCCCCCCTTGCTTCACTTGCCTGATGGTTTTTCACTTTGTTTCTTTTCTGAAGATACTTTTTTTGGCTCCAGCCCTAAGTGCCTGAAACTATGATTTGTTCAGAGTTGTAGTCCCCTGCATTTTAAAGAGGCAGAAGCAGCTTTTCCTAGTTCTCTCAGTGCCTTATGCCTTGTGCTAGAACTCTGAAAACAACTTGACAGACATAACTTCTTCACAGCCACCAATTAACAACAATCCATGTGACTGAAACAGGTATGTTCAGAAGAAAAGATCTGTTCAAAAGTAGATTTTTTTTTTGTATGTGTGTGGAATATAGGAACGTAAGAACGGCTATACTGGGTCAGACCAATGGTCCATCTAGCCCAGTATCCTGTCTTCCGACAGTGGCCAATGCCAGATTCTTCAGAGGGAATGAACAGAACAGGATAATCATTGAGTAACCCATCCCCTGTTGTCCATTCCCAGCTTTTGGTAGTCGGAGGCTTTGGGACACGCAGGGCATGGTGTTGCATCCCTGACCATCTTGGCTAATAGCCATTGATGGACCTAGCCTCCATCAACGTATCTAATTCTTTTTTGCACCCAGTTATACTTTTGGCCTTCTCGACATCCTCTGGCAATGAGTTCCACAGGCTAACTGAGAGTTATATGAAGAAGTATTTCCTTACGTTTGGTTTTTAAACCTGCTACGTATCAATTTCATTGGGTGACACCAGTTCTTGTGTTCCATGAGGGGTAAATAACACTTTCTCCACCCGATTCATGATTTTATAGACCTCTATCAGATCCCCTCTCCGTCATCTCTTTTCCAAGCTGAACAGTCCCAATCTTTTTAATCTCCCCTCATATGGAAACCGTTCCATCTCTTTAATTATTTTTGTTGCTCTTTTCTGTACCTTCTCCATTTCTAGTGTCTTTTTTTTTTTTTTTTTTTTTTTAAGATGGGGCAATCAGAAGTGCTGCTTAGTTTTGAGTTTCTAGTTTTATATTTGTAGGTTTTCATCCTCAACCATGATTTGGCCAACAGTATGGAGAAATGGGTGAGTCCATCTCTTTGCTCAGCCAGCTGGCGGTGGCCACTCCAGAGAGACTGATCTTCTGCCAGGTGTCAACACCTGGCTTCCTCTGTTTTCTTGCTTTCCCCCAATTCTTCTAACTCCAGATGTGGGTACACCATACTGAATACCCACCCAAAAAGCCCTAGTGGGAGATCAAGTTCAGGCTAAGTAACTGGATAGTCAGAGTAGTGTAGGCTAACTAACTATTCTCCAGCAGGGTACGTCCTCAGCTGGGGAAGTCTGCTATCTCACTGATTTATGCATGAGGAAGGCTCACTCATTGGTCTATCCTGGTGCCACATGATGGAACACAGTGAAGTAAAATAATTCATTCTCTCTCTCTCTCTCTCTCTCTCTCTCTCTCTCTCTCTCTCTCTCTCAAAATGCAAGTGAGCCATAAATCACCTACTAATTTAATTTTTTTAAATAGAAGAATAAGGTTCCCTGCCCTCTCTCATTTCCACTTTGTAACAGGTCCATTTAGCCTCTCAAATACAGTAGGACTAAAGAAATACAACCAGGTGGCAGTTCTCACATTTGCTTGCCTATTTGGTAGAATTGCTGGATGGTAACTAAATGCTGCTCATCCTGCCTCTACAGAAAAATGAAAAATAGGATATTTTAACAGTATTAATAATGAATATTCACATAATTAGTTCAGTTCTTTTTGTTCAGTTTTGACCTTCCCTTTGTGCCTGCCTCCTTGCTCTGTAAAGTAGGCCGGTTCCTACGGAAACCATGATGTCAGTGGTATGGGTGGTGCTTAGTAAAATCCACCTGGGCAGTATAAAATCAATTCTTGCAGAACTCGATGCTCCTGAATGCTGCCATGATGTCCTCTTGAGAGCTTCATGTCATCTGCATCTACCCTATAGGGCATCTTGATGGGTATCATGACCCAGTGTGTAAATAAAACATCACCACTCTGTAAAATGTTCAAGAAATTTGACTTTATTATTTAATCAACTCTGAAAAGTGTCTGTTGTTTGTAATATAAAGACTACTTCCTGACATGTGGCTCTTCAGCCACATCTCAAGTCGGGTCATTGGTTTATGAATACTTCTTAGTGAATTAACCTTACGACAAAAATACAAATATCCATCCATCCAACTCTTGCTATTGCCCAACGTGGCTGATATTCTTAGTTCCGAGAGTGTGGCTATTCCCACTTTGGAAAAATGCTGGTCGATAGAGATTTTCTGAAAAGAAAAGTGAAAGCAGGATAGACGTGGCAAAGAGTATGGAACATTTAAAAAAAAATACATACCTTCCTCTCACCCCACGTCCCTTAACTACATGTGTGCCACTAACTAATGGCGGGGAAGCCAAATTAGTGGCTTATCTTCTGTATTATGTCACTGCTGTGATTTTTTTTTTCTCACTCTTGTCCTGTATTTTCAGAAAAATCCCTGCAGCCTAGCAGATAACAGAAGTTAGATTAGTATTGATATACCATTAGACAGTCCTATTAATATTGACAGGCTGTCAATACTGTTGTGCTGCTTTTGTAATACAGGATGTAAACTGATAACATTTTAAATAGAAATGCACTAATCTTATAATCGCCAAACATGTGGCAATGGTCTCCACTTTGCTAACTCCTCCTCCTCTTTTGAGCTTCCTTTGTCTCCTTATTTCAGTTAGTCTTCCTACTATTCCCTGTATCTGGAACCTCCCTCTTTCTGTAAGTCACATGCCCTCTCATGCCTCCTTCATAGCCTTAAAACTTGCTGCTTTCAGCTTGCTATGCTTTGCTAGCCTCACTTCTAGCATTACATGCTGTCTCTCTTGTATGTGTTATTGCTTTGTCTGGTGTATAAGTGTGATCTGACTTTTGTCTGGCCTGAGCAGTCCCGAGCAGTTCCCTCTATCCCTTTGTCTTCTGTTTCCATTCCATCTCTTTACCCATGATATATTATCTGTCAAATGTAGGGTCCGCTCTTGAACTGTTTTTGGGTGATGTTTCCGAAGCGCTGAGCACATCAGCGGTCACTGAAGTCCATAGGAGTTGAAGGCACTTGCTTGCAGGATTGAGCCCACTGATTGGAAGCTCTGTGGGACAGGGATCTTGTCTTTTTACTTGTCTAAGAAATGTAATTCACCTGTATGGCGCTAATGATAATAGAAACCTCTGCTGTGAAAGAGTTGGGTAATAAGAGCCCAGTCACCTGTCAGGGGTGGTCTAGATAATACTGAATCCTGGAATGAGTGCAGGGGACTGGACTAGATGACCTCTCGAGGTCCCTTACAGTCCTACAATTCTGTAATGCTAATTCTGCAAGCAGATCCATGCAGGCAGATCCACACGCTTGTGCGGAGCCCCATTAAATTCACTGTCGCTCCATGTGGGTGCAGGATCCATGCACATGGATCTGATTACAGGATCAGGGCCAAAACAGTTAATTATTGTGGTTTCCAATATTATTTGAGTTCCTTGATGTCCGCCTTCTTGGTGGTGGTGCATGGTCGCGATTTTTACAAGCTTTATTTGCTGCCAGCTTCAGCAACAGGTTTTTAGCTGAAATTGATGCCACGGGAGAATGAAAACTTGCTGTGATGAGGAGTAAATCCCGTGGAAGCTGGTGAGGAGCCATGAGCAGATTAGTTGGACCCAGAAGTCGGTGGCACTGTGTCACGTGAAGGTGGAGTAGGTTTGTATTTGTAAAGCCCTGGCCAGTTTGCATACAGGAAAGACCCAACCTATTTGGATAATGGGTTGGAAAGTTTTTGTTTCAAGGAACTTTCAAAGTGATTCAAAACAATAAGCCCTAAAAATATGTAAGAACAGTTGTTAATCCGCTTTGACCATATTCTTTATCCTCATTTGTTCATACATGTGGTGCTTCCTATGCAAGTTTAGAGTCGAATCCTTAGTCTGCTGCTTGTTTTATTAGGCTCGCGTTAGTAACACATTTAAAAAACCTGTGTTATGGAAACAGCCCTCTTCATTAGAGCTAAAGTTATTTGGTAAATGATGTAAAAATGTGAATTATATAACAATGACCACAGATGTCTTTGTATTGTGCAGCTGGTGTTATCAATAAATTTGTGCATATCTGTAAAACATGGTGAAGAATTTACCATATACCTTGGAAAAATGGGAAAAACGATTCATGTTTAGTTCCTTCACTTGACCAGCTGTGATGCTACAATCTGCTGCTGAAGCGCTGAAATCTGTGGAACGCAAGGATGGACCTGCCACACAGTATGGGCCTGCTTTTGCAGATATACTCCGCGTGTTATGCAGCAATCAATAGATTTAATTTCTGCTTCTGTTTTCCAACTATGGGGATATTTTGAAATGGGAGGGAAGAACCTTTCTCTCTCTGAAAACCATCTAGATGGGATCAATTCACTGAATTATTAATGCTTATTTGGACATTGCTTGGTATGCCATTTTGGTAGGAATCTTCTGTTGAATGAATTAAACAGCTCTGCCATTATATATTGAATAAAATGAAATACATGTCACAACAGATGATGACAACTTCCCTCAGCTGTGCATCTCATTAGGTATATATACTTTTGTCATTGCTGTGTATCTGTGAATGGCAGAAATTGACAAACATCTTTTAAGGAAGTTGCTGATAGTTACATTTGTGGCTTGGAAGGCACAAAGTGTTACTATTACGGTAAATGAGTAGTTCTGTACATACTCTATTTATAAGTCTCATCTTTTCCCCATAGGAGTTCCTTTTTCTCGAATGTGCTTTGGAAAAGAGCCTTATGGAGAAGCCCCAGTGGTTCCATAGTTAAAAATTTGTGTTGAGATTTTCACCTGAAGGAGAACGAAAATCTGGGTCTTTGACAATTTCACAGATTGAATTTAATCTGTCAATATAACCAACTGTTGAATTTTTCATCCTGTGTTTTGGGGAGCAAAATGTTGCTAACTTTGACAGAGAAAAGATCCCCTTGAAGAAATATGTCAGACTGGGGCTCCAGATGCCTTAGCTGAACAATGATTCTGTACTTGAAAAACACCCATTTTCAACCTACACAGTGTATTTGGATAATTTACACATTTCAGACTCTGTATTTTTTGAAGGTTGCTGGCCTTAGCCCTGTTTCAGCAAGGTGTGTAAGCACGTGTAGCACATAATTAGCTCCTTTGAATGCAGTGCTGAGGCACCACTGAAGTGGGGCTATTATAGAAATTGGGGACGGGGGGGAGCAGCAAAAACAGTTCCCAAGTTAGAAGTAAAAACTAACCATTTTGGTTAAATTGGCTTTTATCGACCCAAAATTTAAAAAGGCACGCATGCTGGCCTCAGCCACATTTACCCAAGCCCACTGACTTTATTGGGGTTGTCTAGATGCAAATAAGTGCTAAGTTTGGCCCCAGAAAGCTTTATGTTGTATGCAGGAAACATGATGTGCTAGGAAGACGGTGTGCTCTGTAAGGAAAATACTCAGTAAGGCCCTGAATTGGTAACAAGCTCCACACAGGACTCTATACAGGCACAAGGGACCGGCACACATTGCAGGTTCAGGGCCTCAGAAGTGAGGAAACCCTTAGCAACCCAATGCAGGGTGGGCAGCAGCTGCTGCTCCTGTATAGCCTGCATGTGTATCAGAAGTAATGTGTAAAGTGGCTTTGTGTGAGGGGATATATCAGGAGTAGCTGTGCTAAACTGAGACCAAGTTAAGATTTCTCCCTCCCCCCCGCTTCATTTAGAGCCAGTTAACCTTAACCATCCTAAAACTGAAAACATCTCTGCAGAAAATAATTATTTGGGGAAAAATTTGTATTAAAGAAACAGTCAGTTTACAATCACCCTCATGTCTGGAATTGTTTTACTTATTCTTCCTATAAGTCACACCTAGGATTGCTAGCTTAACTTTGCAGACGCTCTGTTAAGTCCGTCTTTTTGATTGAGGCAGCTGGGGTGGAGTTTCCTTTGGGAATTCAAGGAGTAGGAAGTGTTTAACTTTTTTTGCTGACTAGTGCTAGTGTGTAGGTGGGGATGCACTGCTGTTGTTATAGTAATTGTATTGTTTATGGAATTGTACCTTAATTGATGGTAATGGTGCCTAGAGCCCGGGAGAAGTATTCTTGTATGTATGTTTTAAATCAGAACAAGTAAATAAATATTGTAACTGAAAAGATTAAAGATTTTTCTTCTTAGTTTATTTACCTTATAAATTGAGTAGCAGGTTGTGTCTAGTCATTTTCCCCATTATAGTTAGTTTCCCCTGTGTTAACTGTGTGAGTTGCAGTAAAGCAACAAGGGAGAAAAATCACTTACTGAATCCATCCAGGAGATCACACCGATTGACATGGGGCCCAAGAACAGCTGCTGCATCTGAACATGGTTTCAACTCATTTTTATGAAAGTAGCTAGATTTTAGGTTTGCCTTAAAATTTCACTACATTTTTTGTGTGGGGATTTAAAAATCAGTAGGCCAAAATAATGTACTTGAATTCATGTTAATTGCTTCCCAGTTTACTCAGAATAATAACTTACTCGATAACTTTGTCCTCCACATTTATCCAATGTAGTAAAATTCAAACCAGCCCACCAAATAGAGCCTGTTTTTTATTTGTATGTGGTGTAGCTCCATCTGGTCCACATTAAGGACCCCCAAAAATATATGATTAGCTTTATAGTTCGCTGCTAAAGGTGGCAAAGCTGGCTTAACATTTTTCAAATTTGCAGCATGCATCTCAAAATATTTTCTGGCATTTCCCGGCCGTGTTAACTGACCAAAGATTGTCTTCCAAAATGAAATCCAATTGGTCATGTCTTTTTTTTCACTTTAAAGTATGTTGTATAGTTTAACTGGCTATAATAATAGTGAAACCTGGTGTGTTGCTCCATTTGTAACTGCTGTGCGAACAACCTAGCTCTCTCAAGACTAGTCAATCTTGAGCCCCAAGACTGTATGCCAGGAAACTTCGGATAACGTCTTTAAAAACCAAACAAACGAAAACAAAAACAAAATCCTTACATTTTGATTAATAATATACGTGCCTATCACTAAGAATAGGGCTGTTCTCAACACCATAAAACAGCACAAATGGGAAATAATGGAACAGATAGGCAATGCTAGTTTACACCAGCTCAGGATCTGGCCCAGTGTGGTTGTTGAAAGTCAGCTAAAAAAAATAATCTTACTGAGTACATGAGGAGGGGAAAAATCTTACCCAAATTATACCCGTTTAGACCCTAATTGTCAACTGGTCTATATGACTTCAGGGGGAGTTCTGCATGCACCAGCGGATTCACGATTGGGCCGTTGAAGAGTAAATACCATTTGCTACTAGCTTTGGGCAAGATTGTCTACTTCAAGTTTCAAAGCAAAGACTTCTTACTTGTTTAATTTCTGTGAGGAGTTGCCCTCTGGGGTGTGGTCCAACCCTGCTTACTCCACGTGTTGGAAAAAGAGCTGCATAGCCGATATTTGTGTCTGCAGCTATTCTACACCAGGCGAGGAGTGAGGATTTGTGCTCCTGTTTGAGGCTGCGCTGTAACCGTGTCAAAGTTCAGTGGCACTGGGCTGGTGCCATTTGAAGGGATCTTCTGTCTTAACCAGCAGTATTTACCCTAACACCATGCTTTGTTACAGGAATCCAAAGCCCTGCATAGAGAACAACTGCAGACTCTGCTTGTCAGCTTGTCCTAAATGGTCTCATGGCATGAGGTTTTGTGTAAATGAAACATGGTTTTAACTACTTATATGTTGCAGTTTTCCTTCTAGCATTTGATCCTCCTTCTCCTGTACCAGTTCCTCAGACCTGCTCCCGGTATAACAGCTGACACTACAATTCTGGAAAAATATCAAATTCTCCACACAGACGCATGCACTATTCACGGTTATCAATCCTAGAGCTATATCCAGAGCTGTTGGTTATTGCAATATACACCTCATATATGGAACATGGCTCTCTTTCTCTCCATGTCTATCCTGTCTGGGAAGCTGCCCAACGCCTAATGTACATGTATATCGTGCATCTTAAAAGTCCATAAAGATTAATGATTACATGCATAGGGCTTACTTCTGTGCATATAATCTTTCTTGTGTGCTGCAGGTAGTACTGGAAGTTTTCCAAAAAGTGCAGGATTGGGCCCTTAGTCAGGCTTTCTTTATATACTTGTGTCTAGAAGTGCCAAGGATTTTCAGGAGTTGGATTGAAGATGATGTTTGATGTTAACTGTACTTTATTTTCGTGAGCAATATTTGTGGCTTAATTTTATATAGTTTTGTGATGGTCAAACATAAACATGGTTATCAGATTACAGCATGAGTGAAATTGTTTTTAAAAAATAAAATAAAATTGACATTTCTTTTATAGATTAGTCTATTTTAATGAGCATTTTACTTATACAGTAGTACATTAGCGAAGTGTCTCCTGATTTTATGTAGCAACTGTTTACATGCTGGTTCAGAGAGGCCTAACACTATTAATTTTTTCCCAGTTCTTTTAAGGTGGAGTATTTGAGTGAGAAACTGTCAATACAAGATAGTGATGTTTCTGTGTTACGAAGGGGCCTTCTTAATGTCCGAGAGCTGTGATTCATCCTTCTGAAAAGGAGGGTCAGCTCTGACAGGAAATGAGAGTAAGGATTCCATACTAGTTCTGTTTGAGCTCCCTCATAGCAGAAAGCTGTATGCTGTGCCAAACTGCACTGGATGTAGAGGATTAGGCGGCGCAGCACTGGGCTGTTGACTAATGACCGTTACTTGAATGCTGCGGCAATATGGAACTCGGGGAACCTTGGAATCATTGCAGTGTTACAATCATCGTGTGTTCTGGGGGTGTCTCTTTACGGGCACAGTGGCTTGTGGCTGTCATATCTTTTTAGGCCAGAAGGGACCCCTGTGATCATCCTACGTTGCACATGCCACAGAACCTCTTTTGAGCTATGCTGTTAGCCTGACTTTGCACAGTGGCACAGATGACTCACAATTGTTGACAGTGCGTGGGAGGGCGCAATTTAAAGGTGGAGGGGAGCACATGTAGGGTTCCCACCTTTTGAAGTGCCGGCAAAAAAAAGGTATCCCCCCTCAACGCAACTCGCACCACCAGGCAACTCTGCAAAAGCCCCCGCTTCAACAGCCACCGAGAGTATCTAGAGAGAGAACACACACACAGATAAGATTGATAATCTCGCACTCTCGTGACTCAAACCCTCTCTCACTCGCACACGCGGTGCGCTTGTGTGTTGGTGGGCTGGCAGCTGCTGGATTTTCAGCAGTTTTGATCTGTTGTCGCTTAAACTGCGGACGTGGGAACACTGCAGGACCGTTAACTGGACACAGGCACTTTTAACATTAGATAGACGAGTGTATTGTGGTAATGATGCAGATCTTTAGACCCACGTAGGAAAACCTGGCAGATTAAATTATTTTTCCGGCAACTGGCAAAGACATTTAAAAAAAAAAAAAGTCCAGTCAACTACCAGCCAGGTGGTAACCCTAGGAACGTGACCCCTCATGTGTCACCTCTGCTGCCCACCTATAGTCTCTCTCTTTACATGCTCTCCTTCTCCCTGCCGCCTCCTCTGGCTCCCGTGCTCGCTGTCCCCTCTCTGCTTTGCCCCTTCACCCCCAGCCCCGCTGCTCTTCCCTATCCCCAGGCAGGGCGCATCGGCCTCCAGCGCTCTGCTGAGAACCAGCCCTTAGCAGCTGCGCTCAGCACACTGGCTGGTGGGCTCCTTCCTTCCACACCGGCCTGCTCGGCGCCCCGGGAAAGCCCAGACCCCTCCCGCACGGGGCGCTGCCCAGGAGGAGCTGAGCCCTGGGTGTGCCAAAGCCGCCCAGAGCCCTGTGCAACGCTGGCACCGGGGAGCCTCTTTGAAGTCTTTGCCCCTCAGATAAGCACGGGAATGGGGGAGGGGGAGGCGATTTCCAGCCTGTTCCCGCCCCAAACTCACAGGGTCCTCAGCAGCCCCTTGGCCAGGGGTTTAGTGCCCTCTTCACCCTCCCCCCTGCCACCCTGGATCCTGCCCCCAGGGAGCACAGGGCTTTTCCATCCCCTAGCTGCTCTCTCCTTCTGAGCCACCTGTGGCCAGGCTCTGTGCTGCTGAAGCCCCCGCAGTCAGGTCCCCCCGCCCGGTGTACAATGCCTCCTTAGGACTTAACTCCTTCCTGCCCACACTGTAACTGGGGGACAGGAGGCGGCTGGGTTATGTCAGTGGTCAGCAGCAGCCCGGAGGTGTTACCTGCCTTTTGGCATTGTGTGGGCAGGAAGGGACAGGAGCTGCGTCCAGGAGCAGGGGGGGAAAGGGGGAGAAGGGATGAGCTCTGCAAAGACACAGGCCACAGATTGCTCCTCTCCCGCTGCGGTTGGAAGCACAGTGCCGAAAGGCTGATGCTGGCCACGTTCTGGAGTGAACCCTCCCTGGCAGAAAGCTGTGGAGGAGGAGATGACCCTGCGTGACGCCCTCATGCGTCCCCTCTGCACAGTGGGATGAGTCCTGACTCTCTCCAGTGCCCCCCCTGGGGATGGAGGGATCTCAGCAGTGCAAAACTAGTGCAGTTTTGCAATCTATGGAAGTCAAGGATTCCTAAAGCTATTCAGGGCCATTCCGCTATCCTATGAGCTGATGAAGCCCTAAGGCTGCAGTAGTGGCCGCTCTGCACTGAGTTCTTTTGTCCTTACTCATGCTGAATAGAACCCTCCTCCCGAAGTGATCTCATTGGTTTCCACTTGTGGAGTGAGGTGCCGCTGTGCATGATTGAGGGTGTCAGAATCGAACACTTTGTAGCCTGTAGGCAGCTATTTCTTCTACCACTTACAAGCCCCTTGAGATTTTGCTAGCTAACTGGCCTGGCCACAGGATTCTCCCTGGTGCGAGAAATGCATCCAAACTGTGTGTTGGCAACATGGAACAAAAGCCCTTGTACTTTGTGACTTGCACACATCTCACTAAGAATACAAAATCTGTTTTGTACACAGAGGTTTATAACTTTAAGGCACCATTTTATTACATCTCTTCTCTGTTAACTAGAGCAAAGCGGGGAGCTTCACTAAAACTTAAAAGCATGTCAGGCTTGAATATAGTGCAGCCTCCTGTGAACACACCTTGTCCATCTCTCCTCAGGAAGCTGAACCAAAGCTTTCTTCCCTGCTTAATATTGTAATTTTGGGTAAAGACTGTGTAATAACTTGAGAAATGTGTGAGACGATTTTGTGTTAATACTGTATTAAACCTTCTTTAACTTCAGGAAGCTTAAAATCAAATTTGGCAGAGCTTACAAGGGCAGTGAATATGGAGACTCTTGACTCCAGTAACCAACAATGTATGCTGAAAAACTTCTAGTTTTCTCTTATTTGGCTTGTATTAAATATATCTGCTAAGCTGGTCATAGTGTTTACATGGTATATAGCTGCCAAAGGGCAACTGTACTTCGTGGTGTTAATGTTCCACTCTAAATTGAGGTATATTTTAACTTTTAGAATATGATTTGAAGCCGAGAGAGAGAGAGAGAGAGAGTGTGTGTGTGTGTGTGTGTAACATATGCGTGTGATTTCAGCCTGATCTTATAAATGTTAAGGTCCTACATACATAACTATTTTCCTACCTGTATAAGTTAAAATGGGCAAGAAGAGTAATACCATAGGTAAAATATGTCTGTTTCTTCAGTTTTTGGGAAAAAAGAGGGTACTAAGGTAGATTAATTGTGGAACTCTAAGAGCTCATCTTTAAAAAAAAACCCACCATATTTATCAAATAAGTGATCTCATAAAAATGAACAGGGTGATATTTTTAAAGCATTTAAAGTTGAAACCTGCTTTAAATTCTGTGTCTCTTAAAATCAAGGTAATAATTATTCCTAACAGCGTAGCATGATCTATATAGTAAGATTCCATAAGGGCACACACAGAATGAAGCATCTGATGTTTTTTTTTTTTTTTTTTTTTTGGCATTCTGTTTGACAATTACACGACTCTTTATTAACTGTGTCTGGAAGAAAGCAGTGTTACGAGATGAGGAGAGATTTCCTTCATCTGTTACCCCGTAGGTAATTTTTGTGCTTTTTCCAGTATTTAAGTACCTCTTAACTGCTTGCTGTCCATCTGTATACCATTCATAGTACTGTAAACTAGTATATGTAGCATGACCTTGTAACTTGCTTTGTTTGTGCATCTGTCATACAATATGTTGTCTTTCCTTTAAATGCAAATATGCTACCTCCAGTGCAGAGCTCCTTAGTCAATAAATAAATTGAGGTAAAAAACTGTACCTAATACCCATTTAATTTAAATTCATTTTATAAACATAAAGACGCCTTTTAAGAGAAGCTTTAATTCAGACTAGCACCTTGATTTGTGGTTGCCATGGAGAATCAAATCTGTCATTTGACAAGAAAAGTCACCCATTTATGACAGCACTTTATCTTGTCTCTCCAGGGGAAGAAAATGTCAAAAGTGAGAGCAGAAAAAAATAAAGCCTTGAAACACCAGAATTTCTTGATTTCATTTTTATTATTCAGCTATCATATCCTTTCTGATAATAGCAACTTGGTGAAAATAAATAATGTTCCTACAGTAAAATCAAATATTTTCTATTGGAATGGACAGGGCTCTTTGTGATTGTCAGTGCTGTGAAGTCTGGCAAGAAATAGTGTTATTAGATAAACCCACAGTGCCCAAATCCCATTTTCTTTTCATTACGGTGTCAAAATAATTATACCTGTGTAATTTGGGTAAGAAATTGGAGAATAAGTAAAATGGTCCATTGAAAGAAATTGCATTAAGCTTGTGCTCATTATGGGGTGGGGTTTCTACATGTTGAAGGAAAAAAAAAAGACGAAAAAGTATTTATAATTTCATTTGAATAAAGATGTCTGGTTAGTCTTTCATATTTGCAACAAAAAGGGAAGCAAGTGCTGTGTTCTGTTAGGGCTTTTACACGCACCCATGCGTTTTACCAAACAGAGTTAAAAGATGCAGGAGTTTTCTTTTAACGCTTTAGAGATTTTGACTTGAGATTCATCAAAAGAATTTCAAAGATGTTAGATGACATCTGTTCTGATCTGGAACTCTTGCAAAGTATTTATATTTTGTAGGATTAAGAAATCCTAACAATGAGGTAATTGCCAGGGCGGGCAGGGATTGATTAGAGGTCAAAATGTTTGTATGTCTATTTAGTACATAGAGACACCTAGTTGTCCTCAGTGAGAAAACACTTACTGTAAAATTGCATTTGTTTTTACATAAATCCAAAAGTGCTATTTAACCAGACTAAAATGAGCCACACTATGTCTCTTTTGTAAGACACAATTTTTGCCTCTAACAGCATTGTATGGTTTGATGTGGCTGAGGAGTAATCTTGTATCAATGCGATAGCATTATAATAGAAAGTCCTTTCGTGAGGGTTTAGTGTAAATATTGGACTGGTAGGGGAGCTGCTTTTTGGAACAGTTGTGCCTGGCAGAGATTACAAAAATGGAGAGAAAGGAAAGGGTTGAACTCTCTCGTTTTCTTGAAATTGGCTCACAGTGCTGGATTCATAGCCAATGCGAGTTGGGATCTGCTGTGAGAAAACATGCAGCACAATAGCTATCTTCCCTCTTCTCATGTAAGTTAGCATATAACAACCCTTCTAAGCTAAAAGGAAGAAAGATGGGGGGGGGGGGGGAAATAGAGAAGACATCTCAGGGAAATATACCTGCAAATAAATTCCAACAAAACCTGTTTGTATTCTCACACATTTTGATTGCCCTCTCTTTAAGTGGGACTTAACCACATGCTTGTCCGGAGGTTACTTTGTCCCACATTTATGTGTATGAAATTTGCAAATAGAGATACCATACAGAATATTAAACCTAAAGTGCTTAAAAACGCTGCTGTGGATGCCTGAGCCACCTAAGAAAAGCAATGTGATGCTAAATTAAGGCTGGCAAATCACCTTTAACGCTCCTTTCATATCTGACTTGCATCACAGGCAGTTCCCTGTCCCTGCTTTCGTACAATAGCAGAAGCCAAATTCTGCTCTTGGATGCTTACGTGTAGCTCTTATTGACTTCATGGGGCAATTGCTCTGCATGTTCAAAGGCCGAACATTGACCTAGGTGATGCTTTATGCTGTCTGGCTCTTGATGAACATACTTGATTGCAAACATTTCAAAAATGTGTCTACATACGTAGTAGCTCTTATAAGTGAAATAGTTAGTTTCCACTGTGATATATTAATACATACCACTGCAAAAATATTTTGTCATGATGGTACCAATGGTGGTAACATTGCTCCTTGGGATATCGTCTGGGATCAATACAGCTGAAGTAAGGGTGCTGTGGGATTACAGAACCTTAAATATTTTTAGAGTCTTTTGAGTTTAATCCTTTCCCTCCCATCCCCAACTGTTGATATAACCTGCATCCGAATTGATTTGCTGTCATCTTGTAATTGTAGACTTGTTTGCATCAACCCTGTAGTCAGCATTTTACGGTGATACATTTGTTAGGAAGTTTCGGAATGGCTGCTGATGAAAGAATTGTCACAAGAATTATTGTGCATAAAAGCCTACTGGATATGCTAAGTCACATCTATGGGCAAAATGTTCAAAGGCATCTAAGTCCCATGGACAATCAGGTTACTAAAGGTTCTTAGGTCAGCACGTTTTTAGGGCTTGGATCCTGTACCTGGTTTACAAACTTGGGGCCTGATCCTGTCAACCCTTACTTGCATGAGTAAGGGCTAGGTGTAGTAAAGGTTTAGATCCTTAGTTTTGACAAGACAGTTATTTATCTTTCAAAGTATTTAGTTCACGTCAAGTTGTAACTGCCTGCTAAATGTTCCTTTAAATAATAAAGCCACTTATTATTGTAAGGTCGCCCCAGATGTATCCAGTTCAACTACAGCTCAATCTAAAGCCAGGCACAATAGATTTTTAAAAATAATTTCTAATATATGTAAAAATCTTGAGCAGCTTATCTGTCTAGTTTCCGATGGATGCAGTCTGAAATGGCTGATTTGTCTGTCCTTAAAATCACATTAATGCGGTACCACAATGATGAAATGAAAGTGACAGAACCTCATTTAAATTTCAGAAATAGTTCTCTTGAGTTTCCTGTTCTTCTAGGTTTTCATGTGTACCTGGTATTTGTTTTTTACCCACATTTAAAGAGCAATACTTTAGATTTGACCCTCAAAGAACTGAGAGGTGTATAGGTAATGCTCTTACCTTACAGAGCGTTTGCTCTGTTTGCTACAGTAAGTACCGGTACAGCAATAACTGAAGCAGTAACTACTGTCTGATGTTTCAACAAAGGCTAACTCCTTCCTTTTGGCTTTTGCAACTCTTTAGTTATTGTCACAGCTACTGCACTGCAAGATTTTCTCACTTGGGTTAATGCTTAATTGAAATTGTATTTCTCTTTTAATAACCTGTTTTTTGAGGTGCAGAAATGCACTTTGAACCTTATAAAAAAGTCTGATATACAAATACTGCTTTTTTGTATATTTCCCTTGTTGCTGTAACAGGCATGTCCATGTAAACACATACCTAGTAAAGGAGTAAATATATATTGTGTACTAATTATTTTGTATTAACTGTAAAACCCTTTTACGGGAGTGTGTGAGGGAAGAGAACTAGCAAATTACTAGGAAGGATGAAAAATCACACGGATCATGGCAAAAATGTGACATTTCACTCTTTCCACAAATTAGTACAGAAAAACAAAAGCATAATAAAAAATGTTTATTTAATGAAAATGAAATCTATCACTGTTTGTGAGCAGCATCTGAAATGCAAATGCCCTTTTCTCAATTGAAGAAAATGACCAGAAATTAAACTAGTGGCAAATTGGTATGTGTCCGTAGTTCTTCTAAAACACAACATCACATTTCTATATAATTAAGTTACAGCCAAGAATGTATCAAACACATTATTTTCATAGTGCCTGATCCAACTCCAGATGAAGTCAATGGAAAGACTCCTATTGACTTCAGTTGCAGTTGAATCGTGTCCACAGAGCAAATGTATAGGTAAGTGTTATTTGGTAAGTCTTCTGAGCATATGCGCATTGCCCTTGCTGATAGATCTGTTACAGTACATGAATAAAAAACAAATAAGCAAATGAGGAACTGTAATGATAGTACAACATCATTTTGTCATATGAATAATCCTTTTTACATTTAAAATTAAAATTTGTCCATCCAGGCATTTAAACTGGGTTCATCATCATGGTATAGGGTTGCCAGTGAGGATGTAACATATACTTTCAGCAGCATGGAAACTGAATTATGTCTGTTGTGCATCTTTACAGAGGAAGTATTTTATAATACAATGGAGTCCTGTTGTGCCTAGGCACTGCCACACATATGGAACTGTGTAAAACTGTTGATGTACATGTAAGTGTTGACAAAAATGAGAGTTGTGTATGGATTGAGAGCAGTAAAATAGCCCATGGAGCGTAAGTTTACCTGGCTGCTGTGATAGTGTGGGCTGGAAGCACTAGCCGGATTTAAAATTGCGTAATGCTTTCCAGTATAGGACCCTATTTTCATTAACTTTGCCAGAATTTAGCCATTTGGGCTGAAATTTTCCATTCTCGATTCTGCCATAGGCACACCCCCTTTTTTTTTTTTTTTTTTTTTTTTTTTGAAAGCTTGAGCTAAAATGGTTCAGACATTCCTGAGAATGAGGTTAGGGAAAAATGTTTTTAATAAAAATTTCCTAAAGCTGTTTTGCTCAGAAGCTCTGGCACCTCCATGCTTTGGAAATGGGCAAAGAGTCTGTGTGGTGTCAGGGATGCCATCCTGGTGAAAATGTGACCACATTTGTCCAAAGTTATAACCTTCCAAACAATGCTCAGCGTGTGCATGCGCAATAAAGCATGGTTAGAGTTTTGCCTCCTAAATTATCAGAGGATTTCACCTGTACTGAGCATGCTTTAACCCAGGGCTGTGGGGGCTAAGGTTGCCAACAATCCCTTATTACAAAGGGCGCCCCTTATTTTTTCATCTCTGTACAACAAGATCAGGAGTTCCTGAGTGCTGCAAAAAGCAGCATGAAATACCCTCTGGCGGACGTAGGTGAGTGCTGCTTATTTTTAATAATACTAATACTAAGAATGATAATATTGGGAGGAGGGGTGGAATGGGGCTGCTAAGAGAACAGTCCCTTATTTTTGAAATACAATGTTGGCCACCCGGGAGCCGGGGGCTGAGCAGGACTTGTGCTGCAGTTGCTACTCTGGGGGTTCGCTGTAGTGTTGGGCACCAGAACGGAGAGTAGGGGGGCTGTCTCTTTAGTGCTGTCAGTGCTGCCCTGCCAATGCTCAGCCTGCCTGGAGGAGGAAGTTGCCTGACCGGAATGCCAGGGGTGAGGAATTTGTGGTGGGGGGAATAAGGCGAGGTTGAGGAGAAGCAGGAAGGTGGAGGGACGGGAGTGAGTGAGAGTGAGTGTGTGTGTGTGTGAGTGTCGGGGAAAGCAGGAGGGGGAGGGCAGGAGTCAGTGGGGGGGTGGTAAATAGAACGGGGAGGGGAAGGGATCTTATACAGGCGCAGGGGAGGCAGGAGGTAGGGAGGTAACAGGTGCAGAGAGGGAAATGGGGCAGGCTTGCGGGGGACATGGGCAGAAGGATCTATAACTGCTAGGGCACACTTGCCTACAGAATCTGACCTGGAACCTAGGAATCCTGAGTCTCTGCATTCCTCTGCAGTTATACACATTTACAACTATTTGCTCTCATCCCCTTCTAATGACTGTCCACTGAGAGGGTAACAGCCTACTGCTGCTGCTAGTTATTCTGTTGGTTCAACTGGCAGAGTTCTGCACTGTAGAGCTAAAGGTCCAAACTCTGCTGATGACTCAAGTTGGGAGTCAGTATGGTTCCATATGATGGAACGTCTGTGCTTGCTTGCTTATTTATGTATTTATTTATTTCAGATGTTCTTTTATATAGGAAATTACATAAAACTACATAACATTCTTTTCAGGTTGCAAAGTCAAGCAGTCAGAATTTAAGAAATGTCACGAGTTAAGGTTGCCTGTGCAACCTTAATTTGGGCCCCTTGTGAAGCATTCCTTAATAGTGTGATCACCAACTGTTTCTCTCCCTCCTCCCCCCAATAGGACCCATGGGTGATGTTGGGCAAATCATTTAAACCAAAAAGTTCACAGTTAGCCACTTATTGCTTGTTCCTCTTTTTCTGAGGGCCCAGTATAAGACATCTGGGGCCTGATTTGCAGAAATGCTGAGTGCTCACAACTGCAATTGAAGTCTATTTCAGCTGTGCTTTGAAGATATAAAATGCTAGTGCTCTGGGAAAACAATGAGGCCCTAGGTGTCTCATGTTGTTCACCCCAAATTAGAGGGGCGCTGAAACACAGAGAAATTAAGGTCAAATGGCCTTCTGTAGAATGGAGATAATAGCAGCGCCTAATCTCACAGGAGCATTTGAATCTCCTAATCTCATAGAAGTGTCATGCGTATTTGAGAAGCATGTAAGAGCACCATAGATACGCCCAGGAGGAAATAAATACTTTTATGTTCAGTGCAGGGTTTGGAATGGGGTTCATTAAATAGGGTGTAGGGCCACACATTGAATGAAGATGAAAAGAAATTTTGAATAACAGTTTGTGATATTCCAGGGTACATTCCAGATGCAGGGGGTCACCCCTTCCCTGTAATCTGGGGTGTCTTGCAGTGCCTTGTTGTAGCCTCCAACCTGGACTGCTCTTTGCTGACTTCTGCCTGGGCAGGGCTGTGGGGTTTGGATCATATGTTAATACCATCATACAAGGGAATCTTATCACTTTTATTTTACAAGGACAGTGGTGACTGGCAAATCATGAGTTTTTCAAGTGATCCCTTACAAGGCATACTTTGTACAAAGATTATTACAGTAGTGCGTAGGGTGTGAATACACGGGTGTGTTCCGTCACAGCACCCATTCACTGAATGAGGCTGTGGTCCTGTGGAAAAAATAGTATGTCCTCATGTAGTTGAAGACTGTATCATAATGCATACACACAACGGAGCTGAATTAACATTGCACGGGCAACTTTGATCCTGGCATTGCCTAACTTTTGAGTGCTATATTTTGCAACTTTAACATTCTTTTAATGTTTTTTTTTTTAAGAATGTAATTCTGTAAAGGATGTGGTGCAATATGTTACCGTGGTGTGTCATCCTACATTTAGGACCTGACCTGGAACAAGTCTTTTATGTAGTCTTTGCCAAAAGAGAAGAAAAAAATGCTTTGAGCATTTAAATTCAGAAACTCAGTCCAAATGAAAGCCTTTAGTTTATTCTGGGTAGATTGTGTGCGCCATTGGAGGGCGGATACTGAAAGTGTGTGAAACAGACCCAAGGCTACGATTCCCCTCCAAGCTTCTGCTTCAGTAAGAAAGATGTGGTGTATTCCAAGACTGCAGTCCTATTCACTAGGGAGGGAAAAGGTATGGGCGGGGGGGGGGGGGGGGGGCTACAGGGTGTGGGGGGTTGGAGAGAGAGGAGGGAGTGGAAGAGGTTATAACAACTTGTCAGGCTTTTCCTGCTAAAATGTAAATATTTGCTTTGCAAAGGGTTGGACACCAGAATTAGTTTTGTTCAGATGCTATAAATCCACTTGGGTTTGCTTTTTGAGAGAAAGCATCTTGAAGCTTTATCTGCTCATTGTCTGAGAGAAATGGTAACTTGCATATATGATGTGTGGAAAGTATCTGGTGGAGGGTACTACCTGTGTAAATGGAATGGATTGTATTGTATGGGTGAAGGAAGTGACTGCTAAGGCTCTCTCTTTACCCTGAGTGCTTTATCCTTCTTCCATATGGAACAGGAAGGAGGTCAGACTCCCATCTGGAATTCTCCCACTTAGTCCAGAGATGCTGTTAGAAGTGAGTTTTCAAACCCCAAAGATGTAAGTTGGTTATATTAGCAATTCAAAAGAGAGTTTTAGGAAGGAAGGCTGGGCTCTGAATCAGGAAGTTTGTGCTTTTTAACTGGTGGTATCACAGGCTTACTGGGTGTTCTTAGGCAAGTCACTTAATCTTTTGGTGGCTAAATTTTCCAGCTGTAAAATGGGGATAACACTTATTGGTTTTGCAGGTGTGTATTGTGAGACTAAGCTATTTGTGTATTTGTGTTCGCTGCACCTGTCTGTCTACAAACATGTTACAAAACCTATATAGAACAAGGTAAATGTTAAAATGGGACACTTAAACAGTACTACTCCCATAGACTGTGAAAGAAGGACCCCAAATAAGCTTCCACTATCTTCCAACTCCAAACATCTCCTGACCTAGTGTTTGTAAAGCAGTGTGATATCCTCAGATGGAAGGTGTGATGACTGTAAGAGCAAAGTAGTGGTGGTGGTGGTACAAATTCTGTAGGGATATGTTTATTAGAAGGGAAGAAGCCTAGCTTGGAGAAGTCTTTCTCTCCTGCGCTTTAGCTAGTGAGGATAGGACACAAGTACAAAATTCGCTGCCTTTCTGCTGAAAGCTTGACTTCATCAACAGTCCAGCCCCTGATCAAGTCTCAGGTTCAGATGATTTCACACTTACTTTCTTAGGGTTTTCAACCGGTCTTTTTGTTTTCTACATCATAGAAGTATTATGAGAATTATAAATGAATTAGACCTTTGGGACATGTACCCTATGGTATCATAGAGGGCCAGAAAACCATCATAACCAGCCATCTGAAGACTGCTGCTTGCAAGTCTGGGTGGCGTAGAGTTGTGGCAGTTTTATGACACTTCCTCACAGTGCTTGTTGTTGTAGAGGTGTGGCCGGGGGCATGGCTGGAGCATCTTGTGCTTTGGCAATCCCCAGCTGCATAATAAGCTCTTGGAGGCTGTTACAGCCTGGTAGATTTAGAGCAAGCTTGAGGGGGCTCTTAAATTACATTTGGGCCAAACCGGTCCTTAGCCAGCCCCATTTTGGAGGAGGAGAATTATAGAGGTGCAAAGATATGTCATGTCTCCTTCTCCTCCCCCCCCCACCCTCCAGCATGCACATCTTCCTAATATCGACTGTGCCCAGTGGAGATTATTGATGGTTGAAGATTGAACCTTCTAGAGCTACACCAGATTTCTTGCTCTTTCCTCCAGCTAAGGAAGAATATACTTAGCAACGATGAGGCCCTCCATAGCAGACCGTTGTTGGTTCGCTATAAGAATGTTGGTCATGAGTACTTCAGTCTCTCAACTGATCTACGTTGGATTGATTAATGCTGTAGAGCTGTGAATCTCATACATGCGTCTATTTGGCTCTATAGCAAAGCTGTAGAAGGGTTCATGCTGAGTATTCTGCGGTTTACACTTTGGCCTTCTATGTGCGGTCTGCTAAACATACTTCAGATCTAGGGCACAGGTGTTTGCCACTTTCTGCATGTGGAATGAGATTTTTTTTTCCCCTAGCCCCAGCATACACTGAAATTAGTTGCCTCAAATTCGAGATTCTATAATATTCCTAGGCTGAGTCAATATCTTCTGTTCAGGTGAAATCCTTCCTTTTAGTTCTGTTTGAATTGTTCTTCCTGGGTGCAATTCACTGTTGCAGAGGGACAGCCCAAAGTCCTCTGTAAACCACACTGTGGGACTAAGCAGGGATGGGGCTATAGTGGAGAAGCTTTTTTGGGAAGGCCCCTCCCTAGTAACACCACATAAACCGGCATGCAGGTGGCATTTGAGGGCAAGCTAATGGTGAACCTGTGACCAGACAGCAAATGTGAAAAATAGGGATGGCGGGGTGGGGTGGGGTGGGGGAGGTAATAGGAGCCTATATAAGAAAAAGACTCTAAAGTTGGGACTGTGTCTATAAAATTGGGACATCTGGTCACCCTACCTGTGACTACAAAGATCTAACCACGCAGGATCCCCGGAAAGGAGATGTTCCAAGCCATAGACTGGAATGTTAGCCGTGGAAGGGCTACATTGCAGCTATGTGGCCTTGTCCATTGGTTGTAGTCGGGTGAATTCCATCTCCCCTTCCTGCTTAGTTCCCCACAAGTGCACTCCATTGGCCTTCCCAACAGATTAAACAGAGTTGCATTCCAGTCTGACTATCCAATTTTTTTTTTCAGTATCTTGGAGTTACTGAAGCTGCAAACTTATATCCTTGCACTGGTTGTGGCAACTGAATGTTCATGTCCAAAGCTATCTGGATCGAAAGACTTTTTAATATAGGGTGGTCAACAGATGGTGGTAGCAGTGAGCTCAGCAAGCTCCCCCCGTGAGAATCTTTGTACAGTACCGATTAATCCAGATACCCATCTTTTGGAGAAATGTTGCTTTCTCTGTGAAAAGATTTCCTTTTCCTGGGTAGGAAAGACATGGCTAAAATAACCATTGTCCCTAAAACCCTCGATTTTTTTGCAAACATTGCCAGATCTCCAACTGTACAAATATATCCAACATAAATCTTTTAGGAAATTGATGTGTTTGTTTATAGGCTTTTCTGGAGTGCTGTAATATTTCAGCGCTGCACGTTGTGGGGTCTGCGAGGCTGGAAATCCTTGTTATCCCCAGTTTACATATGGGGGAACTGAGGTACAGTGAGAATGGGCATTTGCCTAAAAAAGTCCCATAGCAGAGTCGGGAAGAGAACATGGACCTCCTGAGTCTTATTCCAGTGCCATAGCTGCAGGATCCTCCTTTGTATTGGATTGATGGCAGTCAAGAAGTCTGAGGCTCGTTTACTAGCCTGTACACATCCTGGACACATGCAGCCTGTTTATCAGACATATACACATAATAGTTGTGTAGGCATTTATGCACATGCAGTATTTGTGTAGGCACCTAATATGCACATACCGCAACAGTGCATCCAAATCTGGTAACTACCAACACCAGTGGCCCGGTATGATCTAATTGGCCACTTGCAGTGGCAGTTACTGTGCACATGGGTAACTTCATGGACGAACTAGGTGTTTACATGTGTAAAAAATTTTTTTAAGCACACAGGCTTGATTCTTGGAGACGCAGTCTTGTGGTGCTGTCCTAAGGTAGGTGGCTTGTTGTGTAGTTAACCATGTGTTGAAAGGTAATGGGCTCATCTCCGAGAGAGCTTTTTTTCTCGGTGGGATTTCTAACTAGAAGTGGAGCTCCCGCTATATGACACACCAGTCTCCCAGGATTTAGTCATGGTAGAACATTTGATGCGTAGCCTTTGACACACACACAAGGAGTTTTTCTTTTGATGTTAAGTGTTATAGTACTGGAAAATTGTGATGGGAAGCTGAGTGCAAACTAACCCTAAATGATGATGCAATGGCTAGTTATGTTACTTTTAGAAATGTTAAGGCTCTTGGATTGGCAATGGAATTTCCTACGTAGAGCCAGGAGAGCATGGGGTTAGCACATGAATTAGGATGTGCAATCGAGTTTGCCTACTATTACCTAGTTTGACAATGTGTATTCGCATGGGCTGCTTTTCGTCAGTCCACGTCTATTGCTGCCTCGTAGTCATGTTTTAGTGGGGGAGGGAACCTCTTGACACTTTCTTTCCCTCCAACCCCCTGTGAGTGTCAGATTGAAATCCTGTTCTATAGTGATGGTATCTCTCCCTACAACTACATTGTACAGGAGCTATCGCTAGCAGGAGTTTTTAAGCTATTGGATTTTGAATTGCTGCATTGTTCATCTGATTAAATTGTATTTAATTAGCTTTGTGTTTTTGTCCCTTTGTTTCAGTGAAAAGATAACGGGGGAGGGGGGAAGATTAAAAACTGTCTAAATGAAGCTTCGTTATTTAAAACACATATAAAAACCTCCATAAGATGCCTTTTTATTCTGCAGCCCTTTATCTTCCTTCACAAGCTTTCCGAGAATGAGTAGTGCATGTTGAGGTTTATCTTTGCTTTTATGTGCAGTAGCCACATGCTTAACATCGAGCACATTTGAGTTGCATTTCATAGGGCTTTCACAAGCCTTTTATAAAGGGACTGATCTGTTAACATCACCCTCTTTAGATCTAGCAGGCAGGATGTTCTTCCATACAAAGAAGAGCTCACAGTCTTTCTTGCCAGACCAGTAAGTGAATGATTTCAAGCCTGGTGGGCAATACTTGTGTCCATGCGTAACACAGACCGACCACAGCAGTAGGCAGCTGCATGTAATTTTGAACTCCACTCATTGAACTGTAATAAAACAATATAAGCACTGCTTGGGGGAAAGATTGGATGCAGTTATCCTTACACAAGGCTCGGGCATATGAAATCAGTGCTGGCTGACAAGAGGATTTTGAGATTTGATTTTGATTGAATTGCAGAATTGAACAGGCCAGGAATGTCAGTGGAAGGCTAAATGCCTGTAGTGTCATAAAGTTTTATTCATGTGAGGCTTTCCAATATAAAGTAGATGGATTATTGGAAAAGGTGTCAAGAGACATGAAATAGAGGGGCCCAAACCACAAAATTGTGTGTATAAAGGTAAAATTACTTCTTGCTTCATACATAATTAGTTCGCAAAAATGTTTTGAGTAATTGTGTGTTTATTGTTCATCTTTTTTAAGCTAATTTATTGCATGGTATAAAAATACAGTCCTTCAGTTTCCCCTTCGGATCCTCCTTTAGGGAGAATACATTCTGCTTTTAGAGTGGGATTTTTAAAAAAGTGCACACTGTCTTAATTAAAATTAAAAATTAGCAGAGGAAGGGACTCTTTCTGTGTCTTGGTTGCTTACAAAAAAAATAGTCCACCGGATATGATCGTCAAGCAGACACTGAAAACGATTATGCTCAAAAACAAGAGCGGGATGTGTATTCACATAGCACAACACACTGACTTATTTCATAGCTCAGTAATGCATACATAATTAGAGTCAAATTTGCATAGGACAGCTGATATCCAAATTTGTATGACATTAGAGACAGCTTCGCTCAGTTGCAATGAGCTATGAACAGTAAGTAAAGTTGCACAGAAGATTGTATGTGGGTGAACAGGAGTGTGTCATATTTTGTCTCTCTATTCTTTATCCATTTACAAAGTTCTGCCTCAGTAGACATTTATTTAAGCATGTTCTAAATCATATATATTGAGACGGGGGAAAAAATATCCATAGCTTTATTCTGCATACACTTGTTTAGAATTACAAAATAAACAAAGAGCTTCAGTGAAATGGGCCTTTTTGTATCAAGCTATTTTTCTATTTTTAAATTCTGCGTATTGAAATGAAAGGTTCATTCGGCTCACCTTCCTCAAACTGAGCAGCACCTTATTACATGAGCAGTCCCATTTATTTCTTTTGTAAGGTAGCATTAATGTGTATAATGTTGGCAGAATTGGGCCCCAAATTACCACAAATTATAACTCTATGAAATTGTAGCTAAATGTACAGTACAATGTAAATCTGGTTTTCTTTTTGCTAATTCCATGAACTGTCCCATCCTTCCTTTACGCCCCTCCTGCTTGCGGTAGTGAGAGTATGCTTAGGTTGTATTTATTTGTATTTGTCCTTTCTGTAAGCTGGAAGGAAATACCAAAATGTGCTGGATTGTTGTTAAAATGTTCTATTGAAAGTCTGGATTTGTAAACACATCGGGAAATAAGTGCCATGTTCTGTGCGGGTGGTAAACCTCTAAGGATTTATAAAATGTGTATTTACCACATGTTCCGGGGATCATTCTTTCCCTTTATTTTGTTTTACTTTCTCTTTCAACAATAAATGTGATGAATATTTATCTAATCAAATAGCCGCTTGTTTACAGTGGTTTTCTTTGAGGGCAAAGGGGTGGGAAAAGATACAGCTATAGTCTTTGAATTGTGTGGTACAGATTCCGTGACTCTTGTTCTGTCCGCTTCACTTTTTTCTGGGGTGCATTACAGAATGGAATATGAGAAGTTGATTCCTGTGTGTTATGCTAATGACCCTTAAGTGTGTGTCTGTGTCCCAGATCGTGTGGGGAATCCGATGGGAGAGGGACGTTCACAAATGTTAGAAAGAGCCTTTTCAGAGTTTCTGCAGAGCTTTGTAATATGCTGGTCTCTGCAGCTGCACCATTCTTCTTACCCCCAACCCAACCCTTGCACTGGCTGTGTATCTCCTGTGTTCAAGCAGAGAGGGCATGTGCCATCATCCTTGGTTTGTCCAGATGTCAGTGCTTTGGTTGACGTATTTAATGCAGGAATACGTTTAAAATAGTTTTCAGTTCTCAGCCTGTGAGTGATAGTGTTACATTTTTGTTCCAGTTTATTAAGGGAAACGTCACTAGTTACGCAGCCCCTGAGTGGTTGGTGCCTTGGCAAACGGATGATTTTTTAAAAAGAACCTTTGTGCCAGCGCCATAAAAAGCGAGGTTGGTTCTGAACAAATTGTATGCCGCTCTGTTACAAGGAAAACTGAATCATATGACAGTGCCAGTTAGTTTTTAAGTGAAAGGCAATCTATTCAGCGTCAAATACAGCCTGCTGATGCTTGCCAAACCTGGAGGTCCATTGAGACAAGATGCTCGTGACCTACAGTGCTTAAAACACACGCAGAGCTCTGAGACCTCAAAGAGCTGGGCTCTTCAGATGCAGGATAGTAAAATAAAGCAGTTTAACCTTTCTTGGATCTTTCTGGCTAGCCTGTGTTTTTTTTAACTCTTTCCTGAAGATTAGGGGAGCTTTTTTTATTCCTTTGACTATGGTACATACATTCTGGGTGGTGTTCTGGGCAATAGGATGATGGTTAGGCTGCAGAGTACGCATGGGTTTACCTCACTGGATGATCTGATTGATGCACATTTTCTGCTTAAAGATTGCTGCAGCTGTCCAAAAATCATAGAGCAGCTTCTCAGCCACATGGCCTGGTCTGTGCTAAATCAGATGGTCGTGATTTCTTATGTGGCCCCTCACGTCTTTCAACTGATTTCCAACAAAGTTTGAGAGTATGGACCGGAATTGCCTGGCTGAGGTGATGCTGATTCCCCTGCATGCTGTCCTGTGGTCCTAGTAAATCCGTTACCAATGATGCAGTGCACATATAAACCGATCAGTCACCCCTTCTGCTGTTGTGAGTCCCCTCCCGTCAGAGGTCCTTTACCCACCATGAACTCCACCCCAGCTCTGATCCCTGTTGTTGTTGTTGTTTTTTTGTTTTTGTTTTACCTTCCTGTATTTCCAGTCATGCTTCAGCCTGAATCTTTCCCTGATTGCATTGCTCTTAGCACAGCCTCCAAGAGCCTATTTCAGGAATCTTTTTGGCATCAGAACGCAGCCTGCACTCGCTTTGGGTTTTTGTTTGTTGTTTATTTATGTTAACAAATTGTCACCCCACCTTGGGGTGCGTCGGCTAGCAAATTCTAAGGCTTTCCCCCTCTCACCTCCCCCTCAAGCCTGACTCTACTGTCCCATTCCACATGGGTCAACAGAAATGAGCTGGTGTCCCCTGCCTGGGAGATTCCATGCCTCTCCATTTAGCAAGGGACCCGAGACACACTCCGCATCCAATGGTGGTGGGGACCTGTAGTCCCCTTCTCTATCCACCTCATGTAAAGGAGGACAGACTTCTTCTGAAACCACTTTAGCTTGAGTTCCTTCTCTAGCCCCCTCTAGGCCATGAAGGGAGAAGACTGGGGAAAAAGCACACCTGGCCACAGGAAGAGCAAGTAAAGAACAAAATAGATCTGTGTGTGGTTTGACCTGCACTTCTGTTGCTGCCACAGGCTCTTTAGCAGAGCCAGAATCAATGTGGGTCTGCTCATGTGATTGACCCAGCGGGGCTCAATCATGTTGTAGCTGCATAGATCACTTTTTGCCAGCCCAGGCTTTGGGTGTTAAAGAACCCCAACGTATAGGCCTGGATATGCTTTGGGTCAAAGATTTCAGAGCAGATTGCGTTCAAATTGGGCATACATTTTCTAAATCTTCCATAACAGTGGGTCAACGGACCATTAGGATGGTCTCCTGAACACACCCATACTAGAAATCATCCATGAAACATGGAAGATAGTTACATGCTCTGGAAATGTATTGTTACAATTTTTTGGTCATGAGCTCTCAAAAGCATTAGCTTGACTTAGTCCTAGCGCTTCCCCCTCCATCCGGGAAATACATTCAAACATTTTACTAAGCATAAATGGTTATTTAGAGTTCCATTGGCCTCCAAAAGCTCATGCTGACAATAAGGAAGGAAATAATCCCAACTCACTTCCGGAGTTGAAAAGTGTCTTGGGGGGTTGGAAATGCTGTATATATTAGCATTCCATATATTTACTCGTGAATTGCTGTAAGTGGCATTGTAGTATAATACTTCAACAGTGTTTCTACTAAATGAGCCATCACAAATTGGCAAACATTAACTTCTGACATAAAAAGGTAATTTTTCTTATTTCTGATAACAACTTATATTGCATTGATCTTATTAGTTAATAGCGTATTTAGACCAGGTGCCTTATTAAGTTGTACAATTATGAATGAATGATGCTAAAATACATGTACTGGCATTAACGCAGTCAAATTTGCTAAGCAGGTTTGCTAAGGCTTAATCCATGATAATTTATTCTTCTTAAATTCTGAAGGTGGTAACTATCTGAGATAAATTAGATCTGTAGAGCCTCAGGTGGTGTAAACTGGCATAGTTCTGTTGTTGTCTCTGGATGCCAGCAGAGGACCTGGCCCTTGGTGTATATCATAGTTGTACCTAAGTTGATAAATTAATATTGAAAGAGAGTTTTCCTCTAATTCTTAATTGTATCTGGAACTTTGTGACATCCATATGCTTGATATACTGTAATGGGGGAAAAAATAAAGTAGTCCACTAATACCATTTATCCTTTATGGGTAAATACATAAACACAGAACAGGTATGGGCCCAATCCTGCTCCAAATTAAAGTTAAAGGCAAAAACTCTCATTGACTTCAGTGCTGCAGGATTGGGCCCTATGTGTCCTTAATTGATAAGTGCTGAAATATAGACGTGGAAAGTCTCAAGTATTTGAAATATTAATATAGCCATAAAACTGTTGATAGCTGATATTTCACATTACTTTGAAAAGTTTAACATCTCACTGCAATTCATGACCAAAAATATTTAGTTGTCTTTATTGGCAATTTCAAATATTAGTTAAACTGTTGTGTGACAAAGAAAATGTACAAAACCAACACACAACAGAAAAATACAGACATATTAAAACCCGGCAATCAAAATCCATAGAAGTCAGTGTTGTGTGCCCAGTGGGTGGATACATGGTCTATAGTCTGAGAAGTGTTTACTAATTCTGGGTGCCTAATTTGAAATATCTCGTGTTTGGTTTTCAGAGCTCCTGAGCATCGTGTACCTCCCTGGGACTTAATCAGGTGGTGTGAGTGCTTGATACCTTTTGAATATCAGGCCCTAGCAGTGTCAGGTTGTGCTCTCAAAACCAGTGGGTACTTCTGACAGTTTGGCCCAAAAGATTTTATGAGTTAGAGCCCAATTCACAATTACAGACCCTTGCTCAAGGGACTTTACACAGGAATAAATGTCTGTACTTTCAGAAGCATTTGCAGGATTTGGTCTCAATAGGTAGTCAGCTGCTAGTGCTTGGTACATTTTTATTGGGTATTCTGTTACAACAGGCTTTTCCCCCCTTTGTTTAAATTTGACATAGTGTTTGAAATGGAACTGGGTAGTGTCATGGAGTCTAAGTTTCCAGCTCACGTTAGATGGAAAACATTTCTGCCTTATCAAAGAAATAATTGTGGTTGCTTTGCAAGGGGCAGGCCACTAGTTACTTTGCATATTTTGGGGTGAAGTGTTTGGGGGGTATTAAGAAATTCTGGAGTCCATTCTTAGCCCCCTAAATTACACGGAACCCATCCCAATCCCACATTTTGAAATACATTTGTTTTAAATAATCATGTTAACAACAAATATTGCTTGAAGGAAACTTAAGAAACCAAATTGCACCAGGTAAAAACTGTGTAAAAGGCACTGCAGAAACCCTACCCGTTATATTCTTTTTAATGTTCAAAATTCATCTCAATTCTTAGGGCCCCCTCCCCCCCCCCCCCCCCCCCCCCCCCCCCCCCCCCACACACACACACACACACTTGGAATTAGTACCACAACAACTGCAGTGCAGACCACAATAGGTTCACTTCTCTAGAGCAGCTCCGTGGGGGTACTGATGTCTCTCAGAGCAATTTGAAAACCCCACTGTGTGTGCTGTGGATCCCAAGCTAATTCATTTGCTCAAACAAACAAAAAATCATCTGCTGCTGAGGGAAGCCCTGTCTGGAATAAGATTTCTGAAAAAAGTCAAACTTCCCCCTTTGTAATTTACAATCCCTTTAACAATGCCACTTTCTCGAAGCCATGCATCGTACATAAACAATGGGCCACATAGAAAAGTGTACTCCCCAGAGCATTACCAAGCATGTAATTTTGTCTTTAAATTCTTAGGAGTGAATTGTAAGAACATGACTTCATAGGAACCTGCGAGACATTACAGCTTTTAATAATACTTTGCTTGTACATGTAATGCTTCATTTTTACTTTTTTTATTAATTAAATTGCTCCTTTTGTGCGTGCATGTGGCTGTGAAGGATCCCATGCATCACAGCATGCCCCACCCGACCCAGTGTTGGGGCGTGTCTGCCAAGGCAGTTTCTCACCTCCTCAGGCAGGCACTCTAAGATCATGTCCTGTCTGACTAGGTTCATGAAGTTTTTCACCCACTCCTTTGTTCTCAAAGAAGAACTCCCCTGAGAACTCTTCCTCCTCTTCTTCCTGTGTAAATGCCAGCCCTGCCTCACTTTTCCCCGGTTTCCAGCAAGGCATCCTAAAATGCCTGTAAATCTGGTTTACACTGTCCACTAGGGGGCGTTGGAGAGAGGCAGCATGCTGCCTTGGAGGCTAAGACGAAATACCTCGGGTTAGGGTGACCAGACAGCAAGTGTGAAAAATCAGGACAGGGGGTGGGGAGTAATAGGAGCCTATATAAGAAAAAGACCCAAAAATTGGGACTGTCCCTATAAAATTGGGACATCTGGTCACCCTACCTCGGGTGTAGATGTGACATTCCCCCCCCCCCCCCCAAGCCTGATGTGCAAGTACAAAGTAAGCTCCGAATCATACCTCTCCTGCACCAGCCACTATTGCTATCCATCCACATCTTTGATCTTTCCAATCATATGTATATGTTCATAAATTTTCCAGAAAATTGAGGTCAAATTTATTTCATTCTTGAATTCCTTGCCCCCACTTTTTTTTTTTTTTTTAAACCAGCAGCATCTTGGATTATGTAAAACGCAGGTGACCAAACATCTTTAGCAAATCGCAGCTGCCATTCTGTCTGCAGCAGCAGGGTTTGAATCTGGCTGCTTATCTAATAAAAGGAAGAAGCTGCACTTTTTACAGCTTTTTGTAGCACAGTTTGTGGGCTTGCCCATAATAATACAATTATGAAGGTTAACAGGAAAAAACTGGGTCCAGGAGTGATTCTAGGCAGCTGGCAATCCCAGCGAATTGGAAGCGCACCACCAGTGAAAACTGCAGTGAAAAGCAAATTAAACCTCATATCTGCCATCTCACTCGCTTTTCTCTGCTTTCCTGTTTGGACTTGAAAGGTGATTGGAGCCAAGGCAGTGACAGTTGACGGAAGTGCTGCAAGGAGAGAGTATTTATTTACAGTGAATCGTGGTGATGCTTGTTCAGGATGCGGTTTCACGCAGGATGTTCTGTCCCCACCCCCGGTTTGATCATTTCTCCAACCCCCCCCGCCCCTCCAAAAAAAAAAAGAAGCCTTGATTGTTTGAGGCCACAGCTCATGCTTGGAGAAACATTGTGCAACATGCCTGTGCTTGGAATGCTCTGTTAATGTGCCATCATAGGAAGTTCCTGTATTGGGTATAGAGGCAACTATCAGGACTAACTCACATCCAGATGTGTTCAAACACAACTATAATCGTTAAGCATTTAAAATAGGGAAGTAGGCTGACTGCATATGCTGCAAGCTATGGTTAATGTGGGCCACTTAATTCATTGCCAGAAATACTGCCAGTTGATGTTGTAATGTCTTCCCCTCCCCCACCCCAGAAAAAAAAACAAAAACCCCAAACTCAAGTTTTAAGACCACACAAATGCTGTACTAGAATTACTTTATGCAAAAGTTACTGAATTTTGATTTCACTGTAGCATTTAGACATGGGATTTCACCTAGCTCGCTCTGTTCTGATAAGGTCTTTTCATTTCAATGCCAATTAGATTGGAAAATACTTCAGAAGAACATCATCTTTGCGGATGAATTTCACTCAGCCATAAATAGAGAGGACTGTAATGCTGGGTTTGCCAAAAGAGCAGTTACTGGGTAAGACCTTTTCAACATACTATCTAAACCATTTGCAACGTATGATCACGATTTTATACCTTACCATAGTATTGTGCGTCTCAGTTTGTTTAATGTTTGCAAAGTATTTTGAAAATGCAGAGCACTAGATAAGCACCCTATTGTTTCTGAATGCTGTTGGTGTGCTGCCAAAAAGAAAACAATCAGACCCCTCCTTCAGGTGTAGTTTTCATACTGTGAAAAGTTTGACAGTTGCCGGGTATATTGAGATATCCTGTCTCAATCAAATTCAAAACTTGCGGAAAGGCACTAGACTAACATAACTGGAAAACAAAACTCTCTCTTTTCACAGAACAAGTACAGGATGAGCAGTTGCAGTGGAGTTACTGCTGTTCTTTGTGGAGCAAACTGTTCTGAAGGGGACGTCTTTATGGTTGAGCGCTCACTTCAGTCTCCGTGCCTACCACTCATCTAATTTGACCTTTAGCCTTTACTGAAACTGCTAACAAAACTGTCACGCAGCTTTATAATGTTCACACGTCTCCACTCAGGAATGGACTGAGACCCACCAATTCCTTGCGTGTAGGTCACTCACATCCATGAGTAACTTTTGTTACTACCAGATTGGGCCGTATTCAGCCTCTGACCAAATGAGAGAATTTCTGTATCGTGTTACTCCTGGGCAGAATAGGCAGCTCGGAGACATGCACAGTTTTTCCTTCCTGGGTATTGAGCCAGGAAGGTATTGAAACGGGGGAGCAGAGGGGAGGTAGTGTTTTTTGTGTTTGACCTTTTTTTAAAAACTATTTTTAAAAGTACGTTTTAATTAGTCTTTATAGCTGGAAAAAAGGACTCTAATACTTGTTTTTTCCACTCATGGCTTTTAATGACATCATTGCTATCATCAAGGTCTTTCTGCAATCCCCACATTGTTCAATGGACCCAGTGAAACGCTTTTAGGAAATTGTAAAAGCCAGTAACTTGCATCCAGAGGACATGGTTGTGGTCCACGTTCAGGCAACCAAAACAACGGTCTCGATAACTTTATGGCCAGTACATGTGCTGCATTGTGTAGTGTGTTGTCTTGCTACCGTTTCAGAAAAATGAGAGCATGACTACTGCATTTGTTATACCTCCCTCACAGACTGCGTTACGTGTGCAATTATGTTAAGTAACAAATGGAAGAAGTAGTTAGGGTTAGAAGCCTACAATCAAGCTTCCAAATTGTCTCTTCTGTTGTGAGGTAAAATTCAAGCTAGCAGACGTTCTATTACATGCCACTGAGATTTATCAGTGCCCTTCATTGCATCCAAGTTTGCATGTGCACTTTGTTTCACAACTATTCCCTGGTATTCCACTGTGGTGGCAACATTTGTTAGGATTCTTTCAGTGTTGTGCTTTCCTTGTGTCATATTGTCTTCTTGTGGTTGACATAAAAATAACAGGGACCAATAATGACTTTTTCACCATAGACCAGTATCAAAGAATTGTTTAAAATATTTTAATCTCTGATGACTGACTGACTTTCTTTTTAAAATTATATTGAAGGCTCTCAAAAGCATGCGGTTCTCACTGTTGATGTATCTCTGAGGTGAAATTGAGCCTCATCATAGAATCTCATAGAATCTCAGGGTTGGAAGGGACCTCAGGAGGTCATCTAGTCCAACCCCCTGCTCAAAGCAGGACCAACCCCAACTAGATCATCCCAGCCAGGGCTTTGTCAAGCCTGACCTTAAAAACCTCTAAGGAAGGACATTCCACCACCTCCCTAGGTAACCCATTCCAGTGCTTCACCACCCTACTAGTGAAAAAGTTTTTCCTAATATCCAACCTAAACCTCCCTCTCTGCAACTTGAGACCATTACTCCTTGTTCTGTCATCTTCTACCACTGAGAACAGTCTAGATCCATCCTCTTTGGAACCCCCTTTTAGGTAGTTGAAAGCAGCTATCAAATCCCCCCTCACTCTTCTCTTCTGCAGGCTAAACAATCCCAGTTCCCTCAGCCTCTACTCATAAGTCATGTGCTCCAGCCTCCTAATCATTTTTGTTGCCCTCCCTTGGACTCTTTCCAATTTATCCACATCCTTCTTGTAGTGTGGGGCCCAAAACTGGACACAGTACTCCAAATGAGGCCTCACCAGTGCCGAATAGAGGGGAATAATCACGTCCCTCGATCTGCTGGAAATGCCCCTACTTATACAGCCCAAAATGCTGTTAGCCTTCTTGGCAACAAGGGCACACTGTTGACTCATATTCAGCTTTTCGTCCACCGTAACCCCTAGGTCCTTTTCTGCAGAACCGCTGCCCAGCCATTCGGTCCCTAGTCTGTAGCAGTGCATGGGATTCTTCCGTCCTAAGTGCAGGACTCTGCACTTGTCCTTGTTGAACCTCATCAGATTTCTTTTGGCCCAATCCTCTAATTTGTCTAGGTCCCTCTGTATCCTATCCCTACCCTCCAGTGTATCAACCACTCCTCCCAATTTAGTGTCATCTGCAAACTTGCTAAGGGTGCAGTCCACACCATCCTCCAGATCGTTGATGAAGATATTGAACAAAACCGGCCCCAGCACCGACCCTTGGGGCACTCCACTTCATACCGGCTGCCAACTAGACATGGAGCCATTGATCACTACCCTTTGAGCACGACCATCTAGCCAGTTTTCTATCCACCTTACCGTCCATTCATCCAGCCCATACTTCTTTAACTTGCTGGCAAGAATACTGTGGGAGACTGTATCAAAAGCTTTGCTAAAGTCAAGAAATAGCACATCCACTGCTTTCCCCTCATCCACAGAGCCAGTTATCTCATCATAGAAGGCAATTAGGTTAGTCAGGCATGACTTGCCCTTGGTGAATCCATGCTGACTGTTCCTGATCACTTTCCCCTCCTTTAAGTGGTTCAGAATTGATTCCTTGAGGATCTGTTCCATGATTTTTCCAGGGACTGAGGTGAGACTGACTGGCCTGTAGTTCCCCGGATCTTCCTTCTTCCCTTTTTAAAAGATGGGCACTACATTAGCTTTTTTCCAGTCATCCGGGACCTCCCCTGATTGCCATGATTTGTCAAAGATAATGGCCAATGGCTCTGCAATCACATCGGCCAACTCCTTTAGCACCCTCGGATGCAGTGCATCCGGCCCCATGGACTTGTGTTCGTCCAGCTTTTCTAAATAGTCCCGAACTACTTCTTTCTCCACAGAGGGCTGGTCACCTCCTCCCCATACCGTGCTGCGGAGTGCAGCCGCCTGGGAGCTGACCTTGTCTGTGAAGACAGAGGCAAAAAAAGCATTGAGTACACTAGCTTTCTCCACATCCTCTGTCACTAGGTTCCCTCCCTCATTCAGCAAGGGGCCCACACTTTCCTTGACTTTCTTCTTGTTGCTCACATACCTGAAGAAACCCTTCTTGTTACTCCTAACATCTCCGGCTAGCTGCAACTCCAAGTGTGATTTGGCCTTCCTAATTTCACTCCTGCATGCCTGAACAATATTTATATACTCCTCCCTGGTCATTTGTCCAATCTTCCACTTCTTGTAAGCTGCTTTTTTGTGTTTAAGACGAGCAAGGATTTCACTGTTAAGCCAAGCTGGTCGCCTGCCATATTTACTTTTCTTTCTACACATCGGGATGGTTTGTTCCTGCAACCTCAATAAGGATTCTTTAAAATACAGCCAGCTTTCCTCGACTCCTTTCCCCGTCATGTTATTCTCCCAGGGGACCTTGCCCATCAGTTCCCTGAGGGAGTCAAAGTCTGCTTTTCTGAAGTCCAGGCTCTGTATTCTACTGCTCTCCTTTCTTCCTTGTGTCAGGATCCTGAACTCGACCATCTCATGGTCACTGCCTCCCAGGTTCCCATCCACTATTGCTTCCTCTACTATTTCCTCCCTGTTTGTGAGCAGCAGGTCAAGAAGAGCTTTTCCCCTAGTTGGTTCCTCCAGCACTTGCACCAGGAAATTGTCCCCTACACTTTCCAAAAACTTCCTGGATTGTCTGTGGACCGCTGTATTGCTCTCCCAGCAGATGTCGGGGTGATTAAAGTCACCCATGAGAACCAGGGCCTGTGATCTAGTAACTTTTGTTAGTTGCTGGAAGAAAGCCTCGTCCACCTCATCCCCCTGGTCTGGTGGTCTGTAGCAGACTCCCACCACAACATTACCCTTGTTGCTCACACTTCTAAATTTAATCCAGAGACTCTCAGGTTTTTCTGCAGTTTCATACTGGAGCTCTGAGCAGTCATACTGCTCTCTTACATACAACGCAACTCCCCCACCTTTTCTGCCCTGCCTATCCTTCCTGAACAGTTTATATCCATCCATGACAGTACTCCAATCATGTGAATTATCCCACCAAGTCTCTGTTATTCCAATTACATCATAATTGGACTGTGCCAGGACTTCCAGTTCTCCCTGCTTTTTCCCCAGGCTTCTTGCATTTGTGTATAGGCATTTAAGATAACTCACCGACTGTCCTGCTGTCGGAGTATGGGGCAGGAGCCCTCCCCTCTTGCACTCACCTACTTGTGCTTCCTCCCGGTATCCCACTTCCCCACTTACCTCGGGGCTTTGGTCTCCTTCCCCCGGCGAACCTAGTTTAAAGCCCTCCTCACTAGGTTAGCCAGCCTGCTTCCAAAGATGCTCTTCCCTCTCTTCGTCAGGTGGAGCCCATCTCTGCCTAGCACTCCTTCTTGGAACACCATCCCATGGTCAGAGAATCCAAACCCTTCTCTTCGACACCATCTGCGTAGCCATTCGTTGACTTCCACGATTCGACGGTCTCTACCCCGGCCTTTTCCTGCCACAGGGAGAATGGACGAGAACACCACTTGCGCCTCAAACTCCTTTATCCTTCTTCCCAGAGCCACGTAGTCTGCAGTAATACGCTCAAGGTCATTCTTGGCAGTATCATTGGTGCCCACGTAGAGAAGCAGGAAGGGGTAGCAATCTGAGGGCTTGATGAGTCTTGGCAGTCTCTCCGTCACATCACGAATCCTAGCCCCTGGCAAGCAGCACACCTCTCGGTTTTCCCGGTCAGGGCGGCAGATAGATGACTCAGTCCCCCTGAGGAGAGAGTCCCCGACCACCACCACCCTCCTCCTCCTCTTGGGAGTGGTAGTCGTGGAACCCCCATCCCTAGGACTGTGCATCTCATGCCTTCCAATCGGTGGAGTCTCCTTCTGCGTTGTTCCCTCAGATGTATCATTCATTCCACTCTCTGCACTAGTACCTGTGGAGAGAACATGAAAATGGTTGCTCATCTGAATATGCCTTTCTGGTACATGGACTTGTCTCATACTCTTTCCTCTTCTGGAGGTCACATGCCGCCAATTATCCTCACTGGCCTTTTGTCCCCGCTGCGTAGCCTGCTCTGAATCCTCAGAACACTGTGCCTGCTGAAGCCTATCCTGACGTCTATCCAGGAACTCCTCATTTTCTTTTATGGAACGCAGGGTTGATACTCGTTTCTCCAGACCTTGAATCTTCTCCTCCAATATGGAGATCAGCTTGCACTTTGTACAGACAAAGTCGCTTCTATCCTGTGGAAGAAAGACAAACATGGCACATCCTGTGCAGGTCACGACAGCGGATTGCTCAGCATCCATAGTCCCTTCCTTCGAAGAGTTTCCTCACTCAGCTGGTTTGCAGCTGACTGACTGTCTTCTTAGAAGAGCCTGGAACAAAGCACTCCCAAATCACACTATTCAAACAGGAAATCAAACAATCAAGCACACGGTCAAACTGCCAATCTGTCCCCTCAACAGATAGTCACTCCCCCGTCTGCAGCCCCCTGGTTGCTCTGCCTCTGCCTTTAGTTTGGGTTAAAGGAGTTAGGAATGGCAAGGATAGCTTGCTCCCTTCGCACTCCCCTTCCAAACTCACTCTCAAACTCCCCTGTTTGCGGCTCCTGTTCGCAAAGCTCCCTGGTCGCTTGCTCACTGCTTTATAAAGCCCTGGACTCCCTGATTAGCCCCGCCCCCTGATTAAGGTTTCTAGGTTTCAAGCCTGGTGTAGAAGCTCAGCTTCCAACTGCCAGCCATAGCACACGGTCCTTCACACAAACAAACAAATGATCACACAGCAAGTACCCCCAAACACACACTACAGACAGCCACTTACCCCAAGGGTCCTGTATTGGCTCCTGCTTTACCTGGAGCAATTCCTCTCAAACTCCCCCGTTTGCAGCCTTAAGGTGAGATTTGCAAAGTTACCTAAAGGATTTACATGTCCATTTCCCATTAAAATTAATGGCATCTGGGCAATCAAACTGAATGGTTTTGAAAATTCCGTTTTTCAAAATCCCACCCATGACCGTTCTAATGGAACGGCAAATGCCAACAAAACTGGGATAAGGTTCTCACTTTTTAAAGATGAAAATGGTGGATGTCGCTTGATATCTCAATATTTGCTGTGTCAAAATTGTAATTCATTTTCTCAGTGAGAGAGAAATCTCTACATACGGCAACTAAAATGTGCAATTAACTGAAAAAGTGAATGCCACAAGTACAGGTGCCATTGAAGGCTTCTTTAAAAAAACAGATAATAGAAAATAAGAATATTGATGCCTCACCTTTTTCTTACAAATAAACAAGACGAGTGTCATAAAAATTCAGACGACTTCTGATTTTTTAAACTTAGTTTAAATTAGATTGGCTTAAATACCGGAATTTACTCTTTTATACTCATCTAATTTGTCTGCTTTTATGCTTTTTAACATGAATGCATGTGGACCTTTTGAAATCACAACCATTGTTCTATCAAGGCTATGGCAAAAAAATAATAATTCAGTCCTTTATATACTTATGCTCTCACCATACACCAGCCTAGCTGTTTCAAATGCAAAACTGTGTTGTGTTCCTTGAGCATGAAATAACATTAAGAATGTTTCAAGTGTGTCAAAATTATATAGTTTTTACGGCATGTGTCTCCTATTCCCATCATTTCCTGGATGCATCCATTTTTACTCCTAAAGTTGCATCAATATCAGCGAAGAGATAATCAAGTCCTTACTTTTATAAGCAGATATATACGAACAGACTATTCAAGGCATATTTAATTTCTAGCAGGCACTCTTCAGCCAGACAAAAGTCTTTTTCATTGTGTTTTCTTCACTCATTTGCAAAAGTCCTTTGGCTGAAAGTGAATGCCCCATTGTGAACTGGTTGGGGTTGAACAGTCTGTTGGGTTTGACTTTAAAACAACGACAAAACAACAACAACAAAACCTGTGTTTAATGTGACCTAGCGAGTGGAAATTGATTTTGTTAATACACTGGTGTAGGGAAGATTTTCAGTAGTGTCTAAGGGATTTAGAAGCTCAAGTTCAATTGACTTTCCCTGGGACTTATACTCATAAATCCCTTAGGCATTTCTGAATCTCTTTTCTTGTGTGTGATCATGTCTCCCTCTAGTGGCCATCCTCAAAAAGGATAGGCGTGTTCTGGTTACTCACAGCTGAAGGAGTTGCTTCCTTTGCTCAAGTCTGTGCAAGGACCTTGTGCTTTGGTACTGCCGGTCCAGGGTGCTATCCCCATTGATAGCCAGTGGTATCTGGAAGTTGGAAATGGGCAGTATATACAAGTAACCTTGCTTCAACGTGCTGAAATGTACTGTTAAAAACTGGAATGGGTAAACTGGGATTGAACAGAACTCTTACCTGCTTTGTAGAAGCCAACTTGAATCAACTTTTTTGATGGTCTCAGTTGTTTGGCTAAGTGTGATTTCCAGCCAAGACAGGAACCTAAATGACTGAAATACCATCAGAGAAGATGTTCTTATGGTACAGAAGGAGTTGGAATGGGAAGATCTGAAAATCTCAGGCCACTTTCAGCCTAATTTGGTAGCCTCCAGGGATTTGCTTAGTTCATACAAGCTTTGGATAGCAAATTTGTGCTTATCAAACCTGAAATCTAAATACTTTGAGGTTTCCCATCCCTTTAATAATAAAAAAGAAAACAACCCCTTCCCACTCCAAAGATGGCAACAAGTAACTTTTTATTTTTTATTTTTTAAAAATACTTTAAATCCATTAGGCCAGCTTTTGTGGGGATACAGTCCTGCCCCTTAAAAATCCCTCTTCTCCTCCAGGAAAGGGAGGTGGGTTTTGTTGTTGTTGTTTGTTTTACAGGAACTCAGTGTTATTCAGTGGACTACAGCCTGCAGTACAGTGGGAATTTTAAAGGGCCAGGAATGAGAAAAAGAGAACTTTGGGTGTATATTGAACACTCAGTGTCTTCCCTGCTGTGACTTGGGGTTCAAGGGAGGCACTTGGGTCTGCTTGTGTAGCGGATGGCACAAGGACCCTCAGAGCCAATAGCATCCATCCCCTCCCACCCTCCACCCATCCATTGGGGAGGAAGAGGAAGGGGAAATGAACAGCCCTCCTCCAAGCCTCCAAGAATGAGGAGCAGGAGGAAGAGAAACAGCCCCGGTCTCCAAGAAAACCTTCAGTTCTCAGTCCTCCCTGCTTCGGCCTGTGGAGCGTGGGTCTTCCTGTCCCCCACCTCCCATATTCCTGGGTGCATGGGGACAGGACTCTGCAGAGGAGAGAAGCAATGGATAGCTTCTAGGTGGCTAGGTGACGGTGAGTATTCGGGGGCGGGGGGAGCAGGAGAGGATGAGAAGATGAATAACTGGGTCAGATGAGTCAGTCCGGTGTGGGTGTGTCTGGGTGTTAGAGGATGGCGCGTGTGCACGTTGGGGGAGAGGTCATGTGACGGCTGACACTGGATGGATTCAAGTAGGTTCTCTCCCTCCATGTCTCAGCCTGTAACTGCAAAAGGGAACTGGCTGAGGGAGGAAGACGGCATACAGGTTGCGATGTGGGTGGAGAGCATGCTGGGCTGTGGGGCTCCCTGCCAAACTCTTGGCTTCTCTGCCCAGTCCCCAGCCCCATGCCCACCTGTGGACCTCCAGTTTCTTCCATAATCCTTCGTGTCACCTTACCCCTGGCCACCCTGTGTTTTTGATAAGCCTCAGCAGCTTCTCTGGTCTTTCAGACCAGGCCCCTCCTTTGGCAAACCACAGCAGGTTTGTCTCTGAGGGAGGGTAGACGTCTGGGTCTGGAAGCTCAGTGTCTGTCTGTCCGACTGGGCTGCAACCCTCCCACTCCTAACACTTACAAGGGAGCGTGGAAATAGTGATCATGGCAGGTCAAAATGTCAGAGACCCTGGGCAAAATCCTGGTCCCATTGATGTTGATGGCAGAGCTCCTGTTGACTCCTTAGGGACAGGATTTCAACCCCAGAGTTTGCAGCTCCTCTCTGGAGACTGCTGTGTCCTCCTGTGGCAGCCCAGTGTTGCCCTCTGCTTGAAAAAGACAGGTTCACGCACTTACTAAAAAACATTGTTAATTTGGATGGGAAGCTTCATTTCTTACTTACAATATCAGTAAAAGATCGGGAAATCACAAGTTTAACCCAACATTCATGTCCTCCCTAACCTCTGCTCCTACATCTTCTGGGCCAAATATCCTAAAACCTAAACATGCGCTTAGACCAGGGGTGGGCAAACTTTTTGACCTGAGGACCACATCTGGGTATAGAAATTGTATGGTGGGTGATGAATGCTCACAAAATTGGGATGCATGAGGGGGTGAAGGCTCTGGCTGGGGTGTGGACTCAGAGGTGGGGTCAGAAATGAGGAGTTCAGGGTGCGGGAGGCGGCTCTGGGCTGGGGCAGGGAGGTTGGGGTGTGTGGAGGGGGTGAGGGCTCCAGCTGTGGATGCAGGCTCTGGGGTGGGGCTGGGTATGAGGTGTTTGGGGTTTAGGAGGGTGCTCTGGGCTGGGACCGAGGGGTTCAGAGGGCAGGAGGGGGATCAGGGCTGGGTCAGGGGGTTGGGGTGCAGGGGAGTTGGCTCAGGGCAGCACCCGGAAGCAACGGCATGTCCCCCCTCCGGCTCCTATGCGGAGGCGCGGCCAGGTGGCTCTGCTGCGTGCCGCCCCTGCCGCAGGTGCCGCCCCTGCAGCTCTCATTGGCTGTGGTTCCCAGCCAATGGGAGCTGTGGGGGCAGCGTGCGGTGCGGGATGGAGCCCCCTGGCTGCCCCTACACGTAGCTCAAGGGCTGGATTAAAATGGCTGGCGGGCCGGATGTAGGCCGCGGGCCGTAGTTTGCCCACCCCTGACCTAGACGTGTACACAGCTTCACAACTGGCTCACTTTCAAAGCCAATGCAGAACAATCCACAGTGCGTGCTTGCAAGCCCTCACTTTCACTCTTGAGCACAAAACCTGAACTCCAACCTCATTTTTCGTGTGCACAAGTAAGACAATAGGCTTTAACTGTGCGTGAGTGCTTTTTTTTTTTTTTTTTGGTAAAACATCTGAATCTTGCTGAGGTTGGATTTCAGGTCGCGTGTTTGAGTGAGATGGTGAGGAACTGAACACGTGCACTATCTGTGCACATAGTTCTATGAAATCACGTGCATATTGAGTGTACGTACTGGATATATTGTATCCAACAAATTAAAATCCTCTCTCCATAGCTCCATTCCTATAAAAGAAAAAAAATCCAGTGGCATACAGTTACAAACTGGTACAGATTAAATAATAAGACAAGCAGACAGTGTAATACTTGGGTATGGATCATACAACTATGCAGAATCCACTTTACAGTTCAGGCTCATCATTCATGGGTTACACTGTGGCTCCTAATTCATTGCAGGCCCTCCCATCTGGTGAGCTCGAAGGTGTATTTGAATAGCACAGCGTACTGGTGGGCTTATATACAAGACATTCACGCATGCCATATATTGGTTGGGGGAAGAGAGGGAAATTGTTTCAGCAGTGAATGATTTATATTTACCCAAGCAGTGAAGAAATACCTGATAGCTCACAAATATTCAAAGCCAGTGGTGAGTTAAAGAGTTCTTTCTGCACCGGTGAGAAATCTGCTTTATTGTCTGTTTGTACAACATGCATATTTTTAATGCTTATTTTTATTTTGGTTTACAGGTCTTTCTCTGCTGACCATCTAGTGATTTTTTTCAAAGTCTCTCCTACCAGTTCTTTGTCTGGTTTTTGATGCCAGATACAGAGCGGAATGGGAAGCCTTTGAACACTTCATTGGTTGAACTCAAACTAGTTTTTCGGATCACTTGGTTGCAAGCCACTGTGATGAGCACAAGGAATTTAATTGTGATTGACATTTGATGTACTTTTAAAGCAAAAGTGATCTATCAGCAGTCAGGCACTCACAGCTTGGTTTTGCATCTGTCATAATGATGCCCCAGTTGTTGCGCAATGATTAAGTTTAAATTGCAGTTTCCATTTGAAACCTCTCTGGCGTCCGGTTAACACTTGGCCATTTTATGTTGCTCTGAGATAGCAAGTCCCACTATGTCCTACAAGCCAAACTCAGGGATCTTCTCAGTTTCTGTTACTTGGACTATTTTGTGCTGAATGTAAGCTTACTACAGCATACCAACCTTCTCTATTATGTGGTAAAGACTGTTTAACCTCATTAATTCTATTGTTGTAAGGCTTAATTAATACACGATACTGCTACTAATTATTATTATGCCTATAGAGATCCTTGGATGGAAGGGGCCACAGCAGTGCAAAATATTATTACTTATTTTATTGTCAGAGCTCAGGATTCAAATCTGCGAGTGTAGGTATTCAGGAACAATGGGGAAACTCAAGTAATTATTAAAGCAGCTTTTATAAAACTTTATAAAATGTAAAAGGTTTTTAATGGTCATATAATGCTGAGACAGAGTGCAGAGCACCCTTAATAACTCATCCATGTCGTCTTTTTCCTTACTAGTAAAGACCTCTGAACGGGTCATTAATGGATAAATACAGTAGTTCACATCACAAAATCACCATGTCAGATTTGTATGGTTTGTAAATGTCTATTTAAGGAAGATTCAAGAATTAGCTGGCAAGAAATCTGAATGGCTTCTTATTCCCAGGGTGGTCTTTTCAGTTCAGGATTGTGGTCTTTGTGGCAGGCAGTTGGGGAAAGCTTGCAGAGTCACTTCCTGTGTTGTACCTGGCTTGTGGATAAATAGCGAATTTCATATTCCAGAGTGACAAGCTTTTATAGCTTTTCAAATACAGTAGAAGTAGTTTGGAAGAATTTTAGGTGTTTTTACTGGAGATACAAGTATAGATGTGGGATGATGACAGTATATGCCAGGTTTTAGAGTTTGAAATGAGTGATTGAATATGTTGTAATTAATAAATTGAGTGGAAAAATAAACACCTGAAGATGGTAATTAATGAGGTTTGTACAAAGTATTTTAAGACCCTGACTTCTAAATTTTCCACTTTTTTTTGTTTACTGTTATAGAAGAGTTTTATAGTATCTTTAGACTTAGGTTTATTTTATGAAGAAAAACTCTCTTCTTTGCAAGTCCCAGATTACATTTTTCAGTTAAATCTCATCTGCATATTTGGTTTGATGGAAGAATAGTTACAGAACACATTAATTCAGTTTGTCCCTCTTTGTAGCCACACTCCTGAATTTTTATTTTCAAATAGCATTCATTCATAGAATCCTAAAAATGTAGGCCTGGAAGGGATCTCGAGTGGTCATCTAGTTCATCCCCTTGCCATGAGGCAGTACCAAATATACCTAGACTGTCCCTGACAGGTGTTTGTCTAACACATTCTTCAGAACCGCCAATGACAGGGATTCTATGACCTCCCTTGAAAGTCTATTCCAGTGCTTAACTACCCTTATAGTTAGAAAGTTTTTCCTAATATCTGACATAAATCTTCCTTGCCGCAGATTAAGCACATTACTACTTGTCCTACCTTCAGTGGACACACACAACAATTGATCATTGTCATCTTTATAACAGACTTTAAAATACTTGAAGACTGTTATCAGGTTCCCCTTCAGGTCTTCTTTCCTCAGGACTTAACATACATGGTTCTGAACCTTTTCTCATTTTTGTTGCTCTCTGTTGGACTCTCCAATTTGTCTACATCTTTCCTACCGTGTGGTGCCCAGAACTGGACACAGTCCTCCATCCAAGGTCTCACCAGTGCTAAGTAGGGGAAGACACTTACCTCCCATGTCTCACATACAAAATGCTGTTAATACACCCCCGTATATTAGCCTTTTTTGCAACTGCATCACATTGTTGACTCCTGTTCAGTTTGAGATTCACTCTAACCCCCAGATCTTTCTCTGAAGTACTACTGCTTAACCAGTTACTCCCCACTTTGTATTACTGCATTTTTTCCCCTTCCTAAATGAAGCACTTTGCACTTGTCTCTGAATTTCATCTTGGTGAATTCTCCAATTTCTCAAAGTGGTCCTGAATTTTAATCCTGCCGTCCAAAGTGCTTGCAACGCCTCCCAGCTTCATGTCATCTGCAGATTTTATAAACCTACTCACCATTTCAGTAGCCAAGGCATTCAATGAAAATGTTGAATTGTGTGGGACCCCACTAGAGGCATCCTCTCAGTTTGACAGCAAACTATTGATAATGACTCTGAGTGTGGTTTTTTTCAGCCAGTTGTGCACCCAACTTTTCGTAATTTAATCTAGACCACATTTCCTTTGTTTAGGAGAATTCCATGTGGGACTGTGTCAAAAGCCTTTCTAAAATCAAAATATATCACATCTACTGCTTCTTCACCCCCCACCCCCCCAACCATTAGGCTGGTAACCTGTTAAAGAAGTAAAGTAAGTTGATTTAGCATGACTTGTTCTTGATAAATCCATGTTGGCTATTGCTTATCGCCCTGTGATCCTCTACAAATTGTTAATAATTTGTTCCAGTATCTTTCCAGATATTGAAGTTAGGCTGTCTTGTCTATAATTCCCTGGGTCCTCTTTGTTCCCCTTTTTTAAGGTTCAAGGTTTTATATTTGCCCTTCTCCAGTCCTCTAAAACTTCACCTGTCCTCGAGGAGTTCTTGAAGATAATCACTCATGGTTCTGAAATTGCTTCAGCTAGTTCTTTGAATATGCTACAATGAATTTTATCAGGCTTCGCTGACTTGAATACGTGTACATTCTTTGAATATTCTTTAAGTTCTTTCCCTATTCTGTCTTGTTTTCCATACCCCTTGTTAATATTAATTGTGTTAAGCATCTGGTCACAGTTAACCTATTTAATGTGCCTATTTTGCTTCAGTCTGCATAAACACCTTATCTTTCTTGGTGTTATCTGTTATTAGCTCTCCTTTCCCATTAAGTAGTGGGCCTACACTTTCTTTTGCCTTTCTCTTATTCCTAATGTATTTACAGAACCTCTTTTTATTGCCATCTTATTCACTTAGGTTCCACTCCTACCATGATCCAGTTTCCTATGTATATTTCAGTGTTTTAAACAACATGCTCAGAAATAGATGGCTGGATAGATTTTAACCCCACCTTCCCTCATATAGAGTTCATATCTCAGCATTCATTAGCACATGGAAGCACAGAGGGTTTTGCTGTTTGCTTCTTAGTATGTCCCTTTGATCTTGAAGTACTAGGGGCTTTGCCACCAAGGTGAGGTGCTCTGAAGAGAAAAAACCCAACTAAAAATTGCAGTGGAATAGCAATCTGTTAGACGAAAAGGAGGATGGAATAAATATGCTTTTTAAAACACACTTGTATATTCCAATGCCCTCTTTGATCATTTTGAGCAGGTTTTGTTGTGTTTGTTGGTATGTTTAGTATTATGATTGCACAAAAACTGACATATTATGAACAAAATTTCAGCTCTACCTTTTTTTTTGGTCTTTGTTTTCAGCCTGTGACTGGGTTTTGATGTCTTGCTTCTCAGAATGCTTGACGGTAGTAATAACGGAAACAACAAAAAATGTCAGCTTGACTACTGTCTGCATGTCGGCACTAGTCCAGGGAGTTTCAAAGGGATGTTTTATTGATTCTGTAATTGCACAGTAGAATGGACAAACTGAACTGTACCTCAGGGCAAGGAAAGCCCCTGTCTAAATGGCATCTGTTGTTGGATGTACACTCTGCTGTAATTTGGGCAGGGAGTGCTCACTATGCAGTTAAACCTTGGGACTGAGATCTCTCCTTAACCCTTTCTCTTGTGTTACTAACACTCTCATTTGTCAGAGGCTGTAACCAGAAGTAGGAATTGAAGTGTAGAGGCCAGTTTTTCCTGTCCTTTAGACTGATGCAGCTCTTCTGGGCATCATTGGAATTTACACCAGCGTGTCTGAGAGTAGAATTTGGCTCATAATCTTTTCTCTCCAGCTACTTTTTAGGGCACATGTGTATTTTGTTGTTGATGAAATCTTAAATCCTTAACGTTATAATGTGCAGTATTGCCTCATTTGCAATATCCACCTTTTCTTAACTGAAAAACTGGCCTTAATCTCTTATGAAATAAAATAAAAAAATAATACTTGTGCTTAGGATCTGGTAACTTCCTCTAACATAAGCTGATTACTTTCCAAAACTGAAGGAGTGGACTGAGCTGTTTTGGTAAAACAGTTGCAAATTACATTTGTAAACTTTTGCTGTTGACATATTTTTTCACTGGCAGGCTGTCTGTGTTCTATGTTTTTAATTTGGTGAGAGCACAAATCAATTAGAAGGCTAACCTAGGGCAATTCAGAAACTAAAGAAACACAGTCATTCACAGAGCATTTTACCTTTCAAAAGGAGATTTAATACTTTACACAGGTGCCAGTTTTTAAAGCAAAAGTAGAGACTTTGTGGTCAAACTTGTGTAGTTTTTTGACTTGAGATGTGAGAGCTCAGGATTTGAATCCTAGTTGCTCTCTTGCTCCTTTAGCTATCCAGGGCTGGAAATGCTGCAAAGGTCCTACATTCATCCCCCCAGGGGAGAGGGAGTGTCTTACAGCTCTCAATAGTTACGGTTAAAAAAGAAGCGGTGTGGACGAGCTCTAGAAGAAATATAGCTCAATCTGCCTCAGTCAACTTTAACTGCCTGGTTTCAAAGGTGTAGAACTAACGTGAGGAAAACTAGAGCAATCCAAGATAGCCTTGTTGTGGATCGGGAAAGTGGAAATAAACAGAGCACCTGATATTGGAGCTGCCCAACGTGAAGAATTCCCCTTAATGTTCATGAAAGCTGTAAGCCCAGATTGGTTTGTGAACCCATAGAGATGTTAAAGGGTTTTGTCTACATTTAATTATGGCTGCCTCAGGGTTGCCAGTTTTGGTTGGACGTATTCCTGGAGGTTTCATCCCAGGACATAATCGTTAATTAAAGATTAATCTTTAATTCCTGGAGACTCCAGGACAATCCTGGAGGACTGGCAACCGTACCATGATTAGGTCTTCTTCCACAATCTGAATAGAAAGATTGGTCTGAATTTAGCACATGCCGTTTATTTTTGGGAAATGTGCAAAGTTGTATGTATTTAAAAAAATATTGATAGAAAATATAATGTTCGTTCAAAGCATTTGTTAAAAGAAAACTACATCGCAGCTGGATTTTAGTAGGTTTTACACAATTATTTTATTGTATTAAATCTGTTTAAAATCAACATGTTCAGTTTAACGTTGATATTTTTATTGAAGCTGTTGGACTTCTTGTATCTCGAGAACCTTGCTCATTATTATTAAATTCATGAACTGAAAATGGCATTTATTTAATGTTAAAGATGTACTATGCATTACCAGATCCGTACAATTCGAAGTTAAGGCATTCTTCAACCGAGTGTTGCAGAAATAAATGGGGAAAAATCCTGGACTTGGGGCTCAACTCACTCTGGGTAGTGCCGGGGGAGTGTAAATAGAGTATCAACAGTAGCAGCTCCGCTCTGGGACTTCTGCCGGCATAGGACCATTTTATATTGTGCCTGGAAGAGATGGCCCAGGTAATTTGCTGATTCAGGGGAGGAAATGAAGATGACCAAATCCAATTGATACTCTGGGAGAATTTCAGGAGGCACAGTGTAATTGCTCAAAGTACAATTTGGCCAGGACACCAAGACCAGTGGGACCTTCAGTGATCAAAGTCAGTGGTGTAATGTTTAATAAGCCCTTAGGGAGACAGCTTCTCTCTTTCTAGGTTCTATATCACCTCAACAACTGTGGTATTTGAGCACCGCTGAGATTAGTGGGAGAGGAGGAACTTTTTTACTAACTGTGTGACCTGGGAGATCAGTCTGAATCTTCTGCTGTGGAATCCAATAGATCCGTGAAGCTTAGCTGAGCCAGGGCACCTAGCTGCTGTTGAGTACTTCTTTTGAATTGAACTCTAAATTTGGGGGCAGTTCTTATTAAAAGTGGAATGGAAATTAAGATATCAGACTATGAAATGATAGTTAACATTTGGCTGAGTCTTTATCACCTTCCTCCCCCAACTCCGACTTTTGTCATATTGCTCATAATTTCAGTCTTGGTGATCTCCGTGATCTGACTCTTTCTATATGTTGTAGTTTTGATGAGAATGTTGAGGTGAGTGTGACTGAAAATACAGACTGTGCACTAATATTTCCTGTGCCACATCAAACCACTGAAATGACTAAAGAACATCCTGAATGCTAAAATTCTTAGTACCTATTTTCTCTCGACTATAATGCTGAAACCGAATTCTCAGCCACTCAGAGCACAGGAGAGGTGTGAATGTTCTGACCCAGAACTTGACTTATTTCCCAGTATGCAGTTCCCTGCACCCTGACAGGCTTAAACATTTATGTGAGGAAAAGTTTTCAGAATTGGACCCTTTAGTGATTTAGTGCAGCACTCCAATCTCATGGAGGCACTCTAGCTGTGATAATGGACATGGTATGAGAACCTGATAGCCCTAAGGTAGTATCCAGGGGCAGCAGACATCCTGCCAAAGTTCTGCTGAATCAATGTCTGCCTTGTTGACAGAACTCACTCACGTCTCTTTGGCAAAGGCCTTCTCAGCAGTGTGTGTGTGTGTGTGTGTGTGTGTGTGTGTGTGTGTGTGTGTGTGTGTGTGTGTGTGTGTGTGTGTGTGTGTGTGTGTGTGTGTGTGTGTGTGTGTGTGTGTGTGTGTGTGTGTGTGTGTGTGTGTGTGTGTGTGTGTGTGTGTGTGTGTGTGTGTGTGTGTGTGTTGCTTCTCAATTCCAATGCTGAGAGCCTGCAAAGACTTATGCAATTTACCAAGTGACAGCTTGTTGAGAGTATAATGTTTTAAAACTCACAATTTAACTACTTCTGTTCACTGTGTACTAACTTCCAATAGTAAAATTGTCACAAGCCTTAGTCCGCTTTCAAAAGTGATTTAGAAGATTAGGTCATATTGATTTTGGAAATGGCAAAAGTCACTTCTGAAAATGAGACTTAAGTCTACCATAACATTTTCAAAAATGACTACATTTTGCCCTTAAATGCATTTGTGGGTACGCACTCTCAGTGGGAGCCTCTATCTTGCCGTGTAGGGCAAAATTTGGCCTTAGAATAGCCAGTAAAAATAGGGTTTTTTTGGTAATTTACAGCATGGGACCAATTTGATGCAAATAGTGCTAGATAGTGAGGCATATCTGAGCTCTAGCCCACCTGGGGAGGGGAGTCGGGTTTGGGTGGCTATAAGCCACGTTTTTACTTAGCCCAGTCTTGGGGGGTTGACTTAGATTAGCCTAGAGGAGTGAATGTCAATGCATTTGTCTTAGCATTCTTGTTGTATGGCCTCTTATAACTTACTAGGGAGTTAAGGTAAAACTTCTATTCACTCAAGTCACCTGAAGTAGGCCAACTGTATTTAAGGGCAGTCTGGACAGTTGTGCATAGCAGCGAGTGGTCCTTTGTTGACCATACCTTTCAAAGGTAAGTATGGACAATATTGTTGGACTCTGCTCCTCCACAGATGACCTCCTATCACGATGGCCAGACTCCGAGCAGTTGTTTGATCTGTCTGATGGCCTTTTTCTTATTTTTATGTACCAATATGAAGCTAATGATTTTAAATACTGGGAATTTCTATAGAGGGTTTGATTGTCACAGGTGAGGTTCTACGAGATTAATCCATCCCTTCAGAGTATGGATAGACTGTTGTTGTTTTATAATGGATAGTAGTTGTAAGGATCATTGAAAGGTGCAATAAAATACAATGATACTGAGAGTGTAAAAACACTGCATCTTCTCTCTGTTTGATATTTGATAGAAACCTTTTATCACTAAAAACTGGCTGTGTACCAATTTGTTAAAAACAGAAGTAGGAAACTGCAGGTTTTTAATTCATGCCATTTGAACCCTCTTACTGTGGATGAATGCAGTGTGTAAATTATAGTTCCCAAGAGGTAAAAATCAGTCAAATGCTGCTTAACCTTTGCTTTGCCTTTGCCATGTTTCATGTTACATTTGTGCTTAAGAGAATGTGTATTAGCTTTCACCTTGCTACAATGTGAAATCATCCTGAAGATTCCAGTTAGTATGCGTACATTCTTGAAATTAGGATTCAAGATGTGACGATGTTAAATTCCAGTCATCAGTGTATGATATTGTAATAATAAGAGTTTCATAATTTGTGTGTATACCTTATTTGTAGATGAAAACATGATGGTTATGTTTAGTTTAGCATACCAGTAGCGACTGCTATAGTTTAGTTTATATGTCGTATTAGTGGCTGACTTAGTTTGCAAAATGGTTTCCATTATAACACTGTCAAACCTAACTGTACAAAATAATCATCTCTTAGACTGAATTTTTCCAAGCATGGCCTCAAACCAAAGATGATTTTCCTTTTGTTTCTTTTCTTAGTTGTTTAAGGAAAATGTGTTCAGCTGATTGTTTGAATTATGTCAGGCAGACAAATACTAAAAATGCTTAACTTTGTAGAGAAAAAACGTTGGTCAGCTTGGACACTTGATGTGCATACAACCTGATCCTAAGCCCACTGAAGTCAATGGGAGACTCTCATTGACCTCAGTGGACTTTGGATCAGGCTGGTGGTGCTCAGTGAAGTATGCATCCGTGACCATGCTTAAATAAATTCAGTGAGTAATACTAAAGTGATGAAAGACTGAAAAATGATTTCAGTTCTCTGCAAAAATGTTTAGCTGCTTATTGTACAAAACATGATCATTTGCCTCTTCCCTACCCTCAAACTGCAATATTTTCATTCCCCTTCTACCACCCGTTCACAATGTAAAAACAGAACATTTTTGACCCACTCTAACAAATCACTTATAAGAGGCCTAATGAAACTTTGTGAGGTGCAGGAGGTTGTTCTTGGGACAGTTTACATGAAAATGATTGTTAACAGCTCATTGAGGGGAACCTGAAGACACATGTCTCCTCTACCCTCCCTGCGAAAGTTGCTACATTGCTTCAGTCAGCAACAGAAGATGCACAACTTTTCCATGCTCTGTCTCAAAATAGTAGACTTCCGGGTCTTTCCACAATTTTTGCATTCTGTACTATTCTGCAAACCCTAAGCGTCCATGTTTAAAAGAAAATATTAAGTGACTATCTCCAGTTGCCAAGCTGTACTGATCACAGTGGAAGCAGATGAGTTGTTGCCCTATTAACCCAGCCTTACAGAAGATTGCCTGCAGCCAAACAGTAGCAGCAGTAAAGATGTGTGTTTAAACCTTCAGCCCCCACCCCACATTCCATTCACTTATGTCAAGCAGGGACTTCAAAGTCTAATTGAATCATTGAAATAATATTTTACACACGGTCATGTCTTTTTCTTTTCTGAAAAAAGGAAACTAAATGCTCTCTGATGTTGCTAGTCAATACTAATAGTAAAGAGAAATGCAGAAGTTAAGGTGCCTATAACATTAAATTGACTACACCACCGATCCTGTCTATTTTATAATAATCATTTGATACTGTAAACAGAAATGTTATTAAAATACATACTTATAAGGACAAACAAAGCTAGAACATATATTAAGTATGTGTAGTGGGGCTCAATTAATATTTCTGCAGGAACTTTAACTTTAGCATTTTTTTCCTTTCAGATAAATAATCAGTTTAACCACAGGATTAAATCCTGAGGTTTTTACTCCATTTTTGCTCATTCCTTTCTTAGGCAAATACCTTTCCAACATCAATGAGTTGACATCCGCTTGTTCACCTGAGTAAAAATGAAATAAAGACTTTGAGAACTATCTTTCCCCCCCCTTGGTATTGAGTAAATAAAATGATTTTTACTCTCTGTTTAGAAAAATGGAGAGAACTGTGCATTGGACTGCATTTCTCATCCACAGCCTTTGTATGTTTTGGACTGTTTCTTCAAACAGTTCTTGCAGTGTATTTCATCCCTAATATGGAGTGAGAGGGCAGATCAAACCACATGCTCCTTCAGTCCAGAAACTGTTTTTTCCCCCCCGAAAAAGAAAAAGCCTGGAGTATACTCATATTACCCTCAGGAAATGGAGCTAAAGATTAATACAGTTATTTGTAGCTGAGAAGAAAAGTTGAAATTAAAAGTAAACCCTTCGGAATCACTTAGATTTAAAGCGTTCTAACTAAATGTGAACTCCAGTTAAAAAACAAAATAAAACTGCCTGTAAAGCTTGCATTTTGGGGTTTGTATTAGAAGCAAAAGACTGCCAGACTCCTACTCCATGCGGTCTTCTCGTGTGTAAATAATGAAACTAAAAGTATTGCATTCATTTGTGGACAGTCCCTAATTTTCCCCCAATCTCTCCAAAAGCCTAAACAAGAGTAAAGAGAAGTTTCAAATGTGAAAAATGAAACTTCTGGTATTTATTGATGCTTCAAATATGAAAACGCATTATGAAAACATATCTACATGGGGAACCAGATGACTCTAGGGACTGGTGTTTGGATGCATAGCCTTTCATTTTTAGGTCAGCAGTTCAAAGCTAGCCCTCTTTGGCAATGGTTGAGACTCATTACTAATTGCTACTCGGGTGCCTTTGGGTCTAAGTCCGGTTCCCGGTAGATGTCTGCATCACACTAGGCATCAGCTGACACTGTTGTTGGCAGCTGTAGTAAAGGGCTGAATGGGTATGGGAACTGGAACACCCCTCTGACACCTACAGAAGAAGGCTGAGGCTTATTGATGATGCAGTGTTAAGAAACTTACCCTGTCAGTGCCCATGTCCATGTTGTACTTCTGAAAAGAGAGGAGTTCAATCTACAGGGATCGTCAATCTTCCTTCTTTCTTGAGTACTAATAAAATTAAATCAGTCTCCTTTAGGCACCTCTCCTCTAATTAGCAAAATGTCTTTCATCGATGTTAAAATGACCGACAACAATAGAAACCCCCCAATCTTGGATTTAGAGCTTAATCTTTAGATCTGGACTCTGTGGAGGAGAAAATACCGGTCTAGGGGAGAGGGTGTGAGACGAACTAGGACTGTTGTTAAGGTTTCCCTGAGTACTGTGTGGGTGCCTCGGTTTCCCCTATGCGGTGCTTGAGTATCTAGGTGGTGGGACAATGGTGCATGATTGTTACAAAGCCCTAGAAGGCAGGGGTGGGCAGAGGCCTGGACACAGAGAATGGCCCTGTCTCCTGGCAACAGATGGCCCCAGCCCCTCCCCTGCAAAGGTGAGAGATGAAGGTGTTGGAACAAAGGGATCAGGTGACCTCCTGGCCCGGGAAGGAGACAAAGGGGGAGGAGGGGCTGGAGAGTTTCAGTTTGGAACTGGCCGGAGAAGAGGGGAGAGAGGCAGACAGGGTCTGGCCTCCCTGCCCCCGTTTGGAGCTGTGGGGTGAAATGCAGGGAGCCCCCGGGCTGGGGTCTAAGCTCCCTGCCCCCCGGAAGGACCCGACTGAGGGGTCCTGGATGTACTGACAAGCTCTGGTTGGACTGTGTTCCTCGCATCTCTAATAAACCTTTTGTTCTACTGGCTGGCTGAGACTCCCAGTGAATCCGGGGAAGAGGGGTGCAGGGCCGGACTCCCCCACACTCCGTGACAACTGGTGGCAGCGGTGGGATGTATTGCACCCCGTGGAAGGCGCTTCCTGCAGTAAGTAACTGGGGAGCAGTAGAACGAAGGGGGGCTAACGAGGTCCAGGCGTGCTGAAGGCTCACAGAGGAGCGGTTTCGGGGAGCGGAGGAGCTACGCTTAACCCCTGGGAGTGTGTGACCAGCGAGAAGGACTGTGCAATGATGGGGTCCCCCTGGGGGCTGCAGTGAGCAGTCCCAGGGGTGGAGGAGCCTGCGGCTTGGCCCTGGGAGAGAGAAGGATTTTTGCAGTGACAGGGTTCCCCTGGGGGTGCCGTGAGTGGACCCAGGGGCGGAAGAGCTGCCGCTCGACCCTGGCAAAGAGGCGGTGACCTGGAGAAGGGCTGGCACACTTGGGGTTCTTCCTGGAAACCGTGGGGAGCTAAGAGCACACAGGCCTGCGAACCCACAGCAACTTGGGAGCAGTGAAGTGATGGCATATCGCTTTCTCCTTAAAAGAAGCATTGTAACCCTGTGCAAAAAGAGAGGGATACGCATTGGGAAGCTCACTAAAGCCCAGCTAATTGTGCAGCTGGAGGAGGATGACCATTCTAAGGAGCAGATTCCTGACCCCGATGGGGCTACAGCAGGATCTGGGAGCAGCTGGAGCGGTAGCCTGGCATCCCCAAGAGTCTGGTCCCCAACCAGACGGGGGTCTTCACGATCGGGTTCCCCAGCAGGGGATCGGAGATGGATGGAACTGGAGCTGAGTCCGAGAGAGCAAGAGGACTGTGAGAGACAGCGAGAGCCCGAGAGAGATCTACAGGAGAAGCATGAGCAGCAGCATAAACTGGCGGTGGTGGAACGGAGAGGCATAGGGGACTGGCCAGGGGTAAGTGGGGATAGATCCCGGGGTGCCAGCTCCGCGGGGAACCTCGATCCTAAATTGCTGCCCCTGGTTAAGGAGGGTGGGGATGTGGAGGCCCACCTCACTGCCTTTGAGCAGGCTGGTGATTGGAACCAGGGAGACCATGCGAAAAAGCCCCGGGATCTAACCCCCTTGCTGGGTCCCAAGGCCATAAACTCCGCCAGCCAGATGGGTGGGATGGTGGACGGATTTCCACTCCTGGCCCTGGACTCAAGCCCTGCGGATCCGCAGTGGGAGCGGAAGGTGATGGTCAATGGAGAGACATTCTTGGGGTGGCGAGATCCCGGGACAGAGAGAACTGTGGTCAGGCCCCGGGTGGTGCACCCCCACCAGATGCTGAGGGGCTGTGTGACCTGGGTGAGGGTCCCAGGGACGGACCCATTCGCCCTGCCTATGGCCCAGTTCCCTGTGCAGACCCAGGAGGGGTCGGGCTGGCTGGTTGTTGGGGTTCTCCAGGATATCAGCGGTGAGGTGCTGTTGGGGGGTGACTGTGTATCTTTGGGACAGGATCCAGGCCCAGGCCCTGTAACGGCCGAGGATTTGAATTTGAACTCAGGGAACCAATTGGCTAAGAGGGAAATGGTCAGTGAAAATGCAAATGACCTGGCTGGCAGGGGGGAGGAGCTGCCAGGCCCCGGTTACCTGCCTGCCTGTAACCAGACCCCTAGGGCGGGGTGGGACAGAGAGATGCTCCCCACCCCCCTGCACAATGTAGAGGTGGCTCAGGCAATCTCCGATGCAGACAGCAAAGCAGCGAGCTCGCTGCCTGGCCCCACAGGGACAGCCAGGGCAGCGCTGAGCACCGGGGGAGCAGAGACCCCCAGCTGAGTGGGGGGACACACAGGCAGGGCAGGACGGCTGCCAACCAGGCTTGCCTGGTCCAGAGGTGCGGCCAGGAAGTGATTCCACGGCAGGGAGGGAGCCACCAGGGACAGGGCTCAGTGGGGCGGTGACCCCAGGCCTGGTCAGTGAGCTGCAGAGGGATCCCGCCTTGGAGAAGCTAAGGGAACTTGCTGGCCACAGCGCTGCAAACCCCCTTGGGGAAGACTGCAGAGACAGATCCCTGTGGGAGAAGGGATTCCTGTGCCGGGAATGGGCTCCCCAAAGGGAAGTAGAACTGTGGGGAATCATGAGGCAGCCGGTGGGGCCCCAGAAGTATCATCACCGGCTACTGTACCTGGCCCGGGGTAAGGGAGAAGACCCCTGGAGGTCCCTGCCCATCAGAGAGGAACCTTTCCAGAAGGTGGCTATGAATAGGGTGGGCCCCCTCAGCAGGGCAACCTGGTCAGGGAAGAAATGCATCCTGGGGGTGATGGGTTTTGCCACCCGCTACCCAGAGGTGGTGGCTCTGTCCTCCACCGGGGCAGACGCGCTGCTGACCATATTCAGCAGAATGGGGGTCCCCAGCGAGGTCCTTACAGACCAGGGATCCGAGGCCATCTCAGCCCGGCTCCGGGGCGTGTGGGAGAAAGGTGGGGTCTGGCCCACCTGGGCCTCTGCATATCACCCTCAGTCCAATGGGCTGGTGGAGAGAGTTCAAGGAACCGTGAGGCTGATGCTGAGGACTTGTATAAATCAGCATCCACAGGACTGGGACAAGTACCTGCCCCACCGATGGCACAGGGAAGTGCCCCAGGAATCACCAGGGGGCTTCCCTTTCAAGCTGTGGTATGGGAGGAGAGTAAGGGGACCCCTAGAACTGGTAAGGGACGATTGGGAGGAGAAGGGGGAAGACCCCCTGGTGGATCTCTCCCCTGAGATGGGAGCCCATCCTCCCATCAGGTGTCCCCCATTCAGAGTAACTGGGAAAAGAGCCCAGAACCTGGAGAGAGAGGCCAAGGACAGGCTGGCTTTAGAGGTGAACCAGTCATTCAACAGCCCAGGGCTGGCCAAGGTGGAGGCGATCAGAGATTGGCCTGTTCCCCAGACCAAGGAACAGGTCCAGGCCTTTAGCAGGATGGCGGGGTACTACCAGAGGTTTGTACCCCCCTTTAGCTCCCTAGCTGCCCCCATCACAGAGCTAGGTAAGAAGGGGAAGCCAGACGAGGCAGTCTGGACCGAGCAGGGCCAGAGGGCTCTCTGTGCACTGAAGGAGGCTCTAATCCAGGGGCCGATAAATCGAGTAAACCCAAACCGGGCCAAGCCCTGTACAGTGTTCACCGAAGCCTCAGACACAGGGCTGGGCGTGGTGCTGATGCAGGCCTATGCGAAGCGGGGGAGACACCCCATCGGGTATCTGAGCAAGGAGCCGCTGCCCTGGAGGCAGAACGGTCAGGCCATAGAGAGGGAATGCCTGGCCATGGGGCAGGCCCTTAAGCGGCAGCCGGATCTATTTGGGTGGCGCTTTACGGTGTATAGTCACCACCTCGCCCTGACGTGGCTGCATCCAGGAAAAGGGGCCGATGCCGAGCGGCTGGTGACAGAGACACGTGGTCAGAGAGGGGACCAGATCAAGAGGGAGGCTCTTAACCAAGAGAGCCTGAATTACAGTCCTCCAGACTGGAGCGCTGGGAAAAGACCTGATCTCAGCTTGAACCCCAGGGGTTTTGGGATGGAAAAAGGGCACGGGCCGCATAAACCTTCCCACATGCGGCCTGTGGGTGCCATCAAGCCCACCCGACCTAAGGGAGCACGTGGAACTGGAACGGCCTGGCGTGACCAGGTTCGAACTTCCCCAGGTCACTGGCTAAAGTGACCCCGCTCAGTTCGGTCTCGAAGGGGGGAGAGATGTGACGAACTAGGACTGTTGTTAAGGTTTCCCTGAGTACTGTGTGGGTGCCTCGGTTTCCCCTATGCGGTGCTTGAGTATCTAGGTGGTGGGACAATGGTGCATGATTGTTACAAAGCCCTAGAAGGCAGGGGTGGGCAGAGGCCTGGACACAGAGAATGGCCCTGTCTCCTGGCAACAGATGGCCCCGGCCCCTCCCCTGCAAAGGTGAGAGATGAAGGTGTTGGAACAAAGGGATCAGGTGACCTCCTGGCCCGGGAAGGAGACAAAGGGGGAGGAGGGGCTGGAGAGTTTCAGTTTGGAACTGGCCGGAGAAGAGGGGAGAGAGGCAGACAGGGTCTGGCCTCCCTGCCCCCGTTTGGAGCTGTGGGGTGAAATGCAGGGAGCCCCCGGGCTGGGGTCTAAGCTCCCTGCCCCCCGGAAGGACCCGACTGAGGGGTCCTGGATGTACTGACAAGCTCTGGTTGGACTGTGTTCCTCGCATCTCTAATAAACCTTTTGTTCTACTGGCTGGCTGAGACTCCCAGTGAATCCGGGGAAGAGGGGTGCAGGGCCGGACTCCCCCACACTCCGTGACAGGGTGATCTTGTGACTAAAGCACTGGGTTGGAAGTCAGAAGATATGGATTCGTTGTGAAGCGAAATGCATTCACGTTTGTAAAGCATTTTGAGATCCTCTGACTGAGGATGTTGTAAAAGTGAAATGTATTGTTATTGGATGAAGTGTCAATGGGTGGTGGAATCAGCGGTAGAAGAAAATTCTTTATTTTATTGATAAAGTCAGTTATGAGTTGACAATTTCTTCTGATCATGTCTGAAAATGACCCTGAAATGGTGGGGCTCCATTATGGTTACTCCTCAATGTGTAAATGAATTTGTATCCTGAAGGTACTTTGGCTCACGTAAAGTTTTGTTTGATGAAGGCCTGGCTTCTGTGAATGCCACTTCATTGCATGTCTTTCTCCATATCCTCTCCATCTAGACAAGTGCTGGATGGCTATGAAGGAGGGGAAGTCTTTCAGCCTTATAAATGTTCTAAGTACTTATATGGATCCTGTCCCTGTAATTTCTGAGCATCTTGGCTTTTGGTGGTTTAGGAGTGCGAATTGATTTAATAACAGGAAGTCCCTATAATTTTTCGGTACAATTTCTCTCTAGAAGAAGTATCGTAGGTATTACTGTACATGGGTAAGATAGCACTCACAGCCTGCCTGGAAACACGTTCTATAGTTCTGCAGATCATGGATTTTGCTGTTTTAGGTGTAGGGCATATTTGAAATAAAGAAATATAGAATTAATGCTCCTGTTGATGGTTTGTATAAGAAGGATATGTTGACATAGCTCCACATTCTGTTCTGCATACAGTATGTTGAGATATGCGTGCATAGTTCTATATAATGTACAGAGTAAGTATACCAAAGCTTTTAACATCTTGGTTATTTTGGTGAAACATTCAGACAATATGTCAATTTAGTTTTGTATCAGCTTCAAACATTTAACCGCTGAAACCTCTAAAGCAAATGTTACAGAGCACACAGCTTGTCTGTTTACCTTGTCTAAGACTATGTGAAGTCATATGTGAAAAGTGATAAGAATCAGAGTATCTCCTCTGATAGTTCAACACGAAAAGCAGGTGAAGAGACAGACAAATCTGAAGAATGACTGATAACAGCTACATAACAAATACACTCTTCCTGCCTCATTTCCATTCCCATGTGCAGATGGACAATACAGGTGCTTAGTGAGAGGGATGGTGCTAGTGGCTATGGCTGCTGGCCGTGGATGGTAGTGCTCTTGCTGCTGCTATAGCCCTGGGAGTGAAGTCATGTTGTTTCTGGTTACCTGTCCATCATGGGTGATAAGAAAATCTTACTGGTTCTGAAATCACTTAAACTTGTGTTCTTCTGCCTTAGTAAGCCACAAGGCCTGGGAATCCTTGGGTGTCCCCTCGTTTAATGCATTTAATTATTTATTTATTTATTTATTTATTTATTTTATTTGTATTTTGAATGTTTAGTAATTTCAGTAATTTCACAAAATGTAAAAAGATAATTTAACATTTATCCCTTAGTTGGTTCCCTCTCCAAGCAAAGCCTAAAGGCCAATCCTGTAAACTGTGTCTGCGTTGGTGGACACCCCCCCCCCCCCCCCCCCCGCATTTGGTTTCAGTGGGCCTCTATGCAGATCCAGTTGCAGAATCAGGGCTTAAGAGGCTCTTTGATCAGAGACTGCTGTTGCTGGTCCACCACACGAGGAGTTCATTTCTTCTTTCCCAAGCAACTACAAAGGCCCAATGAAGCTAAGTGAAGAAAAGACTCCTACTTTTTTCCCTTTTAAGTACAATATTTTCCTACACATCATTAGTCAGTCAAAACTCATTTGAATGTGGAATTTTTGTGTCACTTAAGCAATAGCACGCGACTCTCTCAGCTTCTTTCTTATACTTGGCTAGGGAAGGAATCAAGGTACCATATTAAACATTTAAGTTTTGTGCAAATACTGAAGATACACATAAATCATTCTTCATAACAGAAAAATGAAAATAATTTTAAATTAGATGGCATCCAATTGTTAGTAATCAGAATGGTTACTGATTTTATCTTTCTTGTCGCACACATTTCACATCCAGAATACATTTATAGCACCCTGATAGTCTCAGGAATTCCTGTAGTCCAGAAATTAATGTTTTATATCAGTTGAAAGTAGGGTGACCAGACAGCAAGTGTGAAAAATCGGGATGGGGGTGAGGGGTGATAGGAGCCTATATAAGAAAAATACCCAAAAATCGGGACTGACCCTATAAAATTGGGACATCTGGTCACCCTAGTTGAAAGATGGGATTATAAAGGCTCAGGTGATGTGTAGCGTTGGCTATTAGCTATAGCAGTTCTTGAGTAAGAATTAACCTAGAGTAGAATTGAGGGATGTGCGTGGAAGAGGTCAGGAGGCTAGGGCATAATCTAAATGTTATTTTGAAGTCCATCACCTTGCAAACTAACTGGGCTTGAAGAATCATCACTGGAAAGCAGGTATCTTGAAATGCCCAGTAGTTACTTGGACCAGGAAAAATACAGTACAGGATGCTTTCAACATTCCTAGCACCTTGGGCCAGTCTTCCCTTTGTCAGAAGCTTTAAACTCCCCAAGCAGGATGTGAACTTGAGTAGTGGGCTATTTGTTTGTTTGTTATTCATGGAGAGTGGAGAAATGGAATTCTTGTTTCCAAATGTAAATATACCTTTAATTTTGCATAATTTCTTTAAATAAATAAAATTCTTAAATGCTTACTCTCTACTACAGACTAATTATTTCGAATACTGTCTTTGAAAATCAACTTCGTAGCTGAATGGCCCATAAAGGAATCGACTGTTGCCAAAATTTTATATTGGTCTTTAACTAAAAACAAACAGCTGAACTGATTTTAAATTTAAATAGTATCCCTATTGGCTATCCTGCCTTCCCCAGACTCTGGTATGTCTTAACATAGCCAATTTATAACCCCCTTTAAAAAATGGTTTTATAATGGCAACACTATCAAATCCTTAACTATACATAGCACACTGCTGAGAGCCACTATAATAATGTTTAATGTAGTTTTGGGGAAGAGAATCAGTAGCATAAAGTAGGATCACTGCTTGACTGCTCCTTTTCCTGACAGGAAGAAAAGGACAGTGATCAAGCTGAGTTCTCAAAGGAGGCCCTTAAATCACTGGGTAACATGAAGAATGGGATGTACACAGGCTGCTGTGGAAAGCATATAACAAAGCACTTGAACTGTAGTGAGATAGATAATTCTTGTAGGAACATTCAGATGACTGTGATCCTTTTCCATGTGGATTAAACAGTGCTAGAGTGCACGAAAGCCAATGGGAAATGCTCATATGTAGATTTTTGTAACTGTTTCAGCTGTGTTTATGATCTGACAGCAGTAATTGAGTCTGTGTATCAAAGTCATGACCAGGAAGAGAAAAAAATATATACATATACACACACATATGCTGAATATCAGTGGATTTATGCTACATATGGTAGTAAAAATAGAATGTTGTATCATTTAGTCATTTAAAGGTATGTATGCTCAGGCCACATAAATTTCCTAAACCTTAATGAACAAGATGATTATCCCCCTTCCCTCATCTTTATTCCTAAAAATAAAAGAGAGCAAATATAGGTGGTTCTTTTGGTTTTGGTCTATGTGTTTAATTTCACAATAACACATAATGATGGGTTAGGAAAGGATTAATATATATGTCTCTTACATACTGTATTAGACAAATGATTTATTTTGGTGTAGCTACAAATAGTGGCTTGCCCAATGTGGTGGCTACCAGAAAAGATCCACGTTAGAAGGGATATTAATAATGTCCAGCCCTCAGAAACCTGAAAAAAAAAGCTTTCTTTAAAAATCAAAAAGGGGAGGGGGAAACCTCCAAAGAAGCTGTCCCACATCTGTTAAATGTTCGCTAGAGGAGAAATGCCCAGGATGGGCATCCAGTTTTCCTCCTGTTCATGTTGTACAGTTCAGCAATTCTGATGCACAGTTATCGTGGAGGGGGGGAGGGGGAGGACAGTGGGCTTAGTGTGAATTAGGGAAAAGGTTCTCAAACTGGAGAGTGATCTTCACGTGGCATCAGAGGCTGATACTTAGGGCTGCTCCACACTAACCCCCTAGTTCGAACTAAGATACGCAACTTCAGCTACGTGAATAACGTAGCTGAAGTCGAAGTATCTTAGTTCGAACTACAAGGTACTTACCGCGGGTCCACACGTGGCAGGCAGGCTCCCCCGTCGACTCCGCGTACTCCTCTCACGGAGCAGGAGTACCGGTGTCGACGGCGAGCACTTCCGGTATCGATTTACTGCGTCTAGACAAGACGCGATAAATCGATCCCAGAAGATCGATTGCTTGCCGCCGAACCAGGAGGTAAGTATAGACGTACCCTTACTCTTCTATGGTGTGGCTGTTGGTAAAAATGCTGACTACGCTGCTCATATGGTACCTCTTAGTGTGTGGCTCACAGCAGTATATTGACTTGGGCTATGAAAGAGGCATACTGTACTGCACGCTTACTGTGCTGGTTGGAGGTAAAGTGCCATGTTGACAGCCATTGGGGAAAAAGAGCACGGAAATGGGCAAAAGGACTATGCTTCTTTTATGCTTCTTTTATCCCTTTGACTGCAGTTTAATCTAATCTCAAATTCAATTGATACTATTGATTAGATTCCTTTCAAACCTGTGTTCTGTGTATAGGTAACTCAGTGAGTGGTAAAATGTTATTCTTTTCATATGTGACTGGAGTACAAAAGGTGAAAGTATACAATTAATTTGTCTGCACGTTCTTGAAAATTGTATGCTGGATTTCTGTGAAAAACTCTGTATGGAACAATATTCCCAGCAAATTATTGTTATTTACTATGATTTTTGCCTTTATATGTAAAGTAAAAAAATTGTTTCCTTTTGGTACTTAGTTGCTTTGTAGGATATTTTTAGAAACCTGGTCCATTCTTCCTGCAGTAGGTCTGTGCATCTGATCTTCAAGAAGAGTCTAACAGTGCAGAAAGTGCAACTTTATACGTCTGTTATTTTTATGTATCGATAACTGTGTACATGAAGTTTTGAATTTTGAAAAATAAAATTGGAGGGTGGGGGATTAGATGACTCTGGGGTTAGGTCACTAGCACACATTCCAGGGTGTGAGTTACTGAAAGTGGCTCTTTCATTGGTCTATGTGAAATGAGTTGGTGGTCTTTAGTTCTTCATGGCTAGGGGCCATTTTGTAAATAGAAGAGTTTTATCTGGCACTCGTAAGAGGGGAGAAAAGTTCCCAGAGGAGATCATAGCTAACATTACAAATAAATCCTAATTTTGAATGTGACCGTAACGATGCCCCAAACAAATGCACAGAATGAAAACCCTAACATTTCACAGTCATGCCGCTTTCCCAGGACTCTGTTTTCTTTTACACTTTACCTGCGTAAACAGCACCAGTATGGGGATAATCCTTGGAGCACTGGCTTTGGTATGACAATTGTTGGCCATTTCAGCAGAGAAGCAAACCGCCTTATTGGAACACTGAGTCATTTAAATGTGGAGATCAAAATTGTGACACATTTATCTTTGTTAAATATAAACCAGTATTCGTATTGAAATGCGTACTTATTGTCTTGCATACTTGTGTGTTTGGAAGCCTGGATATTTCCATGCAGTACCTGAATTCAAGTGATTTTTAACTGTTAGGAGAAATGGTGGTAATGGTCATAATCACGGTGTGTGTATTTTTTAATCTTATTTGCACAAGGGGATAGGGAGATATTCAGATTGTGGGAAAAGTGGTAGGTAATGAAGAAAAGGAGCTGTCGTTTTAGCCAGGTGAGACAGCTACACTGATTGTCCTTTACCAAAATGCAACTTGTTTGTGAGATAGGGAAACAGAAAGAGTTCTCATTAAGGCCCATCCGTGTTGCAATCCTTTTATGTGCTTACTGAGTCTATTTTAAATTCAGACTTGTGATAATCAAATGTAGATTTTCGTGTTTTTAAATAGGAGGGAATCTGTGGAGGGGATTCTCTTGCCCTGATCTCAAGGAACCGTCCACATGGGGTCCCTGCTTTTTCACCCTTTCGCCTCTATTTTGTCACTGTTCTATCATTTGCAAGCCTGAAGACTTTCAGTCTTCTCTGGACACAATCCTGAACTATATCCGAGTTCCATCGGTGACCGCCTCTAGCTGTTAAACTTCAACAGTCATTTACAAGGATAAGCCTTAGCCTTCTGTGAAGTGTTGCCCCACAAAACTTTTCAGGAAAGCCTTTCTAACAGCCATGTTTGAGTAGTCTTATCAGGGGAATCTCTTACCCAGTTCTGAGACAAAAGAATAGAGACCAAGCTGGGTTATTAAATGAATATATACATTAGAATGATTGATTTATCAGTTTAGGAGAGAGCATCCCCATGGCCACTTAAATCCTGGGTTCATTTGGGATTCTGCTAAACCCACAGATTGGTAGAATTCCTCCTCTGGAATTCTTTCTTGACTCCTTGCACTGGATCAGCTAGGCAGCCTTGTCTTCATTTTGTGAGTTAAGATTTATAATGGACAACAACACAGAGATACAGAGATGTTCTTTACCAGTTTTTTTTTCTTCCTGCACAATTGTTTTCTACAACACAAACACTCTGCGTTTCTCTCTTCTCCTTATGTCTGAAGACGTTATATTTTTGGTGGACCAACAAACAGGATCTGGTGAGCAAAGTCATACTTATCTGCAGCTTTATTCCACTTCCAGAAACTTCTGTTTTCAAGGCTAGGGAGGGAAGCAGCAGATGGTCCAGGTGGCTTAAGAACGCACCAAAGAATGTTGCAAATCAATGAATGGGAAACCATCTTTAAAGACCTTAGGTTTCAGTTCCCTCTTGAAAGGTAGAACAGTACACGCAAGGCTGAAAAATGTCAGAGCAGTCACCTATATCAACAAGTAAATTGGAAACCAGCTGTGATAAAGATATTCAAAGAAGCATGGAAGCTACTGTCCTGGGCATAAAGCAATTTATCTGACCTGTCAGTCATGTATTTGCCAGACAGGTTCAATCACAAGGTGGGACTAGCTGAACAGAAAATGGGTTTCTGAGTGAATGGGAGTTTCATTCGCACTCTTCAGCCCAGTATGTGAGGTGTTGAGAGCTTCAGTGCTTGCTCTGGCAGCCTCCACAGAGAGCAAAAGTGCTCTGAGATTTGAGCCAATGTTGGTAAAGGAAGGGAGAGGCTGGGAAAGGGCCTACAGGGAGAGACCCTTCTAGGACTTGATCCTGCCAGGTAACAAGTGCCTTCAACTCTTTCTCTCTGCAACGGGAATTGAGGATCAAGCACTGTTGGGATCAAGCCCTCTGTACTGCAGATACCTTAACTGAAAGCCTTATTCTGTGTGCTTTCCTAAAGGCCCATGTGAGAGCCCCATATACTGTTCAGATCCCTTCTCTTCTTGTGGATACTTCTCAGTTAGCAATTTTCAGTTGTCTGTCCAAAAATCTGCTTGCTTTCTGGGAGGGGTAAGCAAGCTCCCATGTGTCCGTCTGTCTATATTTTCCAGAGAAGATGATTGTGTATGTGTAGCTCAGAGCCGGTAATTTGATCAATGCTCTGCTGTTCCTATATTGTAAATTTTTGTTGGTTTAAGTGGGTAAGAGTTGAAAGGGTCTCAGGTAAACAAGAGATGGAGTTCTCACCCCTTTTCTGTTCCTGAGGAGCAAAGTCAACGGGTTCTTATAGCCTCTCTTAAGGGACTTCACTGAAAGTTCCTTTTTTTCCCAGCCCTTGCTCAGAGCTCTGTGCGGGCTATGGTTGACCTCAGTATTATACCCAATACTCATGCTTCGTGTGGTGTGTGGGCATAAATTTCCCCCTCTTTACACCAAGTTCTCTTAGATGCACAGCTGCAACATCCACCAAGGTCAGAATATTGAGTTTATCTTTTCTTTCTCCATTTCCTTCTCTCTCTCTCTCTCTCTCTCTCTTCCCATCCTTTTCCCTCTGCTTGTCAACTTAGCTATCCCGGGGCTGTCGGGCCTTGGGACAACAGGATTCCAACTAAGTAAGGGTCAATGTTGTTTGTAGCCAAAGGGTGGGGATCTCTGCAGCTAGACTGAGGTAAGCTAGACGTTCCTTGGTTTAGGAAGGTAGAAACGCTTTTAGCCTTGTGACCCACTTGACTAACTCCAAGCTCCAGCTTGTTGCAAGATAGCCTGCCCAGAGGCAAGGGTTTGTTCTGTGGTGGTTATGTGGAGGAGCTTTCCAAGAGGCAGCATCTGATTTGCGCTTAAAGGCTGGTCTTCATTCCCAGGTTGGGAGAGCCACCTTTTTGTTTTGACTTCTGTGATTAAACCCCTCTTTGGAGTTTACATTCTGGTCTCAGGAGTGTTAATTCCTAGGGGCCCCCATCCCATTATAACAACGATTTCCATCCTGGTAAGTATGTTACTGTTCCTTTCACTCTGAATACTTCTGATTCCCTCCAGAGGAAGTGAAGTGTTTCTGTATAGGACTCTGTAAGACTGTAACCCCAAATAAATGTTCATTGTGCTTTGTCTTTGAGCACGAAATAAGTAAGACCGCCACAGAGAGCACTGTCTCCTGTGGGCTAAGTATGGAGAATGTATTGGAGGCCTAGGAGGCTATGAAGTTTGATGAGTTTAGTGTCGTCAGAGTGGATTTTAAAAGGACTGTAGTAATTTCTTCAGTTTGGAAAATAGATCTTCTGCTCTAGAAATCCACATGGCAGTGTCTTAGGCTATGTCGAAACTTAAAGCACTACAGTGCTGCAGTGCTTCCGTGTAGACACAGCAGCAATGGGAGGGGTTCTCCTGTCACTGTCGTTAATCCATCTCCCCAAAAGGGGGGAGCTAGGTTGACAGAAGAATTCTTCCATCCACCTAGTGCTGTCTACACTGGCGGTTAGCTCAGCGTAGCAATGTCTCTCCGGGGTGCAGCAGTTTTCGGTGTAGACCGCGCTTAGTAATCATTTAATTCAGCCATTAAACAAGATAAATGGTCTGGAGGTAGATGCTACATGGGGTGTGGCCTCTCTCCTGTTTTATCCTCTGTTGCAAGAGAGATTGATTTGGCAGAAACTTTAAGATGCTCTCTTATCCTATTGGCCAAGTGGGTGAGTTCTGGCTACTGAAAGCACCATCAATAAGATAAGAGATGGAATGGCATTGATAATGGGAAGGACAGCTAAAAGGATACCCTTATTGAAAACCAATGCAAAGATGATTGGGAGGAGCATAGGGCATGAAGGCTGAGTGGCTGATGGAAGTGAGTGCATAGAAATGGAAATTACTACCACTGAGGTGGAAGAACTTAATGCGCTCAAATCAGGAGGACCAGATAATTTCCTTCCCCGAATGCTGAAAGAACTGGCATATGAGATTGCCAGTGTGGTAGCAAGGATTTGTAATAAATCTATTCGTGAGTAGAACCGTATGCTGGAGAATAGCTAATGTCATGCATAAGTTTTAAGAGAGAGTGGAAAAAAGTGATCCCAGCAATTACAGACCTGTTAGTTTGACCTCAGTAGTATGTAATGTTATAGAATAAACTGTGAAGGGAATAATCATTAAATTCCTGGAGGTAAATGGTAAAGGGGATGTAATGCAACGTGGGGTTTACCAATGGCAGAACATGCCAGACAAACCTGAATTTTCTTTTTTGAAAGAATAACTGAATTTTTTTGGTAATGGAAGTGCAGTAGATCTAATATTCTAGGACTTCAGTAAAGCATTTGACATGATACCACATGGGAAATTATTAGGTTAATTAGGGAAGGTGAGGATTAATACAAGAGTTGTAAGGGGATAAGAAACTGGCTAAAGGAGAGAAGGCAAAGTGTTGTGCTGAAAGGTGAGTTATCGGACTGGAGTGAAGTGATTTATGGAACCAATCTTTAATGACGTCAGGAAAAGTAGGAGGGTGCTAATGAATGTGGCTGATGATACAAAGTTGGGCAGCTCATCAATATAGAGGAGGATCAGAATATTATACAGGAAGATTGGGCTGACTTTGAAGATGGGCATGACAGAAATGGGATGAAATTCAACGGTACAAGGTGCAGGGTCACGCACTTAGGCTTTAATAATAAAAAAAAATCTGCTACAAGCTGGGGGCTCATCAGTTGAAAGTGAAAGAGGAAGAGAGACACCTGGGTGTATGTGTTCATTACAGGAACTCGAACAGACGCTGAGAAGAACTACTAGGATGATCAGGGGAATGGAAGGCCCATCTTATGAGAGGAAACTGGCTGAGTTTAAGCTAGCAAAAAGAAGGCTGAAAGGAGATATGATTGCTCTCTCTAAATATAGCAGGGAGAGTGAAGAGATATTTAAACTAAAGAATGAGCGGGTATAAACTGGCCATGAACATTTTCTGGTTGAAAATTAGAAGTGAGGTGCTGGAACACCCTCCCACCAGGAGGCGTGGGGGGAAACCATTTGAGAGGGCTGGACACATGTCTGAGTTCAGTTGTATGACAGAGTTGGTTGTGATGGTAGGGGGCAGGGCTCAGCATCCCTGGAGCTCACTTCCGGTTTATGTCTTATGTTCCTAAGAGCTCATGCTTTAGGGCTTCAGCGGGCCACCTGCAGGGGTCAGCAGGGAATTTCCCCATTCCCCCAATGTATTCTGGGGTATTTTTTTTCTTTTCTTTTAGTCTCCTTTCTCTGAAGCATCAGAGACTGCCATGGCTGGAGATGGGGCACCATGGAGTGGTGCTTTGAGAGAGCACCGAGCACTCTCTCTCTCACGTGGATTAAATGGGTATTTCTCACTTAAGCATTTCCCTGCCATTGTAGGGGCCTCAGGCATTGGTGCATATTGGTCCCTCGTATTCTCTCTCTGTGGCACATAATAATCTCGTCTCTTGTGAGCTGTAATACTTTGGTCTAATTTCAGTTGTTGGGTTTAGCGTGTGGGTGCTGGGTGGTTTGGTGGCCTGTGATACACTGGAGGTTAGACTGGCTGATGTGATGGTTCTTTTTGGCCTTAAACTCCATGATTGTGACTAAATAGATGAGGTATTATAGCAGTGGTTAGCAGGAAATGATGGAGACTATAACAAACTAGAAATGAAAGCATGTGTGGGTGTTTGGATATCTTGAGAGATGGTTTTCCTTTGGCAGAATGAGGGGGTGGGGAATACACCAGTGCAGTGCAAGAGTCAAAGCTTGAAATATAAGCTTTCCAAACTGACAACTGGAGCTATGGTGCCCAAATTCATGCAATTCATTAGAGGCTTAAAGATGATTGTAAATATGTTACCGTTTCCAATTAAATTTCACGTAGCCATAGAAGAGAAAATGGATCTTGCTCTTTTGGTTACTATATTAAAATTACTTTCAGAAATTTACCGTTGTGGGAAGATACCCGTGGATTCACAACTTTGTTTTTAGCATACTAATTCAGTGGGATGACTACAAAATAAAACATCCTGGGTGAAATCCGGGTCTTACTGAAATCCACGGGAAGACTCCCTTTAACTTCAGTGGGACCAGGATTTCACCCTGTGTTGAAAACAAGTGTTAAGCTTTACATTGACTTACTGATTTCTTTTCTTTAACTAATGAATTTAAAGTTGGTAATCCTATATATTTAACAAAAATTAAGATACACTGGTCTGCATCCTAAATAACTAATACTCATTACTGGAATACATACACAACTGAAGGCTCCAGGCTGATGGACTACCAATTTCTTAAAGTCCTTCAGTTGGCTAGGCTTTATGTTTCTCTTCATGAGTGTGGATATTCCAACAGTGATGCTTATTTTTAATAGGGAGCACGTTTATTCTCACTGACCTCTCAGGAATTCACTCTTTTAAACAGCTCGTAAAAAATCAGAGAACAGCCTTTGTGATACATGGCATGCCTAGGTTTCCAAACCATAGAGGGCACAGAGAACTTCATTTCCTAAATTCTTGCCTATACCAAAGTTTCTTCTTCACTTTTTTTCCTTTGATAGCACAAGTGTTCTTTAGTGAGATCTTTGATAACATAGTTTGTATTCATATCTCAGAAAGAATCACTTCCATGAAAAGTTTAAAAAAATAAATATTATAATCAGCGAAGCGTCATAAATAACTTTTATGTCTAAATCAAGCTATTAAAAGCTTTTTTATTTTTAAGTAGATAGGGGAATAAAATAGCTGCATAGTTCATAAAGTGGTATACTATTACTGCCTGCTGTGCCCGTGAATTATGCCAGCTTTTTACACTTGTGAAGTAAAAAGCGGATTGGAACTGTGATCAATGTATTATCCTATATTTCTTATTGTGCATTATATTTCCTTTTTGAGAACCTTTGTAGACTAAATGGCTACTAATGACATAATTACAATTGTTTGTCACCACCATAATGTGTGATTTCCTATCTCATCATGAAGATGTAAGTTAGATAAAGGAGGAGTTTTGGCAGGAAGACAAAGTGCAGTGATTTATTAAAGACCAGATGTGGTTGTTAAAAGCTTTTCTACAGAAGGCTCAATTGAGTGATGTGAAATAGGAACGAAAGCTCTGAACACCACAGTCAATGGTTCTTGGTGTGAGTGACACAGTTGCTCATAGAAGCATGACAAATTAGCTGCATGTTTTATTGTTGTGTACAAATTTATGTTTGAATTTAAACAGCGTCAGAAAGTTCGGAATAGCTTATGTAAAGTAGATGTTTAAAGGAGGTGATGATGCGGAAGCATGGAGGATACTTTCAATGCTTTGGGTTCTAGAAAAACTGCTCAAGAGTATATCAAGTTTCCAAATCCAAAGTTCTAAAAAAGAGAGGTTCGTGTGGCAATGTGAAGATTATCAAAAGCAAGTGTGACAAAGTATTCACGAGCATTGTTGATCGTATAGCGCAGTGTCAATCAGCATAGCTCCACTGAAGTCAAGTTGAGGATCTGACTTGCCATACATATCCATGTGCAGAGGCTGGCCATATACATATACCCTCAGAACAGGTAGACATTCCTAGGGAGAGAGGCATGTACACAAAATTAGTGTAGGGATTTCCTATTTGTAGCCTGGGTTGGCTCTATGGAGATGACATGTTAGGCCTCTGAAAGAGAGCTAGCAAGTGAATGATTTGTTCTCCAGCAATCCCATCTTGCCAATGCATTGAGCAATGTGTTGGGTTTTTTTGTATTTTACTTTGGGGGGAAAATATTTATTGATCTTTTGGCTGAGGCGTTTTAATGGATTCTGGAAGTTTCTATAACCAGGCTCTGTCAGAGCTTCTGCTCTCTTTTTCTGTCTTTGCTTTTCTTGCCTTTGTGCAGTCCACTGTCGTAGGAACACCTTCTCACCACTAATCCACCAGAAGCACCTGCTGCTTCCTACTTCCTGTCTCTCCTTATGACTCATTCCTACCTACAGAACTCCTTACCTTTGCTGCTCAGTACCATTGCCATGTGTTGTGTTTTTTGTTCTTGTCAGTGCTATATTGTAATGTCTTTGGGGCATGAGCCTTGTAATTTTATTTACTGTGCAAAGCACAATGCACATTTATGTCGTTATAGATAATAATACTATTAATGATAATGTGGGATGGACAAAGGTGAGTGAAAGAAATCTCTTCCATTCCCTGTTTTTCCTCACTCCCAGATATTAATCTAACATAAAATGACAAAAGTCAAGATGTTCTGACTGAAAGATTATGATAATTCTGCAACACTTTGGTGCCTAGTAATGCAGGGGTCCTCAAACCACAGTTGATTTTCCTGTATTGCAAGATGAGGCAGGTGAGATAAGGAGACTGATGGTGGGAAAGGAAAGAAATGTTCAGAGAGTAGGTTCTGATAAGTATCTGGTATTTAAATACTTATCTATAGCTTAACTGGACTTCTGTGGTCTGGAAATTAAGCTGAAATTTCACAAAAGTGGCTTATTTGCAAACTTCCCAGCATTTTCTGGTTTTGGCGTTTGTGCCACTATTGGTCTAGGCTAAAACTAGGAAGGGATAGGAGGCTTGAAAAGAAGATTAAAATGTAACCCAGATATTTCTGAATCTCAAATAGGCTTTGGACTTACTCATGCTGGGTTTTTATTTTATCTGAATGAGTTTGCCCATCCATTATCATAAGCAGAGTTTAAGCTAATTTCAAATTTTCTGATTTAAACAGGACCTTTATGATTGCTAACAAGCTAGGGAAAATACCATTTGCCAGCAGTCTGGGATAACCAAAAGCCTGGGCAGGACATGTACAGTTTAATGTTAATGTGTAAGCTCTTCCAAGTTCTGGCTTTTAATGGTAGAACTAGAGTTGGTCCTGAACTGGAACAACGGATCTTAAACTCATACAGTCATACCATTAGAGAGCAACTTACTCCTTAAGAACCAAAGTAATTAACTTATAGAAGGCTCCATCTAGAAAAATGATGCATCTTCCTCCACTGCTCTTCAGACTTCTGTCTCCCATACATTCTTGGCTTGGGTTCTTCTCAGGTGGATCGGCAACCTGATCAACTCCCTTAGGGATAAGGAGGTCAAGGCAGTATAGTGTAAGGGGTCTCTGGTGGTTTCCTATGTTCCACTAGATGCAATGGGCATTACAGCCAAAGCCGTGCCTTCTAGTGTGGTCAGCAGGAGGCATCCTAGTCTTTGAACCCTAAAGTGTGGTCGTCAGGTGAAGTAGCTTCTTTCCTTAGTCAAGTTTCCAGGAAGGCACCTTTTAGCAAGGACCCTTGATGAGTCCTTGGTTAGGATGAGAGAAGTTCCTCTTTTCCAGGAAAGCAACCAGGGAAGAGTTAGTAGGTTTTCTGAAGCCATCTGTAAACAATGGAGCAACCGGAGCAAAACATTACACACAGGGGCCACAATCCTCTACTTCTGGATTGAAGCTCCCTACTATCAGCGAGGACCATTCACATCAAGGGCAATCTCAAGTGCACAGACCTCATGCAAGGGAATGTAACCTGAAGCTTCCAGGAGTTAGAGAGGTGCGTGAAGGGGGCCTGCTGTTAAACCACTTCATATTAGCAGAGAATGCAAAGTTGCCAGTATTCTTCTCCAAGCAGAAGGGCATTCTAGTAGTAGCTATGGAAGATCTACGTGTGCGGATGTCACCCTCTTTATACCAGTTTCCCTCCTGCTGCTACCCATTGTGCTCATAAAATACAATGGAGAAAGGGAACTGGTAATTCTAATAGCCCCAAAGTGGTAATTTTAATGGAATATAAATTTTTTGCCATTGTCATAATGTCCATCACCTCTAGAGATGGGGGAACATGTTCAGCCAGAACACCCCCCAAACCTTCCCACCCAAATGTTAAAATATCTCTTTCTGAGAGTCAAAAAGTCCGGTTAATTTTTAAAATCTTTTTTAAATTGCTGCTATTGTTATTTGCTTAATTATATTTAAATATTGTGCTACTGCCACACTTCTTTTTTTCACCTGGAATCACAAAAGAAGATAGGAAAGTACTATAACAGGTGAAAGGCTGGTTTTCTTGTTTCTATCCTGATTGGAAGTAGGAAGTTCCAGAAATCATCTGCAATTTCTGGCCCAGGTTGACAGGCTCCAGGAATTCTGGTAGTTTGGATAAGATTTTCCTGTGTAAGCCAAGCCTCCAAATCCTTTGGGAAAAGCATCACTAATCACCTTACTACTTATTTATTTCTCATTTTAATGTGTGTTTCAGTGGATTTGGTAGCCGGCTTTGTACAGTTTCCCAGCAGCATTGAACTGACAGTGTATAATTTGTATTCATTGTTAACTTGAGTAACTGCATTGAGGCTTGAATTACGCTAATCAACTTTTCTTGTAATTTATATAATTTACGTACTATAGACACTTTGCAAACGCAGGACTGTGATGCAAAACAAAGTTTAATTAGCCTAACAGGCTAGATCAACTTTGAGTGAGTGATTTTTGAGTGTTCATATACCCATGGCAAGAGAGCCGGGAACAGAACTGTCCAACATTGGCATAAGACTCCCATTGAGCTCAGTAGGAGCATGACAGCTTAACCATTTATTCCAAGTAGTTGGTTTGGGTGCACGATGAGAATGGAGACAGAAAAACCTAATGGCTTTTCAGCCTCTGTGGCCCTTTATGCACTTCCCCTCTCCTAGACGCAGGTGTCTGGGCATGTCCTCACCCCTCCACCAAACTTCATGCTGTCATTCAGGGGACCCCAGCAGAGCTGAGGTTCATGTCACTAAAGGTGAATCTAGCCTTGTGGAATTCAGCTTCTTGCACTGTGGAACTATACTGGTTCTGCTGTCAAATAAGCCTCTGTGGTCATAGAGGTGGGGGCAACATTTGCTCCATAAAGGGACGTAATCTGTTTGAAATCTAGTCGTTTTAAAAAAGCGAGATAGTAATAATTTCAGACATTAATTTACCCCTATGCTACAAAGTGCTGACAAACACACAGAGTAAACAAATTGGTGGTGTGGAAAAAAATGTTTTATTTCTTTCAGTTATAATTAAACTACAGTGTGTTATCTGACACTTTACCAACCAGGAAGCTCTATAAACGGGCATTTCTGATCTTCATTGACAGTCTGGATTATAATCCGGTTGGTGCAGGGCGGGCAGGCTCCCTGCAAGTGCCATATGTCCTTGCCTCTCCTAGGCGGAGGCGCGGCTAGGTTGCTCTGCGCGCTGTCCCCGCCCTGAGCACTGGCTCCACAGCTCCCATATGCTGCGGTCCCAGCCAAAGGGAGCTGCAGGTGTGGCGCCTGCGGGCGGAAGCAGCGCGCAGAGCCACTTAGACGCACCTCTGCCTAGGAGCAGCAGGGACATAATGCCGCTTGCGGGGAGCTGCCTGAGGTGGGCGCTGCCCAGATCCAACACTCCCTCCTGTGCCCCAACCCTCTGCCTCAAGCCCCCTCTGGCACCCAAACTCCTTCCCTCTTAGTTAACTGGAATGTTTGACTTATCAGCACCGTTCCCCCAACATGCCGGATAACAAAGCTTTTACTGTATTATGAACCTACTTGGGGTTTAGGTAGAGATCTAAAACCTTTAATAATCATATTAACCCCTCTATTAATAACGAGAACACTGAAAGAAAGCACTTAGCTGAGTTTAACAGATGAAATCGTCATAAAGTAATAAATCCGAAGCAAATGCTCTAATCAAGGGATGAAAGTGGCTGTAAGCCATGAAATCATTGCAGGGGGGGATAGCTCAGTGGGTTGAGCATTGGCCTACTAAACCCAGGGTTGTGAGTTCAATCCTTGAGAGGGCCACTTAGGGGTCTGGGGGCAAAAATCTGTCAGGGGACAGTACTTGGTCCTGCTAGTGAAGGCAGGGGACTGGACTCAATAACCTTTCAATGGTCCTTCCAGTTCTAGGAGATTGGCATATCTCCATTAATTATAATTTTAAATCAGACCAGGTTTCAGTGGAAAAACTCTGAGTTTAGGCCCCATTCCTCAAAGACTCATGGTTGTGCTTAACTTTGTGCAGGAGTGGCCCTATTGAGCTCAGTGGGATTACTTCATGTGTAAAGTTAAGCACACACATGAGTCTGTGCAGGATCAGGGCCCTATTTTGTTTCTGCTTAGAAATCATTGTTCTACAAGCAAATGCTTTAGTTAGATTAAATATGACTTTGGAAGTCTACTCCGTCATTCTGAAAGGGCTATTAATAGCCGGAATTGGTTTTAACGTCAATTTTTTGTAGACATTGTTAATACCATTGTTATCTAATTAGCATCCATTGTACATTTGTGTATGACATTGGATGGGCAAGTGTAAATGAAATGGATTCTGAACGTTTTACGACGCGTTACTGTGAGACTAGTGCAGTCGTCATTACTTAAAAACTAGAGACTTGGCCTTAGCCATTACATCATATGAAAACCAGTAGACAAAATGGATGGTGATCAGTTTTTGGTTATAATAAAGTTTAATATGAGGTATTTTTGGATATGTGTCATGAATATGAGTCATGTATTTCACACCAAACCTGACCTATTATGATTATATTTCTACATCAAGGGGCTTTCAGTATTTAAATACTTAACTTAATTCTGTGGTTAAAAATGATTCATATTCAAATCTATTTTTATGCTTTATAATTAAATAAGTATTGCTTGTACCTACACTTACTATTCTTGGCCATATTATAATTATTTCCTTAATTTGACCCATAAAACAGTCCATTTCTTCTTAGTAAATTACAAGGATATCGCAACAGAAAAAAAATGAGTTTTGAAGGTGTCTTACCATATCTAATCAGAATTTCAGTTTTGGGATTTTCTCATTTCTTTCATTTGTTCCTTTTGTAAAACATGAAGATCCTTTCTAGGTAAATTAATCCCTTCAAAGGAGCAAAATAACTTCCTTTTCGGAAAGGGTTATTAGAGTCTTATTCTTTATAATCTTAAATACCACTTGTGTTATGCTGAACAATGCATGAAAAAATGACACTAGTTTTAAAAAAAAGAATGATTACCAACCAAAGCCAAGTATGTTACAATTATATGATCATGGGAAAGCGAGCTTTCTACTGGGAAAAGTGTGATGTAGAGTCCCATGAAATTTCTGAAGTTTAAGTATTTTTGTAAATTAGGTTGTTCCTAGTTAAACAGGTGGCTCTAAAGGCTGGTTTCACTGTTGTTTTAATCATAGTTTAGTTACCATGGAGAAATATGCAAGTTAGCATTTATACACAGAAGTGAAATTTATGCTGCATAGATAATAGCCTAAATTTAGCATGCCTTAAGTTTACCACTTCCTTAAAAAAAAAATAAAAAAAATAAAATAAAAAAACATGCTACATTATTACACTATCACACTATCAAGAAGTTATTTTATTTAAAATATTTTAAATGTGTAAAGACTTAATGTTTTTCTTATGACCTGAGCAGTATTGTTGATTTTGTGTTGTTCAGTGTTTAGCTTAATTTGACTTGTAATGTAAGATTGATTCTGATTTGTGTTACAGGCGCAGTGAAGTTTAACAAGGGATTTTGCAAAATTTTAAATCCTAGCTTTATAGTGTAATGGGGAGAGATTCCCACAGTTTGATCTCGAGTTTTTCATGGGGAGGATTTCTGTTGCTCAGTGGAGAAAATATTGGCAGAGGGAATAGAGTGGTGATACAGAAGATAGATATTCTAGTTTGTCTGAACTTTTCCAGGCAAGCCTTAATATCTAGTGTGTCCTGTTTCATTCTATAATTGAGCATTAGCTGGATAATACTTTTTTCCCATTTTCCATTCTGATGTTTATACTCCTCTGTCCAGTGTTCTTGGGCAACTGCAAGGTAACATTCCTGCCACTTTATTTTACTAGGACCTCAGAGGTAGGGCTAAGTTTTCAAGGACAAATGTAGTAAAAGTAGCATGATCCAACACAAAGTCCCCCAGCACACAGAGAGCAGCAGATCCCTTTCAACACCAGCTGTTCTCACAGATATAGATTGCTGCAGTGAAATTTTCTTAATATAATTCAGGAAGCTCTAGAGAATTCTCCAAAACAACTGTGCCAACAAGGAAAATGTTGAATTTTTCATCAGCTGCCCAATGCTGAGAGTTAGTGGGCAATCCGTTCATTCATGACCAGATGTTCAGCGTAGTAACACTCGGCAGTTAACTTGAACCTTGTGGCCTGTTTACCATTGGTTGCAAGGACATTGGCAGCAACCTGACATTGGAGAATTGTGGCCTGAAAACGTGAAAGACTGAAGTGTGTGTCTGTGGCTTCCTGGTTTTCCACCAGCGACCAGACAAGGTAGGGAGTGATGAAAGAAATAAATGACACAACATCAATCATCAGAAAAGCATGGCGAAAGCACCTTTTATTGTAAGATTATAGTCTTCAGGGAACAGTAGACAAATTAATTTTTTCCTGTTTGGAAATATTGTTTTTTTCTAATGTTTAGCTTGACATGCTTTAATCTTGTTTGTAAACCATAACTTTTTGCTTATATTTAAAAACTATAGGAAGCTAGCTGGCTATTAACATTTAAAGACTGCACTTGGATGTGCGTGTATTGAAGTGTATGATCAGGGTATGGTTAACTCTGTAGAGTCTTGTTTGAGCTAAATTGTGTCACGACAGTTGGATAGTGTTTAGAATCCTTCATTTGCCCAGGCTCATGGTTTCTTTCATAAAGATGCATTTATGCCTTATGCCATTTTAGTGTGTTGTGCTAGGCACTAGTACACAGAAAAAAATAGTATTGAGTAGGAGTTCTGGAATAAACAGTGTGACTTTCTACTTTGAAAAGGATTCTTCCTTAAAATGATTAACTGTGTTTGATTCTGGGTGTGCCTGGTGCCAGCTGGCTAGGAAAGGGAAGGCAGGATTTGATAACATTTAGTTTTTCTTAGATGTCGGGATCTTGTATTCTTTCCTACATTGTATTTCAAAACAACATAACTATTGATTTCAAAGTGGATTGGTAGATTAAGCTGCTATTATCTTATGCTGTCACTGTAGCCTAAATTTCTCAATACTGCTTTTAAAGCCTCCCCCCCCCCAAAAAAAATAAAATAAAATCAGTAAATGCAATATTTTGGCTTTTAATTTAAGGCATAGCATTACTATATGAAAACTATTTCTTGTTCCAATTTTTGAACATGATACATTTCTTTCTACTCTGTGTTGCTTTCTCTAGTATGCATGTTGTTCGATTGTGCAACTCTGACTCATCGTGGTGAGCACTTGCTCACATGAGTAATTCATGTTGATCTCAGTAGGACTGCTTTGTGTAAGCAAGTGCTCACCAATCTTGTGCAGTCTAGCTTGTAGTGAGTGTGACAGTCACTAATGGGGACACTGATGTAACTGTGATCTTCCTCAGAGCTGAGCCCTCCCAGTAATTATGTTTGCTTTGGCAGTACTTTCTGGCTCTAATTTCTAAAGTTGCAGTGAAACCCTCCCTTTGCATTTCCTGCTTAGGGAGAGTAACCCTGTTACATATTGTGTTGAGATATGGAAATTCATCATTAATAGGGTTGTGAATCTGAGCCTGACCTATCCTCCTAACTAAGCTAAAAGTGAACGCTTTTACAGACAAGCCCCTTTGGGGTTTTGACTTGTTTTTTTAAAAAAAAAACATCCCACAAGGTTTAAATTACAGTAGATACAAGTTTGTCCCCTTTTTAGGAGGCGTGGCAGAATAATAGTCTTGTTTGCACTGATGATAGCTTACTGATAGAAAAATGAGAACAAGTTTACAGTAGCTTTGACATTAGTTACCTTTATTCAGCATGCTCCAGCTGCATTGAGCCCTCAGGAAGCCTTCACCATGCACACAGTTTGTTCTTGGGTGTGAAAGCAAACAGTATTTGAGTTGGCAGTAACTTCCCTTTTAGAGAAGTTTGCTGCCTCTGCAAGAAACCGCAGCATGAGCTTTCTGCTGTTGAATGTTTCCACTGGCAGGATGGCCTTTTTCCACATTTCCTTGGTTTAAGGAAACAGATTTTGAACTTTTTTTTAAGACAAAATGCCAACATTTAACAGCTGGAGTTAGTATATAATTTATGGTTTTCCCTTCATGCTCTTTTGGATGTATAAAAATTAAAAATCTGCAATTATTCTCAAGTTATGCAAGTTATTGCCAAGAGAATGATCAAAAATGGTTTTTCTGTTATGAGGACTTCAAGAAAGTCATTGTTACCTAAATAGTTATTCTCAATTATTCTCTCTTTAATGATTTTTAATTATTATAATTTACTCATATGCCTTTACACCTATCAGACAGGAAGATGTTTAAGGAAGTCCTTTGTTTCCCCCACTTTGATAATCAAGTTGGGAGTGTGATTTGAATTGCGTTGTTTTTTTTATTTATTTTTACATTTCAGCTTGGTAATCCTTTCTTTTCTTGGTAACCTTTCCCACTTCAGCAGTTCCTTCTGCAGTATCTGACCAGGTACAGCAAAAAGTGATTTCACAGCTGCAATTTGACAAGCTCTGATATTCTTTAGCAGTTAGGACTCTTAAACGTGGCAAGGATGATGTCCAGAACCTGCATCTCCTCCATTTGCTTCCTTTTTGGATAGCCTTGTTTTCTGTTTAACTGAAGTTCTATCTACACCCCTCAAACTTCAAAATGCATCTTCTTGGCTATTGACTTCAGATCCCAACCTCAGCAGTTAGAATTAGAAACAGATCAGATGCAGGAAATTAATGCAGTCGGCCAATACATTATTGAGCAATAGTTGCCATAAGTTCTGTGGTATTTTTGTTCGGTCAGTTCAGGGATACTAGTTTTGTTTTGCTATACACTTCTAAGTTAACATCTGTCTAAACACCAAGAGTACGTTACAGAACTCTAAAAAACATCACAAAAGAAGCTTCGCTGTAATAGTTTCCCTGTTTTCACAAGCTGGGAGGTGGGGTGGAAAAGGGAAATGAGAAAGTAAATACATTATGTACAATGCTGTTCATATAAAAATCACTTAATTTGTATTTTTAGATTTAGAGGCAAAAATACGTTGCAGTGATGAACGGCAGTGTTTGAGAAACTTATATTTTTTATTTTCAGAGACAGTAGTCATCACTCATTTTTATCTGCGAGGCTTGTAGACTTGATTGGATTTATTATGTATGCTGCATGTTTATGGCATTTTTATTGTATGCTGTTAATTTGTTGTAACTGCTGCCACTTCTTTCCAAGGACCCCTTGAAAGTGCATATGTGTGAACAGTTACCTTCCCGTATAATAAACTGAGTGCCACTCCTTAAGTTTGGTTAAGGCCATAGTAATATTAATATTGAGCCTTTTAGAACTCTTCTGTGCCTGAAGAAAGTTTAAGCTACTTGATCCGGATCCTGCAGGAAAAGCAATTACATTTATGAAGACGATAAAAGGGAGTGTTATAGTTCAAATGAACAAAAAAGCAATCCGAGTTTAGAGCCTTGCTACACTTTCATCATCACACACCAAACCTTTGCCATAAACGTGAAGGGAAAAAATGTTCCCCAATGTGAATTCCTGCTAAACAGATTTTGATGCTGACTGCAAGTAACTTTTAAATATGAGCAAAATATTGAAAAATTGGATTATGTAATTTTTGTATTTCTAAAACCCAGGTAGATAATGGAAACAGCATGGGATTACTGCATACTTGTTGGTAACAGAACAGAGCTGAGTGGGAAGTATGAACAAGATAGGAATTAAGAAGCAAGATGACATTTCATTTTCTAATATATTTCATTTTCTTTTTTATATATATAAAAAGAATATATATATATATATATATATATATATAAAAAAAAATAGAGGAAATTTTTATATATATTTTATTATACTCACACACTGTCTCTCTCACTCTCTTAAGGTGATTTGTGTCCTTATTTGTAATGTACTGTAGATATGTATAAATACAACTGGAAGTAGAATTAAAATAGTGGATTAAAGGTACTATTGTCTTTAAAATAATGGATAAAATTGAAACATTTTATTTTCAGTTTCATTTCTTTGACTTCAGTATTGCCTGTTGATGAATCTAACTGATGAATCTTATTCTGTGGCTCTAGCTATATTAACTTTCTCAATGACAGAGGCAGAAACGTCCTCTAGAGAATGATCAAGGGATTTTAAAATGAATGGAAACTGGTATATTCTCCTTTGTTGTGATCATGGACTTGTGGTTATTGAGCCTATAATATATAATGATGGGTGATGAGTATGATATATCAAGAATTGATGCTCTCAAGTGTAAAATACTTTCTCATTTTGTGTGTGTATATTATGTATATTTCAGAAGTAGCTGTGTGAGATGGCTGAATTTCAGTGCTCACAAAAGAGCAAGACAGACAACACTGTCTACAGGCAGGTATAATGCACAGTGGGAAACACATGCTTCTCCCCAGAATTCTGGGGTGAAATCCTGGTCCTGTAGAAGTCAATGGCAAAAGTCCCGTTGTCTCCAATAATGCCCTGCTACTTTAGTTCTAGTCTCTCTTGCCCAAAGATTGGATATGGATAACTATGTGAAATGTTCGATGTGGCCAGTATAAAGCTAGGTTGAGATCATTAAGCTCTTTTCACTTGTGATGCAAACCAGGTTTCAAGTTAGGCTTCCAAATGTTGTATAACACCATTAGCGTATTCACCTACAGTTCCACCTTGCCTATCATTGCATGCATATTTCATATTGTAATGGTTGTCCGTATGTGTACTTGGGAATTGCACCTGCTTTTTTCACAGTAACAGCACTACCGAGGGAGATATGAGTTGTAATCCTTTTTGTATTGAAAGCCGATTGGGCTGTATAGTGGAGATTCAGAAAAGAGAGGGGGGGAGCAATCACTTAGCAATTTGAGATGTGAGGATATTCATAATGCATTTAAAAATGATATTGCCAAATTTTGCATACATGCATGCATATTTAAATGCAGAATTTGACCCAGGATAATGTGGGAAATGCTGAATACAAGTGAAAAAAGAGAGCTACCTCAGCTTGTTTTTTCTCTCCGAATACTTGGTGTGAGTCCTGCCAATGCCCAAGAAGAACACTTACTACTGTTTTTATATAAATAGATTGCAACTTGTATAGTACATAAAAACACCCCCGGGTAGAGGTCCTTTGCACTGGTAGACAAATCGGAGTGTGTTAAGAATAAAACACAATTAATGGACTCAACATATTGTAAATAATAATTTACAAAGATGGAAGTTCGTATGGCAAGTAAGGGCTTGATCCTATAGTCTTTACTGAGCCTGTTATCCAATAGGCCAGGCCTGCACAACATGCAGCCGGGGGGCCGCATGCGGCCCGTGTGGGCTCTCTGTGCGGCCTGCGGGGGGGAGGGTGAGTAGGCAAGCGGTGGGGTGGGGCAAGCTAATGGCAGGTGGGCGGGCTGGTGAAGAGGCCAGTGGCAGGCTGGGGAGTGAGGGTGAGCCAGCGGTAGGGGGCGGGGGCAGCGGCAGAAGGTAAGAGGCCAGCAGAGGCAGGCAGGTGAGCTGGCGGCGGGGGGGGAGCCGGCGAGCTGGCGGCGGGGGTTGCTGGCGAGCCGGCGGCGGCGGGGGGACTGAGGAGGCGAGCGGGCGGCGGGGGGTGAGTAGGCGAGCCGGGTGGGGTGGGGGATGATGAGTGGGCGGGCAGTGGCAGGTGAGCCAGCGGTGGGGGGCGGTGCTGAGGAGGCAAGCGGGTGGTGGTGGTGGTGTGTTTCCGAGGGACCGGGGGGTTTCGACCCTCAGCTGTTTTCTTTGGAGTAATATGGCCCTTGTGGCTTTATGAGTTGTGCAGGCCTGCAATAGGCCATAATGCCCAGGAGAGCTGGGGATGCAGCAGCACCCCCTGGCTTGACGTAGTAATAACAACCAAATTTCATGGTTTCTGCTTTCAGCATCCCCGCTATAAAAATTGTTCTAGCACCTCTGATTATGCCTATCTGTGTCCCAATATATACAGGTAAACAGGGCCAGATTTTCTAATCTGGTGGCCTATATTTCATTAGCAAAAATGCACACACTGTTGCCTTAATGCATGCCCAAATCAGAACACCTGAAAATTAACTAAGTGACCTGTTACCATCTGGCCATTTTCATGTAGATGTACCTGCTTTGTGTTCAGTAATTATAGCATGCATCAGATATTTAGAAAGTTCGTACCATTTAGGGTCTAATCTAATGCACGTTGAAGCTGGTGGAAAGACTTTTATTGAATTCAGTGGGCTTTGGATCAAGCTCATGTTGAGTAAAACAGATTTTTTTTTATTTTGAACCCATGAATTGAGGGCTCCTTTTCCTAAAACCTGCTTAATGCCCCCTGACATCAGTGGAAGTTACTGGGTGCACAGCACTTTTGGAAATCAGATCACTGTTTTGGAGCCTAACTTTAGGCTCCTATTTTTCAAAATCTTGGCCTTAGAGCTGGTTTCTGCTCCCAGTGTAGTCAATGACAAAACTCCTATCAATTTCAGTGGTGCAAAATCAGATTTCTAACCCCAAAGTTCTTAGCTTATACGGTTTTTACCGTGACAGAAGCTGAAGCAAGGACAGTTAAATTTAAATAAATAACACACACACACACACACACACACACACACACACACACACACACACACACACACACACACACACACACACACACACACACACACACACACACACACACACACACACACACACACACACACACACACACACACACACACACACACAAAACTTGAAACTAACACGTTTGTTTTATGTTTCTCCACCCTTATGTTTAATTGTATACGTTAAATATCATGCCCGTCTGCCTGAGGTGTTGGCATACAATTCGGATTGCAATTAAATTATATTAAATAAATAATTAAAATGTACTTATGGCCATTTTTATAAGGGTTACATTCTAAAAAAAAAAAAAAAAAGTCTTGATCTGCTGAATTGTTAACTTAAAGTAAGGTAAGTTTAAGTTCTAGCAAAATATGTGTTCTAATAGAATCCCAGCCATATGAAGAAGAAAAAGGAAAAAAAAACAGATGAAGTGTAACGCAAATCAGGCAACATCTATCTGACTAACAACAGTAATAACATGTTGTTGGAACCACCTAAATAATTAACTATAAGAAAACAACAGAGTTAAAACTGAAGAAAAAACAGATTGAATTTTCTCAGCAACAAAGAATATCACATTAAATGATTTAGCAGAATTCTTTTTAGCTACTATTAAAAAGAATATAAATGAACTGGGGATGAAATTATACTTCTGAAAGAATAGACTTTTCTGTACATCAAACATTTAATACGGTAAAACAATGCTGTACCTGATGAATAATTAAAATATGAAAAGAAAAAGCATTCTTCAACTTACGACTTAATTATATGTGTGAAGCACTTTTACACACACTGAAAAAATCTAAGGAATGAATTTTATTTTTCATCATTCATTATCAGCATGAAAGAAGAATTTTTCTGAAATGGTAAGTGTTGTGGATCTCACTAAACTTCTCAGTCACTTTCTGGCACCGTTATAAGTGTTTGGTGAATGGAATTAGGGTTTTGGGTTTTTTTTAATTGCAGAAATACTTACTGAAGAAAGATAATGGAGCAGTATGGTATCATTACATACTCCTAGACAAAAGTCTGTGAACGATAAGAGTCAAGTTAGGGGAGGAAAAAAATGTCAATGTTTTAAATATTAAGGAAATAAGTTAATATGAAGGAAATAATGTAGATGTATGTAATACATAGAATGTATAAATAAAATTGATGGGTAGCAGTTATTGAGGTAGCCACCAAAGTTTTTCTTTCCCCCCCCTTCCTCATTTTAAAAGAAAAATCACTCTAGCCGAAACAGAAGCTTTTTTCAGTTGCTTCTCTAAATTATATTGTAATCAGCTTTTAGTTGAAGTCATGAAGTTTTCAAGACATGTTGCTGTAGCAACAGCAGTATTAAATATTTGATCCAGCTAGGTGTTAGCACTAGTCCAAGTAACTGAGAGTGGTAGTGTCTGTAAGGGAATGTTTTGCAATGCATTTATAGGTGCTGTCCTTTGTGGTACTAATGTTCACTGGTGCTATTGTGTCACCTGTGTTCATTGCTTTTACCTAGAGATTCCTTCAAACAATATGGAAAGCACAAATGGCAAAAGTGCTTCTGCTCCGTCACACTTCCAGTCTGACAGATAGCTGCACCAATGAGATAGAAGCCAAAACCTTTCAACCCATAGGATCTTCAGTGTTCTGTCCTTGGTACTCTCTCTACCTCTGAGTGAGTACATTCAGTCGCACATTTCTGCTTCCTCCTGCATTTCAGTCAAATGCCAGGGCTGCTTTTTTCACCCCCAGGGATAAAAAAGAAAATGTTATGGAAAAGATTATAGTACAAGAGCATCTTCTGCAGTCCACCACCATGTGCTTGGTGCGTGGAGTGCATCTGGGATCCCCTTTCTCCTATGGGCACCTCATTCAGGTTCTGGGATGAAAGGGATGCCCTTACCAAGGCTTTTAATCTAAAGTGTGATGTCTAGAAATGGCTCTATCATTCTGATGACGCTTGTGCTCCTTGTCTGCCTATTTGGTTGGCTGCTTGGTTGGCCAAGTAATTCACTTGCTCCATTCGCAGTGCTCAGGGAACTGCATAGTAGACCCCAAGGGGTACCCATTCTTAAGTCATGATCAGATGTCCTAAACAAGCATTCCCTTTTGAAATGACTGTGGAAGCTGGCGAAGATTATGTTTCTGTTCCTCCTTGTGAATTTTCTCTTTCTAATCCTCCTTCAGTTTTGTCTATCCCAGCCCCAATTGTATTTCTCAGTCTGAGGAAAGACAATTATTACATGTCACATTAGCAGCAGAGGATATGGATTCCAATTCCTCCAGATACTTTCTTCTGCAAGACTCTTCTTCCTCTTAAGTAATCTTTCTAGATTTCTTTGAACTAGCAAATTAAAGTTCTTCTCTTCTGATTGAACAGAGTGGGAGAAGAGTTGAGTAGTTTTGACACTCCTGAAACATCACACAAGTCTTCATTTCTCTTTAGCAGGATTTATGAGTTGTGTTCCTCTGATTAGTGGTCCCTACAATGGAAGGATGTCCAGTAGGAAGCCAAAGTTTCCAATGATACATTCAGCCAGTGGATTCTTGGCTGCATTTCTAAAAGTTCTACTGGAGTCAGGGATCATTTAATCAGAATACTGGCTATTTCCTGGGTACAGAGGTCACTGAGGATAAGGTCTGTAAGAAACCAAATTTATCATCATTAATTAAGACCACCAGACATTGCAGAAAGGATACCTTTTTGCCTCTGCATCATTTGAGTCTTACATGCTCTGACTTGTGATATTTTCTTATCCCTTGCCAGTTTATGCAAACAAAATTACATTGTATTCAGGTGCTAGTTCAAACCATAAACTTTTCAAGGCATTATAATGTAGAAGCAGCAGTAAAAAATGTTGAACTGGAAGATGGGTATTAACTCTGCTTCCAGTAACTCGGAGTGTTAGTCAGTTTACTATGGACTAGTGCAGAGAGTATTTTACACTGTGAAGGTTACTAATTTGTCTGTTACACCGGTCTAAATTCTTTTTCTCTCACACCCTATTTTCTGTTCTGTGTACACATTGACGGAATGTGTCGAGTAGGTAGATTCTTGAACAAGGAACCTTTTTTTGTTTGCCTTGTTTTTTCATTACCTGTACTTAGCACTGTATGTAGATTTCTGACTCCTCTCTTAACGGTCATTGTGTGCTGTGGTGGCTATATCTAGAAACAGAGCATCTGATGCCTCCAAAAAGTTGGTGAACGCCTTTTCCACTGGCATTGCTGTTTGTCAGTTTCCAAGAAAAGTGCAAGCCCTTAGTCCAGTTTGCTGTGTATCTGAGGCTAGGGAGGGAAAACCCCCACAAACACCACTGTAAGGGACTATCTTTAATTGTGGGTTTAGGAAACCAGCAGAAGCCAGCAAATCCAAGGGAGCGCTCTTACTTTGTAATTCCCGTCTAACTGAAAAGAATGCGATTCCTAAACTATATCCTTCCAACTTGTATTCTTGAGTGCTTTAAAAAAAACAAACACCCCCAAAGCCTTAATGTGAGTGTGTTGGCTATTTTACACTTTGCATCTGATATGTACAAATATCTGCATCACTCTGCATTGTTTGTATTGTTCTCTAGCCCTTTCAAATTATCACTTTTCTGTAATAGGGGGAGGGAAGCTTATTAAAGGGGCAGATTCAAACCATATTTTTTCCAGTTAGAAAAATATGCATATTCAGGGTTTTTTTCTTCTTTCCCACACTAAACAGTTTGTTGAACAGACGTGTATTTTAATTATAGTGGTCTAAGTTTACGTAGTATACTGTGGTATTTTGCTGTATTAATTACCTTGTCAAGAGTAACAGGTAATTACTACATCAAATCACCTTCTTATGGTACATGGAGACATAACTGGCTGAATTATTAAAAAAAAAAGCATACACATGAGCCCAGAAACCCAAGGTGCAACCTAGCCAAGACTCTTTCTTGTAAAATGAAGCATTTTTTGGTTATGGCACTTCTTTTTGTAGTATGTCAGAAGTCTAAACTAAGTGCATGCCATTCTGCGTCTACCCAATGCCTACATTAGGCACATGCCAAGGACTTGTATTCCCTTCAGACATGAACTCTGTGGAACAAGCTTTCTTTTAGGGATGATGGAAAAACCGGTTTTGCCTAATTTTTGGTCCACTCACAAGTTGTGGATTTGAAAGCTTCACTCTTACACAGATGTTACTGGATTTGCAGTCCGGTAAGAAGAGAGTCACTGGAATTCTATGGAACCAAGCGAGTGCACAGAACACTATTTACTTTCTTTAGAACTTAGTCTTTGAAACACAGTCAAACCCAAACTTCTCTTGCTGCAATCACCCTATCGTTGCCGTCTGACAGTTTTGGAGTACATAGGGGTGTGATCTGGGAGTTACTGCACTGACTCCTGGTGTCACCTTGAACTTGAGACAGTATTTTACCCAAAGGACAGTGTGGTTAATGCTGAGATGTCATGAGTGAATGTTGATTATATTAGATAAATGTGAGAGTCTCATCACTTAATGTATTCTTTATTTTACAAACTGACTTCTCCTGGCCTTGTACTAGTTGTTTTGCACAAGTGAGTTCATGTACAGATTTTTGCTCCTCCCAAAACCCACTCTGGAAAGAGAACGTCTTTGATGTTAACTTGGATGTGGAACGCCTAAAGACAAGATCACACATTATTGTTGCTTTGGTTACTTATTCTTATCCAGTAGCCAGCTAATTGACACTTTTATGATAAAACTCTGAGACAAATATATCATAACCCTATTCAAGTTTTAGTGGGTATATGGTATGTCTCAGAGGCATCCAGATGAGTCTATGAATGAACGGTGTAAGTCTTCCTTTTGTCGCCATGGAGGAGGAAAAAAGACTTGATTTCTTAATGTGCAGAGAGGCATGCCATGGGAGGTTTTGACTAACATGAGAACTGAAGTCCCTTTTTCAGTGTGATATTCAGTTAGATCTCCGTTAGTTATGCTCCAAGAGTTGCATTTACCCCATGCAACTTTGCCAGTTTTAAAGACCTAAATAATTCAGCCCTAATCTCCTTTGTTTGTTTTTTACGTATCAACTAGCAGTTAGGTTTGAGATGGAGTTTTAATGTTTGCAACTCTGCCCTAATTACCTGCTTTGAGAGTCAGGGTTTTCTTGGACTGTGCTTGGGGTTAAGGGAGAAGCAGCAGCTACAGATAAGCAGGAACTGTTGGGAACCTGGTGGAGAGAAAAGAATCTAGAAAACGAGGTAGGGGGACAGGGCAGCCAGCAATACTAGGTGCTAATTCAAATGGCATTGAGGAGAGCAGGTGGAAAGAGGTGTTGCTGTGGCTGGCTGCTCATAACACAAGCTGGCCCTCTCTTAGAGCCAGGGTCAGATTCGGTGAGTGATCTTGACCTGGCCCCAAAGTCACCTGTAGTTCTAACAGGTTAACAGGGTGCTTCTCTTCCTTTGCTTCCCCTACTGGGACCAAAGCCTTTTACATCTCATCTGCTTCAGTGTCATTTTCAGAGGCACAGAGCAACAGGGAAGGAGGTAGGTTCCCTGCCTTTGCCACGGACTGTCAAGACTACTATCCGATCATAACCTCTAGCAAAGGGGTAGGCTTTCATACGCTTCTGCTGCCTTCATTAACGGTGGCCATAGCTCTACCTGTTACTACTATCCACCCCCATAGTTGAACTGGCACGTGTTCACTGGGTAGTCTCACATGTCTTTCTGTTCTCTAGCAGCTGGTACGGACTGGTCATGTAGCCTGGGAGGAGACCACTGACTAGTCCATTCCCAGCCACATGGAACGTACTCGTCATGCTGCTGCTTGAAGGCTGATGGCAGTTCCATGGATACAGAAGCGCTCTCTCCAGTCATTCTGCTTTTCTTTTCCAAAGAGGTGAAAGTAGATAAGAAGTATATCTTGTGATCTCAACAGGGCTGGTCTGAGAGATTCAGGGGGTCTCTTCTTGATCATCTGTTGCCTCCACATGGTTTACAAAAGTATTTCTAGGAAGAGTGCCAGAGTTACTATCTTGATAATGATATGATTCCTGTAGAATCATAGAATCTCAGGGTTGGAAGGGACCTCAGGAGGTCATCTAGTCCAACCCCCTGCTCAAAGCAGGCCCAAACCCAACTAAATCATCTCAGCCAGGGCTTTGTCAAGCCTGACCTTAAAAACCTCTAAGGAAGGTTAGAGGGGGGGGGGGAGGAATAGCTCAGTGGTTTGAGCATTGGCCTGCTAAACCCAGGGTTGTGAGTTCAATCCTTGAGGGGGCCATTTGGGGATCTGGGGCAAAAATTGGGGATTGGTCCTGCTTTGAGCAGGGGGTTGGACTAGATGACCTACTAAGGTCCCTTCCAACCCTGATATTCTATGATTCTATGATTCTAAGGAGATTCCACCACCTCCCTAGGTAACCCATTCCATTGCTTCACCACCCTCCTAGTGAAAAAGTTTTTCCTAATATCCAACCTAAACCTCCCCCTCTGCAACTTGAGACCATTACTTCTTGTTCTGTCATCTTCTACCACTGAGAACAGTCTAGATCCATCCTCTTTGGAACCCCCTTTCAGGTAGTTGAAAGCAGCTATCAAATTCCCCCTCATTCTTCTCTTCTGCAGGCTAAACAATCCCAGTTCCCTCAGCCTCTCCTCATAAGTCATGTGCTCCAGTCCCCTAATCATTTTTGTTGCCCTCCGCTGGACTCTTTCCAATTTATCCACATCCTTCTTGTAGTGTGGGGCCCAAAACTGGACACAGTACTCCAAATGAGGCCTCACCAGTGCCGAATAGAGAGGAATAATCACGTCCCTCGATCTGCTGGAAAAGCCCCTACTTATACAACCTAAAATGCCATTAGCCTTCTTGGCAACAAGGGCACACTGTTGACTCATATTCAGTTTTTCGTCCACCGTAACCCCTAGGTCCTTTTCTGCAGAACCGCTGCCCAGCCATTCGGTCCCTAGTCTGTAGCAGTGCATGGGATTCTTCCGTCCTAAGTGCAGGACTCTGCACTTGTCCTTGCTGAACCTCATCATATTTCTTTTGGCCCAATCCTCTAATTTGTCTAGGTCCCTCTGTATCCTATCCCTACCCTCCAGCATATCAACCACTCCTCCCAGTTTAGTGTCATCTGCAAACTTGCTAAGGGTGCAGTCCACACCATCCTCCAGATCGTTAATGAAGATATTGAACAAAACCGGCCCCAGCACCGACCCTTGGGGCACTCCACTTGATACCGGCTGCCAACTAGACATGGAACCATTGATCACTACCCTTTGAGCACGACCATCTAGCCAGTTTTCTATCCACCTTACCGTCCATTCATCTAGCCCATACTTCTTTAACTTGCTGGCAAGAATAGTGTGGGAGACTGTATCAAAAGCTTTGCTAAAGTCAAGAAATAGCACATCCACTGCTTTCCCCTCATCCACAGAGCCGGTTATCTCATCATAGAAGGCAATTAGGTTAGTCAGGCATGACTTGCCCTTGGTGAATCCGTGCTGACTGTTCCTGATCATTTTCCCCTCCTTTAAGTGGTTCAGAATTGATTCCTTGAGGACCTGTTCCATGATTTTTCCAGGGAAAAACCTTCTAAGTGACATGTAATAGCATGTATTAAGTATTTGTTATATCTGTTTCATAGGGCCTGGAAGTAGGGGTTCTGCCACATCCCCGGGCTTGAAGTGGTTTCCATCATATACAGGGTTAACAGTTTGATTCAGTGACTCTCAGCACCCCCACTATACAAATTGTTCCAGGCCCAGCACCTCTGATCTGTTTGGCTTCTGATACATTTACTTTCACTTTCATCTTGGAAGTCGGTGGCATTCTGTGGTGTATTTGTGGTGCCAGGGTAGACGAAAGTGGTTTGACAATCAAGTTTTGGAATTCTTTGGGCATGAGTAAAGTATTTGTCAATGCACTGCTTTGCCATAATTTGGAAAAGTAATATATGCTCTTGTGCGATCTGGCAGCTCGTATACAAAACACTCCTGTTGCTGTGAGGATGAATATCTTTGGTTTTTAAATTTTAGCCATAGGCTACTGATCAAAATCTTCTTCCTTTTGGCATTTCTCTGAAACCTATGCACCATTCCTCCTAGTGAAAAAGGGCTGATTACCAACATAGAATTCCGGATATCAAACTCAATTGAATTTAATCCATTCCTGAATGCTATTTATCTGTGCAAGTCAGCAGCAGTAAAGGTGTCCCATTGAGAGCCCTGAAGACTGAAGCGTCACAGAACAGGTACAGCATGGGCAAATGTCAGTGATTGCTCTTCTCCTGAGACCGCCAGACAAGACTGAAAATCAGTTCCTAATGTAGTTATGAATGTCATGATGTGGGTATGGTGTACCATGTTGGAGACTACTGACTCAGTTAACATAGAATCATAAAACCATGGAACTGGAAGGGACCTCTAGAGGTCATCTAGTCCAGTCCCCTGCACTCATGGCAGGACTAAGTATTATCTAGACCATCCCTGAGAGGTGTTTGTCCAACCTGCTCTTAAAAATCTCCACCTGCTTAGGCAATTTATTCCAGTGCTTAACCACCCTGACAGGAAGTTTTTCCTAATGTCCAACCTAAACCTCCCTTGCTGCAATTGAAGCCCATCGCTTCTTGTCCTATCCTCAGCAGTTAAGAAGAACGATTTTTCTCCCACCTTGTAACAACCTTTTATGTACTTGAAAACATGTCCCCTCTCGGTCTTCTCTTTTCCAGACTAAACCCAGTTTTTTCAACCTTCCCTCATAGGTCATGTTTTCTAGACCTTTAATCATTTTTGTTGCTCATCTCTGGATTTTCTCCAATTTGTCTGCATCTTTCCTGAAATATGGTGCCCAGAACTGGACACAATACTCCAGTTGAGTATCCCTAATCAGTGCAGAGTAGAGTGGAAGAATTACTTCTCATGTCTTGTGTACAACACTCCTGCTAATACATCCCAGAATGATGTTTGCTTTTTTTGCCACAGTGTTATACTGTTGACTAATATTTAGCTCGTTGTCCACTGTGACCCCCAGATCCCTTTCTGAAGTACTCCTTCCTAGGCAGTCAGTTCCCATTTTGTATGTGTGCAACTTATTGTTCCTTCCTAAGTGAAGTATTTTGCATTTGTCCTTATTGAACTTCATCCTATTTACTTCAGACCATTTCTCCAGTTTGTCCAGATCATTTTGAATTATAATTCTGTCCTCCAAAGCACTTGCAACTCCTCCCAGCTTGGTATCGTCCGCAAACTTTATAAGTGTACTCTCTATGCCATTATCTAAATCATTGATGAAGATATTGAACAGAACCAGACCCAGAACTGATCCCTGTGGGACTCCACTTGTTATTCCCTTCCAACATGACTGTGAACTATGGATAATTACTCTCTGGGAACATAGACCACTTGAGAGCCATTAACTGGTAATGACTTTCAAACTGACCTGCAGTTGTATTGAAACTTTCTTTCCCTTTGCTTTCGTACTGATTTGTGGCAAATATATGTAACACTTCCGAGTTTATTACTTCATTTTTAAAAATTAATCAATAGCTTTACTCTGTGATTTTGAAAACTGGCTAGTTATTTTGGCGTGTCCAACTTGAGACTTTGAAGGGGCCTGATTTTCAGAAAGTGCTGAGCACTAACCCTGAGAAAATCAGTCCCTGTAGCATGTCTGGCACCCAAAATAAGACAGGCACCCAAAATCACTAGTCAGTTTTGAAAATCTTGACCTTAATCTATATATTTAACATAATGAAACTTGCTTACTTATGAACTGATCAAGATTGTGGTCAGTATTTCTGCGGAAAGTCTGTGCTGATTTTACAAAATAAAATTACATATTGAATTTATTTCAAATTAACATGTAATCATATTGGGTGTTAGATCAGACCCTAAAATGGCATACACATGTAGATTCTGGAAAATACCAGTGTTATTTTTTTTTAATGCTTTTGTATGCTCCGACACCCAAATAATTGGTCATGTATAAAGTTCTCATGGTCTCCAAATGCCTATGATTTCATGGAATTCCTTTTCCTAATAAAATAATCTAATAACGGTGGGTAATTTTTTTCACACTTCTAAACTATTTAGCATAAGATTTTGCTTGTTTATTATTTATGCTGCTTGACCGAAAATAAAATTTCCTCCATTGCGCCATTTCTGCATGGAATTTATGTCCTGACTGAAGCAGATATTAAAACACCATGAAGACATATATGTTGTTTTAAAAGTACTATAAAAATTAATCTAATTTTCTATTCTTCCCGTGTAAGTAAATGAAAATAAACCATCTTGAAACCAAAATGGCCATTTTCTGAGTTGTATGTAGCATAGAAGGCCGTTTATTCTTTTTGCCCCGTTTTAAGCTGTGACTTTACTATTCAAGAGACGAACTTTAATCAGCTACCATAATCAGACAAATGGGAGCTTTAGTCAGTGGTTAGTATGTTGGAAGTAAACACTAAGGTTCTCATTATAGTGCATGTCTGAATAATTAGTAGAGCTACTCTGTACTTTTTTTTGGCAATAAAAGAAAACTTGCTCTTCACTGCAACGACAGGATGACAGGAGCATCTCGCAGTTTGGTCATTAGTGTGTGCCTGCCGTCAATGTCATGTTATGGTGTCAAATTAGTTAGTGCCCCCTCAGGAGCCAAGCAGGGCCTGCAAATTATCCTCGCACGTCCCTGGAAACCATGTTTGCTAAACCTCGGATCAAATGTGAACAAATTACTAACATGGCTCATAAATTAACTACTTCACAGGCATATAACTTTTTACAAGTAGATAATAAAGACAAAAGTTTTAATATTACGTTTTATTCAGTCCAGATATGTGATGATTTCTTTTAATTCATTGTACAGTTGATTTTCATTTCTGTTATGGTGGGGAGGAAATGTATACGGCTTAGGAGCAAATGTTTAGAAAAATCTAGAGTCCTTAAAGGAAGCAAATGTAAATCCACTGAAAACAATATAATTAAGTTTGTTATCTCATTGCTCGATAAGTCGCTGACAATAGTCTTTCTTCTTGTAGTGGCAGTTGTTCATTAATGAGTTCACCAATTAAGTTTGAAAGATTACAGCCTTTGCCAAGAGGATTTATCTGTTAGAAGTATTTTTTTCCTGATACATTCTTACCATATTGTAAGCTTCTTTGTTAGAGGTATAAGACTACCTCTTAAACACATTAAATCCTATTATAAGATGCATAAGGCCCTAAAATAATTTTACAATCTGTTTACACATTAGCATCTAGAAAACTGTAACAAATCTGTCCAAAGATGTCTGCTTTCAGCATGAGATGCTAACAGATAGTGTTTTATCTTAGAAGCGGGCTTGTCCTCATGAAATAAAGAAGCCTCTTCTTTTGCTAAAGAATAATTAATTTGTAATGATTTGTGACTCTACAAATCATAAAACTTTCTACACCACTTCCCCCCCCCCCCCTCTCTTTACAACTGAGTTTTTCAATCTTTGGAAAGTAATCCATAATTCTTTTTTTTTCTGCTTTCATTTGTTTTTAAATCTAGAGTATACCAAAAAAGAGTAAATCTGATGCTTACTTTACATCAAAGCCTCATTCACCCACATGCAAGCTCTTACCTTTCTTTTGTACCTTTGAGGGGGGTGAGTAATCCGTAAGCAGTGATCAAATCAGCATTTTGGAAAGGGCCTATTATGCAAAAACATATAAAATATATCTGTTCATGGGAAAACCTCTGAAAATGCCAGAGGGTTATAATCAGTTGATCAGCTTACCTGTCAGCAAATTTAACTTAAAGTAGGTGTAGATGTATTATAGTTACAATATTAGTAAAGTATTTGCTAAAGAATCATGACTTCCGCTTCAGCATCATGACCCATGCACATTTTCATTGACTGTTAGAGGAATGTGCTGTATTGTAGATTAACAATAACTTTTAAAATACAAAACTATGAGTATAAGGTCATCTAGTCCAGTCTCCTGCACTCAAGGCAGGACTAAGTATTATCTAGGCCATCCCTGACAAGTATTTGTCCAACCTGCTCTTAAAAATCCCCAATGATGGAGATTCCACAACCTCCCTAGGCAATTTATTCCAGTGCTTAACTACTCTGACAGGAAGTTTTTCCTAATGTCAAACCTAAACTGCCCTTGCTGCAATTTAAGCCCATTGATTCTTGTCCTATCCTCAGAGGTTAAGAAGAACAATTTTTCTCCCTCCTCCTTGTAACAACCTTTTATGTACTTGAAAACTGTTATCATGTCCCCTCTCAGTCTTCTCTTCTCCAGACATGTATAGGCATGTTCAGAAGTAACTTTATAGCGGTGGGTACAGATCATGCCATGTCTGAATCACAACATCACTTAGAATCCCAAACTTGCCTGCCCTAAGGACCCTTCGCTGGAGAAAACCCGTCAACTTCCTTTCACCAGGGTGGGTTCAGAGTGGGAAATCTCCCTTCCACCTGTGTTTCAGGGCTTGCTAAGGAACTTGGAAGTTGTAGTTTAGGTGAGTTAACCAGGTTTTTTTCAGTTCTTGTGATACCTGTCGATATCTGTTCAATGACAGTCTGTTTTTTGTTTCTAGATTTGTAGAAAGTTCCATTTGTAATAGATTGCAACTTTAATATGCATTGCGGAAAACAAGTTAGGATTTCCATTTGAAGTAAAACACAGACGTTTTATTATAGGAGACGCTGATCATTCAGTGTTGTTAAGCAAAATTCACATACTGTACAAGAATAAGAGCTATGCTTATACATTTTCCTGGGACTACAAGTTCTGGGACCTCACAAAAAACTAGTTCATGCTTAAGTGAAAATACACACAGTTAATTCTTCAGCAGTGAATTTGTGCATTTTACTCTTAATTAACAAAGAAAACTTGGCTTACCAGAAACCTATAGTTGCTTTCAGGGCAGCTGCATGGATTTACATAGAAAATAGAAACTGGCACAAGGATTAAACTCTCTAAGCCAGGAAAGGACTCCACTCATGTCCCTATGTGGAATGTGCAAGGAATCTTATTCATAAACATTCCCGTATGTGTGCTGTGCATTTTCCTATAGTGTGCTTCTGGTTTTCCTGGACTCTGTTCTTAGGAGATGAAAAGTGCAGCTAACGTGTCAGAGGTTTCTGTTATGTGCACGATGCTATATCCAGTTTCGTTTCTACAAAATGGCTATTATCTATGTACATAGTGAATATTTAATCCATCATTTGAAAATAATATTTGTGTTGATGTAGGTTTGTATTAATCTACTTTAGATTGCATTATATCCAAAACCAAATACCCCTTCATCTAACATATAGCAAAACTACAATAGTTTGTTAGTAAATAGCCTCAAATAACATTTTAGAATCACTTGTAGAAGTTTGTGGTGTTACCACAGAACTCTGTACTTTTCATAAAGCAATAAGACCTATTCCTGACTTTAAACCAAATTTACCTCTTTTAAATCTGATATTAGCTGACAAATAATTGATAACATTAAATATCTCCTGACGCAAAGGTTATAGATAGTGGAATTTATGCTAAGGATGAATTAATTCCACATAGTTTTAACATTCCCAGATTAAAATTTAGTTATCCTTTTTGGCTCTAACTGAATCAAATTTTTAAATGTGGCAAAATTTGCGCACACCAGTTTCTGTGCACATAAAACCCTGCATTTGCATGTGCAAAACCTGGAGTTAAAAACCTATCAAATCTAGATGATGACCTTGGCTTACTTTACAAACTTCAGTGCATTTGGCAGTATAGCACTGCTGTGAATTAAGTAGATTTTTATTATCCCCTTTTTTACAGATGGTGGGGAGAGAGAAGCAAACAATGTGTTAAGGGCCTGATCATGGGCAACTGTATATGAGAAAATCATACACAATTGCATGATTAATTTATGTGTGCAACTGCATGCACACACAAAATGTGAAGTTGCACACATTTTTTTCTGTAAGCAAGTGGCTGCACCTGATTTTAAATGTTAGGCTTTAAGTTATTTGCCCAAAGAGATGCAGGGAGTCTGTGGCAGAGGTGGGTGGAAAAAGACCCCAGGCCTCCTGATTTCCATTCATGTGCCTTTGCCACGAGATCATGCTTCCTATCAGTTTCATGCATGTAAATGCATGGATTTATGTGCACAAAATTAGACACAAATTTAGAGGCTGGCTTGAGGCACCTTTGATCATTTGTTCTGTGGTTTCCCACATTTTGGGCCTTAGGGGAGGTATGATGAGATCTGATTAGCAGTAAGTCTGTTAATTATAATTTATAAATTAGTGCATCAGTGCAGAAACATCACTTTCTGATTTGGATTAAAAAGCCCTTCACCTCAGCAAAATGTTGTCAATGCGGATGATGATAGAGTGCATTGAAATACATTAGATCAAAGTGATACATTTCATAAATATGATGCCCGAATGGCTAATGAATTTTTTAACCACCATTATGTATTGCAACGTATTACCCGTTGCTATAAATTTACATATAAACTTACCTACTATTTTGTCTCTCTCTTCCACAAATATGAAGCCTGTATGATGTATCTGAATTAAAATTTAGTATAATTCAGTGTGACACTTTGTGACTCTCTTACTCATGGACTTAGCCTCAGTTTGATCATGGGTGGAACTGGATTTACAAAACCTTGATATCAGCCAAATTTTGCAAGAGCTGGTCAGTCTGAGCTGAACTCAGCCTCTATCGCCAGTGCTGCAGTCTTACACACACGTGTTAATAGGAGGCTTGAGAGTGTCAAGGTGGATACCCACTGCCATATCACCTTCTCTCCCCTGCTCCCCTCTGCTCACGGTCGTCTCTCGTCTCCGTCTTCCCCCCTTCATCCACTCCCCAGCTCACCTCCCCATTGGGGGGTGTCTGCTGCTCCTCTTCTGTTCATGAAAATCTTTTACTCACGCTGTGCTTTGTTCACTGCTCCCTGCCGCTGCATGCATACAGTGGTGCATGTATGCACAAGCTGTGTTTTACCTTTCTGCACACGGGTGGTCACCACGGCAGGGACATAAGGACACTGCAGGCAATGAGCTGTCCCATGCAGTTGCACAGTTTGCACATCCTTGGAGACTGGCTTTTACTTACAGGCCCCATATTTCTCACTAGGGTCATTAAAAGAGAAAAGTGGATGTACTGAATGGCAATGTGTACAGTGCTGAGTGAACAGCCTCTGCTTCTCCCTTTTCATTTTAAGAGGAGGTTTTTGGGCTACAGTCCCATGATAAGCACTCTACTAGATTAGCCTGTCCTGCTCATAATGCTCCTGACAGAAACACGGTTCTGTGTGTCTATGAACTTGTGGTTTTGGAAGAAGCTCAGACTTTCATGCTGAGTCAGATTGGGCTTTTGACTGTGCTCATTTCTTTACTCCTGGAGTTTATACGGAGTATAGAGGACCAGACAGAAGGAACCAAAAAGTAAGGCACATGTTTTCACCTGGAAGAATAACACTTCAGCATAAATAGTCAGAATTTGGGGATCTCTTTGACCAATACTGGAACAAAATCGAACGTAGTATTATAAAGGTCTCTATGGATCTCTGTCTCTGTTTAATTCACCAGAAGATTATTTGTTGCATGCACTGGATACCAATCAGTATCCCTACAATCAACATTAACAATACAGGTAAGTACTAGAGATGTGGAGAAACCCCCTGACTTGTCATGGAGCCATCCAAAAATTAGGAGCTTCGGGGAAGAGGTACAGGGGAGTTGCATCATACGCGGATTCAACTTACACTATTTTAACTATACACGCACGGCAACAGAAAAAAAAAAAGGAGAAAAATAACAATTTAAATACTGTACCTGTAGTGCAGGCGATTCCGCCCGCCATTCCACTGAATGAACGTTTGACTATACGCGATTTTCGCCTTACGCGCTGACTTTAGAACCTAACCCCCGCGTAAGATGCGACTCCCCTGTACACTGTTGTTGTTATTTATTATTTGTATTACCGTAGCAACTAGGAGCCCTATTCTTGGAGCAGGGCCCCAGTATGCTAGGTGCTGAACAAACACAGAACAGAAAGATGGTCCCTGCCCCAAAGAGTTTGCAATCTCACTTAAGAATTAAATAATAGAGGGACTTCGCATAAGCTGCAGGGTTGTTTTCTATTGGGGCTTACCAGCCCAAAGCACCAATTTATCCTGGTTCCTGCAATCCTTTTTGGTGGCAAATCATCTGATATTCTATTGCTGGAAATCATCTGCACCTTCCAAGATAGAAAACTAGCACACCAGATTGAGTGACATAGACTTGTAGAATTGTAGACTGGAAGGGACTCGAGAGGTCATCTAGTCCAGTCCCCTGCACTCATGTAGGACTAAGTATTATCTAGACCATCCCTGACAGGTGTTTGTCTAACCCGCTTTTAATGGCAGTAGTAGAAAGAATAATATCTAAAAGATGGGACGAATTCCATAAACTTGATGACATTTGGTTTCTCTTTGTTCTGTTGAATGATTGAAAGATAATAGTGAATAGGGTTGTGCATGGGGAGAGCTGTTTGATGGACTTCTTGGAATCGTGCTGGATATACTCAGACTTTAAATGAGAGGAAAACAAATTCTTTATATTCTGTATATATGTAGCCTTCTGCCCAGTATTGCGATGACAAAGGTTGCCTCTCTCCATAATGGCCATTGCACCAGGCTTCATATTGTCTTCAGAAGGTAGGGAAAAAATATTAAAAAATCAGGTTTTTTTTTTGTCTTCAAGGCACAAATTGTATCGGTTTGATAGAAAATAAGTCAGTCCTACCAAAGCTAGAACATCTGTGTACCATAAAAGCGTGTCGTTTTTAATAGTGTATTGGCTATGGTGCTATTGCAAGACAAATAATAATAAACAATGACAGGGAAACAATGCATTATGCTGGGGAACTTGTATAGAATGTGTGTAGTGTCATGGTTCTAACATTGTGGAACAGAGGGAATAACTTTACACTTGAAGGATGTGTAGAAATTCAATGAACAGACATCTGTGCACTCAGGTTTTCCAGCCAACAAGCCAAATTCATTTGCAAGAGAAATAATCCGTAATCATTGGTACAGTTATATTAGGGGAGAAGGCAGATTCTGGAATTGAAAACCACTTTTCAGTAGATTTCCATTTCCCTTCTCTTCTCATTTACACCAGTCATATGCCTTTTACTTCAGTGGAACTACTCTGATTTACACCAGCATAAGTGAAAGGAAAATGAGGCCCATTATCCATTTGAGTTCATTTGTACAATTTGTTTCTCAGCAAGTAAAATAGTTTCAAAAGATTAAAATAGTCCCCTGATTTGGTATTAACTTAACCATTCCTCTGTAATGGCGCCCTTTCTGTCTGACCTAGGGCTCAAGGCAGGCCACAGAATCAGCTCAGAAAGCAACATTCCTTGAAAACACAATTTTTCTTTCCAAAGGAAAACATCCAAAGGAAGATGCAGGTACTACATCCAGGCCCCTGATGTCAGGTTTCACAAGTGAACGTTAATTTTCAGTTCAACAGACTGAGTGATTACCATATGAACTCCATTGCATGGGACACAGATGCGTGCAATACAAGACTTCCTCTTGGAGTACCGCACATTGCAACATTTTTTTTTTTTTTTGCCTATGTTCACAAACTGTGTCCACATGCTACAGTAGTAACTCAGAGACGTATAGCATAACATGATAAACTTTACTTCTAAATCAGGCCTGTATTGTATAGCCTAGAACTCTTGTAACAATTCTGCAATAATATCAAGAAACTCCCCATATAAGTGGTGCTTTAATGAATAGGTCCTGGAGGGTCAGGAAGCAGACGTTGTTGGAAACTTGGGTAATATTACTGTTGAGTTTTATTAATTAATTTTAAGCTATTAACATGACCTTGGATTTAAACACAATGTCCTCTTTTGTGGGTATGATTAGCAGATGTTTACCGTATTTCCTCACTCTGTGAAAAATGCTTGTTGCACCCAACAGAAACAACCATATTTACTTTGCTAAATCAAATATTTGGAACTCGGGTTAGATTTTATACATCATGGCTCCAATATCCTAACCTTTCCAAGTTTTAAGTTTAGATCACATCTGTGGTAGACCTCTGCTCACAATGATCTATTGTATTAGTGAACAATTTGTTAATTATTAGGATTATTATTTTTGGCATTGTGTCTTCCACAATTGGGCTGCCTATCAGTCTTTGGTTTTTGTTTTTACAGGTTTTTGGGGGTGTGGGTGTGGTTGTATTTTCACAAATTTTTGTTTTTAAGATGTCTGCTATTTATGGGGCAAGTTCCTTTCCACAATAATTGTAGTAGTAAAAGATGGAAACACATTTTTGATCCTCAGAATGAGTCTGTAAGTTTACCTTCTTTTTCAGTAAAGTAAGTGGGGTCTCACCTCATTTCAAACTTTAAAAAAGTGCTGTTCCAGAATACTTTGCTTCCCTCTGCCACCAAATTAACAAGTCAGAAATGTTCAATCACTTTAACACTTCAGGTAGCCTCCAAGTAAGGCCACCTGCTGCCCAGAAGCTGTAACAGATATTCCTGAATTAGCACTGGTCCTTGCTGCTGTAGTTGATTTTAGTAGCAGGTCTGCTGCCTGCTTGTCTACGGTGCTGAAAGGAAATAGGAAAGGAACGAAGCTATGCTTTTCTTGGGAAACCACTCCCTTTGGAATGGAGAGATCTGGCTTGCCATTTTATTTTGTTTCCACCTCCAAAGTAAGCAACAACATTGCAAAGGATCAGGGACAGCAAAAAAAAAAAAAAAAAAGAAAAGAAAAGTAAAGGGCGTCATCTATCTAGCCAGTGTTTTTCAGGAAAAGGAGTCTCCTGCTTCATATTTTAAGGAGTGTAATAAAATGGCAATCTGTTTGAGAAAGTGATGGCAGCAGCACAAGGAATTGGGTCTTTATTTATTAGAGCAAGCTACCACTTTGATAATGTTCTCCTTGGGGGATAAGTGCTATCAAGTAAGAGGCAGTTTGTATACACAACGTGGCAGGTTACTTAATGGTAACAGCCTTGCCTACATTATTTCAGATCAACTTTAGCTAGCAATTGCTATTTGTTTGTATTTTACGGCTACACAGAGTTTGGGGTTCATGTTGTATCATTTATGTCTAATCCATTTTATCATCTTCCTGATCCAAATATGAAACCCAGTTTGGATTCTCCTTAGTTGCTTCATTATATTACAAATGTATTGAGGGGGAGGGGAGGAATATGAGACTATACATGTCCTTCCCCCTCCCCCTTTAACTACCGTAAGTTTAAATGGAGGCTGTGTTATATGCAAGAAGGGTCGTAACAGTTTCCTCTGAACAGTATCAGTGGATTTACACATAAGAAAGGGACAGTGATAATGAGAAAAAGGTGGACGCTTTTCTTAAGTTTGCAAAGCCGGTACTGCTGGTGATTGTACTGACTTCCTGTGTCTAATAAGTGTTGATGGCTTTATGTATAATACCCTACTTTCCAGAATTCTTTGCAGGCTGAACTACCAATCCATCAGCAAAAAAAATTTTTTTTTTCTTCAATGGTTGATCTTCTCTCCTTCACTTGTTCCAGTTTTGTTTCCTTCCTCTAGCAGCACTTGCACGGAGTTAACTAGTAGATTAAGCCCCTTTCCTTCCCAACTTTAAAACTCTTTAGTTTCTCAAATCGTTTTATTCTTTCTTGTTGATATATCTAGTTTGACTTGTTTGTGTCAAGAAGCAAATTTAAACTCTGTAGTGACAATACTGGGCCAGATTCTCAGGTGATATAAGTCAGTATAGCTTCGTTGAAGAGGATGGAACTCTGCCAGTTTACAGCTGTCAATCTGTCCCGCTATACCTAGCCTAAATAGTTTCAAGTTAGGTCATTCACTAGGAAAGGCTATAATTTTGTATGAAAGTACAGTTTGGGGGAAAGCTATGATATCAGCACAACTACTATAAAACATTAAATGACCTGTCTTCTCGCTTATAAAATGTACAATTTCCATACATTATCAATATTATTACAAGAGTCTGCATATTAAACTTGTCCTCTGGGAGGCAGGAACTTGTCTTCACTAGGAATGGATACAATAAAGTGTGACTTCTGTTTTAATGGAGAATAAATAACAAGAAGGTTTATTGTGTTCTACTAAACTCCCCGTCTCCAATAAAGCTGCTGCAGAGGCATGTGGAATATTGCTGAAGATTTATGGTCAGGGTGAACATGTACAGTACCATAATGGTGCTGTAGAGAACATCGGTGTAACATATTTGATCAATAAATTTATCAAAGGAAGATGCATGGTTTAGTTTTCTTACTTGTTTTCAGATTAAAATGTCAGTTAAATTAAGGTTTCTTTAAACCCGGGCACTAATAAGATAGATTTGTTGCACTTCTGGCCCTGCCTATACAATTACCTCTTTCCAGACAGGGAAAATTTAGAGTGCCCACAATCACACCCAAATTGTGTAGTTTGCTCTTTGTATTGAGGTACCAGTCACCACTAAGGAGCAACTGAGGTGAAAGAGCATTCTGGGTAATGACATGCAAATGAATGCATCGAGCATGTTACTTTACTTATAAAATCCCATGTTAAGCAGTTGCCACAAATAATGTTTAAAGCAGGGTTTATCCTGGCTAGGTGTGCGATTGTTTTAAGCTAATTCAGTCAAGATTCAGAAGATTATATTCAAGCAAAGCAAAAAGATCAATAATAAGGGTGGAGTAGCTGTTGTCAGTAGGCCTGAGGTTTACTGCTGATTTATTGATTTAGCCTTCAGTTTTCCATTTAATCACTTGATTTGGGTTAATTTCATTAATATTTCTCTTCTGACTGGGTTTTGTAAGTTAGGATTTATTGCGTGGCAATTAGGTTGTCTCCTAGGTAGATTGTAATTATTAAGAACTCCCAGCATAAAAATATAGGGCCTCCTCTAGCACAGAACAGCGGTGGCCATCATAAACTGCATTACTGGGAAAGAAAAATGAGGCCACAGAAAGTGGCATTCAGCAGCTGCTGGAGAAGGGATCCTTCCTTTTTCAAGTATAAGAAGCAGTTTCTGTGGCTATGGAGTCCTGGAGCTTTGGGGAGGAGCAGCGCAGAGGCTGACTGTTATAGATGATCGGTTGGACCAGTTTTGAGGGAAATCAGAATCCATGCTTGCTGTTTTTTTGCCTCCTTGGTCAAATAAAATGTGGAACATTCCTCTGGTTCAGATAAACCTCTTCCCCCTCCCCGCCAACCCAACAAATACATTCTTGTATAAGGTCCCTTTACCTTGTATGTGGTGCAGAGTCTCAGCAGTCTTCCTCTCCTGTACTGGACCAAGCTGATTTTTTCCCCCAGTTATGTTTAACTGTTAGAATTAATCAAAGAATTTTGAACTACTTAATTACTCCACGGCCACTTGCACGGTTGTTTCAGGATGTCGCTAAGTGGATTTTGTATATATAACTGTACCATGCTTGCATACAGTGCAAGGAAAATATGCATCTAATTTTACCCTAAAAGACAGAACATACTCTGTCAGAGTTTCACAGTTAAGCACATACTTAATCTTTAACACCACATCGCCTGCATTTTGGTTTGAGTGTATTTACAAGCTGAAATCCTGTAAGTATTTTTAAAACGTAAGATAAGAAAACTAACCTTTTTTCCCTCTGGTTTGATAATATAAATAGACTTACAGTATGACTTATTTGGGGGAATGGAGTTTAACAGATCATGTCATAACCCATACTTCTGCTTCCATATATAAGTATCTACTGTGGTTGAGGCTTGATCTTGAAACAAGTGTGGGATAGCACAGTACAGTATATTAATATGCTTTTAGAAAGAGATGATTGCTGGATGTTCTAAAGTGATCCTGTCAAGACAGGCCGCAGGTTGGTCTTCCCCCTTCTAAAAGAAATGACTTAATTAAAATGTTCTATATCCCTGATGTTTTCCTCCTATCAGTTGACCAAAATGAGACAGTTGCAGTAATGGTAAAATCCAAGAGCCGTGGCTGGCCAAGACACAAACCTAAGATCCTTGGTGGGATGGGATTGTCGACAGGCACATGTGTGTGATGGATCTCCCACCACTCATGTCTCTATGGCAGCTTTAGCTTTGTGAACTGGCAGGAAGAGCATATGGATAATGCAGTGGCCATGTCTGCAGCCACGATCCCAACAAATCTGGCAAATTGAAGTTTGGTTTTGTTTTCTGCTGGTGGATTGACCACAGTGTTGATATGTTTCTTCAACTTAGAATACCCTCACTCCCATCTCCTCCCCTGTCTTGTCTAGGAACTCGGAGTTTAATGCTATTAAAGATTTTTTGGGGAACGTACACTGGTTGCATTTGTTTCCACTGTTTTTGAGGAATTAGTGGTTCTGGGCCGCATTCACCATTTTACGTACAGTAACTCTCTCTCAAAGTAGTAGGATCTTTCAAAACAGAAGAAGGCTTTGAAAATGCAACCACTGTAGAAGGAGTGGGTTGGAGTCCCCATCCTTCCCTGCCTATCGGAAGGCTATTTTTAAAACAAAAATGAGGCGGAGGTGACAGCTTTTGGAGCCTATCAGCGTTGATGGTGTGCCTGTACATTTGTCTCATGCATATGCAGACATTTTATCTTCCAATACATCTGAATGGAACTCAGTGCAAATATGGGGTTGGGCCGCAAAGGTAGCACTAACCCACCTTTCTGGCTCCAATCGTTGGTGTGAGACGGAGCAGTCGAAGGGCTGCTCTCTCTGGCGTTAGCTGCCAATAGCCCCTAGCATCTGTTCCAGCAGCTGGGAACTGGCTGGATGTGGTAGCAACCTGGCCCTGTCTCTGACACTGGGAGCACCAACTGGGGAGTCCCACATGTTGATGGGATCCTCAACTGGTCAGGTTTAAGTCTGCTTTGGAGGATAGGTCCATCAGTGGCTATTAGCCAGCATGGGCAGGGATGGTGTCCCTAGCCTCTGTTTGCTAGAAGCTGGGAAGGGGCGACGGAATGGATCACTTGATGATTACCTGTTCTGTTCATTCCCTCTGGGGCACCTGGCGTTGGCCACTGTCAGAAGACAGGATACTGGGCTAGCTGGACCTTTGGTCTGACCCGGCATGGCCATTCTTATGCTTTGTGTTGTTGGAATGAGGCTGAAGATCTGGCCTTTCGCTACAAAAAGTGTTAATACTCCTCTCTCATGTGATACGATGGGCACACTCGAGCTCATTTTCTGCCACTATGCTTGGTTGCGCCCTCTCCGCTCTCCCTCCACCACCCCTACACCGCATGTGTCACCTGAATCTTGTTCATTTCTCATGCCAGGGATCTAGTGAAGTTTGCAGTTTCTGACTGCTTTGCTGTAGCGAATATGGTAGAAATAATACCCCGGGGCAATGTTGTGCGGGGCTTCTTTGACTAGAGTTGGAATTTTATTTTGCTTTGATTCGTTTTTTACTGTTAAGATTTACTTCCCTTTCAAACTAATACTATTTTTTAATCCGTATTTCAGTAGCATCCGGGGTTCCCAATCATGGATCCGGGTCTTACTGTTCTTGGCGCACAGTACAAAAATGTAGTAAAAAGACACTCCCTGTCCCAAAGAACTTGTTTGATTTGTTGTTTCCTTGTAGGAACGACCGTCAAGTGCTTGTATTGATGCTAATTGATATGGGTCATCCACATACTCATAAAGATAAACATTTACTTAAAAATGCAATAAAAGTGAATGACTCGAGCAACTTTAGTCTCTTCCTAATGCAATTAAGTTATCAATGAAATAGTTAAAATGAATCATTTATGAATAAGACCCTGTAATGTCTACAGTAATAACTTTGAACACTGTGTATATTAAAGAGTCACTACCAAGTACACTGAGACTTAGTTTGGTTAATGTTACAATGGCAAATAAAAGAAATGTACTCTAAATTGTAAATATCTCTTTAAAAACAACTACTCGGAGAAATAAATAAATAAGACACCCTCTGAACAAAGCAATAGCCCCATTTTTGTGGCACGCACAAAAACCTCCACCTGCTGCCTTGCAGCAATTGTGAAGTAGCTATAGTTGCAGAGTCTGGTGCTGAGGTGCACAAACCGTAAAGTAAACAAGAAGTTTGCTGTTCGGAGCTTCATGGGAAACATGCAACTCTGTGAGGGTAGAAATATGGTCACATTGTCAAACAAAGAAATGTTCCCTCCTGAACTTTCAAGGCAATACTGTGAAGAATGGAAAATAAAAACAAAATGTAAAAATAGTCTTAACACATTGCTGGCTGTGTCAGTTTCAACAAAAAATAATGGGGAGGCAGTGGGGAAAACGAATGTACCGCTATGGTAAAGTGTTGGTGTACAGTAATTATACAACCTTTATTTTTGTTGCCTTTGGTGGTAGTATAAGTATGTGAAAGAAAATGTGCTGTACGGGACAGGTTTGTGGTTGAAATACCCTTGATAGATTTTGACAAATTAAATAGTTGTAAAGATGTTTGGAAGTTATCCAGATCTTTACTATTATTTATGTCAGTGAACTAAAAAAATCAGTGGTTAATTTGCAGTTCTTATAATTTCTATGATACTTCTGTTGTTGTAAATTTAGCAGTGTGCAGCATCAACTCAGCGGGATGCATTTTATGTTGTCAGCTACCTTTTGACATCATAATAGATTTCAGTTGCCAAAGCTTTCGAGAGAGAGAACAAAATGTAAAAGAGAGCTGTACAGAATATTTGGATCAAATCCAAACACAGGTAAACACTGAGCAGGTTTATGGAGAGCAGAGGTTTGTGAGGCTTCCGTTGGAAAGCGTACTTGGTCTTTAGCAGAGGCTGGGGGAGACTTTAGAATCTTTGCTAGTGTTCCTAAACTCAGGGTGGTAAACATTTTTAAATTGTGGGAATGGATAATTCTGATCTTGATTGGGCTCTGCGTGGGCGACTGTTTCCTATAGGCCACTTACTTACAGCTAATAGAAGTCCATGCTAGAGTGTGGTGTTGAACTCATGTCACTGTTATCGATCGGTCTATCAGCCCTCACAGAGAGAGCGCCGATCACAACACGTCAGACGTGTTGTTCTAGCCAGTCCTCCAACTACCCGCTGGCCAGGCTGTCAGAAGCACCGGACACCCGATTGACATAGCGCACAGCAGCCTAGAATTCCTGAGCTATCCACCAACCACAGCCTCCCAAGCAGCTGGGATTACAGGCGCGCGCCACCACATCGGGCCCGTTGAACTCATACCGTTCTTAAAAGGAAATGTGTTTTTTGTACCACTGAGCAGATGCAGTTCTCCTCACTCTTATTTGTATTTCTTATTCTGTATCACAAGAACATCTCTTGGGCTGACTTGGAATTGTGTGCGTGTGTGTGTGTGTGTTTGGGGGGGAGGAATTAGAAGGTGGGAGCTTGGTTTCTTAGCAGCTCTCAATTTTACTGTCCGCCTGACCTCCTCCCCCCATCATATAAACTCCTCTTAGTGCATGCCCCAAATGATAGGTATCCTCTCTCCGCTGCACAAGTGTGGAGTATGAAACTCATCAGCAGTTCCTTGATCAGTGGCACTCCTTATGCATTCCTCAGAGCTACTGTCTCTGACCCGTCACTGTCCTGTACTAAGTGGAGTCACAGCGAGAGACGGGAAGACGCTAGCTCCCCACAAGAGAAGCTTGAGTGGCAGTAGGGCCAAACTGCGAGGAAGAAAATAAATTGTTTTCCTCTCAACTTCTTCTTCTGATCTGGGCAGGGGGCAAGGAAGCCTCATGGTTGGGTGATTTTTTCTCTGTCTCTGTCTCCAAGCTTCCATCTCCTGGATAAGGGGCAGGAAACAGTGTCATGTCCAGATCGTGGGCGGATAGACTTAGTAGTTAGAGCCAGAGTCTGCAGTCACAAGACAAGAGTTGGCTTGGTCAGATATCGGGGAGGTCACAAGCAGGAGACAAACTGGAGAGCAGAACCACAAGTTGGGAGCCAGAGTCAGGGTGGGTCAGGATACTCACAGGTCAGGGGCAGGAGACTAACTGGACTTTGTGAACTCCAAGTCAGATGCCAAGAGTCACGCTGGATGGGAATGCTGGGTAATCCAGCTGGGGAAGCAGGAGTGGGTAGCAGTAGAGGGAACAGGAAGCGCACAGTCCAGAGCAGGGTGAAGCCCAGTTGTTCGAACAGCTTCCTGTTCCTACTGCTGCGCTCATCACAATGGGGAAGTGGAGGTGGGATAAAACCGTCCGTTCAGAAATGGTTTTGGAGCATCCTGTGCTAGGAGGTCAGACATCTGTTCTGCTAGCAATGCATCTTGGGACTTTATTTCATCTCCATGGCATCTTAGATGGAAGGCCCAAAGTCTAGTGTGGGCAGAAGATGCAAATATTTCAGATCAGGTTTCGTGGATGAATTCAATTATGTGGCAGAGAGTGGCCTAACTGGATCTCTTCACTTGTGCAACAGTCAGGGGTGAAAGTAACTTACAGGACTTACCGGTACGCCGGAGTCTTGGGTGGGGGCGTGGCCTCAACCGGAAGAGACGTGGCCTCAAGCAGAAAAGGCGACTTAAAGGGCCTGGTGCTCTGGCTGGGAACCCCGGGGCCTTTAAATCACCCCGGAGCTCCCAGCTGCAGAGGCAGCTGGGAGTCCCAGGGCTCAGGAGTGAATTAAAGGGCCCGGGGCTCCAGCCGCCGCAGAGCTCGGGCATTTGAAATCCCTGCTGGAGCTCGGCTGCCAGAGCCCCGGGGCTCCGGCAGCCGGGCTGCGGCGGTGCTTTAAAGGGCCCGGTGCTCCTGTCACTGCAGGGAGCCCCGGGCCCTTTAAAGTGCTGCCCGAGCCCCGCTGCCGCTTTAAAGGGCCCGGGGCTCCCCGCAGTGGCTGGAGCCCCGGGTCCTTTAAATCCCCGCCGGGGAAGCCGGTACGCCGTACCGGACTGTGCCGGCTTACTTTCACCTCTGGCAACAGTTGTATATAAAATAACCCTTTGATGTAATACAGTGGGCCAGTCAAAGTTAGAAAGCACAGACATGGGCAGTATCAAACCGATAGATGCTACAAAGCGCCTTTGCTAGCTGCAGTGTGTCACTTCAAACTTTTTCGTATTCTTACTGATTTTTTTACCTTAGACTTTCTACTGCCTCACCTCCCAGAAAAGAGATGTACCTTTGATTTGATGATGGGTATGGGAGAGAGACTTCAGTGTTCTCCCTTGGGAATCTTATATTTGTGGGATAAAGGCTGTCTTTTTTTACCTGAGTGGTGGGAGCTACATCAGGAGAAAAAATAACATGCTGACTTGTAAAGAGTCGGCTATCCTTATCTCTTGTTCCTTTGGTCTCTAAGGTGTAAAAATTGAATTTATGAATGATTGTTTCCCTGTTGTGGCATTAGCTGTTTCTCAATGTTATTTCACATGGTCTTTCCACTAATGGAATCATTCATTGAGTTTAGCTCTAGGACTGTTGGAATCCATTCTTCGAGGTAGATGATTAAGAATCTTCCTCATCCTTATAAAAAGAAAAGGAATACTTGTGGCACCTTAGAGACTAGCAAAACTCTCACAGATCTTGGGAGACAGACCAGTCCTCGCTTACAGACAGCCCCCCAACCTGAAGCAAATTCTCACCAGCAACCACACACCATACAACAAAAACACTAACCCAGGAACCTATGCTTGCAACAAAGCCCGATGCCAACTCTGTCCACATATCTATTCAAGTGACACCATCATAGGACCTAATCACATCAGCCACACCATCAGGGGATCATTCACCTGCACATCTACCAATGTGATATATGCCATCATGTGCCAGCAATGCGCCTCTGCCATGTACATTGGCCAAACTGGACAGTCTCTACGCAAAAGAATAAATGGACACAAATCTGACATCAGGAATCATAACATTCAAAAGCCAGTAGGAGAACACTTCAACCTCTCTCATCACTCAGTGACAAACTTAAAGGTGGCAATTTTGGAACAGAAAAGCTTCAAAAACAGACTCCAACGAGAAGCTGCCGAACTTGAATTAAAATGCAAACTAGATACCATTAACTTAGGTTTGAACAGAGATTGGGAGAGGCTCGGTCATTACGTTAATTGAATCTATTTCCCCTAGTTTAGTATCCTAGTTAAGTACCCTTACACCTTTGTGTCAACTGTCCGTAATGGGCCATCTTGATTATCACTTCAAAAGTTTCTTTCCCCTGCTGATAATAGTTCCTTTCAATTAATTAGCCTTTTACAGTTGGTATGGTCCCACCTTTTCATGTTTCTCTGAATGTATAAATATCCTCCTACTGTATGTTCCATTCTATGCATCCGACGAAGTGGATTGTAGTCCATGAAAGCTTAATAAATTTGTTAGTCTCTAAGGTGCCACAAGTATTCCTTTTTTCTTTTTGCTGACACAGACTAACACGGCTACTACTGTGAAACCTCATCCTTATGTAGAATATGCAAATTGTTAGCATCAGATAGGCTTTCTGGTCATGGGTTGTGTAATTTAAGTGCATTGTCCTTCACTCCTATTTAGCACATGACTTTGTCCATGCGGACTCCTGCTCTCTGATTCGTTCATCCTCTCCAGATCATCTCACCATTTTTTTTATTTTTGTCTTGGAGTTAAAGTTTTAGATTCAGCATTCTTCATACAGGCACTGCATTGATGCTGCTCCAAATTGGGCCGTGTCTGAACTAATCAGTTCTACGAGCCTCAGGATGGTGTCCCTTGCCTTTGGTGGTGTGTCGTGGTCCTTTGTGTGGCCTGAGGAAAATGGCGTGATCTAGAGTGATGATGTATGTCGTTCTGGTGAAAAGAAAACCAGTTGCAATGGCTTATTTTTACCATCTCCCCCTTTTGGCAGGGGGACAGTCTTAGGGTGACTAGATGTCCCGATTTTATAGGGTCTTTTTCTTTTATAGGCTCCTATTACCTCCCACCCCTTGTCCCAGTTTTTCCACGCTTGCTGTCTGGTCACCCTAGACAGTCTGCAGACTGAGGGGGCTGGAGGAGATCAGTTTACAAACTGACAGCAAATTTGACACTCAAACTGGAGATTTTGGCAAAGCAAGGAAGTGGGAACCAGGATCTGAAAAGAGGCACATCCCCTCTTCTGCATAGACATGCCCCAAAATGTGTACAATACTATAGGGCTTTTGTAGGTTGGAGGACAAAGATCAATTTTTCCATTTTGCTTAAAAGTAGCTGACTAATGCGTTACTTTGTGTACCCTGGCTAGGGCTTATTTGGCTAATGTTTGCCAGATTCTTTTGTTGCATATTAAAGTTTAGACCATAAGAGAGGTTTTCATTATTTGAAGAAAGCAGGCCAACGCTGAAGAGAATATTTTGGTGGTTTCGGTTGATTTTTGAAAAATGAAAGAAATATAGCTTGCTATCACTAGAAAAAAACATTACTACATTTGGCTGGGTAAGTGTTAAAATCTGACTGATATTTGGTGTACGTAAGCTTCATGTATGTAGAGTTTCCCTTCCCCACCCAAAGATCACAGATGTTACATAAAAGTTAATGCCTTTTATAGTAAATACTTTCCTTGAGTGAACTTGGTGTAAAGGTGGTTACAAGTGCTTTTGTCAGTAAGAAACTTTGCTAGATTTAGATGCAGTAAAAAGTTAATTTGTCAGGGTTGGAAATGTGTAAAACAAAACAGAAAACCTCTCCACCCCCCTAGATATTTTAATGTCAACGTTTTCATTTTAGCCAGCAGGAGGACAACCATTTTTTAAGAACTTAGCTTTAAAAAATGTCTTTGTAAATTGGGATTTATCTAGTTGGAGGACATTCTGTATAATAAACGATCCCCATAAGTCAGTCAGTCTCTCTCTCTCTCTCTCTCTCTCTCTCTGTCGCGCGCACACACACACGGCAATTTGGCATGTCTGCTTCCTAGGAGATGTGGTGATAATAAATGAACATTTTATATATCATTATATATATATCACAGCAGAAGAAAAATCAGAAGATATATTATTCATTAGTCCCCCTACTTTAAATTTAATCATCAAAGATTTTTACTTCTTTGCCAAAACAACTGTTTTTGAATATATTAGCAATAATCCTTGCTAATACGGATGACAGAGATCTTCCAGGTCATTAACACAGAAGAAAACAAAGATGAAATGATGGCTTTTAATTGTATTCATTTGAACATTAATACATTTATACTAAGATTTAAGTACTTTTACTATTAAAAATTAAACTGAAGGGCCAGTGTGCGGATCATGTGTTTAGTGTCTGTGGTCGGGTGCAGCGTTTGCATATTAGCTTGTTATTCCAACGATAAAATGGGCGTTTGAAGCCAGATTTGGCCTTGTGAGGGACACCTACTTTTCCTTCTAATGTCTTGACATAGCAAATTTTTCATGGGTACTTCTGCACTACATGAGCAAAAGCTGTACTGGTTGAATTCACAGGAGAATGAGGAGTCACTTGTTTGCTATCCTGAAGTCCTCCTGTTTCTCCTCCTCTCCCCCCTCCAGCTGTTTTGCAATATGCAGTCCCGTTTGAGCACTGCCCATGGAACTGGAGTACCTCTGGCATGTAGATTTCCCAGCGGGCATACTCGTGTAGATGGCAATTTTAATGAGACCTGATTTAAGCAGTAGAATAGGTCCATGAAACGAATATAAACAGACTTTCAAGAGCTGTACTATTTGTCAGGGAGGTGAATGTAGAGGTGCATCCATTGGCTTGAGGAAGAATATTATAATGAAAGCTTCCCTGTATTACTTGGCCCTGGAAACAATTAGAATTATTGCCAAGAACTATCCTGAATCCAGGACAGGGCAAATACAGATATATATATTTTTTTGTTTGTAGAAAATGACTCAACTTTAGTACCAAAAAGTCCCCAAGAACCTTAAAGCTGCATTATACATGAATGAGTGTGAACTCTGTATTCATACACACAACTCGGGCCCAAGGGCTGGGTGAGGGAATCTTTTGGTGTGTCTTATCTCTTTATTTAAGGCCACTATTCGTTTCATAAATAATCCATCCTCCTTCTCACTCATGGTGCTAATGTGACTTTCTTAGATGTAACCATTTTACTTTCATTAGAAGGCTGAATCCTACATCCGGGAATACGGATGCAAACCAGTTTGCCCATGACTCTTTTTTTTAATGGCGCTAAGGAACTTCCTTTGCTATCATTGGACATTGTTGAGCTCTACTTGGCCTGATGAAATGCCTCTCTACTGTTGTTCTCCTTTCCCCTCTCCTGCTCTACTTAAAAGGGCTTTCTTTGCCACCGCCTTGCCCAACATGATGTCCGAAGACTGGGCTGGGGGGAAATGGGATAAGGGAGCAATGTGTGATGGGAAGAGAGGTGCAGACATGAGAACTGCACCAACGGAGTGGGCTTGGGGTTAGGAGAGCAATGAGGTTTATTGAAAGAAGAGTTGGAGAGTCTCAAAAAGAGAACAGTGAGGCAGGGAGGAGAACGGGAAAGGGCAGTGAAATGGGGAACAGATCAAAGTAGAGAATGGAAGAAGATTGGTTGAGTGCACTGCAAAAAGGCAGTGGATATGTGTTTTTGACTTGATCTTGATTCCCCAGCCCCTATTTCAGTTGCCCTTCAGAATAGCTGCGTCAGTTGGCAATCTGTGACAGAGGAAATGCAGAAAATCAGGTGAGTTTCCTGAGAATGCAGCTATAGCAGTGACATACATTTAAATCGTGAAAAAGTGTATTTGCTTTTTCTCCCAAGATGCTCTAAGTGATTTGGCAGTTTGAGTGGTGCGGCATTATTGCACTTAGCTCTGCATTTATTAAATAAATTTGTTCTCCAACGTAAGTGTTAAGTGTGTCTTATGGAACCTTGCAGCCAATCTCAGTGGTTGCAGAGTGCAAATATTTTTAAAATTATAAAATTACATAGGACTTGGGCTGCAGTGACCACTCAAGTGATTTATTAATTGAATGGTTTGATTAAATTTAATGTTATTTTGGTTTATACAGACAGGGCCTGCATCCTTTGCAGAGATAGGGACACACTGTGGGGCTGTCAGTGATGGTTCAGAGGTCCTGTATAAGGAATCTTTAGCACCCAATTAAATATTAACTAAGAAGATGTGGCTTGCTCTTTCCCTGTCCCTGAAATTGTGTTTTGACATCTAAGGCTGGTGATAAAAATTTGCTCTGCAAAATCCTTTGCAGTGCACTCTTATTTATCAGTAGATTATTTCTAAATTAATCATGCTAAAAATCTTGTCATTGTAATTGTGCCGCAGCTCAGGGCTGTATGACGTATGTAAATAAAAAAGTGCCCTTTTAATTTCATGTTAACTATATCTAGCCATTGCTGCAGCCACACTGTATCTGTTTCCTTAGAATGTCATTTTAAAGGTATCGTGGTTTCTGAGCGGCAGCTGTGATTGAAAAGTATGTAAACTAATCTTTTCTTGCTCGTGTCATTTTTATATTCTTATGTCAGAACACAAGAAGGCTGCTTTAAATTTGTCTTTCACTGTATATTCATTCTAGAGTCTAGTTTTTCTTGTGTTAGCACATATACTGTATTCTTTCCTACATGCTGCAATTCAATGCCAAAGTAAATGGCAACTCGTGAAAAGGTACCAAAATAGTTCCTTCCTGATTACTGTAAAATATATGTTTATTTTCAGTGAAGAGTTTTTATTACCAATGCATAAAGTACAATTATCCTGCATGGTATCAGTGACTTAAAAGAAGAAATAATCAAGCACCCTGTATTTTTAATATAAAGAGCAGTAATTTTTAAAACTCTGAATTGCTTTTTCCTAAAGTAGGGGAGGGAGGGAGTTTTTGTTGCTTTTAGGCCCATACTGTATGTAGTTACTGTTTTTTTTAAAATTCAGACCATTTAAAATTAAACTCTTGGTTAATACTTCTGCATAAAAACTTCTTTGTCCCTTGATGCCCAACCACTGAAAATTAAATGTGGTTGTGGATATATATTTATTCATACCATACTTCACACCTGATCTTGTGACCGTATGACATAATCCTTGCCACAAAGATTTCTAGTGGAGCACTTGTGAAATAAGTGGGAGAAGGTAGAAAAAGTGCCGTGAAGGCAACAAAAATAAATTAGCCGTTAGGTTCTACTTTTTTGCCAGTTTATTAAAAAAAAAAAATTAATATTCTTAGGTACATGTATTGTCTTTGATCCATGCACAGAACCTTTGTCTGTGCCTATGGGAGTTGTCTGTGGATGGAAGGCAGTATATTCTGCTCACATAGACCAGTTTGTAAGTACAAGAAAGTACATTTTCCTAGCCTGTGGTCCAAGTTACTTGAAGAGCCTGACATGAGTTATAAATGCTGCGTTTAAAGTAAAACTTCATTATGTTTCGGTGGTTTCGAAAAATGTGCAGGAATTGAACTTAAAGCGTTATTTCAAGGTATTACGATGTTTTAGTTAGACTTTGTATTCCTCTAAATTAATCTTTGCACACATTATTATTGTATTTTGGCATGGGCAGCTTGTAGTTCTCAGTCATTTTGCATTACGGGCTTAGTTTTTCTTGGGAAGAGAAAAGAGACCAGGCCAAATTCTTCTCTGCTACACAGTGCTGTACGTAAAATGGCGGTTACTCTGTGTTTGCAGCAAGTATCATTTAGGGTAGAATTTCCCCACAGAGTTTAATTCTGTTTTAGAATTGTTCCTCATATGTGACCGGCCCTCAGGAAGGAGCTGTTGTATCTGCAGACATCCATGTGCACCCGTTAAGCACCACCTCTTTCCTTAAACATAGCAAAAGCCAGTGTAGAATGTGGGAATGGTTTAGCAGTTGGATCCAAACCTGGTTCATATAAAGGGGGTTTATTTCTGTTTGGAAAATATGAGCCCGTTTTTAGATAGACCAGGTGTGGATTAGTTCACTGAGCCGTTCACCCAGCCCTAGGTTTGTGGAAGACTGTTATTAATTCTTACAAAGCAGTTGTACAGTCAAGTCAGAGACATCTCGTATTAAAATCAGACTGAAAAGGATTTTAAAAAAATTAACAAAGTGTTCATGATCCCAGATTGATAGCCTGAATATAGGTACAGACTTTACCAATATAAATATATTTATTTCCAAAGAAAATAATCCCATTTGCCTCCGTACCAAGGTCATGAGTGCTTAGGGTTTGTGTTTCTCCTCCACTGAACAATGACTGCTCTTATACCTAAGCAGCTGGATTTCTTGTGCTGCGTTAGGTGTCAGTGGTGTCATCAACAGTTGCACATGAAATCAGAAACCAAAACCTCTGTCTTGGCAGGTGAAAAGCTTTTCACTTCACCTTTTTAAAGGGGGACAAAATAGTCCGTGCAGCTCCACAGCAGCCTAACCGCTTTGCAAGACCGAGCTAGAGAGACGTCTCTGAAACAACTGTACATGGAGCATGCCAAGGAGCCAGATGCTGCCACTGGAGGAATATCTTTAATAGTTAGTCATCTGGCTCCAGCTGTGCTAACCTATGCCTGGTAGGCAGCCATGTGTTTGTGCCTGCCAACTGATGGCCAGACACTAGAGCAGACTTAAGCAATTAGTGCAGTCCCCCATCCGGTGGCGGGATTCGCTGTGTGTGTCCTGCAGATAACCACACTTGTTACTCAAACCAGAGACTTCTTGTGGTCTATGGGCATCAGCACTACTAGATTAACTAAGAGGGAGCCTCCCTCTGGCTGAGTCTGAGAGCTGTGCTAAGCTTGTTTCAGTCAGTAGTCACTCTCTGAAAATCGAAAACGGTGGATAGGAAGTCTATTGCTAGAGGGTCAAATGTTGCCTCTTTATGCATATGCTCCATATGGCATTTTGCCTGAGTCAGGACTGTTAGGAAGCAGAGAAGTGGTGTATTCTTGGTGGTGGTGGTTGTTTTTTCCTTCAGAAAGCACATTTTATTTGGTTTAGAGCAGCATTTTTAACATTGAACAGAATTTTGACTTGGGTATGTCATTATAGAAAGATAGTCAATTAAAAATAAGAGCTTTGAGTCAGCACCTCAATACTGCGGTGACTGGTGCTCTGTAAATACCTTTGAAGTATTGTTTTTGGTACCATTTTTGTGTCAAGCTTTCACAGTATGAATCATTATGGTTACACTGGTGATTTTTCCCTAAAGAACACAATAAACCCCAAACAAAAGCGAACTGTTCTTTCAGTTAAACACATAGGGCCCAAAACCTACCTTCGGATAAGAGGGGCCTGCTTAGGCAGCATAAACGATGCCGTACAGCAACCGTGCCTCTGAAATGCATTGTGTACTGATTCTGCCTCCATCCACGTCCTCCTCTTAATGGGCCTGAGCCTGAGGGAGACTGAATTGCCCTTGAAAATTGCTGAATGCCTTCAACTCCCATGCTCCTCAGTGTGAGTTGGGGGTGTTTGACACCTCTCAGGAGGCCTGTTTAGGAGAGATGGCTGTTGCTTGTATTCATGATAGGGCTTGTTCGGACACCAAAGCACTTGTTCCAGCTATCAAGCCTTTGCATGCTGCTATCCCGCTTCCCGGGTAGATTCAGGAGATATTGAACATACAGTTGAAACCACACCAGCCATGCTAAAACAATTCTTTTACTGAAGTGGATTTTAGCTGGGCATGTTGTGGGGTGCGCAGAAAGATCAGTGCTTTGTGAGGATGGACAGAGGAGGCTGGAAAATGGGAGTGTGTGAGCGACTGTGTACGGTGAGGGGGCCCTGTTTGCGAGAACACACAACATTTTCCTATGTTGTGGCAAGTTGTGTGAGAGGAGGCTTCGTAATACATGATATGAATGTCATCGGTGAAAGAGCCCAGCATGTTGGTGGCCTATATCAGATGTCTGGGACAGGATAATAAGCATAACATGGGGAGAGTACAATCAGAGAGGAATCCTCCTTTATTAGCTTGTGATGCTATACATTTTTTTAAACCCATTTTTTAGTTTTACTGTCACAAGAGGATAATTTCACCCAGTGCTGTGCACATGCTCCAGTGCTGCCTTTTGAGATCCATCCTGTCTAGTAAGTAATGTAAGATGTGCCTTTTCCCGTCCATCAGGAGGGGAAAAACTTGTACTGTGATGTTCCAATCTTCTCACCTCACACCTCTACAGGTAAATATTAATTTTTGCAATGGCATACAGCAAGCTGATTCCTTGATTGTGGGCGGTTTAAAATAGTTGGTGCAAATATTTGAAATCCTAGATGGAAAAATATTTAGTTTCCTTTCCCCACATTTTCTTCTCTCACATCCCATTTGGAGACAATATCCAGAATCCAATCCAAAATCAGATACAACATACCCATATTTCTTGAGCTGGTGATTTTGTTGGGCGCAACCTTCTTTACCCTCTTGATTTTCTCTCAGTGACACAAAACTAGAGAAGAGATGAGATTGAAATTTTGACCAGTACATTATCCAGATACCTGACACAGTGTGTTGATATGAGAGTGCCTTTACCACAAGGACTTCCTTGGTGGTTTTGCAGCTCCCAATAAGTAGAAAAAGCAGAACTAATAACGCGAGAAGCTAAAATATTTTTCCCTTTATAAAATTGATTAAATGCAAAAATGTACTGTAGGCATATTAAATACCATTTTAAAATGTGATGGGCAGGAAGCATAAGTGATGCCATTTGGTTTTGTGGCATCAGTGTGGGCTGGTTAAGGAGGTGGGGATAAACTTTGGGGATTATTGATATAGCATGAGCAGAGCCAGATGGTTGTATTACACATCTTTTGTGTACTTGTTTGCTTCTTAAAGCAGTTGGAGAATTTTGCCGTGGGCAAAATTTTCTCTGTGCTTGTGTGTTCCCCTCTGAATTTACTTTTGACAAAGTGCATTGCAAAGATGGGGAATACTGTGCTTTTTCACTTCCATTCCCTCCTTTACATGATTTTACATTAGTGGAGTCAACAGAATTGTGCTTACAAATATTTTTTTAATTCTGAAATAAGTTAGCAATAGGGGCAGGGTGTGTGTGTGTGTGTGTGTGTGTGTTCCACACCCAACACCCTTTGGAATATTGATTTTAAGAAGTGTCATTTTTTAAACTTTCCTTGTGTGTTTTGGAGAATTAACTGCAAAAATGGCAGACTAATTTTTTTTAAATCCACTATTAATGTAGTGTTCTTGCAATAAAGAAATGTTGTCTTAAAGATTAATGAGCTAATGTTTCCATTACTTATTTTAGGTTTTGAAATTGTGGTGTACCTGATTCATGTTATCAAAAACACATACTTTGTGGTATTCAGGTTGAGTGGGAGATGGTTATGATAGGTAGGTGGTTCTTAACTGGATGTTTATGTGACATTTGTTGGAACTGCTTATCACCGGAACCACCAAAATTTACATATATTTGTTATTTCCCTTTGAAAGCAAATTATGCTTTATTTCCCATAAAAGATGTGTTGTTTTAAGAGGTTTCTTAAGTAAGATTTACAATCTACAGGTCTGATGCTTCTATCACACTAGTTATATGCCAGTGTAACTCCATTGACTTGGTTGGGTTTATTCCTCATTTACTTCACTGTAGATACGTAGGTAAAGAATCAGGTCCCTATATGTTTAACAGTTACATTGGAAACTATCAAAATAATTGTAAATATGCTTAATCTCTTCTTTTCTGTGAGTGAGGAGCACACTGGTAGAAGTCCACCTTATTCACGTGAGTAGTACCTGTGTTTATTAGGAGATAGGTTTATTTTTTGCCATACACAGACTCCCGAGTGGTGGGCCCAGTCCTGCACTATTCTACTCAGGCAGAAGTCCCACTGAATTCCTTCCCAGCCTGGAAACTATAGGATCGGGTCTTTTATTTGGAACCAAGAGTACTTGATGTGAAAACAAGAAACATACAGTTCTAACCGTATTGAAATTTCTGACTGTTTTTGGTCACAAGTCTGAAGTGACTACTTCTAATAATGATGCCATTGTACTCATCCTATCTGATCAGTTCTTGAAATGTTTTAGTAAGTCTATCTTACAACATTATAAGAAGATAATCAGCTGCCTTAGAAGGTCCCCATCTGGAGTATAGAGTTCTTTTACTGAAAGATGTTTTGCCTTTTTGAGATAGCTCTCGCATTTCATCATCTGTTGTGCAGAGATGAAGTGCATATGAAAAGTCAGTGACTCTGAATCCATCTGTTGTTATTATTTTCCACTGATAATTGGCTTGAACAATGAAATGTCTGTGTCTGTAGCCTTTGAAACTGTACACCCTGTTTATTTTCTGGAGGTCTTACTCCATTCCCTCCACCCCCCACACATTTTTTTTTTTGCTTCATTTTCTCTCAAGCTTATAGTTAGTGGAGCTTGCATGAAGATGACATCTTTGACTCTGTGCATCAGTATGTGTCACTCAGCATCTAAAGCTTACCTACAGATTTTTGTCAGAGTCCTGTGTCTTTTCTGTTTGCTTCAGTATAGAGCAGTCTTACAGCAGGAAGACTGGCAGATCCAGAAGGCATAGACACCTTACCTGAAATGTGGTATTTATTTCACTTTCCTTATTAAAATATTAATTTAGAGTCCAGTATCTAATACTTATGGAATTAGATACTACCTATAATTGTATAATATATTCAGTTGCATCTAGTTTTGCACGATACAGAGCATTAATATTGGATTCCACTAACAGCAGTTCCATTAGCCTGCTCAACCAGTATGAGATATATATGAGCAGAGAAGCATAACTACCAGCCAGAACTGCCAAAACAGTCATTAGAAGCTCCATTGGGATGGACAAAGGCTTTTACACAGTGATATACTGATTAAATTTTGTTCTATGGTTTATTTGCATCAAGGTTAGATCACTATCGTCTATGTGAACCGTATTATCTAACACCTTATTTGGAAGGTCATTTCAATGCAAAAATAGTGAACAGTATAGGGGTTCTAACATTTCTTGTGAGATCCCTTCATGGAGGATTTTTTTTATCCTGTTAGACTTTACTGGCTCATGATAGCAATTTTATTTTTCTTTTTGTTCTGATCGTGAATTTATGCAAGGGAAAGTAAAAACTGTCTCTTCCCTCCTCCCCTCATGCTACAGGAGTGCAAGGAAGGGTAATAAAATAGGTTAGTCAAATGAAAAGTGCTTGTTCCTCACTAGAATCGTTAGTGGAATCCAATATCCTACCAAATCAGCCGTGCTGCATGCTTTAGAATCCAAGCGAATATATGGTGCCTGTTTTTAAGCCCAAATCCTCTTTTTTATGTAAGTGATCTTTCAGAATGAAATTTAGGTATGGAACATAGGGCAGTAGTGTACAGTACATATCACACTGTAGGCTGTAGCATTAGAAAAGAAGGCAGGGGAGTATAATCTTATTTATGTTTCAATAGCAATCGTTTAATACTGCAAGTTATTAAAAAATAATTAAATTACTAAAACCAACATGTAGCTAGGACTTACAATAAAAGGTCAATGTGATTTGACTCCTTAAGTTAAGAAGGGACACTAGTGAATTCCAATTGCTTCAAAATTTTGCTTTCTGATTCTATTCTTGGGGTATAAGGATGAATGCGACTAGAACATATTTATTTTCTCTGGAAACGAGAATACATTGTGGCATTACGTTATGTATATTTAATTGAACTAATAAATGCATAGGGGTGTTTGGTGGGAAACATGTTCTTTAGTCATTTTAGTTTTTGGAAGTAAATATATTTTTGAGATACTTTTATGAGGACTATTTTAGAAATAACATTTAAAAAAAAATCTTCAGAAATTTCTTCCTTTCCCCCACATAACTAGTAAATAGGAGTGTATTAAACTTATAATAATTAAAACTATACTTTGTATGTGAAATGTCTTTTATGTACAAAACAGAAAATAGAGGGACTGCACAGATCGTAGAAATTCAGATTTTATATTATAACTCAACAGTGTCTGTTCCCTATTAATTTTAAGTCCCCTTTTAGAAAAAGAATGGACTGGAATTCTAATGAATTTTTATTAGGAGTGAAAATGAATTTTCAGGTGGTGTTTTGGTCTGTTTCTGTTTTGGTCGGGTATGTGGTAAAGCCAATGTGGGGCTGACAAATGATTTATTTATTTTATTTAATTTTATTTTGCCAGAACAGTTCCCAGATTAGAAATTAATATGATTCATATCGATTAATGCTGTTATTGTTTAGTATTATGTGAGCACCGAATTTAGCTGTGTGCTTTTTTTAGCTACTATCCCCTTAAACAGGCTGTGTAGCTTGTCAGAGATCAGGACAGGTAGAATGCACAGCAGGCGTCTGATTTGAGCCAGTTACTCATTTGCTGAGTGTTTGTGTTTATGCAAAGGGGCCTCTTCCTGCATATTTAATCTAGAGTAAGGCAGTGGCTTTTGTTGTGTTTAGACCACATACCTTCAGTCCTGCTTCCTTACAGTGCAGCCAGTATTGAAGCACAGAAAGCCTGGATAGTTAAAGTGCTTTCGTGTCTTCAAACTCTCAACTTTCTGCAGTTGGTTGGGAATTATTGTACAGCTCAAAGCCTTGCTCCTCCTCATTCATGGGTAAGTTTGTACTTCATTAAAATACGATACTTTTGTTTCTCTTCCCCTTTATAAATGCACAAAATGCTTGATATTATTTATTGTCCAGTCCTCCTTAAAGCAGTCCTGGTCAGCTGAATTAGATCAAGAATACAGGTGCTTCTGGAGTGTACCTTTTGAACGTAGAGCTAAATAGTGTATTGCAACAGACAGGTTCTTTTGGGGAGGGAGGGCAGGGGAAATGAGTTCAGCTTTATTCTTTGTACTAACAAATCCTGTTTTGTAACTATCCTGAAGATAATGCTTCCATTGTTTGCCGAAAGCTTTCAAACAATGTGCAACACAGAACTGTAAAAGCAGCAAGAAACTCTTGTCTTTATTGTCTCCCAAGCAAGGGTCCTCACCAGAATGTCTGTGCTGTAATAGGAAGGTTTTTCTTTGCAGAAATTGAATAGTCTCTTCATTGATATTAATAGCACACTAGAGATGTTAGCCATGATGCAGAGTACCAGGACTATAGAGTAGGGAACCTGATATTGCAGGGGGGAAAAATGACAGTCCTATTGCTGCTCAGTGTGGGAGACATCCCTCCATGAGAACAGAGTTTGCATAATGGCATCCTAGGTTAACTGTTTACTATAGGCATTTTAATCTCCAGCTCTTTTAATATAGATGTAATTACTGTCGCTTGCTCTCGTACTTATTAACTCTACAGCTCAGTTTCTGATTCAGTCTGAACAAATTAGTTTTAAAAATGACTTTCTAGAAAATCCGTGCAGTGTGCTTGTACAGTACATTTTACTGTATATACAGTGCATGCTTTAATAGTAATAGAATGTCAGTTTCCTTTTCAGAGTCAAATGAGAGAGAATTTATAGCAAAAACAAAGAAAAAAAATGACAAAGGGCACATCTTCAAAGCAGAGTGTTGTAATACATAGAGTATTTGGAGAAATGTGGAAAATGTGTATCAAGGCCAGTAGCAGTTTTGGTTACCAATTAACTATTTCCTTCATTTGAGTAACTCGTCTCAAACAGAAGAGTGTGCTGTTCCACCACATGTTGGAAAGTGTGAGCATCTGAATAAAATTTCATCAATCTTATTAAAATATGTAGGGACTTTGGTCTTCTTGGGTGCAAATCAGCCTACAGACTCAGAAGCATTTGTTAACAATAAGACTGGTGAGGGTTTTTAATAACAAAATTACAAATACCATATCTAATTGTAAGTATATTACTTTTATACTCTGGTTTTTTTAAAAAAAACTTTTTATGAGGAAAAGTACCTCAGTCAAAGCACCTTGTGTGATTAGCGCTATTGTATTCTTAAATTTTGATTGATAGAGATAATAGTTTTCACTTAAAAATACAGACAGGTACTTTAACTTTCCATGACAATAGCTATTTGCATTTCTTTTATCTTTTTGTTTAACATTTGTGGGGGTTGGGATGGATTTGATTATTAACTCTTATTGCACACTAAGGTAAATGCTAAAACAAAGCTTTTGTTAAAGCTTCAAAGGTAAAACAGCAAATATTGTTTTTAGGCTTCAATATTTAAAGGCTGTTAAAGGATACCTCAAAAATATTTTCACATGACCATGACCAAGGATATCACTTTGTTGTAAGGTAAGAGAGAGTAGCTTTTTTCCCCCTGTAAAGATGGGCAGGCGTCTGCATTGCTGGTTTCTTGGCAGGCTGAAGACTTTTACGTATGAGAGGGAGGGAGGGAGGGAGAGCAGTTTAGACTAGTGCTATCTGTCTCACATGAAAAGAGATTCAAAATGTAAGTTCACAAGAATCTGAAAGATATTAGCACAGACAGTTCAAAAGAATGGACACTGCGAAGAGCAGAATATCATACAATGGAGCATTGGTAAAATGGAGATATTTATATTATGTTTGAAGGCAAGAAAGCTAGAAGTTTGGTTGCTGTTAAATCAAAAATGAGTAAATAAAATAATAGTACACAAGTCACAAAAGGAGTGCACCATGTGCTAGTGGGTTGTGGAAGTGTGTTCAGTATTCCCTAAATGTGTAGTTTTGAAAGGTAGATTTCACAGTTGTGGGTACTGAAAGTAACACTTTTTTGTCTTTAAATGGTGCCAGAGTAACACTGTAAGACTACAGATTCAGTGGCTGTTCCACAGTGGTTGGGGAGGAATCTTTCATATTACTACTTCAATTATATGTGAGGTCAGATTTCAAGATGAGAATTATAACACAGCCTCAGAATGGTTAAGATTGGCATTAACTAATGTATGGAGAGTCATTTTAAGAAACCGTGAAGACGTTGCAAGGCTAAAATGCACTGTAAGATTTTGCTCTCTTAACATTCTGTAAGATGTTCTCTTATCATTAGATTGGACATTTGACAGGTTTGATACTTTCTGGGAACATGTTATGGTCCTTAAGTCTGAAGAAACCAACAAGGGCTAAAAGAAAACAAGAAAAATACCTGTGGCACCTTAGAGACTAACAAATTTATTTCAGCATAAGCTTTCGTGGGTTAAGAACCCACTTCATCGGATGCATGAATGCATCCGATGAAGTGGGTTCTTAACCCACGAAAGCTTATGCTGAAATAAATTTGTTAGTCTCTAAGGTGCCACAGGTATTTTTCTTGTTTTCTTTTTGCTGACACAGACTAACATGGCTACTACACTTCAACAAGGGCTAGTAGCTCTCTTATGCTAAGTAATTTATGTGAGTCAAATAACCAGTCTATCAGTGAAGGATGCTAGACTTATGACCATAGTTCAAATTTTGTACTGTAAGCAATGTGTACTTAACTTGCCTGTTAGCTGTACTTGAATTATATATGATAGTTGATTAAAAAAAATTTAAATGAACTGTGATTAGTATAGGGATGTTGGTCAAAACTGAGTGTTTCTTTTCCAACATTGTGATAGACATGAAATTCAATAATATTATTTTAAATGGAGGAAATTTTCAGTGCTTAGCTTTATGCTCACGATATTTATTTTATTTCAATCTAGAATAAATAAAAAGTGCCCCTACGTGGGCTTTGAGCATCCAGCAAATTATTAAAAATCAAAGTGCAATATGAGCAGCTCACCTCTTCCACCAAACAGCAGCACATCAGTAAATACAAACACTATACATTTTTGCCTGTGGCACAATCCATCTACCCTTCTTCAAAGACCAGGTGAAATAAACACACCTTGCCTTACACACTTTGCATTTCCACCTACATTTCACTTTCCAAATAGGTAATAATGACACCTGGGTCAGAATATGGTGCCTACAGTATCTCATGACAGTCAATATATATCGCACTATTAAAAAAATATCATCATCCTGATAACTATTGTGGAAGCACTTCTATACTGTAGTTTTACGTTATTCAGTTTTTTAAAAAAAATTTAGGTTCTCAAACTTCAACTCTGGTTTAAGAGGCCATTTCTCATGAAGGCCTATTAGCTATTAGCACCTCTTTACTAGTTATTGTTTAGCAGAATCATTATGCACATCAGATTCTCTGAATTAAAAAAAAGTTGAACTATAAACAAAATAGCATATAAATACATTAATTCATTTTTGGCTTCTTTGCAGCCCTTAATTTTTTTTCAAACTAAGCTCTCCCCCACACTCCAAAACAAAATAAAATCACAAAGATAATAGATAATGAAGGCAAATGTCAGCCTGGTTGTCTAGACTTAACTATAACTTGGTTAGATTTGAAGGAAAAAATAGTCTGTATTATTCCATTATTGGATCTCACAATTTAAAAAAAAATAAAAAATGCCAATTGTGGTTCTGAGGTTTTTATATTTCAGTGCTTCTAGGAAGCCTTGCAGTAAATAATTAAAACAGAAATGTTCAGTTAATATATTCAGTTGTGAAACTAAAGTTGTCGCTAACAAAAATCAATCCGTCAATAAATACTAAATCAAATTTCTGAAACTGTCTTAAAAAAAAAAAGAAGTCTGTTTTCTAGGTATTGAAATGGAGTTTTTCCCCAGAGGTTTTGGTTTCTAATCATATTTATCCCTTGTAGGCTCCTCAAGGCAGGGACGTTGGCCCCAATCCTGCAAACACTTATGCCCGTGAGCAACTTTCTGCAAGTGAGAAGTCTCACTGAGATACTACTCACCTGTGTAAAGTTGCTCAAGGGAGCCTGTGTTTGTGGGAGGAGGGCCTTTGTTTATCACATTTTGGCTTCTGTACAATGCCACACATGCTCTAGTACTATAAAATACTGCTGTTTAATTGGTATAATCTTCCTCCCCAGGCCCCTCAATTATATTGTCTGATTTATATTATTGATTGAATATAGCTTTACAATCATCACTCACAATTAGGGTCCCATCCTGCAGTACTCACCCAACTCGCTCTTATGGATACGATTAGTCCCCCTGAAAAAACTACCCGCGTAAGTAAAGGTTGCAGGATCAAGCCAGTAGGGCGCAATCCTATTGTGAGCTCAATGGCAAAGCTTATTTTGATTTCAGTGGGAGCAGACTCGGGGCCAGTGTGACTAGTCAGGACCTGATCCAAGTCCCACTGAAATCAATGGGAGACTTTCCGCTGATGTCAATATGCATTGGATCGGGCTCTTAATTCATTTAGAATCATTGCCAGGACTGTCATTTAAAAAAAAAAAAAGGCAGTCTGCTCCCCCAAACAGTCCTGCTTTAACAAATTTCAGTAAAAATTTCTTTTAGCCAAAGATCTCCAAGTGCATTGCAAAGAGAGGCATTTCCTACATTATCCCGATCTCACTGGTGGATAAACTGAGACAGAGTGGTTAAAGCCAAACATTTCAATCATGTCTACTAAAATCCCAATCCTGAGAATACTTACACTTGTTAGTAACTTTACTCGTGTCTGCGGTGCCATTAAAGTCAATGAGACTACTTGCATACATGAAGTTACTCACATGTATAAATGTTTACAGGATAGGGGCCTAAATTTGCACGTCAAAATTTTGGGTTTCTTGGGCAGCTCAAGCTTGTTTTTTGGAAAACGTAGACCTAAGCCCAAGATCACATACTCAGTCAGTGGGTGATTCCCTGATAGAACTGAAATAATCATCTTTGCTTCCAGCCCTGTGTTCAAGTTGCTAGACCATGCTTGCCTCCCTTAAGCAAACACTAGTTTGGGGTGGGTTGGGTTTTTTTGTAGCATGTGTACTGAATATGCTCCACGGGTGTTTAGAAAAATAAGCAAATGTTATATGGGATTTGAGACATTACCAAGAGAGAACTTTATTCGAAGTAGTCATTTTCAGCTATTTTGGCTTTTTTAAAATTCAATTTTAATATGATCTACTTGTATCCTGCAAATCTATTCTGTGTTGGAAAGTGTAATACCACAGGTTTGCCTGAAACATCCAGAAAATAGATACAATAAAACTGATAAACATGAAAATAGATTTTAAAGGACCTGATCAAGATCACATTTCCAGCAAAGTGGAATAAAAACCTTTATTGCTGTGACTCTAACAGTAAATAGTATGTCAGCGTTCATGTATTTTACTTGCAAGGTTTTGATGTTTTACATAGTGTAGTGAAGGTGAGACCTGCCTATTATGCTGTAGTATTGTGCCTGTCTTTTCAAGCCTCAATCTAGAAAATCTTTACTTACACAAGTAATCCCATTGAAGCCAGTGGGACTGCTTGCAAGCACTGATAGGTCTTGGACCTTAGTCTCCGATGTTTTATTATTAGAGCTATGTAAAACTTCTCATTAGACGCGTTTTAAAAAATCTTCTAATTTTTGCAAATAAGCAAAAAATCAAAATACAGTACTTTCCATTTTCATCTTGATTTTAAACATTTTTGTCTTGCTAAAAATGTCATTTTTCAGAGGTCAAAAGGTGATGTAATTATGAAAATTGTCTGTCTTTGCAAAATAAATGGTAAATAAGTGAATTTCCTTCTGAAAGGCTTTTGTGAAAATTCTGATTTTTTTTCCCCCAGAGTGAAATGGATGGCAAAAAGGTGCACCAGATCCTGGAAATGGCATACTCTATCAGTTGATCAGTTTCACAAATACTCCCCAAAAACCACACCTTTACCGGGTGAATTTTGTGAAACAAAGTTTTATGCAGCCTTATTATTTCACATATGAAAATTTCGTTGAGTTTCTGTTTCATGTTGTATTGTCTAGATCAGCAAATGCTTGCATATTTGTCTGTCTCTACTGAATTAACAGATATTACGTGTTCTTCTGCACACTGTTTAGAAAATCAACATTTAAGTGAAATTATGTTATAGTTTTATTCTATTAATGCTTTTGGTCAATTGACATGGAATTAATTCTAAACACTGTTAGTAACTTGATCTAAATTAATAAACAAATGTTTTTCTTTTCTCTTGTACCATATGTTGATCCCAATTACATGAACAGAAAGTGGCAGATTGTCATGTTTCTTAAAGGATTACATAGTGTTTTGCATAAGAGAGAGTACACAAGATGCAGCGATATAGGTTGTAACACACTTGCTGTTCTTCCTTTCTACTCTATTTTTTACTGACACCCAAGTTTCTTATTAACCCTGTGCACTTGGTGTAAAAAAAAGGACACGAACACCCCAAATACAAGTAAACTACTTTCTGAATTAAGCATGAAAGATGCATCTCCTCTAGGACTGTATCTTTTGGAAAGGGGGAGGGAGGAAGAGAGAGAGAACATAAATAGAATTACAGGGGTTACAAACACACACAAAAAAATTAACTAAGCAGAGACCTATTCAAGCAAGTCTGGGTTCTGAAACAAAGGGCGTGAGTCATATATTATTCAAAGTGAAACTAAATTGATAGACATCAAGATTAAGAAAGTTTATGGTAGAGAACAAAGATGTCTCATCTTCAGGGATTTTTTTCCTCTCCCCCTCCTTTCCCTCCCCGCCAAACACCACATTGTTCTTGTTGAACCGAAGAGCCTCACGCTGGCTGGTACTGATAAGCAGAAGTCCTGTGACTTTATTGTTTTTATTAACTCTCTCTGAAAGTCATTCACCATTAAACACAATCGAATTCATTTGTTGTTTTATTTATGTTTGTACTTGCTAATGTGGTAACAATGAAAAGGCTTCAGATGTTGTCGCTAGCGCTGATCTGCCAATGACATTGTGGTATCCTCTTTGTCTCCAGGGTAAGAAGAGTGACCTTTTTGGGTGGCTGTAACTGAAGATTGCTTTGCAGAAGCAACTAAAGTAGGTAAATACAAATACCATTTTGCACTTAGTTTGTATAGACTGACCTGCCTATATATGGGCCCAATCCTGCAAAACCCATGCATATTCCTTACTTGCAGAAGTAGCCCCTGGATTTAAATGGGAATACTTGCATGAGTAAGGACTGTAGGATTGGGCTCTAACAAACTTTTCTAACCATATCCTGCCCTAACTTCAACTGTGTTCATCTCCCAACTAAACCAATGGGTTAGACCCTCTGTTGAAACTTAGGGAAAGAAGCATAAAGGTGGCCCTTTTGGCTCCCACCTAGCTGCCTTTGGGGCCATTGGCCACCAATCTTGTCCTCAGTCTAAATGAGAGCAGTCTTCTCTATTTTATGTTGGCTGTCTATTATCCAACTGGCTCTCCTTGCAGCTGGGGATCATGTCATGCCCTCTTTCTCTCAAAGATGCCCCACTCTTCCCCCACTGAGTGGTGTCAGAGATGCTACAGTCTCCTAGCCAGCTGAAGACTCCATTACATAAGATGAATCCCAATTGGCATTATGGCTGCTTTGATTTGGGCTAACACAGCAGTGTAAGAGCAGAATTTGGCTCTTAATATGGTTACTATTACTTATCATTGTAACAGTTAAAACACATGCTTTTTGCTCTTTTGGGGCATAGCAAAAACAAAACAAAAAAATCAGCTCCCTGAAAGCATTTTTTTTTAACAACAATATGAAAATCCTTTGCTTCTGCCTTAACTCCTTGCCTTTCTTTTTGTTGACTTCTGTAAGTTTAAAGTTAGAAAGGATTATTAACATCACAAAAGTAGTGATTCATAAAATTAACTTGCAGAAGACAGGAGTAACACATGTCAGTGTTTGGTATTGAAGTGGTGTCATCTGACTGAGGTTCATATGGCTGCTTTATAATCACCTTCTTTCAGAAATTAATAGTCGGTTAAGCACCATAGCAACAAGCAACACTGATGTAACCGTTAAGCAGTAGCTGCCGTTCGCTGTGATGTCAGTGCTGTGCTCTTGACCTTCTTTGAATGTAAAATGATGATTTCATTTTAAATGTAGAATTTTACAGAATGATTACATGTATCAAAGAATTAGGGCTATTTTTATTTATTTTTTAAAAATGCATGTTAAGGAGAAAATCCCAACGCATTCTCCTCTGTTTCAAATTAAAATAGATTTATGGGTAATGTGTTCTTTAGCTCTTTGTTGCCAAAAAAAAAGAAGAAAAATCTATTCAGGCAGGATGAAATTCATGGAGTTCAAGCGAATATTGCAATCCATGGCTGTTCCTGTGGCTTATGTCAGCAACACGGTATGCCTTCCCTTGGAATCTGGATATTACTATTGTTTGCTTAAGGGGTGCCTAGGATGTCTTAAGTATTTTTCAGACATTCGAGAAGGACAGAGCCTGCCCTGATAAGCTCTCAGTCCAAGGAATATAGCTGTTTTGTTTCTCCTTTTGGTTTGATTTAAATTGGCCTGATGCAGAACGAAAAACTTTGCACACTGGGATACATCAGGCCCCCCTCATGCTTTACAGTATGCCTGTAAAGAAGAGCTTATGCTGCAATATGTGGACATCCTATTACATGGCACACGTGAGTTTAGGAATACTATTTGCAGTACAAAGCTATGTTTTAAACTAACCTGAAGTTTCTGACCTACGTCTCTGCAAAAGCAAAGATACTTTGTATTACGGTAGCCATGGCACAACACATGCTTGGGCTTGTCCTCTTGCATGCATCATGTAACGCTAAGTAGCTTCGATGAGTCAGAATCATAATGTATAAGGCCAGAAGGGACCATTAGATCATCTAGTCTGACCTCCTGTATATCACAGATCATTACATTTAATCCAGTTCCCCCATGTATTAAGCCCAGTAACTTGTGTTTTGACTAAAGCACAGCTTGTTGTTACACATCTTCCAGAAGAGCATCTAGACTTGATTTGAAGACATCGTGGAGAATCTACCACGTCTTCTTCGAGTGCTAGCTCATGTCTGTTCCACATTAGGTGTGTGTGCTTGCCACATGCACCGGTGCTGGAAGTTTTTCCCCCAGCAGTATCCGTAGGGGAGGGGCTCTGGTGCCCTCTGGAGTGGCGCCCACAAGGAGAGCCACCAGCTCCCCCCACCCTCAGTTCCTTCTTGCGGCCAGTGACGGTGCACGGAACGTTTGCTGCTCTTACTAGTGTTGCTTAGGCTTCGTTTGTATGAACTAGAGTTCTTGTAAAGTTAGTGTACATAGTTAGTAGTTGAGTTAGTTAGCTCTTAGCCGTAGTTAAGAGTTTTGTTAGTCCCACCAGGGACTTAGCCGGGGGATGGGGCATGCCCCGGTTCCTAGGCTTTAAGCCCCACGATCGCTGTAAACGGCCCATGTCTGTGAGCGATCCGCGTAGTAGCTGTCTCAAGTGCCTCGGTGAAGGGCACATAAGTGATAAGTGTCAAATCTGCAAGTCCTTTAAACCTAGGACGAAGAGCTGAAGATCAGACTCCGAAAACTCCTGATGGAGTCGGCGCTCACTCTGGCCCCGGAGCAAAGGTCCGACTTGGCACCTAGCACCACTGCATCGGTGCATAGTGCCGCGCCGTTGACGAGCCAGCACCAATCCCCGGCCAAGAAGTCGAAGGCTGGTGGAGGACGGTCTCTTACTTCCCGCAAGGGGAAGGACAGGGCTGGTGGCGAGCTATAAGGAGACAACTTTACATATAAATGTCAAGGAGCTCAGAGCGGTCCGGCTGGCCTGCGGGGTCTTCCTGCCGCACCTGTCGGGCAAAGTGGTGAGAGTTCTGACGAACAGTATGGCCTCGATGTTCTACATCAGCAGGCAAGGAGGAGCGCACTTGTTGGCTCTCTGGCAAGAGGCTCTCCGTCTCTGGGATTTCTGCATCGGCCACGGCATCCATTACCCGTTCCGTAACTGGTGTTCTTCGAGATGTGTTGCTCATGTCCATTCCACAACCCGCCCTCCTTCCCCTTTGTTGGAGTTTCTGGCAAGAAGGAACTGAGGGTGGGGGGAGCCGGCGGCGCCCCTTATACCGCGCCCTGGGGCCCCACTCCAAAGGGCACCAGAGCTGCTCCCCTTCGAATACTGCTGAGGGAGAAATTTCCGGCACCAGTGCATGTGGCAAGGGCACACACCTATTGTGAAATGGACACGAGCAACACATCTCAAAGAACACCAGTTAGGGAACAGGTAAACTATCTTTTCCCTTTGTAGTTTGTTTCAATGATCAGCTACAGTACACACATGCACAATGCCAAGACTTGTTTCCGTGGCCAATTATGAATCCTGTCCTGCTCCCATTGAAGCCAATGGCGTGACTTTACATGGTGATTTCAATGGCAGCAAAACTGGTCTCTGTTTTTACAGACAGTAGTGGCACCAGCTTCTTTGCCACCCTAGGCGGCGCCTCTGGGAGAAGCTGCCGCCGAAACGCCGAGGTCCCCGGTGGCAGCTTTTTCGGCCACCAGGGACCTCTGCGGCATTTCGGCGGCAGCTTCTCCCAGAGGAAGAAAAACTGTCGCCGCCGAGGGACGTCAAATGCCGCCCCCCGAATCCTGGCACCCGAGGCGACCGCCTAGGGTTGTCTAGTGGTAGCGCTGGTCCTGTTTACAGAATATAAAATAAATACAAACCAATAGACACCTGGGCTGACAAATTGCAGATCGAGTTTCATCGTGGTGGGAATTGACACTGCAAAGATAATAAACCATGGGAATAGGAGTTCGCAATGGAAATGGTAACGGAATCCTAATTAGAGTGGTGCCGCTGAAATAAGAAGGGTTAAGGGTTTGGTTGATTTGAAATTGAGCTCAGCTGCTTGATTGCTGAATTTCAGGTGAATCCCATCTTCTGTGTTAGTAGTTAAAGTGGCTCAGTGCATTTACAATGCAATGCTCTTCACTTCTTCAAGAACAGTTGTCTGGTCCTCTACTTCCCAGAACTGCGTGGAAATCAGGTCTCAGGCATACAAAGTCGGATGAGAGGACAGGGGTGACGCAGTAGATTTGTTGCTCCAGGTATTTTCCATGTGGGCTCTGAAGAACGCACAGTGACAAAAATAACTGAATAGACATAGTAAGGGGTTTTGATGGTTAAACCTTCAGAATTCAGATGTTTGTATTCTCCTTTATTTAACATTGTTAATCATAATGTCTAATTAAATTGCTTTACAAACCAGAGCCAACTTTCTTCAACCTGAGAATCGGAATTAAAATATTGATTTTTTTTCCCTTTAAGGGCGGGCGGGGGGTGGGGGGAGAGAATGTATTTATAGAGAAATATGCTCAATAGTGTTCGTTTTCCTGCAGTAGTCATTTGTTTAAATGTTACATAAAGGCATTTTCAGTAATCAAACAAATTCAGTGGGCATTGTAAGTCAGGGATAGCTTGCATGCCGCAAAATTGGAAAGTACAAAAACATGTTACTAAAGTTGTACATTATTGATAACAAAAGGTACATGCAGACTTTCAAGATAGCAGAGATAGTATCCTTTAGAAAACCCCTAACGAGAAAAAAATCAACACAAAAGGATTTTGCAAAGTTACACTTAGTTTAAAATTTCAACTTTTAATGCGTGGCAGTTAAATGGTGATTAAATATTGATAACAAAACTGTAGCTGCTTGTAATTCAGGATCCAGTGAGACAATCATCAAATTAATCTTTGGGTCTGAGCTCAGTTCATGCTCTTATTTTTTTCTCTACAGGGCAGAACCAGTAAATGCTGCTCCACCTTTTTTCTGTCCCCTTAAGTGTGGCATAAAGATGAGCCAAAAGGTTTTTCTCTCCACTGGATAATAAAATAGCCCACGCCATTTTTCTTTATGGAAAATAACCCACGTAGGACACCAGAGATTTCTCTCTGAGTTCCCACCAGCTTGTTTGGTCAGGGGAGAGCCACTTCCTGACAGAATGTGTAACAAAGTCATGGCACAGTGACACTTCCATACATCTCTCTTCTGGTTTCCCCTGCTGGCAGCTGTCTGCAGAGCTCACATAATCAGGGCTCTATGCAAAAGTTAAGACAGCCTCAAAATATGCTAACCTTTGAGAAGGTTCCTTCTTGTTGCTACAGGTTTGGGGACATGATGTGCCGAGTACACTCATTGCCCTGGCTCTCCCCTTTCCTGTGTGTGGCTCCCCAATTCCTCAGTGGGATTGTAGGAAGGGGATAGGCTGTTACGGAAGTGACTGCTCCCACCTGCTGCACAGGCAGGGAGAGACCCATGCACAGAACAATAGGGACCAGTGATGGCTATGCTAGTAAAAATACTGGAATTTAGAAGAGTAATTCTTCCCTTTAGCGCTTAGCTTCTTTCACTCAAGGATCTCAAAGCACTCTATGAAACAGCAATGATGCAATACCTCTCTGTGCGTGTGTGTGTGTGTGTGTGTGAGAGAGAGAGAGAGAGAGTGACAGTGAGCGAGTGAATGAGTGTATTAGTACATACCGATTTATAAATGAGTAAACCAAGGAGTATACCGATGAGTAAACAGAAGTCAAGTGACTACGGTCAGGCTGAAAATCCTGTGGCAGAGCTGAAAATAGAAACTAGGAGTCCCGATTCCCAGTGATTTTGCTCTGATCATTACACGAGGAAGCCTCCCAGTGATTCTCGATTACACACACAGTGCTGGGATGGCCGCCTTTTGGGTTGGTGCCTATATACACTATGCTGTTTAATGTGAAAAGTCAGAGAACAGTGTGTTGTAGTGGTTAGCACAGGAACCTTGCATTTAGTACTCCTGGATTTTATTCTCAAATTTGCTGCTAGCTCATTGTGCGACTTTGGTCAAGTAATGTGACTGGTTTGTGTGCCCATCTCTAAAATTGGGTGTACCGATCTCCTGCTAAAAGTCATTAGATGTACAGTATTGTGAGAATTAGTAATTGTAAAGCACTTGAGATCCTCAGATGAAAGATGCTACGGAATTCAGAGTGTTTATTTGAATCTCTATAATCTGTAGTTACAGAAACTGTGTTACATCTGCATGTTGTGGGATGGACAAACTCAGACTCAGTGCACTCCTCTGACAACAAAATACTAATTTAAATCCATACCTAGTTTCATAAGGAGTTTAGTCTAGAAATGGGTAGAACTGTGATTTTTTTTTCTGAAGCCATTTGATCAAGAAGATTCATAAAATAAATGAAGGCATTTTGGAATAGTTTTTAAAAGTTTTTGAACAAATCTCATTAGCATGAGCTGTTGGAATGCTGTATTGAAGACTTCAAAGATTTGTCAGAGGAATTCTCTCTCTAAACTATTATCTGCTGGCATTAATGATCTCAGGAGAACTGTGAGAACATGTTTTGTTTGTATACTTTTAGCCCTGTCCACCCCATTCCCCACTACTCTATATGTCAGTGGTTTTCAACCTTTCTCATTTGTGGGCCCTTAAAAAATTTCAAATGGAGGAGCGGACCCTTTTGGAAATCTTAGACAGAGTCTGTGGACTCCGAGGGTTCCGTGGACCACAGTTTTGAAAACTACTGCTATATATTATAATGCTGCAAGTGGCCTAGTAGGAGAACGTGTCTCTCAGTTTTGAGGATAATAAATAACAGGTTCTGATCTTCCTATGTTTTGTTCTTGGACCAAATCATTCTTGGCTTCAACAGGACTACTCAAGTGAACAAGGTGAGCAAGATTTAGTGAGATCTTGATTTAATTCTACAGTCTTTCTTCCACTTCTCTAATGTATTTTCTTTAAGCCCTTATCAAGTATCTACTAGGTGGTGGCTTGTATTACTCCATGCTTACAATTTACCATCATCCCATTTCAAATCTATAATATTAACCACACGATGAAGCGTCGTGGCTTGGTGGTTAGCATGTGCCTCTAGATTGAGAAACTAGTATTCTGATCTTTAGCCACACTGTTACTTTTCAGTATCTATGTTAAGACTGAAATGCATACTCTTTGATGGACTCATCATTGTTTCAAATTATTTGCAGTGATTGGAGATGGTTGCATGTACCAAAAATCCAGAAAGATGATTGGTCTTCATTTAGTATTACTTGACCGGTCACATATATTTGAGAACCTGATGAAACTAGGCATATGAACCACAAGATGTGGACCAAAGTCCATTCTGTCGGGAAAAAATAGTATTAGATGCATTAGTCCTGGCAATACATTTTTCCTTCTGTGGTGTTGTGTCCTGCAGGGATAGGTAAGACGTTTTATTCAGGATACCATCAGCTGCCAGAGATGGACAAAATGCAGCAAGGAAAACTAGCTTATGGACCCATATCTTTCTAACTACATTGCTCAGGGATGTGAAAAACCCACAGCCTAAGCGATGTAGTTATACCAACCTATTCTCTCCCCCACCGCCCCCCAGTCGACGGGAGAGCTTCTCTTGCTGACGTGGCTACTGCCTCTGGGGGAGGTGGGTGAGCCATGCAGATGGGAGAAACTCTCCCATCAATGTAGGAGCCTCTTTACTTAAGTGCCGTAGCGGTGCAGCTGCTCCCAGGCAGTGTTTTACGTGTAGACCTGCTCCCTAGCAAGCCCGCCTGGCTTGGGGAAGAGAGTTTTTTTTTAAAAAGGCCACGGACAAAAAGTTGGAGCACTTTCTTACTCCTTCATCGAAGGCTGTTGGACAGTCTTTAACCTCTCATGCCAGTCGTTGCTCTGTGGTTGAACATGGGTACTGTAAAAACAAATTGACAGAGCCAAAAGAGTACCCAGGAGTCACCTACTACAGGACAGGCCCCAAAAAGAAAATAACAGAACGCCACTAGCCGTCACCTTTAGCCCCCAACTAAAACCTCTCCAGCGCATCATCAAAGATCTACAACCTATCCTAAAAGATGATCCCTCACTCTCACAGATCTTGGGGGACAGACCAATCCTCGCTTACAGACAGCCCCCCAACCTGAAGCAAATACTCACCAGCAACCACACACCATACAACAAAAACACGAACCCAGGAACCTATCCTTGCAACAAAGCCCAATGCCAACTCTGTCCACATATCGATTCAAGTGATACCATCATAGGACCTAATAACATCAGCCACGCCATCAGGGGATCATTCACCTGCACATCTACCAATGTGATATATGCCATCATGTGCCAGCAATGCCCCTCTGCCATGTACATTGGCCAAACCGGATAGTCTCTACGCAAAAGAATAAACGGACATAAATCTGACATCAGGAATCATAACATTCAAAAACCAGTAGGAGAACATTTCAACCTCCCTAATCACTCAGTGACAGACTTGAAGGTAGTAATTTTGCAACAAATTAAGTCCAAAAACAGACTACAACGAGAAGCTGTTGAACTCGAATTGATATGCAAACTAGATTCCATCAATTTAGGATTAAATAGAGATTTGGAATGGCTTGGCCATTACGTTAATTGAATCTATTTCCCTTAAGTTAACGATCCTCATTCACACCTGTGTGTCAACTGTCCACATGGGCCATCTTGTTTATCACTTCAAAGGTTTTTCTTCCCCTGCTGTTATGGTTCCTCTCAATTAATTAGCCTCTTAAGGTTGGTTCACGCACTTCCACCTTATCATGTAGGTTCTCTGACTGTATAAATATCTGTCTACTGTATGTTTCATTCCATGCATCCGATGAAGTGGGTTCTAACCCACGAAAGCTTATGCTGAAATAATTTGTTAGTCTCTAAGGTGCCACAAGTATTTATTTCTTTCTTATTTTCTTTTTATCATATAGTGTGTTTGCAGTTTTGTTCAGTGGCTTTCGGTACCCCCACTATACAAATTGTTCCAGCGCCCCTGCACGTGTGTTAATTTTGTACTGGTAGTTGTAATGCATGGTGAGCCATTCTGGGTTGGATAACTCATTCCTGTCTACATGCACCCATATTTGGGGTCAGTTGGGAAAATTTCTCTCAAAGCATGCGTACCCTCGAGAGAGAGAGAGGTATGATGCATGCAGCTGAGCCGGGGCCAGTAAGGAGGAAGTGGGGAATTTGATGGGGGCGGCAAGGCAGAGTAGCTTCCCTAGGGGCAACTTAGGGGGTGGGTAGTGGGCTCTGGTAGAACAGTATAGTTAATGCCTATGTAGTACCAGCTTTGAAAAAAGAATGTTGTATTAGTTAGAGTTAGAGGGCATGGGCACATTGGTGTAGCCCTGTAGTTTGGATTAAAGAGATGGTTTTACACAGCTATATGCAGTTTGCAGGTTTATTTCCTCTTGGGCCATGTGGGATAGCAAGTTGGGAACCTGTATTCTGGTTTGGCCTGGCAGGAGTCCCAGGTGGTGAACGTAGGAAGGAGTTGGTTCTTCTTATCCCAAAACCCAGGCATGGAGTGCGGAGCAGGTAGTTTGAAGTAAAGTTCCATCTGTACTATAAATACAGTTACGTTGGAAAATCCAGTTACGTTTTCTTTTGCCGCATATGCAGGACTTAACTGTGTGTTATGAATTGTGCTAAAGCCTTGCTCTTGTCCTTTAACTGTGCCAGGCGACAAACATATTCTAACCGGGACACATGGCACAAACAGATTGGCCATACGTTGGAGCAAATGGGAGGATGGACTTGAATATCCAGTATAGATGTTGCTTGTCCCAGACTCAAACGTGATTCTGACAACAAGGAAAAGACTAGTTGTAGATTTGCAGCCTTGGAGCCTGTCTTCAAGAATGCAGTGCAGTACGCACTTTTGTGCAGTAAGGTCCAGAGTTGGATCAGGAAATGGCTGCAGAAACCAGATTTTGTCAGGTATGGCCCACTTTGACTGGTCGCCTCTTAATGACAGAGTGGCCAGTTGCCTTACACCAAGCCAGAAGCATGTCTTCCCAGCGTATTTATTTTAGCTTATTGTAGCAGTGTTACGTTACAGTGGCAGCATTACAATATCAGTGACATCAGTGGCCATTACAACACCACCCTCTTCATTTGCGAGCCAGTAAAGCCAAGGCATTTTAAAAAAAGACTTCTTTGGCACTGGTTGCCTGTCCACATTTGCGATTCCCACATGTGAAGGCGTATTTCTCTACCTTTAATGGCCGGCCCTTCAGTCACCACATCCAGGATGTTAAACTGGGAAGGGTTTCTCCCTGTGAACTGTAATTTGGGAGTGTCTCACGTCTCATGCCCGCTTTTTTTTTTCAGCGTGCTTTGTACAAATTCTGCGTAATTGCTCAGAACAGTCATTTGACTTTGAGCTCACTGTTTACTTTTTTATTTTGGGAGCACAAACATTTAAACATTTGTAACTAAGGCTCTGACGTCATTTCCATTACAAACCATTAATATCTTCAGTTTATAATTTGGTCTCCAGAATCTATTCTGGCTGAAATTTGGTGAGTTGTTTTTATCAATTTTTTTTTAATCAATTTTTTTTTTTCAAAAGAGAAAGATGGATTGGCTGTCTTTTGTGTATAAAGTCAACTTCCTCTTCAGCCCTCTTATGCGCCCTTTTTAAAAGGGGTAGAGGATTCTCTGTTTTTACCCTTACTACTCCAATAGTATGAAACTATCTGTTGTACCTAATTTGCGGGATGTTGAGCATTAGTTAATCCCACTGATGGGAGAAAATTTGTGTGCACAGGTACAGTAGCTTCTGATAATAGAACAGTTCCTCCAGTGGAATTTTCACGTGTAGGCAGTGCTTTCGATAATATTGGCAACAGCCTTTGAAAATGGAAAACGCTATAGAACAAAGCCTATAAATAAATCAGTAGGTTAGGTGGTAAGACCATTTTTTTTGTGTACCTATATGACCCCCTCTCTTACTTGAAAAGTTATTTTAGTATAAAATGTCTTGTGCTTATTCTTATGCTGGGGGATTTTGTGGTGCTGCTGCTGTTCTTTGTTTAGGGTTGACTCCTGTAAATAGACCATATGTTTTTGATTTGAAGGGCTTAAAAATATTTGGTGGATTTTGTAGTTTTGAAAAGGATCCAGCTATGTTCTGTTGGAAAACATATCTGAAAAACCGATTGGCCCAGAAATCGCAAATTGGTTTTACACTTCAATGAAATCTGGTGCCCAGGAGTACTTGGTTGGTTGTTTTTTTAAAAAGAAGCGTAGGTGGTTGATTTTGGAGTTACTTGTTAAGAACATTTTGAACCTCGGAGAGCTCTGGTTTGGAGAACATTATAAGCCCTGTGAGAGGTCTTACAGAAGTTGTACGAATGGTAAGTATGTCTGCAAAGTCAATTATGTGAGACGGATAGGGTAAGACTATGAGTGAGATTCCACAAGCCTGCTATTGATCTTCCTTTAACAGGTTCAAAAAATAACTTATCCTCTCAGAGTAAGATTTTGGAGGAAAGTTTTTGATATTAATTAGACGAAGTGTTTTGAAGCTAAAGGAATTCTTCTGATTTTGCATTGGTGCAACTGAGAACAGAATCTGGGCTCTTTATTTTTTCTCTTTTGAAAGTTGGATGGTCAAAAATGACTTGGCCAGGAGCTGCTGAATTTATTTTGGTCATTTGTCCTTCAAGGTCTGGGACATGTCTGGGGGATTAATTTTGAATGTATTCCATAAAAAACTTGAATCTCTGAAAGCCCAGTGAATACTTTGCAGAGTTTATAAATACCCCAATAGCTTTTATAGAGTTGCTCCAATGAGATGACAAATTCTGTAGGTTTATCCTGTGTACTAGTTTGTAAGGTCTTTTAATTAAGTTGTCTAGTTAAAGCAACTTAGAAATGTCACAAAAACGCATGGTATAGCTTCTAGTTTTGTAAAATGAATAGAGTTGATTTGAGGATATTACAGTCGCCATGGACATAGCTGGTGAAGTTTATAAGCTTCTTAAGCCAAGTAGCTTTGGCTTAAAGAACATAGCTTCATGGTAACACTTCCTGGAGCTTGTATGCTCTGGGAATAGTACCTATTCAAAAAAGCTACTAAATGTTCAGGTTACATTGGATTGCCTGTGGAGTTTGAGGTCTGCAATTGCAGATCATCCCTGACAAGGTCTGCAGGCTAATCAGGCGGACTTCTCAATCTCCATGTTTAATGATGTGGAACTTTACAGCATCCTTAACCATTGCATATTAAGCTTAGTAACTCCACAGATAATGCTTATCCCTCTTGTGATGATGCCCAACATAGTGTCCTGAAACAGACAGCTCTGCTATGTGCCATTAAACCTGGTTTCCAAACACTCATCCACATCAACTCATATGAAAGTCAGGTTTTTTCCCCCTACCTGCCAAACCTCAGAGGGTCGGTTTTGGAGGCCACTGCCCTGGCAGGCCAGGGCTGACAACAGCTGAGGTAGTAAAAGACCACAGTGGGTCAGGGCTTCTGTTTTGCATCTGGTGCCAATGGAGCTATGTACGTTTACACCAACAGGGAATTTGTCCAGGGGCCTTTAAAATATGGGAAATGGGAACTCGCCAGAGGAATGCTTTGCCAGAGGATGTTGTGAAGGCCAAGACTACAACAAGATTCAAAAAAGAACTAGATAAATTCCTGGAGGATAGGTCCCTGAATGGCTATGAGCCAGGATGGGCAGGGATGGTGTCCCTAGCCTCTGTTTGCCAGAAGCTGGGAGCGGGCGACAGGGGATGGATCACTCAAAGGGCTGGTCCACACTAACCCCCCAGTTCGAACTAAGATATGCAACTTCAGCTACATGAATAACGTAGCTGAAGTCGAAGTATCTTAGTTCGAACTAAAAGGTACTTACTGCGGGTCCAGACGCGGCAGGCAGGCTTCCCCCGTCGACTCTGCGTACTCCTCTCACGGAGCAGGAGTACCGGTGTCGACGGCGAGCAAGACGCGATAAATCGATCCCAGAAGATCGATTGCTTGCCGCCGAACCAGGAGGTAAGTATAGACTTACCCAAAGATTGCCTGTTCTGTTCATTTCCCTCTGAAGCAGCTAGCATTGGCCACTGTCGGAAAACAGGGTACTGGGCTAGATGAACCATTGGTGTGACCTAGTATGGCCGTTCTTATGTTCAATCCGGTCAAACCCTATGGGTTTTTTTCAAGAAAAACTAATGTTTTATATGCTAAAATTTCAGAATGAACGAGACTTTTATCAAAACACATTCAAGCTGTTTCTCGAACAAAATGTATGTGTTTGGGTGGGGAAAGGGAGGAGAGAGAGAAATAAAAATCACCTATTCTGTGCAGGCTGCCATTTTCTTGCTTACAGACAATAAGTTGGAAATTTTTGCTGTTACAGAGCTGGTTGCACACTCAGTGCTATATTTTGAGTGCTGATTTCATTTAAGAGCTCGAACTAGAGGCTGACAGGTTTTCAGGTGATGTTGTTTTGTTTTTATTGACTTTTTTTTAAAAGAGTGAGACAATTTATAGGAATTTTGGATGACGTTACACAACTTTGCTGTCTCTCCTGACCCTGAGAAATGGGGTGCATCTCTCATCGCTGCTATTGCCCTTTCCCTACTTCTTCGGGTCCATTGTTTAACTTCTCTACTCACCAGTCCTGCAGTCTGAGCTCATCACCAGACTAGATTCCAGTAGTGATCTCAGAGTGCCAGGCTGCAAAAGAGAGTCGGGGATCACAGTCCCCCTTCCTAAGGGAGGAAACTTGTTTGCTTTTCTCTCTAAAGAGTATCTACAGAGATGCATGCTGTCTGTTTTCAGTTGAAATTCCTGAATGGCACCTAACAATAGAACACACTAGAAATACATGTTATTAATTAGTCTTCAAAATCCATAGCTTTTCCCTTTGGTTTCTATGCTGAATGAGTTTTTTTCCTGTTCTAATTTTGTAAACCAAAATGGCAGCATCCATGGCAAAAGTACATACTTCCACAGCCACAGAAAAATTGAAGCTTCAAGATGTATTTCCTGAATTTTATTTATTTATTTATATATTTATTGCCATATTTATACATCACTTACGGCATTTGACAGAAAAATGCTAAAGCTTTATCTTTAACTAAAATAAACTTTTTTTTAAACCTGACAATTTTGAGGCTGTTATCTGCCTGATACAAATTTAAAATAGCTAAATTATTTTATCTGTATTGGTAGCATGCATTGAAGTTTCCATAAGGATTTATTTGGAACATGAGGACTTAGTCCACTACTATATTGTGTGCTCGATGCTACAAAAAACTATTGGATCAGTGGTCTATAAAACTAAAAAGGCCTCCGACTAAGCTTAGATAAGCTGTTCATGATGCTTCAGAGGGAAGGTGGGGTCATATAAACAGCACGTATGCTGGAAATGCTGCAGATACTTATTTACACAGTACACAGCTCCTTTGTCTGTTGTGCAAACTCAACATATTTTTCTGTCAACCATAGAAAAAAGGGTTTTAATAATCCCATTCTACAACCCACTGTCACCTCAAAAGCTAGTAGTAAAAACTTCCAAACCTTGGTATGGTAATTATGCAAAAGATTTTGAACAAAGTTTTTTTGTTGGGGAACGGGAGAAGAGGAAGGCCTCTTTTAGACTCTGTCTACACTATAAGCAAGGGATGTGATTCCCCTGCTCCTGTATGCATACTTGTGCTAGCTCTCCTCAAACTACTGCCAAGTATAAATAGCAGTGTAGCTGTGGTAGCTCTGGTAGAGGCAACAGAGGCATGGCTGAGCTGTGCTGAGTACAAACCAGTCTGAAACCAGTGGGGTATGTACTCAGCCATGTCTCTTCTGCCACTACCTGAGCCACCGTAGCTATGGTGCTATTTATACTTGCACTAGCTCAATGAGAGCTAATTCGAGGATGTGTACATGTGCAGGGGAGGCGCATCCTTAGCTGGATGAATAGACGTAGCCTTAGGAAACAAAACAAATAATGGAAAAACGGTTGGCTTGTTTTGAAATAAAGCTTTTTTTGTTTGTTTCTACTGAAATGTGTCCTCTTTTTAATCAGTATTTTGGTTTAAATGTTATTGAAATTATTATAGAAAATGTTCTTGATATTCTGTAACTTTAAATCAAACATTTGATTTTTAAAGCGTCACAGAATTTTTTTAATATGAGGAATGGGTCGGTTGTGAACCTGTGAAAGTGAAATTTCAAAATTATTTCCAACTTTTTCACAGTATTTTATAGTATATTGAAATTTTGCCCAGCCCACGGGCGTGAGCTAGGACCACAACATGAATTAAATTCAATCAGTGCTGATAATCTAGGATGACACTGTGTTTAAATTGTTTTGTTTTTAATTCTTCACCATATGTGGGAAGTGTATATACAGGTACTATCCAACCTTGAACCTGATATGCTAAATTAGATGGGTTAAAAGAAAACTCTTATCATTAATGCAACTTAGTTATCCTTAAAAGCTCTTGATCATTGCCATAGAGTAAGGATTCGTACATTGCTGAGTTTATACTGAAAGTTTCCAACATCATACTTTATAAATCTAAAGCGTGTACTGGCATGAATGTAAGGAAAGTGTTAATTTGGGAGTATTGCTATGAATTATTTTTCAGCATCACTTTATGAAAATCACAATTTTATAATAGTAATAATACTTCAATTGTGTAGTGTGCATTACAGTATCTGTGCTTTACAAGTAATAATTACATCTGTTTGAAGTAGATAAATATGGGTTATTGTACCCATTTTACAGATGGGCAAATTGGCACGGAAAGATGAGTGACATGCCCAAGGCCAGCAGAAGCAGAATGTATCCGTAGGCTTTCCTGGCTACCAGACTGCTTAGTCCATAAAGTCATACTGCCTCCCATGCAAATATTTCATTTAAAGGGTGTGTTAATAATCATCAAGGCAGAAGTGCTATATGCTCATGATAGCTCGGTCAAATGCAATACCAGCCTTCCATAAGTTGGGATCAATACATCAGTTTGCAGTAATTTCTCTACATATTTTCTAAGGTTTAAAAATTCCAGGTAAACCTTCTCCCCATTCTCTGGTTGCCCCCAGTCCCCCCACCAGTGCCTAGAAGCCAGCTGATAAATGGTTTGGTTTGAACTTACGTGAACCTGCCTTCATTGAGTTTGTCACACTAAACCCAAATGTTGTGGTTCCCAGTTTGGCAGATTTATATTGTGGTTTGGTGTGGAGACATTTATATCCCGCCACTGTAGGAGCCTGTCTTTGAGCAAGCATAGCGGCAAAGGTCCAACTGCATGGGAATATATGTAGACAGAACATAGCCCCTGCACTCTCTGAGAATAGCAGTATTACTGGTCACTTCAGCATGAAGCCGGTCATTCGTGCGTTCATCTCTGGAGCATGAATTCTGTTAGGCTTGATGCAGGACACTTTGGGATTCTGACTAATATGGGTGTCCAGCAGAAAATGTTTGGCTCAGAGAAGAACACTGTTGAGCAGAAGTATCGGCAGACACATGGCAGGCTCCCCTGATTTATTGTGCGTTTTCTTCCCTAGGCCTGTTTGCATTGCGATGTCAACAATATCCTATTGCTGCCTTTTGGCTGTGTGTTTCCTTATTTGTTTTAAAAACCAGGGAAAGTCTTGTAGCATGTTTAGTATTGGCCGTAGGAGCAGCTCTGTCACCGCCTATCTGATCATGCTGCAGTTCTGTGATCGGGGCCAGTTGCATAGGACGCTCCCAACCTGGGGCATCTGACATGCTCGCCATAGCTAAGTGCGGGAGCCATCTTCTCAGTGAAATTTGGTACCAAGAAACATACTCAAAGGGTTAACTCCTTGTTATTGTGAGGCATTTGTTTTTAACATATTATGAAAAGTATTTCTCCCCTACTCTGCCATTCCACGTCTCTCTCCACCTCCTTTCTACTGTCTCATCTCTCATCCTTCTCACCTAGGGTGACCAGACAGCAAGTGTGAAAAATCGGGACTGGGGTGGGGGGTAATAGGAGCCTACATAAGAAAAAGACCCAAAAATCAGGACAGTCCCTATAAAATCGGGACATCTGGTCACCCTAGTCTCACCTAATGTTACCAATCATATAATAAAGGCATTCCAACATGTTTATCACTTTAGTGAGCTTCCCAGAAAGCCCTGTCCATGGGTTTGAAGCACTTCTGACGCTGCCCTAGCTTTTGCTTCTTGGGATCAGGGCTCCCCCATGTGCTCTAGAAGTCCATCCATGCCTGCTTCCTGGTGTTTCTCAGCACTGCAAATAGAACCCCCACGTGCATCAGATGCACATACCCTGGTGTGCTGATGCTTTTTGCATATAGATCCCTCAGCTGTAAATATTCCTTTTTGTGTGTATGTGATTTAAATTTTCAGATTACAGAACTAAGTCTCTGCAAATAGTTGGGGTATTTCTCTTGATCCTGAAGTGTAACTGCCAGGACATGCATGCATCAAAAGGACAGTATGCCTCTGAGTGTTTTAAAACCTGCTATTCTGTTTTGTTTTGTTTTGTTTTGCTGTTTGCTTCTCTGGGGAATGTCAAGTAGTAGTTAGAGCATGAGCCTGGGAGCCAGGAGTTTTGAATTCTTTTTCTAGCTCGCCACTGTGTGACTTGAGCTGTGTTTCATAAAAACCGAGCTCTTTGGTGCAGATGCTGTCTTTACTTCTGTGTGGTGCCAATATGCTCAACATATTGTTGTCTTTTAACAAGTACTAACAGTAGTAGTAATTCTTGTGGTTTGATAACCCTCTCTGTAGGAGAGAGATAACATTTGCTTTCTTTCTTAGGCATTGTGGGACAATGTTTGCAAAGTGCTTTGAGATCCTCAGAAAAGTGCACTATAAGTGCAGAATGTTATCTGCTAACAAAAAAATTGCAGGGTCTATTTTCCCCCTGCATTTTGGAAAGTATGTTCCGCTCTTCCCCTTTTGTCTACCCCACCACCCTCTCATGAGGCCTCTTTACCAAATTTCTGCCTGAAAGGAATGCTCTCTACAAAGTTACCAGTCTTCTAAAAACAGATAGGCAGAAGGGAAGAACTAATACCAGATTTGTTCTAGTGTGAGCACAGCGCTAAGGTAATGATACCGAAGTTAGCCATCTGCCATCAGAGTCCTTTCAATGGAATGATGATAGTAAGACCCAGAGTAAAAATTCCAGGAGTAAAACTGTGGCTCTTTGGAGGGGTATTTTCAGATTTACTGACCACCAGCTCAGACTAGAACAGCCTTTTTTTTTTTTTTTTAAAGTATTAATATTATTGTGCATTGGGCTTACCCATTAAATTGTGAGATCAGCACCAAGTTGGTGCAAATTAGGTTTGAGTCTTTTGTTAGAGCGAAGTAACCTTGCCTTTGCCCCTTATAGATTTGCCCGTGTTTCATGCTTTGGGATTTTCAAGTCCCCCTGTTTCACATAATAATAAAGGTGTTATGGTTCATGTACAATATTTCTGATTTTTATTTCAAAGGGAATGTAAATCTTTGTTCTCTGGACCACTGATTTGTTTTAAATTTTCCTTTAAAACATTAATGAATATTTCAGGTTGGAGGGGGGGAAAAAGCTGCAAGTAATGAGGACATTGTATAAATATATTACAGCTAATGCATGTCTTGTATTGGGTTAACTTGTCTTATAGGAACATCATTTTTGTACATCAGTATTAACAATGCAAACACCCTGAAATGCTAATAGCACTAGTAAGCTTTTAATTCCATGGAATTTATTGCTTGCTGTATTTCCATGAATTTATAACGCTTTGATTCTTAAGAGCCCCATTTAATCAGTTTTGCCTGGCACAGAACATAATAAACAACTTGCTAGTGCTAAAGTGCCACATGGGGGAGGCTGCTAACAAGAAAGTTAAATGCTTCTGCCACTAGCAGTTTCTTTGCTGTATTTTTCATGAGCTGTTACTACCAGTAATGTACTTTGCTAGCTTTAGAGCGGTGGTTAAACAGTGACAAACCAAACAGCACTCCAGCACTGTAAACACCCAAAGCAATGCCATTTTTGTGCAGCGCTGCAGTTTAAGCAACATCTGAAGCTCAGGATCATTTTATATTAATCAGCCGCCTTAAAAAGTCTTGATTGTCTCTATTTACGATCTCAGAACATAACTTACAGAAATGAGCAGTGATTGACCAAAAAAAGAGAGAGAAATAATTGAAGCCGCTGAAAGAGCAGTTATTGTTTGTTTGTACTGTTTGACCATAAAAGTACAGAAGATGGTCTTAATAGAAAAATACCAGATAATCAAGTGCTTTAAAGCAGAAAATGTCATTTGATTTTCAGAACTGCACCAAACTTTATATAATTGCCCTTTTAATTATCCCTAGTGGCCCATGAAATTTGTAAAATGAGCATTGAGGGTTTGATTTACTAACATGTTGCACTTTGGTGACGCTCTTAATGAATATTGTTTAGCACTAATGTCAAGCTGAGATTTCTGAGTGATATAGTGAGGTGCATGCTACAAGGCTGGGGTGGACTTAGTAATGAGCTGGGAGTTGCAGAAATACGGTCTCATGATAAATTCATATATATCTCTATATAGGTAGGCTGTTATTTTGAATACAAAAATTGTTTGAAATGGGATTATATGTTCATCCTTTGTAGAAGTAGTTAATATTTTCTCCACCTAGCCAAGCCAAGCAAATGACCTTTTGGGGGTCGTTTATTTGACTCCTAGGAATTTTCACATGCAGCGAGTTACTATTTCAGTTTCTCAAGTTATGGAAGTTAGTTCTACTATTCTTTCTCTAAAGTTTTATGCAGCAATCAGAATAGAGAGGCAGACCACTTAGTGATGAACTTCATGGTCACATGAGTTAACTGGTTTGCCCACTGAAAATAACATCAGAAGTCACTGAAATCGACTTGATGTAGATATAACTACTAGCTTTACGTCCAACATAAATGGAACTCAAATGGCTAACAGTCGTGAACATGTTCTTAGATAAATGTGTGTGTGTGTGTGTGTGTGTGTTGGGGATGGGGTGGGGGGGTGCTGGATGGCTCAGAGGTTTGATAATGGGATGCAGAGTTTGTGACCTCCAGCTGACCAGTTCCAGTTTGGCCCAGGTCAGTAATGACTGACAGTTATTAGCATCGGAAGACTATTTGGGAGGCTTCATAAAATAATTTGGTGGACTCAGTCCAGTTCCTAGAGCAAAACCATGTTCTCAACCGTGCTGGCAGTCTGAGTCGGGAAGACTAAGGACTGTCTGGACAAGGATAATGAACTACCTTCTCACCTCCAAGAAGTGGCCCTGTTAAAGCAGGGTTGATGCACAGTAGTTGGACAGTATGTGGATGTTTGAACTGCTGCTGTGTACACAAGAATTCAGTTTTCAAGGTTTTGGATCTTGTGTATTGCAGATGAGGCTATTACATAGTCGTGAGTTCATGAGAGCAACTGTTCCATCTCCCATATCCATTTACTAAGTTCAGAAAGTAACTTTATGAGAATAGACCCGCATGGGAATTGCCATGCTCCTTTTAGATCACTGGTCCATCTAGTCCAATATTCTGTTTCCAGAAGAGGCCTGGACCAGATGTTTCAGAGAAAGGTGAAAGAAGCCCTAAAGTAGGCAGTTGGGGAATAAGATACCCCTGATCTTCCTTCTAATTCCAAATAGTTAGAGGTTGTCTTAAATCCTGAAGCATGAGGATTTATATTCCTTCCAAAATTCTTGTTACTCTAGTTTCGTGTTTACTGTTCTAACTCTGGATATTCTTGTTATCCAATACATGCATAATCCCTTTTTAAATCCTGCTAAACTCTTAGCTTCACTGATGTGTTGAGGCAATGATTTCCACGGGCTAATTTTGTGTCTTTGTGTCAAGTCTTTCCTTTTATTTGTTTGGCAACTTTCAGTTTCATTGAATGTCTCCTTATTTGTGTGTTATGAGAGAGGCTGAATAGAGTCTCCTGATCTACCATCTCTGTCCCATTCATTATTTTGTTTACTCTGTGTCCTCACTTTTTTCGCCTGTAGTAAGCAACAGTTGCAGTGGTGCATCTGGTTTAGAAGTACTGTATTTGTATTCAAACATTACAACAACATCCAAAGAAAAAGAGGCAGTGAGACTGTCTACAGAGGTCAAACAAAGCTGAAATAAGAGTGATAAAAACCTCGGTAAAAGGAGTCGCTAAAATAACAAACTATGGTCATCAGCCAAACAGCTAAGCCATGTGTTTCTTCAAAATGATCTTATCAGGGTAAGAAGTAGGCCAAGACAGCACAACATGGAGGGGAAGAGTCAGTAAAAGAAGTATCTCATCGCACAACTTTCCTGCCAACAAGAGGAAAAACTTGAGGTCAAATCCTGGCTCTCCTGAAGTCAATGGCACAACTTGCATTGACTTTAGTGGGGCCAAGATTTCAGTCTTGATTTATATTGTGATTTCTTTTTTTCAAACACTGAAAATTAAAAGAAACACAGAAGTTGAATGTTTGGTTGAAATCTGAAATGATTAGAGAAGAGAAGTTACTTTAATTTGTTTACTGAAACAAATTAAGTAATAGCCAATAAATATAAGGTTGTAGGGACTTCTGTTGTGAATTTATTAATATTTGAAAATAACCTATTTGCATATTGTTCCTTTGGATTTTTTTTTTTTGGAAGAGGCTCATAGTGAAATTTTTTGCAGTGCCGTAAGTGTGAAGCTTTAATTAATGTTAGGCTGACCCTTGAATATGGATAATGTCAGTTTTCAGTAGCTACAAGGCTGCATTGAGTTTGAGCCTACTACTTTGTGCAGTGCAATAGCATAGGTCTATATGAATCCCCTTTTTCCAGTGATTCTTCTTTGCTTCTCTAGTGCCCTTTTTATGACCAGTGCATAGGCAGGCAGTCTTGGTGTACTGAATAATTTTAGGTGGCGTAGCTCCTGTGGATTATCCAGGATGTCTGTGTTTTACCGAGACAACAAAACCATGCAAAATTCAGTAGCAAAAATATTAATGGTAACTTCATTGTAACAAAAATGGTCACTTTGCCATGTTGTTTTTCCTGTCTTCTCTCCCCTTTGTGTATGCGTCTTTGCCCTCTGCTACATACGGCTTATGTGCATATGATGCTGTCACACTGATGGCACAATATCTACTGCACAAGGCGTGGTACTGATAGAGCTCTGTGACTTTGTACAATTTTTGCCAACAAAGGGTTGGTGTCTTGTGTGACGACAGATTGCAAGTCATGAAGTTAGAAAATATTTAATTTCCATCAAATCTGATTTTTCCCATGTGAAATTATCATTGCAAACTCATTGGCAAGGTTCATCTTTGATTGCTTTGCCGGAGTGGGGCTTGGCAGCCATGTTAGAAAATATCATGTGACTTGCTCCAGGTGGCCTTTCTGTTGAACATGAGTCAGATTGGAAAGACGCCAAGTGAACATCAAGTTCAAAATGTCTGTGGAGATCCAGACACTACAAACTAGTTAGTATCCAGCTTTAATTAAATTTGTAGGCATGAATAAAATTCAAATGAGACATGGCTGGTTCAGGAATGCAAATCTAACTTGATTGTTGGCTGATTTTGAGTATGTGCATGCACAGTTTGAGTTAATTGTTTGAAACATCACTAGCCTTATTTCAAGAATGTGTGATCTGATCACGTAGGGGAACATCCTAAATAAAAGATATCAGTCAGTCCTAGTACACTACACAAGAGCAAATGTTTTATATGTTGCCACTAGTTATGTGTCTGTACGTAATCCTTTCAGTATTTCTCCCCATATTAGTATAATCATGTCTCCACTTCTCTGTTTGGGCTACATCTGATGATCTTTTATGGTGTCTCTTTAACTGCTGCTGGAATAACCCTCTAATATATGAAGAAATGCCATCTCAGCTAGCAAAGGCCTAAGTCTAATATATTAATTGCATTCTATTCTTCAACTATAGTCCAGCATCATATTTGTGAACATGCTTCTGAGGTGAGATTTCAGGTTTAACTAAGAATAGGTGAAATTTGCTGAAAGATAGTTTTACTCCTGTCTAAAATTGGAAACACAGAGTGGAAGGTTAATAAGAGAACTCTCTGAACCTAGTGGTTAGACTAACATTTAGCCACCCAGCTGAGGAGGGTGAAGAAGCAGAGCCAAAACAATCATAACGAATCCAATCAGATCACTGTAGGCATTCTTGTTTTCAAAGATGGTAGGAAATGGTTTTCTTAGAAAAATTGAATCAGTTTTTTTGTACGTTAAGAGCCAGTTTTCTGATCTCCTACAAAGGTGCCAAACAAATACCAGCACTGAATTTGTGGTTTCCCATTTTACTATTTTTTAATGAATTTCAGGTTTTATATTAGTTGTCAAAATCTATGTTTGCATTATTGCATGCTGCTTGCCTGGTTTAAAAAAATATATATTGGCTTTGTTTTAGATTAAAGTGCAGATGCTTTTGCATATTGGTGGGCAATTTTGCTTTCTTCTTTGTGTTTGTAGCGCCTTCTGAATTTTTGTGAAGCCATTAGCATTAATGGGGATTTGTGAGTGTACCAAGAGGAAAATAAACCCCAGCGTGTTTTACTTAATTTTCCTTTGAAGTGGAATAAAGTTGTCCAGTTGGCCGTGTGATTTTGCTGCTGTTTTGAGCAGTTTTTTTACTTCTGCCTGGAACAGGAGTTTTTCTGAGTGAGGCTAGGATTAATCACGTTTTTGAATGTGTATTGCATATGTAGATAGATATCACCTTTAAAAGTACTGGTAAGTTTCTGAACGATCTTTTCTAAGCAAGGAGCAACAAGTGCATTACACACATGCAGGGCTGGTGCTATCACTAGGCGACCCTAGGCGGTCGCCTAGGGTGCCAGGATTTGGGGGGCGGCGGGCGACTTCCTCCCGGCTCCACGCTCAGCTGCTGAGTGGGAAGCCGGGAGGCAGCCGCAGCGAGCCGCCCCCCTGCCTCCCGGCTCCCCACTCAGCTCCCGCTGAGCTCTCTGCACCTGAATAAACCGTGCACCTTGAGTTAAATGACTTGAGTTTCGTGCACAGATACATACCAGCAGAACCCCCGTAGCTCCCTGCCCTCTTTGTGGGACAAATACTTTGTTGGTATGAATCAGCGTAGCATCACTGACTTCAGTGGAGCTGCATCATTTTACACCAGTGGAGGATCTGGCCCTCCTGTATGTGTTGCTATGTTACACCTAAAGAAACATCCACTAAGGTTTAATGGGAAAAGGCTGCAGCAACAATGTGTCAATAATATGACCAGCTATCCTCCATCAGAGGTGGGGCTTCTACTAAGGCTGCAATCTCATGGCAGCCAAGCCCCACTACACAAGGATGAGTTCTGTCCTAGCATGTATTTAATCCTGAGACAGCATCTCAGCCTCAGGAACATGGGAGCACAGCAATGATGCATTAACCTTTTTTGTTGCCCTTCACCAGGACTGAAAGTACAGTATGTCACACTTATTCCCATCTGCTTTCCCTACCAAAGAGCAGGAAGTAAATATACTTGGCCGAATCCACTGCTGGCTGCCCACAGTGCTGGCACCAATTTCAGCAAATGGACAAAGCACCCCGTGTGTCCAGGAATTCATATCCAGGGGAGCAGAGGGGGCTGTGGAACGGTCTTAGCTGAATCAAAGTGAAACAAGAAAAAAAATCATGGCCCAGACCCTTCGCCCGTCCATCACATTTGTGCCGCTCCTTGGTAGCTAGGAACTTCTCTTGCATGTGAGGCATCACTGGCTACCATAGAGTCAGCCTAGCTGGCTCTGCTCCTCAACCTGAGGCTTTGCTGGTGTACGGCAGGGAGCCTGTCTTGAGTGGAAGGGGGTGTGGACAGGGTACTTTGCACACAAGTGACCCTCGGCAAATGGAGAACCCTAGTGGGCTGTTAGCACAGCCCTAACTTCAACTGAAATAAGCCTCCTTGTAAACCTGGAGGATTCGGGGAATGCAGAGCAGGGCAACCATTGCTTCCTCCCTCTTCCGGTAGTTGTGCATTGAGTGCAACTTGTTTGGACGTCAAGATCTGAGCATATCTGTGTATTTTACATCACTGTAGGTGTCTTCTCAGTGTTGGTTTGGAGGCTAGACACTCAGATTCTGTACTTCTGTAAAATGAAGAACGAGTTAAAAATGCGGGAGAAATTCGCTAAATATTTCAGAGCTTTTTTCTCCCTATTTGATCAAAATTTTAAACTTTTTGTAATTATCTGACCGTTTATTCTAAAATGTAATGGGGGGCAGACCAATTATTTATTGTCACCTTCTGTCGGTATATAGTGGCGCTAAAAGGTTGAAATGTTAAGTTAAAGGCTTTTTAACTTTTCGCTGTCATTATCTATCCTGCTTCTATTTTCTAGATCCTTGCATGCCCAGGAGTGTGTTCTGAGGGTTTCTTCTCCTCGCAAAGGAACTTGTGGGCAAGTCTGGCCTTCACCCTTGGGCCAGACTTAAATTTCCAGGGTGAAATCCTGTTGCCTTTGAAGTTAGTTGCAAAACTTCCAGTGGCTTCAGTGGGGTCAGAACGTAATCCCTTATTTGGAAACCCTCCCCAGAGCACTCTGCCTCCAAGTGGAGCAAATGCCAGGATTCAGTCTTCTGCTTGTAGCACAACCATCAAATCTTTTCAAAAGTGTGTGTGTGTGTGTATAAGTTTGAGATACAAACTTGTATCTTGAGTCTGGCTGGCTCTCTGTAATTTGGAGTTGCAGAAAATGTTGTCTCTGACGGCTTGGGAAAGATAGGTTTTGTAATTTGATTCCTTTTCCATGTTTTTCTTACTCTTCTATTTATTAACATCTTTCCTCATGTCCAGTTATGAGAGATGCAACCATGAAAGTTTACATGAAAATACATTCCTTTTCAAGTGTTCTGTGTCTGTGATTCACTCTGCTCCTTTAAACTGAAGCCTGTTTCCATCCTATTTCATCCCTTAGTGTTTGAATCTGTGTGGGAGGGAGGAGTGATACTTTGCTCCCCATCTAAATCCACCTTGTCATTTTCCATTTCAAATGTAATGCATGTATTGATTGGAACCAGCATGTGTGACCAGCTAAGAAAGAGGTGTGTTTGAGGTAGGGTGACCAGATGTCCCGATTTTATAGGGACAGTCCCGATTTTTGGGTCTTTTTCTTATATAAGCTCCTATTACCCCTCCCCCCCCCATCCCCAGTCCCGATTTTTTCACACTTGCTGTCTGGTCACCCTAGTTTGAGGAGCACGTTTGTATTAACCCCTACTTCCGTTCAAGCATTGAGCATTTGAGTTCTCTGCTCTGTTCTGAATTTGGAATTGATCCTGTAAGCCCAATGTATAGAGAACACTCACTGCAGGATTGGGACCTTTGTCTGAAATTCCTGTTTATGTCCCTTGTATTATCATATGACTCATTTCCATTAAGAGCTAACTAGGTGACTTGATGATGGTTTTATGACAATCTTGGAAGTTGTATTCTGCTTTTATAGTTTTATAGTTATGCTATCTAACAATCTGTTGACTTCTTTAATTCTTTCCTGGCTGTAATTTAAAAAGCTTACAGTTGTTCCATGGTGACATTAAAAGATCTCTCATTATATCTTAATTCCATTTACTGCCAATTGGAGTCTGTATAGCAGACTGCAGGGGGGGCTGCTCATCCCCCTCCACCAAACTTCAGACAGGTCAGTGATTTTTGGGTGCTTCATTTTTTAGATGCCCAACTTGAGGCACCTTAAAGTGGCCTGATTATCAGAGGGTGGGTGCTGAGCACTGTCTGAAAATCAGGCCCCTCTAAAATATATCCGGCCAAGAACCCCAAAAACAGAGGAATTACAATCCAGAAACTGAAGATCCAGAGCTAGCAATCAGGAGCAGCAAATAGAGGAGTTTTGTGAAGGAGTTCTCCAGGTGAAGGAGGAGCAATTTCGTGACTCTTGGGTTGAGTTTGGTGTCTGTGTGTTGTTTTGTGTCTGCTCACTTGTCGTGTGCCTGCTTGCTTGATGTTTTATAGTGTGGTCTGTTTGGTGGAGGGGGTGGCGGCTGTGGGTTGAGTCTAGTGGTCGGCAAGGCTGAGAGCTTCCTAATGAGGGTTTGTCCCTCAATACTTTGATCCCTAATCTCTTTAGGATCACTTGACGAGGGGGCGGGGCTAACTCAGGGAGAGCAGGGGTTTAAAAAGCCAGCTTGTAAGCAACCAGAGGCACTATAGAGGCCAGGAGCAGCAAACAGGGGAGTTCTGCAAGGGAGTGAGGGAGCGTGAGAGCCATATACACCCTACAAACATTTTCTGAACTTAGACCAATAACCCTCCTCTCCCCTAAAGAGGAGGGAAAAAAGCAACACACACAGAACAAACAAACAAAACCCCTGTAAAGTAAAAATGAATGCAGGCAGAAGTCCTGCAGCAGAATGGAGGCTATCCAGTTTATCACACTGAATGCAGCATGTATGATTACCTGCCTTGTGGACACGTGGCATATATGTGCATTCAGTGCAAGCAACTCATGGCCTTCAGAGGCCGAGGACAGGCTCATGGGACCAGAGTGGCTGAACTGGAGGAGCTAAGGCAGACAGAAGTAAATAGACGAGACTTTCCGGGACACAGCATAGCTACCCACCTCCAGGCTGACCGTCTTTGTGATGCCGAGGAGGGTGAAAGTCTGAGGGAAGGAGATTATCAAACTGGAGTGGAGCGAAACAATCCCACAGCTGGGACCCTCCTTCCAGATGATGTCATGGTATCCTCTTGCACTGAGGTAGGGAACTCCAGTTATTAGGAAGAGGCAGGTAATAGTAATGGGAAATTTGATTATTGGAAATGTAGATAGTTGGGTTTGTGATGACCAGGAGAACCTCATGGTGAATTGCCTGCCTGGTGTGAAGGTTGAAGACCTCTCGAGACAGCTCTACAGACTTGTGTGCAGTGCTGGGGAGGAGCCAGTGGTCATGGTACAGAGGGACCAGTGACATATGGAAAGGTAGGAGGGAGGGTCCTGGAAGTCAAATTTAGGCTGCTATGTAAGAGATTAAAGGGCGGCCCCGGACCTGGCTGGAGTGGACTGGCCCGGACCTGTAGTCTTGTGGGCGGACCCGGGCAGGGCGGCCCAGTCCGGACCTGTGGCAACTGGGGTGCCCCTCCCCGAACCCAAGTGGGGCAGAGCAGACCTGTGGGCACTGGAGGAGGGGCACCTAACCTGTGGCCCCAGCCCCGGAGCTGCCGTGGCGGGGAGAGACACCTGTCCCCCAGTCCCGGAGCTGCTGGGGGAGAGCTCTCTCCCTGCCATAGCCCGAGAGCACCCTCCTGCGCCCCAACACCCTCATCTCCAGCCCCACCCCAGTGCCTACATCCCCAGCCAGAGCCCCCAGCCCTCTGCCCCACCCCAGAGCCCTCCCACCCAGCTGGAGCCCTCACACCCCTGCACTCCAACTCTCTGCCCCAGACCTGAGCCCCCTCCCACACTCTGAACCCCTCGGGCCCACTCCCACCACCTTAATTTTGTTATGTGCACCAGTTTGAAGGTGATGTGTCTTGCATCACCTCCATATTGGTGCACATAACAAAATTCATTCTGCATCTGGGTGGGAAAAGTTAGAGGGAACACTGTGGGGAAGTGGCACTATATGTGAAAGAAAGCATAGCGTCAAATACAGCATAGAATCGATACGCACAAAAATTCCATGTTTGAACAGTAAGAGTATAGCTGTAAGAATATACTACCGATCACCTGCCCAGGGTAGTGACAGTAACTGTGAAATGGTCAGGGAGATCAGAAAGTCTACAAAAACAGAAAACCCAGTAATAATGGGGGATTTCAGCTATCCCCATATTGACTGGGAACATGTCCCCTCATAAAATTTCTAGACACCATTAATGACTGGTTCTTGGAGCAGCAAGTCATGGGACCCATAAGGGGAAAGGCAATTCTTGGTGCACAGGGGCTGGTCCAAGAGGTGAATATAGCTGAACTGCTTGGTAATATTGACCATTCTGTAATTAAATTCAGCATCGTTGTAGGGGTGAAAACACAGTAGCATTTAACTTCAGAAATGGGAGCTATACAAAAGTGAGGATGCTAGTTATATTGAGATTAAAAGGAACAATCAAAAGAGTAAAATGCCTGCAAGCTGCATGGAAACTTTTTAAAATCATCACAGTAGAGACTCCAACTAAATATATACCCCAAATTAAAAACAAACAAAAAACAGGAGGAGTACCAATAAATGGCACCATGGCTTAACAGAGTAAAAGAGGTGGTTAGAGACAAAATGACATCCAGTTTTTAAAAGAAGTCAAATCTTACTGAGGAAAATAGAAAGAACACTCTGGCAAGTCAAGTGTAAGAGTATAAATAGGCAGCTCAAAAAAGAATTTGCGGAGCAACTAGCAAAAGATTCAAAAACTAACAGCAAAATTCTTTTTTTACATACATCAGAAGCAGGAAGCCTGCCAAACAATCAGTGGGACCACTGGATGATCGAGAACTGAAGGAGAACTGAAGGAAAATCAGGCTGTTGCAGAGAAGTTAAATAAATTCTTTGCATTGGTCTTCACTGCAGAGGATGTGAGGGAGATTCCCATACCTGAGCCATTCTTTTTAGGTGACAAATCTGAGGAGCTGTCCCAGCTTGAGGTTGTCAGTAGGGGAGGTTTTGGAACAAAACAATACATTAATTATTAAACAGTAATGAGTCACCAGGAACAGATGGTATTCACCCAAGAGTTCTGAAGGAACTAAAATATGAAGTTGCACAACTACTAACTGTGGTATGTAACCTATCACTTAAATCAACCTCTGTACCAGCTGACTAGAGGGTAGCTAACGTAACACTTATTTTTTAAAAAAGTCTCCAGGGCAATCCTGGCAATTACAGGCCAGTAAGTCTAACTTCAATAACAGGCAAATTGGTTGAAACTGTAGGAAAGAACAGAATTATCAGATACAATATGTTGAGGAGGAGTCAACCCTGCTTTTGTAAAGGAAAATCATACCTCACCAAGCTATTATAATTCTTTGAAGGAGGTCAACAACCATGCCGACAAGAGTGATCCAGTAGATATAGTGTACTTGGAGAAAGCCTTTGCAAGGTCCCTCACCAAAGGCTCTTAACCAAAGTAAAGAGTTATGGGATGAGAGGATAGGTCCTCTCGTGGATCAATATCTGGTTAAAAGATGGGAAACAAAGGGTAGGAATAAATGGTCAGTTTTCACAGTGGAGAGAGGTAAATAGCAGGATCCCCCAAGGGTCTGTGCTGGGACCAGTGCTGTTCAACATATTCATAAATGATCTGGAAAAAGGAGCGACAAAGGGTCCTGTGGCACCTTATAGACTGACAGAGGTATTGGAGCATAAGCTTTCGTGGGTGAATACCCACTTCATCGGATGCAAGCAGTGGAAATGCTTCCGGTGAAGTGGGTATTCACCCAAGAAAGCTTATGCTCCAATACCTCGGTCAGTCTATAAGGTGCCACAGGACCCTTTGTCACTTCTACAGATCCAGACTAACACGGCTACCTCTCTGATACTGGAAAAAGGAGTAAACAGTGAGGTGGCAAAGTCTGCAGATGGTACAAAATTACTCAAGATAGTTAAGTCCAAAGCAGATTGCAAAAAGTGACAAAGGGATCTCACAGAACTGGGTGACTGGTCAACAAAATGATAGATGAAATTCAGTGTTGATAAATGCAAAGTAAAGCACATTGGAAAACACAATCCCAACTAGACATACAAAATGTTGGGGTGTAAATTAGCTGTTACCACTCCAGAAAGTGATCTTGGAGTCATTATGGATAGTTCTCTGAACACATCTGCTTAATGTGCAGCAGCAGTCAAAAAAGCTAACAGAATGTTAGGAACCATTAGAAAAGGGATAGATAATAAGACAGACTATATCATAATTCCACTATATAAATCCATGGTACGCCCACACCTTAAATACAGCATGCAGTTCTGGTCGCCCCAGCTTAACAAAGATATTTTAGAGTTGAAAAAAGTACTGAGAAGGGCAACAGATATGATTAGGGGGATGAAACAGCTTCCATATGAGGAGAGATTTAAAAGACTGGGACTGTTCAGCTTGGAAAAGGGATGACTGAGGGCAGATATGATACAGGTCTGTAAAACCATGAATGGGACAGAGAAAGTGAATAAGTAAGTATTATTTACCCCTTCACATAACACATGAACGAGGGGTCCACCCGGTTAAATTAATAGGCAGCGGGTTTAAAAGAAACATAAGGACGTACTTGTTCATACAGCAAGCACACAGCCAAACAGCGGAACTCGTAGCCAGGAGACGTTGTGAAGGCCCAAAGTATAACTGGGTTCAAAAAAGAATTAGATAAGTTCATGGAAGATAGGTCTGCTAGTGGCTGTTAGCCAAGATGGCCAGAGATGCAGCCCCATGCTCTGTGTATCCCTAAACCAGTGGTTCTCAGCCTTTCCGGACTGCTGTACCCCTTTCAGGACTCTGAAGCCCAAGTCCCCCTTCCTCCCCCCCCCCCAGAGTTGAAGCCTGTAATTTAGCTGCTTGGGGCCCCCCTGTGGGGTGAGTCCCTGGGCAATTGCCCTGCTTGCCACACCCTAATGCTGTCCCTACACTTGCAACCCCCCTAAACCCATCCTGCGGCGACCAGTTGAAAAACACTGATCTAGATGAGTTGATGTATCCCCTGGAACAGAGGTTCTCAACCTTTTTCTTTCTGAGCCCCCCCGCCTCGAACATGCTATAAAACCTCCATAGTCCACCTGAGCCACAATAACTGGTTTTCTGCACATAAAAGCCAGGGCCAGTGTTATAGGGTAGCAAGCGGGACAACTGCCTGGGGCCCTGTGCCTCAGGGGCCTCCACAAAGCTACATTGCTCAGGCTTCAGCCCCGGGTGGCAGGGCTTCAGCCCTATGCAGTGGGCTGAATCCCTGCCCTGTGCCCCAGCGAGTCTAATGCTGGCCCTGCTTGGAGGCCCCCCTGAAACCTGCTTGAGGCACCCTAAGGGGGCCCAGACCTCTGGTTGAGCTGCTGCCTTGGAGGACATCTGCGTACTTCCAGGGGTGTGCATACCCTAGCTGAGAATCACTGCCCTAAACCTCTGACTGCCAGAAGCAGGTTCTGGGTGATGGGATGGATCCCTTGCTAAATTGCCCCTGTTCCCATCATACACTCTGAAGCATCTGGCATGAGCTACTGTTGGGAGACAGGATACTGGGCTAGATGGATCATTGGTCTGACCCAGTATGGCCGTTCTTTGGTTCAGAATTGCTAGTCTATTCAGAAAACATTTTTGTACATAGTCATTTGTTGTTAGCAGATTCAGATTTTTTTAAAGGTTTTAGTGGAATTTCATTGTCTTACAACAACGGGCCTGATCCCACTCCAGTTGAAGTCCGTGTCAAACCTCGCAGCGACCTCAAGAAAACGTAGGATCAGTCCCATAATTATTTGTTTGGTTTCTTTTGCTCTAAGAGAGCACTTATCCTCTGCGTATAAATGATTTAAATGCCAATTGCCCTATGGCACATAATCATCTAGTTTAGGCTGAAACCTGGGCGTTTTTTTGAAAATATGGTTTGGTGCCATTTCCCTAGGTTGGCTAAAATGTATTTTAAAACCTTATTGGCCGGAACCATGTGCAGACTGAGTTGAAATATGGTTTCTAATCTCTGTTTCCAACCCAGCCCAGATGAGGCCACTATAAACTAACATATTATAGGTGAAAACCATTCCAAATAGTTGGAGTGGGAAATAGGGAAGGTGTAGGTTTTTTTTTTTTTAAAAAAAGCATATAAATTAAGCCAGGTAAATGACAACTAAAAGTATAGCCAGAAGACAAGGTAATGTTTGGTATCTGACTGTACTGTGCAGGAGTAGCTGCGTCAGAATGTTCCCATATTCTGCAGCACTTTAGTAGTAGTATTTTTTATTGCTAGCTTGGTAGCACCTAATAACCCCAAACAAAAACTGGGTCCCATTGTACTAGAGACTGTAAACCTCCCCCCGCCCCGCCCAAAAAAAACCCAAAAAACAAAAAACCAAAAAAACAAAAACAAAGATAATCTCTGTCCTGGGGAGTTTTCCCCAACTAATCAGCATTTGCAGGGAATATAATGTCCACGCCTCAACCTTATTTCCTTATGAATTTGCAACATGGCTGGACTTTTTCCTCCTTTCCTAGACTCTTGTGTCTCGAAACATCTAAAAATATTAAAATAATTGCAGTGGGGGAAGGAAGAGAGGAAGGGCAGAGCACAACTGGGTAGGAATGGTGTCCCTAGCCTCTGTTTGCCAGAAGCTGGGATTGGGTGACCGGGCATGGATCATTCCCTTTGGGGCACCTGCCATTGGCCACTGTCGGAAGACAGGATACTGGGCTTGATGGACCTTTGGTCTGACCCAGTATGGCCGTTCTTATGTTCTTAACTGAAGTGAGCCTGTGGTAACTGCCCTCCATCTCAGTGCTCCAATTTTGCTGCGTCTTTAAGATGCAGTTCCCAATGGTATAGAGACTTATTGGTAGTTCAGTGGAAATATCAGCAGTGGACATGTTTGGTATATGATGTTTTTTAATGGGGCTCCTCCCTCCCCCATGCCATATTCTGTATGTGTGTGTGTGTGTTGTGTGTGTGTGTGTGTGTGCGCATGCACTTTCAAGGCTTTTGTTGCACTTAAATTAACTAATGTGTTTGAAAGACACTGCTAGGTCTGTTTCACTTGGCAGGTGTGTCCACTTGGTGAGTCCTTCCAAGTTCATTTGGAGTTGGACTTGCCGCTTCTCTTGCAATTACAGCTATTTGTAAGATATGGACGGTGCAGATATCTTACAGTTTATGCAACTGTGGATTGCTATAACACAGCATTTGACATTAGTATGGTGCCTCTCATCTCAAGAAGATTGCAAAATAACTTGTACACTGTACAACCTTATTGATCTGCACACAGCCTTTAGGATGGAGTGGGGTTCAGGTAATGGAGGTGTGTTGCACTGAAGCACTGGAAGGTCACGTGGCCAGGAAGACGAGGGCAAGATCCTACTGTTACAGATAGTGCCATGGGATCTATAATAATAAATATTTCTCTGGCGTCTTTTGTTCGTGGATCATAATGCTTTGAAAAGCAATAATGAATTAATCTTCACAACACCCTTGTGAGGTAGTATTTTCTCCATTTAACAGATGGAGAAACTGAGGTACGCAGAGGTTGTCTGACTTGCTCAAAATCACACAGAAACTCTCAGGAAGAGATGGGAGTAGATCCCAGGGGTGAAATCCTGGCTTCACTGACATCAGTGGCAAAACTCCCATTGCCTTCAGTGAGGCCAGAATTTCACCCTAGATTTCTTGACTCTGTGTGTTGAAGGTTAAAGTCTTGTAAGGCACAAGTCCACACACAGTGAACAGGAACTTAACTTTTAAGGTGTTATATGAAAGATCATCACAAAGTAAATGGCATGAAACTTAATTTATCTCCTCATACACATGAAGAGCTAAGTCGTCCCTGATGTGATCTGTGGTTTGAGGGAGTCTAGGTATTTAAAACGTGATGCTTAGGCTACTAAACCATCCCCTGCAGCTTTCCTTGCTGCATAAGATATGAAGAAATCTCCTGTCCTGCAAAACAGATATTAAATTGGATACTCTTTCACCCTTCCTTGATAAGACCTGCTGTAGAGATATGTAGGGAAATGGAATGCTGCGTTGGAAGAAAATATATTTGAATGTAACATAAAAATTGGTGAGATAGGAGGATTTTCAGTGGTTGGTAGCAGTACCCTACTCAGTGAGTTACTGAAAATGCAACTTTCCCTGTAGTTTTTGCGCTAGATTGGGAATAAAAATGGTGGGGATTTGATGAAGCATACGGTGTCTCACTGCAGGTTGGTCAAGAGTGACTTTTAAATCAGCCAAATGAAATATTCTATTTTCTTGAACAGTACTATGTAACTGTTAAGTATGCCATTGGTTATCATAAGAACAGGCTCCTTCAGAGCTCTCTAAAACCAAAAATATTCTTGGCATGTGCTGGGGCACAGAATCTTCATGAGGCCTCACAGCCCTACACCCACAAATACTTCCAACTGGGAATGGCATTATGAGTTGTTCCTACTACTCACGGTGTACGAATACATGGCCTTTAGCAACAATATCATGGGGGGATTCTGCTGAGCTCAAGGGAGCTCTTTGAAACCTTTATATAGGGGGCGTTCTCAGTTGACTGACAAGCAACAGAGAGAGGGAGTTTTGAAGAGGAAATTGGGACTGGCAAAAATTGTACATACAAGTCAGATGGTTCAAGGCTGGAGTATTCTCAAGTAGATGTGGGAAGCCTATCAAATAACTTTTCACGGGGGGGGACAATGTATTTTCCTCCCTAACCTCATTCTGAGGAATGGCTGAACCATTTTGCCAAAATTTTCCGCAAAATATTCAGCCTGAGGCACACGACTTTGACATGGAAAATTTCAGCCCAAAGATGCTCAAAATTATAAGCAGCTGAAAACCGAGACTTAGAATCTTGGGTTCAATTCCAGGCTCAGGAGGGAAGTTTGCTCCAGTGGACACACTCTTTTGCCCATTCTACCCAGGTTTGACTCCCTTCTGCCCCATCCCCTCCAACCTGTCCCAGTCCTGTCTCTTCCCCATGACTGGTTCCTTGTCCCACTCACATTTTACTTGCCTACCTCAGACTCCACTCCACAGGTTTATAGCTCCAGTCCCTGTCTCTTTGCCCACCCATTTTTAGTCCCCTCCTGCAGATCTCTGTCCATGTCCAAGTCCCACTCCCAGTCTAGATCCCTCTCCACACCCAGTTCCAAACTCTTTGATCAGCATGTGTCACTTTCGCCTCCTCATCTGGTCCGTCTCTTCTCCCCCTTCCCCAGACGCTCCCAGTCCTAGTCTCCTTCCCCATGTTCCTCATCCAATCTCAGTCTCCCAAACAGTCTCCCCTCTCCCTGCCTCCTTCTCCCAGGCTCTTTGCCTGGTGAGTTCCAGTTCTTCCCCCATACTCCAGCTCCTTGTCAGAACTGTCTTCCCTCCCACACTGATTGCTGTTCTCACTCCTCATCCAGCCAGTCCCATTCCCTTGGGTCCAGTCTCATTGCCCCCTTCCCACTCGCTATTTCCCTTAGCAGCTCCCAGTGTCAGTCTCGCTCCCAGCTCATGGAAAACTTCAGCCCAAATGGTTAGCTTTGGCAAAGTTATAAGTAGGGCTAAGATTATGTCACGGAGGTCATGGAATCTGTGACTTCCAGAGACCGCAGTGACATTTTCCGCTTCAGCCCCTGAGTGGTGGGGCGGGAGCCAGTCAGCCAGCGGGGGCCCTGTAGCTCTTAGCCACTGTGGGCGGAGGGGCCCCCCACAACTTCCGGCCGCCGGCCCCGGAGCTCTGAGCTACAGCGGGGAGACTGTGCAGCTCCAAACAACTGGTCCTGGAGCCCTGAGCTGTGGTGGGGGGACCCCAGAGCTCTCAGCCCCAGGCCCTGGAGCTCTGGCTGTGGGTGGTGGGGAATCCCCACGACTCCGAGCAGCTGCGGGCAGCCGGGGGAACCCCAGCGCTCTCAGCCATCGCGGGTGGCGGGGGACCCTGAATCTTCGAAGTGCCATGGATGCCTGGGGAACCCTGGAGCTGCAGCAGTGGTGGGTGCTGGACCCCCCTCTCCCCCCACCTTTTGTCACAATTATTTTTAATAAAAGTCAGGGACAGGTCACAGACTTCGGTGAATATTTGTTTATTGCCCATGACCTGTCCGTGACTTTTACTAAAAATAACCATGACAAAAATCTTAACCTTCATTATAAGTGACTAAAACCAGGTCTTCTAATGGGGAGCATCAGACCGCCTTAATGCTACCAGCACCACCTATAATGCAAACCCCACACGCAGCAAGGGAGTGTGGGTATGTCTAAAGAGAGAGCGAGTGCACTACATACATGTATATAATAATGAAGTAACGTTACATGGTAATTCCATATGTAATGGAAGTCTTTCCTCTCACATCAATCAGGAGGCCTCAACCCTGTCAAGGATTATCTGCCTTGATGCCACTCTGATATAAAACTGGTCTGGGGCAAGATGAGACTGACGGGAAGGTTTTTTCTTTTCCGTTTTAAATGCTGGCAAATGAGATGATATGGAGTTGCAGGCAGCTATACTGCTGCAGTGATCCCCCCCCACTTCTGAGAGCTGAAATTCCTCAAATTGGTTCCACAACCCTTTCAAGGTGTGTAATAAATGCCAATGTTCCATGCTGCTGTTACTGCATGACCATGTCAGGTGGCCGACCTTCACCAGTTTAGGGGAGCGACATTTTTGTGCAGTTTGTTAAATCCAGGGCGAATACTTGCGGTTGCATTTGTTGTTTGACGCTCCTATGCATTTCCATATTAATTAATATAATTAAGTTGTTACAGCTGTGCATTGGTTCTCCTGCACTCACCCATTGTCAAGGAGCCTCCATTTGACAGCTGTAAGTATTTACAGCATTGAGCAAGGGGCCTTGCAGTCATTTCCCCACATCAATAGTAATCTTAACTCTTCCTCCTAAACTGAAACATTCATTAAACTTTTATCTCAATAGGAAAGCTTCGTGTTTTCTTGACAGAACAGATTCTGAGGCAACTAATTTATTACCGCAATTTAAGAAACAGACGTCTGTCTGACACGTGCAGTGTAGTTCAATAGGTCGCTAGTGACATCATACTTAAAAACACTATCCTCACGCACTGTGCATTTTGGGTAGACACTTTTTATTTATAGTTGGTCATTACAATTGAGATCAGATATTTACTTTCACGTCAGATTAGGTTAAAATGCGAATCCGAACGAGAGAAATTTCTGAAACCACGGTACATTTTGCAAAGTGTGCTACTCATATGTGGCTGTTTTATAGAAATTATGTGAAAACATGATAGGCTAAATGGTATAGTCATTTAATTTATTAGCTTTTCACTCCTAGAGCCCTATCTTCAAAACTGGTTCCAGTCACAAGGGGAAAAGATTTTTATTTGTTCTTGGTCCCAACTGGCATTTTATCCTCATCCTAGGACAACTGTACGTTTTAACCCATTTAGGGAGTCTCTGATTAGGATAGACTAGCACAGGGCTAGCTGGGATGTTTTCAAGGCAGGAATTCAGGTAAATCGGCACAGTTGTGTTGGAAAGCATATACACTGCCCAGCATCTAGCACAGTGGTGTTCTTGTCCATGACTGGGGATCCTATGTGCTATGGTAATACAACAAGTAATAACACTGCTCTACAGCCAAAATGCTTCTGAAATAAATGTAGTGAAACTTTACTAATTCTGGGTCACTGAGAACGAAAATGATGCTTAAAATTGTTGATTGGCTCTAGTTTTCAAGACATGCTATTGGGTCAGTATATACGACCCTTGACTTGGGAATGGCGGAGGATAAGTGAGTTATAAAGGGAAGGGATCTCAATTTAAACCAGAAATGACTAAAATACATCTTTGACTGGATCTATGAATAAATCTATGACTGGGTTTGGACAGTACTTGCTTTTTAGGCAAAATAATGAATGATGCAATCTGAAGCTGGTATTGCGTCATACATGATATGAATTGCATCATGTTATTCCTAGAAGTCATGGATGATGCAATCATAACGAAGCTTACATCACTCTGCTGAACAAATTGCCCTATATCAGCTCTAGAAATCATACAGTGTCATGCTCTCTTCTTTGTCAGTGTTTGATTTTGCAAAGGGACACATTTCTGTTTAGCCAAAGTGAGCAGAGATGCCTCGTCCTTGTGTGAACAGTGCAGATAACTTCTGCTATGTTTGTGGTGAAGTGACTTTTGCATCACAAAAGCGCAGTATAACCACTATGGTTAAGAAAGCCTATCACCTTTCTTTTGGCTGCAAAATTGGAGATCAGGACAAGAGGTGGGCCCCACACATATGCTGCAACACTTGTGCAACAAATCTTCGCCAGTGGTTGAACAGGAAAAGGAAATCTATGCCTTTTGCAGTGCCAATGATTTGGAGAGAGCCAACAGATCATACCAGCAATTGTTACTTCTGCATGGTGCCTCCAGTTGGGAAAGGTGTGTCAAAGAAGAAAAAGTGGACTGTGCATTATCCAAACATTCCATCAGCTATACGCCCAGTATCCCACGGAGAAGGACTGCCGGTTCCTGATGCACCAGAATCATTCTCACTTGAGTCAGACGAGGAAGTGGATGAAACTTCTGGTCCTGAACCATCAATGTCACAGGACCCACATTTTCTCCCATCCTCCTCCTCTGAACCACACCTCATAACACAAGGTGAACTGAATGACCTTGTCAGGGATTTGGAACTACCCATGAGTAAGGCAGAGCTTTTGGGCTCCAGACTACAGCAGTGGAATCTCCTGGCAGGTGATGCTAGGGTTTCCATGTTCCGTGACCGTCAAAAGGATCTTGTCCTATTCTTCTTCATGGAAGGTGATCTTGTAGCCTGCAACAACATCGATGGTGTGATGGCAGCCCTCAACGTCGTTCACGATCCAGATGAGTGGAGACTGTTCATTGATTCATCGAAGACGAGTCTTAAAGCTGTTTTACTGCCTAATGGCAATGTTTTGCCATCAGTTCCAGTTGGTCATGCAGTCCATATGAAGGAAACCTATGACAACATGAAACAACTTTTGAGGTGCATAAACTATGACCAACATCAGTGGCAGCTTTGTGGCGATTTGAAGGTTGTTGCTCTCTTGCTTGGTCTGCAGACTAGATACACAAAGTACTGCTGTTTTCTCTGCGAATGGGATAGTCATGCAAGAGATTCCCACTACATCAAGAAAGATTGGCCACTCCGACAGTCATTGGAGCCTGGGAGGAAAAGTGTTCAGCATCCACCACTTGTTGAATCAAGGAAGATTTTGTTACCACCCTTACACATCAAGCTGGGTCTGATGAAGAACTTTGTCAAGGCCATTGAAAGCTGCTTGTGTTTTGTCAAGTACCTCTGTGGAAAATTTCCAAGGTTAAGTGAAGCTAAGATAAAGGAAGGTGTCTTTGTTGGTCCTGAGATTCGTGAACTTCTTCGAGATGATGCATTTGACCATGCACTGAGTGGCAAGGAAAAAAAGGCAAGGAAAGCCTTCCAGTTAGTGGCAATCAATTTTCTCGGAAACAACAAGGCAGACAACTACAGGTTGTTGGTGGAAAACCTCCTCAAGGCATACAAAAGCCTTGGTTGCAACATGTCACTAAAGATACATTTTTTGCACTCTCATCTAGATTTTTTTCCAGAGAACTGCGGAGCAGTGAGCGACGAGCACGGTGAGCGATTTCACCAGGACATTGCAGCAATGGAGAAACGCTATCAGGGCAAATGGAGCCCATCAATGCTTGCAGACTATTGCTGGACAGTGACCAGAGATGCTCCATTTAATGAATACAAGAGACAAGCCAAGAAGCGCCAAGTAGACACTGAATAGGACTAAACTATGTACATAATAGTTTTTTGCCTTTTGTTTCATAAGCAATTTTATTTATATAACCCCTTTGCTGATTTTTAAAGTGTTACATAAACAGGACAGGTGAAATAGTATCATGTAAAGCAACCATAAACACATGAAAAGACCTAGGTTTACAATTTATGATTCAAACTCTACTATCTACACAATATACATAGACATAAAATGTAAAAACTTAAATATCTTAGAAACAGTAGCCAATCAGTTGTTTTAATTGTCATATTTGAATTCAGCACATCAAAATACATACTAAATAGCACATTTTATCTCTGAAGCAGACGACTTCTCAAAAATTGTAGACCAGTGTAATGAATGATAATATACTGACTAGCTTTCACGAGAACTAAAGTTCATACAAATTCACCCCTAAATTAAAAATAAAAGTACGGGCAAATTATATTGTTTTTTTCATTGTCTTTTGGGTGGTGGGAGTCCTAGGGCTTTCAAGACATTAAGACACATGTTGCCCTTTCATTGGACCAGATTCTGAACTGTCTTCTCCTAGAGTAAGGTGTCCATCAATGGGAATTAAGGCATCTGAACCTGGTCCATTGTAAACAGCATGGGAGGACCCAACTTCTGTAGAAAATGTATAGAAAGTGGAGTACTAGGTTGCACTCTAGCATGACTTCTAAATCACATACAATGCACTCTGTCATAAAGCACATCAGGCATGTCTTAAAAGAGAAAACAAATGTGTGCAGCAGAAACAGGAGATCTCTTCAGAGAATCTTGCATTGTGGTGGACGTCAATATGTGTGCCATACACCATGGACAGTCTGAGCCCTTTGCCGTCCTCAATGGGACCTACCCTCCAACAGCAGTCTCTGTGAGCTTGAAAGGTTAAAATCGGACATGTCCAATGTAAAGCACGGTTGCTGCGGACAGTATTAACTTGCGTTGTTTTTTTGTTTTTCTGAGGTTGGTTACACTAGTTTGACAAGATCTAGAGTACTTGCTGATTTCCTTGTCTCCTCCCACCTCCCCTCATGCCACACCCTCTTTGTGGTGTCTGTGGATCTGTTGCAAATGTTGTGCATGCAGTGGCTCCTTCTTTGGGTATTGTGTCATGTCACATAATTATATTGAGCCAGCAGTAGGGATTTTTCAGGCACTATTAGAAGTGTTTACAATGGCATCACAGCGGCAACCATGTCTCTATACAGTCTTAGAGAGACAAGGTGGTTGAGGTAATATCGTTTATTGGATCAACGCTGTTGGTGAGAGAGAGAGAGAAGCTTTTCAGCTTACCAGGAGAAGTCGGTCCAGTAAAAGATATCACCTCACCCACCTGGTCCCGCTAATATCTTGGGACTGACATGGCTGCAACACCACCTCATAAATCTTTACGATCTGTTATTCTTGAGCTGCTTTTTTCCTGTTCACCATCTCACCTGCAAAACCCTTCTGTGCGCTCTGTCTTCCCATCCTGCTCGCATCTTCTCAGCTTGCCTCTGATGACAGGTGGACTTTCTCATAGCCACAGTCAGCAGCATTCTAGGAGTCAGATGTCAAAGGTGGTGAAAGAGTATTAATACTGGTATTTTTCCCATACCCACCTTCTCTGCAAAATAACCCATGATGCATCAGGTTTCCAGCCTCAGAAGTGTGTGATTTTAAAACTGCCTTTTCAGCATGTGTTTCCAGCACAGTAGTGCCAAATGCTACAACACCAGGTGACCTAATACTCTTTTCTCTGTTTTTGGGGAAGAAAAAAATACCCCCAAACCATTTGAAATTGAGTGCTGTTTAATAACTGTAATGAAAATGATTTTTGAACAAATCATATATAACAAGTTTGCTATATTGCACAGTATTCTTTCTAAATATTAGATTTTTTTTTTTCAGATCCTACTGCTAAGATCACTGGCCCATTTCAATTTTTATTGAAACAAATAAACCCAATAAAAACACTTATGCTGAGAGCTGAAGCTCCACAATAAAAAAAAATCATTCTGTTGAATTCATTGATTTATTTATTTACTTCAACTGGAAAATTGAGTATTGTGTTAATGTATTTTATAAGAATCACGCTGCTCGATGAAATGGCTAATTTATTTTAGTGTATACATAAATAGCTAGCAATTTTCAGTGAGACAGGCTAATGAAAATGATGCTATGAAATTGTCTATACTATGAGGAGTGATGGAGTCAAGTTATTATTGGTTGAGTGCTAAGACGTAGTGAACTGGCCATCATGTCTTTGAACTTTTGAACTGCTACTTGTTTGTGTGATTTATTGATTTTGATATCTCTGTGTTAAGTTCAACTTTTTTTCTTTGAAGAGGCAGCACAGATAAGGAACTTATGCTGTGTAATTTTATAGTTGCTTGGGTTAAAAAAATTGTTAAAGAATTTTAAGGTTCCATATGTTGAGAGAGAGAGAAGTGTATATGTTGTTAGAAGTCAACGCTAAGTGTGATTTGGCAATACAAGTGCGTATTGTATTTATAAGGGAAATCTGTCTGTGTTCTAAATTGTATGTATAATTTCATACCAACTTTATTTCCCCTATCTGTCTTAGCTTCCCCCCACCCCACCAATCTATTTTATCATCCTGGTGCCTGGTACAGGGAGAGCATCGGTGATCTCTTTTTGTCAGCTTCTTTTCAGAGGAGCACTGCATTTTTCCCATTGTTCGACAGCTAACATTGACTGGTAGTGCAAAACACTTAAACAACCTCATGTTGGTTTGCTTTGCAGGACAACCGCTCCAAAGAGCGGCCTCTTACCTAATTCATGAAGACATGGAAACTTGTTTCATATTACAGCTGTGACTCCCTGTCCAAGCTGGCTACTACTCCTGGGACTTAACACACATTATACATCAGTAGTTCTCCTCACATGCTAATCCTTCAGTGTGGTGAGATACTGTGCTTGCTGTTCTTGGCAATTTCTTTAGTATCTAGAATTGAGGTATGAAAATAACATTGCTTGGTCTAAAGTATTTTTTGTACTGCAGAACTTTTCTCATGACTGTGGCTGTATAGGAACCTTTACATGGCAAGCACTTTGAGCTCTGTTTCTGACTGAACAGAATAATTTGACACCTGCATTTTACAATTTGATTCAAGTGCTTTATGCTGCATTTTCAGAGCTTTAAAATCAGCGAACTTGCAGAACTTTGCACAACTAGCCTCTCCAGTTAGTGACTTTGCGAAATGTGGTTGGACTTCACTAATGCACTTGTTTTCTGCTTTAAAATATAAATTCGAAAGCATATTTTTAGGCTCCAAATGTCTTCCATAATTCAGTTGGAGGTCTCAGAAGTCTAGGTGTGTATTTTTGATGATTAAACTTGACATGTCTTCATTTAGATGTTTAAATAGCTTTTTTTTCCCTGTGACTAAAAACATTCTCAAAAATCTCGCAGTGAGAAATTTGGAAGCTAGCAACACTTTTTTTTCATCCTCCTTTTTTCTTTAAAGAAGGCTTGTTTAAACTAGAAAACAAAACTAGTGGGAAGGCTGAAAACAGGACTGACACCAACACCATTAGCTGGAAAAAAAATTTCCATTTCATTGCAACTATGTTATTGTTTACTTTACCATACACATCCTAATATGGTTACCTCCCTGTCAAAGCGGCCGAGCCAGGGGCTGAGGGGCCCCCTCAGGGAGAAGCTTCTAACTGCTTCTCAGACAATAAGAAACAAACGGCACAACTCCACAAAAGGCTTCCCGGAAAATAAGTGTCAAATAAATCCTAAAGAACTCTTCCTTCTGACACACAGCTCTGTATATGTAAACCTGCTTTATACCATGCTGCCCAAACTGGGCTGCGTTTGTTTGGAAATGTAAGCCACTGTTTTCTGCAATCTATGTGAGGCTGTGGATTAATTCCTTGAGACATATCTTTGCATACGCCTTTCATGAGTTATGTTTGCCGGAGCCTTTTACTAGGAACATTAAGGTAAGAATGTTGATTTAGCTTGGGACCTTTGTCACTCAAACTAATGCTCATCAGTGGTATAGACATTGTAAAGAAATGCTGCTTAGATCTCTCAGACCCTCTCCTAAACAGTGATGTGTTATGTCTCTTAATTATCATGCCTGGATTCTAAAAATGCCATTAGTTGTAGATGTTGATGGAACAGAGGTGCACTCACTCCAGTGTAAACAGTGCTGTAAATAAGCTTGGTGCTACCAATTGTCAGCTAGAACAGTTTCTTTAGAGGCTTTTCTGTTGTTTCTTCTTCTCTACTTGTGGTTTGTCTGAACCCTCTTGGTTGTTCCAAAATCCTCCTGGTCTTGAGGCTTGCCAGTTATTATCTGCAACACCAGAACAAAGGTAGGTTGTTAAACTGTGTGCTCCGGGGGAGGGACAAGTTATTTTTGGAGGGTTGTCTTCCTAGTGCATGACTGGTTGACCTAAAAGGAGAAAAAAATCCTCCATGAGTCTAGGAATGAGCGAGCGTACACTGTAACAGCTTTATGTAGTGTCGTTTAATTTTATGTAACTTAAAGAAGCAGCATCCTTTTTGATTTTCTTTCTGTAGTGTGCTGTTATTTCCAGAGAATCTACATTGTTAAAGTATTTTAATCTATGTATTCCATTTGATTTTAAAAATGTTCCATTCTGGCATCTATGATTTTGTAGTTCATGTTTCTTTTGGCAGCTGTGAATTTCTGTTGAAATTCTAAATAAGGTTTCATAGGGATGACAGGAGAATGGGTTTTTTTGCACAAGGATTTCAACTTTTTGGTTGGCATAATTTTAAGGTACGGTAGGTAGCCTTTTCTGTGACTGTCCAAGTGCTTTAATGCCCTGAGCAGAGTTATGTTATTTTTTTAAACTGTTTGTTTGTCATTTTTGGTTTTTAGTCTGTATGTTACTCAGACAAAGTGGGTGTTTTCTGCAGACTAAACTCCCTTAGCTGGCTGTGTACTTTTGTACATCTTTGGAAATTAAACATTAATATAATAAACACCCTAACAAGGATCACTTGTACATTGTTCTGTTCCGAGGAGTCTTTTAAAAGCCTGTCCACTTTTATTCTGGAAAATATAGAGAGCAAATTCATAACTTAGTGCAAGAGCAAATGAAGTCATGGTGCGTAGATAGTAAGTTACATAACACCCCGCATAAAATATACATTTTTTGATCTTGGGAATGGACCCTGCATTTGTAGGTACAACTATCAAACATAGGTGAGTCTGTCTGGGAGCACTTTTACTTCAACCTGTTTTATGCAGCATTATTCTCTTTCATTAGTTCTAGCAGGATTTAAAAGGCTAACAGTCTCCTCCTAAATAAAGCATCATTCTAAAATTATTTTAAATACCTGTTGTATGCTTGGTTACTTAATGGGTTTTCCCCCCCTCCTCTAATTATTATATGGTCCCTCAAGATTCTTATGGAAGTCTCGGTTCTGCAGCAAAACTAGATGGCTAAGATTTAAAAATATGTATATATTATTTCCTGCACATTCCTACTGATTTCTTTCCTCTGCTTTTTATTTATTTTTCCATTGAAGTATGCAGCCTAACCTGTGCTAATCTGAAGCTGTCTTTAAATTATAGTCATTTAACATAAACTTTGTGCTCCAAAACTTTCTATCCTAGAATGCTGGGAGTGATTATTTTTTAATTAAAATGTAATAGTAAACATCAATAAGTATATTTTAAACACCTAAATATATTGTTTGAAACAGATTTATATTTTTTGCTTTTTGAGCCGGTGGGGGTGGGGGGTGTGTGGAGTGGGGGGCTAGGAATTAGTAGTCTTTAATTAGATGTGGAGATATTCACATTTTACAGGGATTTATGTTAGAACATGGAATGGCGGGTGGCTTGTTTCCTCATTATGAATACTCCCTGCACATAATGAGGTTCATCATTAGTTGATGGAGTGAATTTGCCCTAGCTCTACCTTGAAAGGCACATAATTTACATACTACTTCAGAGCTTAGGCTTTAATGGATTCCTCTATGAATAAAATGAAAAGCTACTTTCTTTAAATTTTTGATAATACTGTTTTGATAATACGGTTTTAATAAGACATTCAATTTGCTTGTTAAGTATATTTGAAAGTACATTCCCAATTTTAGCAGAAAATACACTTTTTCTGTTGTTTTGTATATACTTAGTAATACATAGTCAAATATAACAGTGTAAATGTATGGGGGGGACGGCATGAAGGGTTTATTTTGTTTTATATGTGCCACATTCCCCGGGCACTGCTGCTGTGCAATTATGGCCTTGTACAGTGAAGATTATTATCAAAATCAAGTGCATGAAAGCTTACCTGTAATATTTTAATAACATGTAGTGTGCTTCCTCATGCATTAACATTCATTTTGCATGAAAAATTATTTTTTACTGCATATTTACTGTATACATTTGCAGTGAATGAGCTATAGAAATGTGTTACTGGCTGTCAGGATGACTTTGACAAAACCAGTAGTCCCACCTCCCTATTTATTTTAATGAGAGGAGAACAGCAAAAACTTCTCTAGTACAGTTCCTCCTCTGAAACTGCTGTGTCGATATGATTAGATTAGAATAAATTGAATTGTAGACTGCCTAATATGCTATCATGTTATCAGTTCACTAGAGTACTGGTCTACAGTATAGAGTTAGCAGGAAATGATTTTCTTTTCTTTTCTTTTTTTTTCTTCACCTTTTCCTATTTAGATGAGGAGGGAAAACACAGCATAACACCCAGCAAGTTTGTAATACCGAAGTCTTTGAAACAAGCAAAGGGAGTTTATGTAACAGCATGTTGCTGAACATGTCCTTTGCTTGTGGCAGGCTGGTCACCCTTGCGTCGTTATCAACAGTTCATGCTGACACTGAAAGTGGAAAGCGGGTCTCTCTACTTTGTCAGTTGCAAGCAGAGGAGTATAAATATGAGTGGAAGGCTTGTTTTGATAGAATGTTTTATTACCTGAAAATGAGGAGCATATATTAACATTAATAGAATAGTCTGTGTCATTCTTTTTTAGGTAATTTACCTCAGCTGCAGACCTGTCTGCTTCAAAGTCTTTCTCTGTTCTAAAACATATATTTGTTTAGGGAGTTTTCATTGAAGTGTACATGACAATTACAGCTGTTCATTAACAAAATTGGGTATTTGTTTTAAACTTTAACCAATCACTTTGATATGCTAATTATGGTGTAATTTAATTTGAGCCCTGTAATGATGATGCCGTTATTATGGACATAAATGATGCAGTTAAGCTGAGAGTAATCTCATTTGCATACTGTACATGCCAGTAAATTAAGCCCTTTCTTCGACTGCTTCAGCTTTAATTTTCCACTTCTTTTCACACAGCGTCTTTTCAGCCACTCTCTTATAAGCCCACTTTGTAATAGTGCTGATGACTGTTTGATGTGGAGAGTTGCTGCACCACAATAATGCAAGACACAAGATGTAACATTTGAAGGATTCATTATCTTACTGAGTGTTCCTTTAAAAAGCCGAGATTAACAGGGGGTGGAAGTGTCTTCTCTGTTGAACATTACAGGTTTTCTGATCAATGAAACGGGTATTTTTGGTAAACCCCCATATAAAAAGTACCCCAACAAACCCCTATAATATATTACAGTAACAGTCCTAAGCACTATAGTAATCTTATTGTAAAATGTAGTGTATTGGACCATTACTGTAGAATATTGTGGGTAGTGCAGTGTTGTAGAAAAGTCACCCAAGTACAACAATGTGCAACATAATGGAGATATTAGCACACTAGATAATTCCTAAAATTAAGCATATGGTGTGAAAAAGCTTCCTATATGATTGGTAGTAATTTAGAATGGAAATCTGAGTGGTTTATCTCTGTCATCTTACTTTATTCATTACTTTTGCTTTCTGTGCATCTCATGTGGATTAAATTTTATATTTGAAATTAATTTCAAAAAATTATATTAGTTACATATATACCTAATTTGCATGCCTCATAATGTTGTTAAAATGCTTGATTTAATTGAACAAAAACCACTAAACCCAAACAAAAATAAAATGGCAACATTTATATGCTGATTAAGTGGGTTTAATACTTTCCAATTTACCATATAACTGAGCTAAAATATTCTCACAGCAATGTGGCACCCTGAGAAATAACCTGGAATGAACAGGGCTTTTGGTTCTTGCTCTTTTTGTAGCTACTCACTTTTATGGTTAGCTGTTTTAATTGTTAAATGCCTGTGGAAATAAAAGTCCATCACTAGATTTTTGGAGGCAGCTGGCGAGTCTTCAAAAGCCAGTGGTGTGTGGGTGACCAAAGCTAACTAAAGATCATTATTAAATCTTTGCAGTCCTTTTCTTGAACACATCCCATGACCAAAAACAGTTTGTGCTGTTCATAAACATTCAAGTTAGTCACTTCCTGGGTGAATAGTGTTAAAACTGTTGACTACCAAGGCACACTGCTCCCTATCTCCTTCACCCTTTATGGTACACAGCAAACAAATGGGAGGGTCTGTATTTGCCAGCTGTCCGGTATTTAATGAGACTTCAGTTTTTATGGTTTTCCTGCTCTTCGTCTCAATTCCATGTGTCTCCCATATGCTTTCCATGCCAGTTTTGTTTCCAGCAGTTGTCCTATGGGAGACTACTGTTCTAATACTCTGACAGTCTGAATTTACTGTCAGCAGTAGCGGATCTGTCTGTGTGTGATCTAACTGCCCCCCTGTCGGGTTTGGTCCCCGCTCTGGCACGAAGCTGACAACCGTTCCCGGCCAAGTGGTTTGGGTGTTTTTGTGTATGTGTGCGCGTGCGCACCTGTAGAGCCTGTGGTGTGGGGTTCCCCTCTCAATCTGTAGTTGTTTTCCTATCTCGAGTTAGGTTGATTGTGTTTGATAGCTTCCTCGTTCTGCAATGTAATGTTCTTTTTCTTTTGGTTTAGGAAGTTCTCATGCAATACTGCAGTCTTCTTTGTATAGTTATTTAGGTATTTTGATTCCCTCCTCCCCCTCTGTTTACAGGGATCTGGATCAAGGAAGAATATTCACCGGGGTGTGTGGGGTCAAGAAAAATCATGTGATACATTGTCCCATAGAACTCTGATATAGACCTTGGTCTCCATCCACAGCAAAGGATTCAAGAGAACACCAAAAAGTCAGTCCATCTCTGTGGAGAGGACTAAATTGAAACCTCTTCACTGGGGTGATCTGGCTCAGCAAGGTCTCTGCTGTCTCCAGGCTACATCTGGAATATCAAACCCCCGTCTCCACATCAGAAACAACACGTGCACATGGAAAGGAAGAAAAGGGAGAACTTCAGCTCCTGTCCAGAGCAAAGTTTTCATAGTTCCTCCCAGGGATATTTTTCCTACCTCAAAGTCCTCAAAGGATATTTCTCCTCTACCTGCACTGAGCCCTTCTTCCTCAGAGGAGGGTGGAACTTGCAATGATGCCGGTTGGCATCAGACCTCCTAGGTGCGTCTCGATCCCGCAAGAGGCCTCAGTTGCTGATAGAACCAGGCACCTGATAACTCCACCAACCTTCTCAGGAAAAAGGGATTTCCGTTTTCATAAAATAATCCAGACAAAGCTTACCTTGCCCACTCCAGAAGGCTGTATATACTTCAGTCCTGTTGGAAAACTCCAGATGCTGAAGTCATACTAGCCAAATCCGTCAGTGAGATCTCTTGGGCTTCCTGTGAAGAAGAGCTCTTGGCTTCAGCTCTCAGCAGCATCCTTGTGCTCTAAGGATTCTTCTCTGAATGTAGAAAATGTAGCTATTTCCTAATGGTGCCATTGGGTACCGAGGAAGAGTTACCCTCAGCCCTTGTAGGGATACATTGCCTCTCCTAAACATTCTGGGCTACTACAGCTTTGATACTAGAGCATCTGCCAAAACATGGGCAGATGAAAGTGCATGCTGTAGTCTAAGGAGATATAAAGGAATCTCATCTGATGCCTTTTGATGTTTGACCATAACAATGTGACCCTTTACTCTGTAAAATTGCTCGTTTTAGTTACCAGATCTCCTGTCTGGAGGGAAAGGGATTTTCCTCCATAATGGTTTGAATGCACTGCCCTTTAAAATATGCTGTTGTAAATGCTGCCTTCATACCGTCTGTGACCCCTCCCCTTTCTAGGAGTTTGTCATTCCATTATGGATTAAAACAAAACAACAAATCTATAAAGGGAGTCTCTATACACACACGTCACATCTCAACCTGGATTTACAAGTGTCTCCTTCCAGTTCTTTGCGAAGGACAACAAGCTCCAACCAAATTGGGGAAATCAAATTAATACCAATTCAGACAGCTTGCTGTGCAGTCCCTTGAAGGCTACTGTAGAAATCAAGATTTCTTAAGTCACAGGAGGTTGGACTGTTGGGCACTAGTGGCTTTCCCAAAAAGTTATTTCACAGAGTTTAAGAAAACTTCCCCATTTCCAGAACAGTTTTGCCTTCACCCCTCTCTCCCACGCTGGACAAAAGGCCTTCACAGCAGTACATGCTTTTAGGGGAGAGCAAAGCCAGTGAACCTATTCCAGAACTGTTCCAGGTTGGAGGCAGTTTACTTTATACTAGAGACTAAAAATATCTTCAGCATCAAGAATTGGAGGCAAGAATAGTCCCCTGCCTGAAGTGGACTGTCATATGATGTATCAAAATTTTTGAATGGAAACCATTCCCTCCCTGTTGACCTCCTTTAAACCTACTAACATGAATAGACATACAGGACACATGTCAATGTGTCTGTCTCCCAGTCAGTAAATCAACTTAATTTCAACTTTTGTCTCGACCTTTCTTCAATCTAGCATCCATTGTGTAGGTCATCAGAAATATTGGTTTAATAGCAACCCTAGGCAGGATAGCCATCTCCGGAGTACGATACATAAATGACTGGTACATGATTCTGCATGAGAACAGAACAGATTACCACAAAGAAGCCTGTGCAAGCTATGGTACTATTAGGATGCCTTATTGCTCAAGGGCTGTTACATTCAAAGAACCCTTTAAGTATTCCAAAACTTGGGGTCTGGAGAATAAAAAGAGAAGAACTTTCTCTATCTCTCTGAATATGTCACCTGGGCGCCCTGACTCATACCCAGAAGAACACAGTCTTCTCATGCCTAGAAGGGATCACAGATATTGAGATCCTATCCTTTAATAACCAAAAAGGAGAAATTGGCTAAGCCCTGGGCCCATAGTCTTCTGACATGGTGTTCTTAATTCTGAATAAAATCCCCACAAGTCTTTTTCACAACAGGATGAACTCCTGCTTGCTCTCTCTCTCTCTCTCTCTCTCTCTCTCTCTAATTTGTTCACATTTATAAAAGCATCTCTCCAGGGTGGTAGGCACTGTACCGTCATAAATAAATACGCACAAATCTCAAATCAGAAAGGCCATAGGAAAGATGTCCGCACCCAGCAGAACATGCTCCTTTCCTCCAGGCACCCCAGAGAATATAGAATAAGAAAGAAAAACTTGTAGCACCTTAGAGACTAACAAATTTATTTCAGCATAAGCTTTCGTGGGTTAGATGCATCCGATGAAGTGGGTACTAACCCACGAAAGCTTATGCTGAAATAAATTTGTTAGTCTCTAAGGTGCTACAAGTTTTTCTTTCTTATTTTCATTTTGCTGACACAGACTAACACGGCTACTACACTGAAACCTAGAGAATATAGAGACACTTCTAGCTGTTCCCCAGTGATAGACAGCCCTAAACTAATGGCTCACCAGCGAATCTACCTCAGAGAATCTACCTGGTTTCTGATGTCAGCTGCTGGGCCTAGGGGATTCATGCAGAGAGTAAAATAGCACCAGGCAAATAGTTCAATCAGTATTTTCAATCTGTGAGCACTTGGTGCAGAAGGCTGTGTCCTGTTGTTGGAGAATATGATGTCCATTGTAGCTGACTGAACCAACATGGGTGTGGTGAGACCAGGAGCAATCCCTCACAGAACAAACATCCTGAGAGTGTGAGGTGTACCAGGAAAAGCAATTAGCAAGAAGGTTTAAGATAAAGCAAAGTCCCCCACCCGCTCCCAGGTGCCTTTTATGCCTGCACCATCACCAGCACTCCAAGGGGCAAATTCTTTTCTGGTTTGAGAGGGTGTAGTTCCTATTTCTCTCATTTACTGCCTGTTCCCGCAGACCAGCAAATTGATATAGGGGCACAGCCACTGCTTGCTAAATCGCCAACACTGCTTTGGCACTTACCCCCGCTTTAATACCAATTTGCAATGCCATTTATGTTGCCACAGAATTCAGCCCTTGGTCTCCCTGACTCCAAAATTAGAAACCCCATAGATGGTCTTCTGTGAGCACAAGGACGTTTTTCAAAGAACTGCAAATTCTGTAGCTGTTTGGCATGTGCATATGGTGTCTTGAGGGGCGTCCCCTCTAGGAACCTATCAGAGGCCAAATTCTGCGCTCAGGTATGTTGCAGTAAGTCATGAGTAGCTCCATGAGTTCATTGGAATTACTCTGGGCTTACGCCAGTATTTAAAATACTGTCAAAGAACCCACAGGTCATACTGATTCTCTTCATGCACCTTGTGTCCCAGTGAGCTATCCTCCCCTCTTCTTCCTCCCCTCACCACACATACCTTGACGTTAAGCTTGGTTTGTGAGCAGGGCCCCATATGCAAAACAAAACTCAACCGAGTCCTGTCCGTTTCCTTCCATTCCTGTAAAATAAATAATGAAATTAAAAATAGCACCTCTCTTGTCAATCAAAAAACCTCCTACAACTCGCATGGGAATATGAAGCTCTGCGGCAACTTGGGGCATACCTTGGGTCCAAAACGAATTCTTTTGCAAATTAAGAAGAAATCCAAAAGGCTTCAAGACTAACCCTCCAGCAGTGCTGAGCATCTTGAACTGGCCATCTTGTTTCTCTCCTCCTACTGGGAAAACTCTTATCTGAGAACATTTACCGTTACTATTGTATGTGCCAAAACAGGCGGACTTCACGCACCAGTATCTGCTTTAGAAGGCAAACTTGGGTCTGTAGGGATGCGCTAGCAAGATGGAACAATAGCTGGATAAATCAGAAACGGGCGTCAAGAAACGATGAGGCCTTCCCTGTAAGTGAAAAGAGTTTATATCATTTGTAAAACATCGAGTATATAGGCAGGCAGAGTGAAATAATGGAAAGCTAAATTGATGCCCCTCCCTCTTAAAAAAAATCTGAGTCCATGGAGTTTCTATGGGAAGAGAAAACCCTTATGTTGGAGCTATCTTGGAGTCAATGACTTCCTTCAGATTAGATTGAGAAGTGCAAGATGACCATATAAATATGCTTAAATATCATAGGATTTCGACCAAAGGGTCAACTATGAATAATAAACTAGGGAATACAGTTATTGCTACTATTTCAGATCACAGTGCCTGAGAGAATCTGAGCAGTCAGGAAAAAGAGACTTAACATTTGGAGAAGAATTTTTTTTCCAGATCTGAGCTTGTTGGTCCACAGAGGAGAGAACTGATTGAAGAAAGGAAATCTTTCCTGGAAGACAGCCTTGTATTCAGTGATTGTATTGTAAAAGTAAAGCCTACTTTTTTGGACTCAACACTAGCTAATTCACTGTTAACTAAAATCAGAGGAGGAAGTTAATCAGATGTTTTTGCAGAAGACCAAACCAGAGTTGGGTTAGAAAATGCGCTTATAAAAATGGTCAGCATAGAAGCTATGCTTGCTGTTCAGTTTTGTGTCATGTCTGGCTAGATTTTGCTTCACTGCACCCCTCCATCCACCTAACAAACTCTGGACAGACATTTGTAGGGAAGGTAGGGAATGAGGCTACATGACAGCGACACTCTACTTTTTTGATACTCATTAAGTGAGTTTTATATAAGACGTAAATGGTACGGTAGCTTTAAGTTTGAGGGGGACACATTTTAGTTCCTAACAAGATATTTGTGTATTTTGACACTCAGCTGGCTCTTTATTTAATATATTAAAGACTTCTTTTGTTAAAAGAAAATGGCGCCAGGTCTGGATGATATTCTTCTCTGTGTACTGTAGAATTCCCACAGACAGGCCTGGACAAACTAAGAACCAGGTACCCTCAGGGGCCAAGTTTTGGCATTCAGTGTCCTCAGAGGGAGGGATGGTACCCATTAATCCTGTAATAGCCAGATTCCTCAAGGTAGCATCTTGTATCCTCCCACAGTGTAGATCCTCACTTTTATATTGGAGCTTGAATATTCTCTTCAAAGGCTATGTAAACCCTACTTCAAACCCCAGTCATCCCTCATTTTCTGGTAGTTATTACCTTGGTCAGGAGGTGGGTGAAATGGCTGTCCTTTCCTGATCTCCCTCATCTCTTTTAAGTATAGTCTTTTGCCTTGGTCTGGTTTCTTGAAGAAAGTGATATCTTCCTCCTGAGCCTCTGTTCCTTTCCCAGAACTCAAAGAGAGCGGTCCTGGCAGGACGGCACTCAACCAAATTCTCCATCACATGGTTGCACATTGCAGAAGCATGCAAAACTGCAGCGGTAGAATGCTCAGCTGAGCTCGAAGAGTATTCCTTCTGTGTCATGGAAGAGAAGGAAAACCTCACTGGAGGAACTCAACAAGCTCTGCAACCAGATCACATCCTAGTTATTTCCTACCTGCTGATTGTTTCCTGTGGCCTGGTTACATCAGCACAACCACCTATCTAGGGCAAGAGTAGTTGGGACAGGTCCCCTGCACGTTCATAAGAAACTCTTAGGACTCACCAGTTAGGGATCCTCCTGGGAATACCTAAATTATATCTAGTTGTTTAGTGTCAGATATATAAATATTAAGCTGTATGGGAAGAAAGACACGCATCCAGGGCTCTCCAAAGACACACATGAGTCCAGCTATGCATGTGCTTAATTTCTTAACATCTCTGTTTCTCTGTAGCTCCACATATAAATTGGGAATAATATTCTTCTTCTACTTCGGGGTTGTTGTGGTGATGCTTACATAATTCATGTTTGTGAGGCACTTTCAGTCCCTCAGATGTAAGGCATTGTATAAGTACTAAATATTATTATTTTGATTATTATTTTAACCTGTAGGGTAATGGTTCTCCTTTCCCACTATATGCTAAAATGCTAGTCGTTTCAGTGGAGCATCACACCTGAAGGCAACAGGTTTGGTAACTCACTTAAGTTAACTTTGACAACACAAAGTTGTTAGAACTGAAAAAAACAAAACAAAAAAACCCAACCCAAAAAAACCCCAACAACCTGCAGGGAGAATGTTTTATTTCATTAATGCGGTGTTTTGGGTGGAAATATGCTGTAGGTTAATCCTCTTTGGAACGAGATTAAAAAATGTTCTCTCCTCCTCCCTCCTAATGTAAGAGCAGGTAATGTTTATTCTTTCTGTATTAACTACAGACGTCAGAGAACAAGGACTGTTGCCCTTTGATTTTATTTACAAGGCAAAAGCGAAAACTTGTTTGATCATATCATGGTGTTCACCTTCCATGTAAGAGTGGAAGGGAACCTGTTTCCAGATCTTATCATAACTAAATATCATTTTGCTTATGCTTAGTTATCTTTGAATTTTAAAGGCTGCATCTTCAGCCTTCTTTGTTGGGCTGAGTGAAATTGATTCATGCTCAGCTTTAGGAAATTATTGTCTCTGGGAACTAAGGGTTTTTTTGTTGCTGTCAACTTTGGAGTCATGATTTACACCAAAGCTATCTGTGACTGAACAAAAGCTGGCTTGAAAACTTGCTTTTCTTTTTCATTGAGAAAAGAAGGGGCAGGTGGTGGACAGAATCTTGTTTGGAGTCATGTTCTTGCGGAAAAACATTTCATTCCCGGTTCCTTGCAAACATACCATCCTGATAAAGTATAGCTTGCTGGACACAGAGGACTCCTTTTTGGGATTGAGTGGAACTACTCAACTGAGCAAATGCTCGCCATAACTAAGGCTTGCACACTAGGGCCTGGAATGTTCAGCAATTATTTAAATTACTAAAAGGAAAGGCTTTAAGCTGCCACACCCTTCTTACAGTGGTGCTGCTTACTGTGAAAATATTAATTACTGTGATTGGGAATTGTCAAAACAGCATTTTTTTAAAATGAAACAGATGAATAGTTTTCATTTTAACATCATTAGTTCTTAAGAAAGTAGAAAATCAGTCCAGGGCTTATTTAGCCATCTTTTTTTCAGTGCTATAATTTACGGGGCTATTTGGCTTCACAAGATTTTACTTACTGG